>CM060429.1:198464739-199198072 GCA_030545235.1 Helianthus tuberosus | reverse complement strand
TGATGCCTTAAAGATGAACGAAGTAGTTAAAAAAACCACATATGTTGTTCTGAAACTACCGACCAAACAAAGTAATCAGGTGTAGTTTACTTTATGCATTTACCTAAATGGCCGATTGTGATGTCCAGCCTCTTTGTAGGGAAAACTTGTATTTGGATGGAGTTAATTGCCATTTTAGTCCCTAGGGTTTGTCCAAATTTGCCATTTTAGTCCAAATAGTTTTTTTTTCGCCCCTGGGTCCCTGACTTTTCGTTTTTGTTGCCATTTTGATCACATACCCTAACTCCGTCCAAAAACCCCATTTTTAACCAGGGGTATTTTGGGAATTTTCATTTTAAATCTTTTCAATTGCCATTTTGATCCAATTCTAAAAAATAAAAAAAAAATATAAAAATTAAAAAAAATCCTAGAAATAAAAATAAATTCTAAAAAAATCTAAAAAACTAAAAAAAAAGTCAAAAAATTCTAAAAAATCAAAAAATTCCTAGAAAATCCAAAATACCCCTGGTTAAAAATGGGGTTTTTGGTCATCTGTTTGTTTGCAGGTGTAGGCGATGAACTGAATCAAAGAATAAAATCAATAAAGATTCATTTCTTACACAAATGTGAGCATGACTCACTGGCTAGTGGCTTGTGCGTTTGTGAGTGAACTGGCCAGAGGCCCAGGTTCGATCCTCCCTCACAACAGTTTTTTTTCTCCTTTTATAATCTTTAATATAATTCACAAAACATGAAATGACAAAAATACCCCTTGACTAACTGAGGAGCATGGATGGAGTTAAGTCAGTTGGACTAAAATGGCAACGATTAAACCTTTTTTGATCCAGCTGTTAAAAATGAAACCTTTGGACTATACTGACAAAACAGCCCAAACCACAGGGACTATTTTGGCATTTAACTCTAAATTTTAAATCTTGGTAAAAAGAGTTGAGAATTTGCATTACATATTAAATAATTCAAAGTTGCCCCCAATTTCAGAAGATGCCCATATGGTTTTTCTTTCAAGAGGAATTATCCTTATATTAAATTTCCAACGTTTTGAACAGTAATTTTTTTTAATATTAAAGTAATATATTATTTCCTTACTTTTTAAGTTGAGTAAGCTTTGTGTCAACCGGTACTTGTATCGAAAATACATGTATGGTCCGGTTCATTATCGGTACATGAAGGTAAAAACCGGCACCAGGCTGGTACAGTTATCGATACACGAAGGTAAAAACCGGCACCAGCCTTGTACAGAAAACCCCAAAAGTCAGTATCGAAATGATTTTGAAAATATTTTAGTTCGAGAAATTCGGTACTTCTAACCGGTACCATTTGCTCATCTCTGATCATGAGTATCGTACAAACAACAACGGTATCGTGCAACTTTTTTGTTGATTTTCTTCAACTTTTAATGATTTTTTTTTCAGTTTCAGGGGTAGGGATGAGCTCGGTGCCAACCGATATCGATACCGAAAATACCGGTTACGGTATCGGTATATGAAGGTAAAAACAGGTAGGCGCCAAAAGTCGGTACCGAATTTGTACTTAAGATCTTTCGGTTCGGGAAATTCAGTACCGGTACCAAATACCATTTGCTTATCTCTGACCACGGGTTTTATACGAACAAAATCATTACCGTAAAAAAAAATTTGTTGATTTTTTTCTATTATCTTTTAGTGTTTTTTCTATATCTTCTTTTTATTCTTGTCAACAGTTTCGTGCGCAACGCCGTCGTAGTGATTTCAAAACACATGTAAACGCAGACTAAATAACAAAATAAGTTCGCCGCAACGCAGTGATTGTGAAAAAACCTAGTTGGGTTAATTATATACTTCGTCTACCAAGGGGTGTATTTCCCTTGCTTCAAACCAAATTATCAACCGTTTTGATAATATTATTTTCTTAAGGGTGTAAGGAGTGGTTAAACACTTTGGAGTGGCAAACCAAAAAACCGACCAATCAGAGCGCGCCATGTCAATCAGTCAAAAGTGTTTAAACTTTGGTGAAAAGTGTTGGCAATGGTTTAGACACTTGGTGAAGTGGTAAACTATTTTAAAAAAAAAAAGAAAAAAATTGTGATTGGTTGAGATATGAATGGACCCCACCCACAATACCCTCTCTCTCTCACACTACCCCCTCTCTCTCTCATGATTCCCGCACGGCAAAGGTTCACCGATTGACTAACCAAACCGACGCGGCAAAGGGGTTGGCGGCGGTGTTGCCGCGCGGCAAACCACTTTGCCACTTCCCTTTGCCGCTCCACACCGTATACCCTAAACGTGTATATGGCACTCTTGAATAGAGGTGCAAAAAAAATCCATATCTCGAGCCAATTATTTTTTTACCTAGGTATTTTATACCCGAAATAGTACCCAATTTCTACCCTAAAATGCCTAGAACCGGTTGAACCTTATTTCCGAACCCAGTTATATCCTTTACCCATACCCGTTTTTTTAAATACCCCATAGAATACCCTAATATTTAAAGTATATTTTTATGTTTACTTCACAACTTTATATTTAGACAAAATTGCAGAAAACAACTTTTATGTATACCCAAAACTGCACTTTATACCTTTCACTATGAAATCCGCCAAAACCAACCTTTACGTTCATGTTTTGCTACAAGTTCAACCTTTAACACAAACTCTGTTAATATTCTTGGTTAAATCACCTCACATGCTTTGCATGTGAGGGTATTATTGTCATTTTCACATTGTCTTCCCCAATCCATCCTTTCAAACCCAGAAACAATGAAACTAGTGTTTTTATAAATTAAAAAAAAAAACAGAATATTAACTTGTGTTTATATAAAATTAAGAAAACTAATTCTACATTGTTCCATCCTTAATCGATTCTTACATAAACCCCATCTGGGTTCCTCAGATATTTCTGTTTTACACCTCACCTATAATGCCAATTACTTAAATTTTTATACAAAGTTATCGGTTTGATTGTAGACATAACTGATCAGTCAACATACATCTATTGAAAGTTTGCTGTTTTGGGTATACGGAGGAAAAGCACATGATGGTGGTGCACGGAGAGCAAGCACACGGGACCCGCCTAGAAAGACAATCACCGGTACATTTTAAACAGCAATCGCCATCGGAAATCCTGGCTGTTGAAAAAATTTTAAACAGCAATCGCCATCAGCCCTAGTTATACTCTTACTACAAAGAGTATCAAATGCAATTATGACAAAATAGTGACCCATGTGATGAAAAACGAAAACAGAAGTTCATTAATAATACCGTGGAGCTTTAATGAAAGATATACCTTGTCATCTGGTGATTCAAAAATAGCATCTGCAAGCGTTCGGTAATTATCTTCCTCAATTAGTTCCCAGTTCCCATCGTATAAATCCCCAACTTCAGTAGAAATCCAACTTCTGTACAACTTCAGTAGAAATCCCCAACTTCAGTAGAAATCCCCAATACCGTAACAGGCCATAAACATAAGCATACAAATTAGAGAAGGCTTTATATTGCCTAAAGCAAGCTTCTAGAGCTTGGTATAGCCATATACATTCTATTCTATCCTCTTCCAACCTAAGTTGTGAGCGAATGAAAGCAGAGTAGAACAAAGAAATTCTGAGTATTTCTACCATTAATACATACCATTGATTATACCCTATACACCATAACATATAACAAATCGGAGTAAAAAATGATAGAATCTAGAAAAACCGGTACCATTTACTAAATGGCATTTAGGGTTTAAGAAAAAGGGGGCTGCAGTATATAAAGGAGAGAGAGATGGGTTGCATTTGATTTAAAATAATACATTGAATAAAAGACTTGTGAAAAGACATATATGCCCTCACATGCAAGGCATGTGACTGCATTTAACTGACTTTTTTGACTAGGTTAGGTGTAAAGGTTGAACTTGTAGCAAAACATGAACGTAAAGGTTGGTTTTGGCGGATTTCATAGTGAAAGGTATAAAGTGCAGTTTTGGGTATACATAAAGGTTGTTTTCTGCAATTTAGTCTTATATTTATGTTTTCTAGAAATGTATATTATATTAGAAATAATTTGTACTCGAGTGAATTTATGTTTTTGTAATTTTTGTAATTATTTTTTACAAATTACAAACCAAAACTAATAAAGATATACTTAATTTTTAAAACATGGTATTAATCCTCGGTTCCAATACCTGTTTATACCCGAATCCGACCATACCCTACCCGGGTACATAGGGTATAGTTTTTCTCCTCTATACTTGTACCTGAACCCTATCCGCTTTCTCTCAATATCCGATTTTCTAATATCAATCATACCCGGAAAGGGGTATTTGAAAAAAAACCCCGATTTGTGCACCTCTACTCTTTAAGAGCTGCTCGAAGTGATAACTTGGGCTCAACTCGACATTCATGCCGGTAGACTTCCATGCAACTTCAGTTTCTTTTGTAAAATAATCATGTGCACCTTTCAATTTATTTGAATGCGTCCGTATAATTTGCTAAACTAATTGAAAACGACTATTGCATGGTAAATTGTCGTGCACATGTGTGTGTATATAAATAATATCATGGGTCAAATGGGTAATTTCCATTAAATGAGTCGAAGGGGTCAAGTGACCCCATTCTTTTTGTTAAGGATATGACTTATATTCGATAGAGCACAACTTTGATCTAAGCATCAAAAGCATGTTAAGAATATTGTGGTGTGTGTTTGTATAGAGTCGTTGAAACTTAGATTTTCTTATTACCGAAGGCATGTACTTTTACAAAATTTACGACCCGTTACAACGCACGGGTTACCCACTAGTATAATTGTTAAAATCTCACACACGCACACACACACACACACACATATATATATAGAGAGAGAGAGAGAGAAAGAGAGAGAGAGAAAGTATAATGTACATTACGGCTTAACCTACATTAACCTACGCGACCAAATATATAACGTGCGTAATTATTTTTTTCAGCATCATAACGTGCGTGATTATCACCTCCCATGCGTGATTATCACCAAATAACTGATCCCATGCGTGATTATCACCTCCATGCGTGATTATAGCCCTCATCTGACGGTTACCATTGCCGTGTACGTGAAGTATGATAAGGGCTTTTGTATGTTAACCTTTCCCTATATATATATATATATATATATATAGGATAAGGATCATGTGAGAAGTAGTAGGCTAAATGAGAAACTTGAGAAGCATTCTGGACCACACATTTTCCCTAAGCAAAAAAATGCAAAAAAAAGGTGAAAAAATGCAAATTTTTTTTTTTTTGAAAAATCGCAGCTTTTTCTTTAAGAATTAATTTTTTTTATTTATACACATGTGTATATTGTTAATCTTTTAACTATACATATATGTATATTGTCAATTATACATATATGTATATACATGTTTAAAATTGAAAAATAAGTGTTATTTAGGGTTTAGCATTAGGGTTTAGGGTTTAGCTTTATGGTTTAGGGTTTAGCTTTAGGGTTTAGCATTAGGGTTTAGCAATAGTATTTAGGGTTTAGCATTAGGGTTTAGCTTTTGGGTTTAGCTTTAACTTTTGGGTTTAGCTTTATCTTTAGGGTTTGTATTAAGGTTTAACATTAAGGGTTTAGCTTTAGTGTTTAGTTTTAGCTTTTGGGTTTAGCATTAGGGTTTAGCTTTAGGGTTTAGCATTAGGGTTTAGCTTTAGTGTTTATGGTTTAAGATTAACAATATACACATTTTTTCAATTTTAAACATGTATATACATATATGTATAATTGACAATATACATATATGTATAGTTAAAAGATTAACAATATACACATGTGTATAAATCCAAAAAAAATTTAAAAAAAAAAAAATTTAATCCTTAAAGAAAAAGCTGCGATTTTTCAAAAAAAAAAAAAAATTGCATTTTTTTCACATTTTTTTCACATTTTTTGCTTAGGGAAAATGTGTGGTCCAGATTGCTTCTCAAGTTTCTCAAATAGGGTGGACTTCTCTTAGGATCCCTACCCTATATATATATATATAGTGGAGGGTTCAAATGAGAATAAATTTTTTGTAAGAATAAAAAAGAACAATCTTCAACCAATAAGAATGATTCTTTTTACTTCATTTAATTTTTGAACAGTAAGGTATTTGCGAACTGAGTGAACAAATCCTTGCCATTGATCTACACACATGTATGTCTAGGATCTCATCATCAAATCGTAAAATACACTAGTGTATTTCTACATCAAATCCTAACCATTGATCTGCACACGTGTATGGCCAGGATTAGTTCACTCAGTTCGCAAGCTACAATAGTATTCACTCTTGAACCTAATCCTATATATATGCATATACTAACTCCGATAATTTTACCAAAAATTAACTCATAATATGATCTGTTTAGTCTTGTTTTTTCTCAAAACCAAAAACTTTTCATTTTACCCGTATTTTAACTCAACTTACTACTATTCTTTTTGTTTTTTACTGTATATTTCATAAGGTTTTATCAATTTAAAACAACTTTTTACTTGATTTCCAATACTTTCTATAGTATTTATGCGATTACAACAAATTTTATTTATTTTTTTACTACATTTGAAATGAAAAAAAACTTTAATAAATAAAAAATGATATAAAAATCTATTGAAACCTAAGAAAGTAAATAAGTTGAGGTGCTCATTATCATATGAATAACATAAATATATATGCACACCCATTTGCCTATTGGCACACCAAAAATGTGTTTTTTGTCTTATATGCACACCCTGCAGTGTCGAGCTGTGGCCAAAGCGCGTCGTTTTGGTCCGGTCAACCAGACAAAGACTGACGGGTGACAGGACCCGTCAGTCTTTGTCTGTTTGATCGGACCAAAACGCCGCGCTTTGGCCACAGCTCAACACTGCAGGGTATGCACATAGGACAAAAAACACCTTTTTGAGTTGACTATCTACACACTTAGTTTGAGCCATATACAAACAGGTTAAATGCAATTAAAAAAAGGGTGATACTATTCCCACCCCCCTAATTCCTGATTACACCCCCCTACAAAAACATCACATCCATCAATCAATCATTTGCTTTTTGTTTTTTTGTCTTTTTAGTGTTTTTTTGTTATTATTATTATTAGGGGACCGCTAGAATGAGAACCACCACGAGTTATGAGAACCGCGAGAACCACGTGCCACGGAGGGGCGTTGACCACGATTTTTTTTTTACAACAACAACAACAACCATACCCAGTAAATCCCACAAATAGCAAAGCTACTCATAGGGTCTGGGGAGGGTGGGATGTAGACAGACCTTGCCTCTATCCCTAGGGATAGAGAGGCTGCTTCCAGAAGAGACCCTCGGCTCCAAAACGAACAACAAACCAACACATAAAGTCCAAGAATATAGAAAAATAGAAAAATAGACTAGAGAAAAAAAAGTCACCTATACGAAGCAAGTGATCAGAGTGGCACAGTATAATGTAAATCATGTATAATGTCATACAACATCATCTGGGCATATACACAAGAAGTCAATCGTCGGTAAAGTCACTTAAAAGAATAAGAAAACCTACTTCCCTAAAATACACCTAAGACCTTACTGCAGTATCCTCTAGAAGTCCTTAACCCTAATCCTACGCTTCCACGAAGTCCTATCTTGGACCATGTCCTCAGAAAGATGCAACTCTAGTAAATCATGCCTAATCTGCTCTTCCCATGTCAGTTTGGGTCTGCCTCTTCCTCTCTTCCCCTCCACAGTAAGAGTTTCCACTACTCTAACTGGTGCTGTCGTTTGTCTCCGCTTCACATGCCCAAACCATCTCAATCTCCCTTCCTTAATCTTATCCGATATACTAGCCACTCCTAATCTCTCCCTAAAAACCTCATTTCTTATCCGATCCAACCTCGTGTGTCCACACATCCACCTCAGCATCCTCATCTCTGCTACCTCCATCTTGCGCGCTTGTGTCTTCTTGATAGCCCAACAGTCTGTTCCGTACAGCATAGCTGGTCTAACTGCAACCCTGTAAAATTTTCCCTTTAGTTTAGTAGGGAACCTCCTATCGCACAATACTCCACTGGCTGCCTTCCATCTACACCAGCCAGCCTGTATGCGATGGGTTACATCATTATCTATGTCACCATCCCTTTGTACAAACGACCCCAAATATTTAAATTTAGTAACCTGCGGGACCAATTGATCCTCAATGGTGATTTGGGTGTCATCGTCATCGGCTACACCACTGAAATCACAGTGTAGATACTCAGTCTTAGAACGACTAATCCTTAGGCCCTTGCCCTCTAGAGCTAATCGCCACTCCTCTACCCTCGCGTTCAGGCACTGTTTAGTTTCTGCAATCAACACAATACCTTTTTTTACAACTAGATCCGTATATTTTAACAACATTCGTAAAAAAAAATTTCAAACGACGCGCCCGAGGGGGTAGTTTTTTACACCCAAAGTTTGTAAAAAAAAAGAAAAAACAAAAAAATAATAAAAACACCAAACTTTGGGTGTAAAAAAACGTGTAAAAGGGATCATATAATTGGTGCTATATTAAAATTGAAAAAAAAAAAAACGTGTAATCAATTTCATTTCAATCTCTTTTAAAAAGGAACACTTTATTCTTCAATCAATCGATTTTTCTATTCTTCAATTTCATTTCAATCGATTTTTTCTATGCAAAACCAATAATACCCATAACTCGTAGCCTCTCTCAAATTTCAATCTAAAATTTTACAAAGTGACACAAGAGCTACTCGAGTTTAGAAATAAGTACACTAAGGCTTTCTTAGGCTCATTCAAAGATGTGTTCACGTCCTTGGCTTGGTCAGGATCGGGGTTTGCACCTGAAAAACACTGGATGATTATGCCAGAGGCAGGATTCTTGATTGCGAACAAGTTTAATGTGATCGTTCATTTTTTATCTCAAGAAAAAAGAAACAGTTCTATTTGTTTTTCGCTTTGGAGAGGCCCTCACGAGTTCCCAGAAAAAAAAATAATTACAATTGCACACGTGAATGGTAACCATTTTATAATGGTAGAATTGCAAGGAGAGTATCCAATTGCCAGCACAAACAACCTATGGAAATTAATGAGAGAAAATGATGCAGCTGGCTGGGAGAATATATTTGAATCACGTCAAAATATGTATAAGTCTTGGATAGCACAACCTGCTACATTTGGGGGGTGTATAGATTAAACCTCGGTATGTAAATTATTAAATGATAATAATTTTGTAAAAAAATACTTATTTTTATATATCTTTTGTTACAGCTATAAATATAATTTGATAAATTATAACAATAAAAACTAATAATAAATAATATATCATTACTACTACTACTAATAATAAATATAATAATAATAATAATAACTAATTAAATAATAAACAAATACTAAATAACTAATAATTAAATAAAAGAATAAAAAAAAGACAACAAAAAGACAAAACAGGCTAAAAACAAAAACCAAATGATTGATTGATGGATTGATGGATGTGACATTTTTGATAGGGGGGTGTAATCAGGAATTAGGGGGGTGGGAATAGAATGAGCCTTAAAAAAAATGGTAATCATGAGGTCGTACCATATTAATGGACTTTTTTTTTTATCACACACACTAAAAAAACCTGTTAGACACTAATTCTTTTACAATAATACTTCCAAATGTAATTTAGTTATTTAGAAACGTGTCATTAAGTTAAAGAAGCCTATATATAAAAATGAAACATAGGAGACTGACAAAATATAGTGAAAGATCTTGATCACCGACCTTTAGCATCACATTCGAATTATAAAACCAGAGTTCAGATGTACTTCTTCCATCAAACAGACAGTCCTAGGATCTTTCTCACTTTACAACTCATATCTTAGCACGTGTCCTCTTGCTAAGTTATTTTGATTTTTGAAAAGGCTGCTTTTAGTATTTAATCAATGAAATATAATATTTTATTGTTTCAATATTTCAATTCACTCAATACAATATTACTTTTGAGATTGAATTTTATATATTAGCTGATTATGATGTTTATATAAAATATATAATTTGAAATTAATGTTTGGCAAATAATTAAAAAAATGATTGCTTATGTTTTCGTGCAAATAAGAAAATGCGATTTTAGAACAACATATGAACGAGTGAGACATCTTTTTCTCTTTAACTGTATACAAAATCTTAAACACCTCGTTAGATAAAATTTACTAGAATTTTAATATGATATGTGAGTATCTTGATGATTTGTTAGGGTGTGGGGGCGCCCATCACTCACCACACACTCATCACTTACAATATACAATCAAGTTCAGCCACGTTATCGAGCTTTATTCCATCACTAGTGGTAGATTTTAGTGGAAATGCTCATCATTCACCACACAAACATCTAACCATTGAAAAACAACTCACCACCACAAATATCACCACGCGTTACAAAGACAACGCGTTTAGTTATCCACGCGTGATCAAGACCAACGTCGGGGGTGTTCCACCGAGTTCGACGCGTGATGAAATGGTTACAACGGGGCGCCCTGTCCCCTTATATGACGGCTTAATTTAGTAAAAGCTTATTCCATAAAATAAAAAAAAAATAAAAAACTATTAAATTGTTAAGGAATCTATCGAAGAAATAGAGTTGGATAACCGATGTAAGTCAGGGAATCTATTTTATTATTGGTTTCATTTGGACACCAATAATGGACGTGGCATGTAACCATGGTCTGCATATGGTATTTGGCGCCGTTTGTAGCATAATAATAATAATAATAAATCATTAAATATTATATGATATTATTCACCTTTTTATGTTGCAAATTAAGGTTTGTAGTTAACTCAAAACTGCAAATGATGTTTAATAATTAATGTATGTACTAGCTAGTTGAAATTAAATAGGATGAATTTGCACGAAACATACATATATATATGGCTTGAGTCTCACGAAATTAATCTATATATGGAGCAATACCTAAATTATGTATTTGGAGCGTAAGCGTATATAGATTAGAAGTTGTATTGTCATAACGTGACGCTTTGAGAAATGAATTAATTGGGTAACTTGGTCCCCTACCACACAATTATTGAATATTGAGCGTACGTAGGGTGGGTAGCCATTTCAAGTTGTCAAACTGATGTTGACAACTAAAAACATATTATCATGTCCGTGTTTGGTGAATATACAACCAAAATAGGACAAATATTCCAGCTAGACCTGTAATTTTAATTACAAGAGTATTTTACAATTTGCCACTCAACACCTTATGTGTTCACATCAAATCAGTTTAAATAATAATTAACCATCTAATTTATATCCAGTTTAAATATTACTTTGTCCTGTTGATTTAAAAATATATAGCAACAGATTATATTCGAAGAATATTTGCACAAGCCAAGACAATGACTCAATTCATTTCAACTTATTTTCAATGCTAGCTTTTGGTTATGTAAACGTATATATATTTCTTCTCGTTCAAACATAGCTTTAAAATGAACTCTTAATGAATTATATATAGATATTATTTATTTATATCAAATATCACGATCAAACGAAATGATGGACGGCAGCTACATAATAATAATAATGAAGAGACTAACGGCACATGCATGACCAACTCCATCTTTGTTACACAATCACATACTAAGGGTACTCGGGGCACCCTCGGTGACCCCGTGCGGGGACCGATTTTGCCGAGAGGGGAGGTGCCGCCATCCAGGCGGGGAGTGAAATAGGGGACCAATTTCGGGGAGGAGGCACCGAAGAGGGGAGGAGAGAGAAGGTGGGCCCCCCATTCAATCAACCAATGAAAACTTTTTTTTTTTTAATAAAAAAACAAGTCACCTAAGAGCATTCACATTCTATCCATCAAAATATGTGAGGAGGAGTTTTTATATTATAAAGGGTATAAAAAGTGGTTGTGAGTGGAGGAGAGAGAAAATGTTACTGTTCATATGTATATTTGGGGGGACACTGTTCACCCAGTATAATTTTTTTAATATATATTGAAAGTGGTTGTGAGTGAAGGAGAGAGAAAAATGTGATGATAATATTATTTAATTGAAAATGAGAGAGAAAAAGTATTTGTTTTTAGTGGAAATAAATTGATATAAGAGTTGTTTTTTAGTGGAATGTATGTATAATTTGATGGTTTGGATGTGAATGCTCTAAGAGGGGAGTGCCGCCATCAAATTGGGGTGTGAGAGGAGTTTAAGAGGGGAGTTGACGTGGCATAACCTGATTGGGTGTGCGTAAGAGAGGGGACTCCCCTCTTAGGGGAGTGCCCCGCTCACCCTAACTAACATGAGGGTGGGGTCCGGATGCTAGCCTTTTAGTTTTGGGTTATAAGCTATCTAGCTAGATCAGATTGACTTTTGAAGGCAATCACATCCATACACTTGTAAACATATTCAATACTTACAAAACCTATGGGCGGCAATAGTGCCTGTCCCCTATTGGGTTAAATGGGTGTTAGGGGAATAGTGTCAGACAGCTGCCAAACACTCTCCTATTAGCCTAATAAATTTATAATTTTATCCCGCCTTAAAATTACGATTTTACCATCGGCTCAAAATTATGTTTTTGCCCCCAATTAAAAATAAATTTGTGCTTTTGCTCCCAGCTAAATATTTCGATTTTGCCCCCGGTTCAAAATTACGATTTTGCCCCCTTTCAATTTACAGTTTTGCCATTAGTTTTTTCCCTTAAATTACGATTTTGCCATCAGTTCAAAATTATGTTTTTACCCACAGTTAAAAATAAATTTGCGCTTTTGCTCCCAGCTAAAAATTTCGATTTTGCCCTCGGTTAAAAATTACGATTTTGCACCGTTTAAATTTACACTTTTACCATTGGTTTTTTCCTTAAAATTACGTTTTTGCCATCAGTTTAAAATTATGTTTTTACCCCATACTTAAAAATAAATGTACGCTTTTGCTCACAGCTAAAAATTTCAATTTTGCATTCGGTTAAAAATTACGATTTCGCCCCGTTTAAATTTAGAGTTTTGCCATTAATTTTTTTTTCTCACAGCCAAGTTACGATTTTTCCCCCAACTTAAATTTACATTTTCTCAATCGTTTTTGCTTGTTTTCCTGGTTAAATTACAATTTTACCTCCAGTGTAAATTTGCAGTCATGCCGGCAGGTGCCTGGCACTCCCCCATTGGTCCTTTTAATTTACGATTTCATCCCTGAATTAGAATTATCATCTCGCCCTCGGTTCAAAATTACGCTTTTCCCATCGTTTTATTTTTTTTTAGCAAAACTATAAAAGTTTTTTTGTTTTAATTGGTTTACTCCATTTAATTTTTTTTCCGTGTCAAATAACTGTCTAACACTCGCTCATTAGTCCTGAAAAATTACAGTTTTGCCCTGAGCCGAAAATTACGATCTTATCATCGTTTTAGTTTTTTTCCTAGCAAAATTATAGTTGTGTTTTTTTAATTGATTGAGAATTATTCGGTTATCGTCCCGTAACGCGGGCGGGGCAGTATATTTTACATACATCAATTTTAGTTTAATCAATCCCCTACCTAAACTTCCCATCCGGGGCCCGGCCCCCTCCCTCCTATATATATATTTAGACTTGGAATTGTTTGCCATTTACACTTTACTTCAAATCTCATATTAGATCGTTAGGTAATCCATATATATATGATACTTATTAGCAGTCTGTCTTCTTTTTATTATGTCCACCTGATCATCGATGGTCCTTTTAACTTGTTTGATGGTACTTGTAGGCAATATTGCGGCTAAGGTCTACGAGGTGGTAATGGGAATGCAAAGATGGATATCCAGGAAATCTGATTCCGAACCCATGTTCAAAGCTCGACACGATGCTACTAGCCCAACCGTTGGAGATGAAAACTATATATCTTGGTTGGTACGTAAGCACGTCATTATTTACCTTCAATTCTTCTACCATATATAATTAATTAAGAGATGGATGTACCCATGATTGTCTTGAATTGAATTTGACAGAAAGAACATCCTTCCGCTATAAGCTCCTTCCAACAGATGATTAATGCATCAAAGGGAAAACAGATTGTTGTTTTCTTGGACTATGATGGAACCTTGTCACCCATCGTCTGTGATCCTGATCGTGCCTTCATGTCTGATCAGGTAACGAACTCTTCTGTTAAAAAAAAAAAAAAAACACATGCATGTATGTATTCAGTTGATCTATTTAATAATATCTAATAATGGTTGGTTTATCAACCAGATGCGTGCAGCTGTTCAAGAGGTTTCTAAGCACTTTCCCACGGCTATCATCAGCGGCAGGAGTCGCGAAAAGGTAATATTATTAATACATACTTAATTATACATTTGGAAAGTTATTGGTTTATGTTATACAATATTCAATGATCAAATTAAATATATATGTCTATCTTCAGGTTTATAGCTTTGTAAAATTAAATGAAGTCTACTATTCAGGGAGTCATGGGATGGACACCATGGGACCAGCCCAAAAAAATCATTCATACGATGACAAATATCACTATAAAACCGTGGATGAAGAGGTAATTTAATTATTATCATTGTCATTAACCTAGCTTTTGTCCGTTTTAAACGCAGTCATTAACTACTTTTGATGGCTCTGCAGGGAAACGAATTTATCGTCTTCCAACCGGCTAAAGACTTTCTACCCGCAATTAAAAAGGTATGTAGTAATGTACCTTTGATCGATCTAACCTCTTAATTAGTTGTTAGTTTAAAGCATCATGAAAAGGATGAATTTACAAATAAATGAAACATGTCTTTCATAATTAATTTACGATAATGTATGCATGTAACTAAATCAAATGAAGTGACTGACTGACTGAGATATATATGCATGACATGACAGATGTTGGTTGAAATGATGGAGAGAACCAAAAACATACGAGGAGTGGTGATTGAGGATAACATGTTCTGCCTTTCTGTTCATTATCGACACGTTAAAGACGACGAGGATTATGAGAGACTAGAACAGGAAGTGAAGTCGATGTTAGTAAATTATCCAGAATTTCACTTGACGAGTGGCAAAAAGGTGTTGGAAATTCGACCTTCCATCGAGTGGAACAAAGGTCACGCCCTTGAGTATTTAATCAATAACTTAGGCTTTGATAACTCCAAAACCCTCCTACCAATATATATTGGAGATGATACAACCGATGAGGATGCTTTTAGGGTAACATGCATGCATCTTCATTATAAACCACCGATATATATATTATGCAGGTTCCTAATAACTAACTAACTAGTCATGTCACATGTCAGGTTTTAAGGGAAAGGGGCCAAGGATACCCGATTGTTGTTTCTTCCAAACCCACCAAGACAATGGCTTTCCACTCGCTTCACGACCCATCTGAAGTACTCTCTTTCTTGATTCGCTTAGGTAGATGGGGGGGTTCTAACAGCAACCAAGGCTAGAAATTGGCTCATGATGATATACTTGTGTATATAATATCATTATTATAGTTACCAAGGTGGAAAAGAAACAGGTCATAAGCCAGAAGGACGTTTATTATAGTCACGTTTCTGGCTATAACTTAACTTCATTGGTGTTAGAGAGCTTGTTATCTAGGTATTATGCAAGTTATCTTGATAACTTCTTGTTGGTGTTTGTGACTTTATTGCAGTGCTTGTATCTTCATTTGTATTATTCAAAGATGAATTCTTATAAGAAGGAGCTTGAAAAGATTTCACTGAATAGGATTTTCCTTATGGAAATTCCCAAAATGAATATATGATAAAAAAAATTACTCTAAATAAACTTTGACTTTTCATATTCCTGAACAAAATAACGAGTAGAGTTAACTAGAAGGGTATTTTGGTAATTTTATACATAAAAGCAAGGGCATGTAAGTCTTTTCATCTAAATAAACCTATAACTTGTTTATGTACATGTATATAAGTAATTCTTTTCTGATCCCCATCTTTCTAACCACTCTTTCTACTGGCCACCACCACCTACAACTACCACCTGCCGACCACGACTACCGCGACTTTTAACTAAACGTTTTAATTGAGTTAGAGCCAGGGAGTAAACTACCGAAATACCCCTACTTTTAATTAAACGTTTTATTTGAGTTAGAGCCAGGGAGCAAACTGGCGACAAATTTGAAAGATCAGGGAGGAAAATGGCTATTTTTATACTATTTGAGCAAAACCGTTAAAATGACCAAACCACAGGGAGCAAAACGAAAGTTAACTCTAACTAGTAAAATTTGTGCGCCAGCTGTGACAACCTTGAAAATTTTAGTTACCCATTCCTAAAATGCACACTAAGGAACCCTAATTTGAAACTCCAACTAGTACGATGCGACCCGAAACGAAAAAACGGACGAAACCAGCGCTAGGGGCGCCCTAAAACTCAAGGGGCGATCCCCTAATTGTTCCGCGACTCGCGACAGGAGATCTAAACATGTATAATTCGTTTTTGACACATTTCCAGGCTATAAACGACACAAGGCTACCATAGCCTAAATAGACCTCCCCCGCGCCACGCGACAGGATAAGGGGGCTGGCGCGACACACGGGATGCAACAATTTTGGCTATAAAGCCACTGGTTTGGCACTTGATCAGTTTGCATGTTTCGGCGTTAAAATTCGATTGTTATACCACTCGTTCTTCTGTTTCTTTCGAAATTACAAATCAAGTCTCGAAACTCTGCTGCGATATCAGGGTAATAACTCGATCACTGCTACGGTACTATATCCGATCGATTAAAACCGATCCGACGGATGTTTAAGTGCTGCTGATATCCGGCTATACTTTGTCATTCGTTGTGGGGTTTCCATCTCGTGATTATCATTAATGTTGTATTGAGTTAATACACTAATTCGTTTGCATTGTATATATTTAATTAGGTATATATTTAAATTACTGCCAGTACGTGGGGTTTTGTATACATTACTTGTCAAGCGTCACTTTTGAGTGAATGGACCCAATAGCAATATGACCACAGTCACAGGTCTTGCCGAGTGACAACTTGGTCAGATAATTTATAAGATATTGATGTGTGTAAAATGCAACATATAAATTACATCAAATGAGGCATAAAACTAACCCTTTTTAAGTACTAATATTGGAAAAAGAGTGTTTTTGTCTTCCTTTTGTATTTTCAGGATTAAATGAGCTCAAAAACACAAAAGAAGCAAAAAGACAGCTAATTCCAACATAAATACAAGGAAATGAACATTAGTGCCCGGATAACACGGGGCCGTGTTCAGCGCCCAGTATCACAAATTTTTTGCTTTTTAACATTATTTTACACATCTAATCAACCTAAAAATTTATTTTTGGGACACATTGAGGACAATGTGTAATTTAAGTGTGGGGGGGGATGCTAAAGCCTTGAATTTTGCAAAGTCCTAAATACAAGCCTTACACAAAACTCTATTGGAACCGCTAATCACCCCAAATTTTTTCAAAAATTTCAATTTTTTTTTTACTTGTCTAGGTTTAACTCGAGAAATTCAAGTTCTCAAAAAGGTTATATTTTTACAAATTTACAACCGATAGCGTAGTGATAAAAAGAACCAACATAAGGAAATTATGAAAAGGCATGGCAAACTTAGTTAAAATTTGATTATATATACTTGATCACATAAAAACTCATTCCCACAAAAGTGAGTTTTGAGCCTTTATTGAGCACAATTACATATCATTAAAACTAAATGCTCATTTTTCGTTTCTTGTGTGAATAGCCGCTTGGTTCTTACGACTCTAGAACTTGCCATGACGATACATTCCCGGTCCTTATCAACTTAAACCCGAGTAAGTAAATGATGGAGGCATTAGGACTAACCCTTTTTATTTCTACACCATTATTTTTTCTTTTTCTTTTACCACCTACCCAAAAAAAAATCCCCCTAGTTAGCCCCTTTGAGCCTAAACCTTTTCATTTCATCACCCAAACCAAAAACCCTTTTACCCACCAAAACCTTTTTTATTTTTAACCCTTTGTTTTAGTAACAAGTTCGGTTTTTCGTAAAAAAAAAAAAAAAAATGTGTGTTGTTGATGAAGCAAAAAGAAAAACAAACAAGTTCATCAAAAATAACTTCGTTTGAATAAAAGCTTCATCAAAATAAAAAGTTGCAAAAATAGAAAATCTTACGAAAACCGACACTTGTTACGCTTTTCGCCCTTTTTCTACTAACCACTAACCACAATCCCAACCACCTACCTTTAACCCAAGCCTAACCCTTAACCCACAAAGTCCTCTTGATATTTACAAAGGTATAAAAGTTAAAAAGGAGGAGGATTGATTGCTTGGCAAGCTTATGGTAGGAATAAGTTCCATGCCGCTCTCGAGTGATTCACTAAAAATACACCTTCGGCCGAGTGTGAGTGATTTCTCCCGTGAGGTATGTGAACTTGTATATAAATGGAATTTTAAAAAAAAAGGCATGTTATGCCCAAATAAGTAATTTCTCCTATGAAAAGTTCTAAATAAATCATTACGAATAGGATTGTAAATAAATAAAGATAAAACCCAAAAAGATCTTGGATTCCCGACACTCTACGACAAGCCCAAAACCTTCTCTTCTACCTATTCCATTTGGGAGTGTAAGCCACATATTAAAGAGTTTTGCTTGAGGACAAGCAAAAGTTCAAGTGTGGGGGTATTTGATGTGTGTAAAATGCAACATATAAATTACATCAAATGAGGCATAAAACTAACCCTTTTTAAGTACTAATATTGGAAAAAGAGTGTTTTTGTCTTCCTTTTGTATTTTCAGGATTAAATGAGCTCAAAAACACAAAAGAAGCAAAAAGACAGCTAATTCCAACATAAATACAAGGAAAGGAACATTAGTGGACTGCCCGACCCCTCAACGGCACCTTCCAAAGCAAAATAGAGAAGTCAGAAGACTGAACACGCCCCGTGCTCAGCCAGCACGGGGCCGTGCCCAAGAAGCAGCAGAAAAGACAAACCTATAGAAGCTTCTATTGCCCACCACGGGGCCGTGCCCAGCAGACACGGGGGCGTGGCGAAAGTACTGCAGGCGCATTAATTGTAATTGCGAATTACAATTAATGAGGAGAGAGAGTGTCAGACGGGCACGGGGCCGTGTTCAGCGGACACGGGGCCGTGCCCAGCTCTCTGTTCAGCCTATAAATAGGAGTGCTTGGATTCATTTCAACTCATCCCTTGGCACACCACCTCTCTCACACTTCATCCACCACCCACCACCATCACAACACCATCATCCACCACCATCATCCATTGTCCATCGTAGAGTGTGTGAGTCGTCTCGGGATCCAAGATTGATCGTAAGAGTTCTTGACAATCAAGGCCATGTTTGCCTAAGTCTCTTACATCACTTGGTGAAGACAAAGTGTCTAGTATAATACTTTTTATTTCTAATCTTTTGCACTTTTTATTTGGTTTTGTATTAATGACTTTAATAACTAGTTACTTATGTTGAAGGTGATCTTTCCTTATCGTTTGTCCGTGGTGTCTTGGCATTATTTTACTGTCTATATAAAATAAAGGATTTTCACCATTCATATCTCCACGGTCTATATGGAGGTATGTTGGCTACCTGGTCGGGGGTTAAGGGAACGGTTTGGTAAAGGTCTTGCCATTGTTCAGCGTTTAGAGGTCCTGCAATGGACCTGGGTCAAATTTAGTAGGACCTCCTTCAATACTTCACGGTATTGGATGGCGGGGGTCCAAACTCTTTGACCCCCCTCATAAGTTAACTACTATTAATACTATAACCCGGCTATTTAGGACTGTATCCCTGCTGACTCAGACTACTTAGCCGAGGGTAACGTCACCGCCAAAAGCGGGGCCTACCACAATACTGCATTAATAACTTAATTCATTATCTTCCAATAATCCACCCTTTTAGGATTGTATCCTTGCTGACTCAAACTACTGGGGTGAGGGTAACGTCACCTTCAAAAGAGGGGCCTACTACAATAACTAAGATAATCTCTTAATTATGTGCAAAAGTGCGGAAATAATCAAAGGTTATACTAGATACGAGTCGGAACCAAGTGATTCATCTTGTCTATCTGTTTTTATTTTATTTTTATTTTTCATCATTTTAGTTAGTTTTTATTTTTTCTTAGCTTAAAACATTTTTTCTAAACTTTTTATTTTGGTTAGACGTTGAGGATAAACCGGTATTAAAAGCTCTTGTGTCCTTGGACGACCTCGGTATCTTACCAACGCTATACTACGCTCAACGATGGGTGCACTTGCCCATATGTGTGTTTAGTGTTAGTAAAATATCGTGTTTTATAAATTTAAAACTTGGCTAAAATAAGTGTTAAAAAGGGCTTAAAATATACACCTAATATATATAACACTTCAAACGCATCAATATACACAAATGTAAAAACTCTTAATGCTATAACTTATGACAATGTGTCTTTTGTATAAATAAAATGCACTCGCCAGTATTTTTCGCTGATCAAATGTTTTTAAAACACGTTTCAGGTGATTTACTGTGAAGAAAGGAAAAGTGCCGTGAAGCACTACAGCTTACATAAGTGGCTCAGTAAATTGGAAATAAAACGTGTTTTTCTGTAATTAAAGGATTTCCCCAGTGAAATTCCCTTCCTGTAAATACGGGGTTTACCCCACAGTTATGAAATAAAATAATTCGGTGTTTTGAAACTCTGATAAATTTTTCCTAACACTCGATCATGATGAAATTTCCGTTGCCGATTAATAAACACCGGTACCACTGTTGTCTGCCTCGCGGCGTCCGAACCAGGGTACGGGTCGGGGGCCGTGACACCAGCTTTCTAGAGTTATCAAAGTTTGTGCACCATTGTACCCCACATGGACGCCTCAACCACTTCACATGTGTAAAACTGGTGTGAAGTCGACCATATGTTTCATGCGAAAATGCACTCCACGTGCATTAAAAGTTCGGATTCCCCCAACCCCCCAAAAAGTATTCCACGTGGAGCATTTTAATCTCTTTAAAAAGACACTCCACTTTGATATATATATATATATATATATATATATATATATATATATGTGTGTGTGTGTGTGTGTGTGAGGGTTGGTGGGTTAAAATGAAAATCACATTGAGTTGTGACAACCGTGAGAACTAGGTCATCCAAAAGGTTTTTTCGAAAAATTTTTTCTCAAAAGTCATAGAAAAATCACTTGTTTCACCAAATAAAAAATAAAAAAAATGTCGCATACCCACATTTACATGAGGCGTAAAAAAAATATTTATCTTCATACAAAATTTACACCAGCGCGTAAAAAAACTTGCATCAGTCAAAACTACCGACTCGACAATTTTTTTTACTTTTTTTTACAGATGTGTTTATAAGATTTTCATCCACGTTTGTGCAAAAAAAAATTGGCCTAACTCGTGCGGGAAGAAAAAGTTCCCACGATTCTCACAACTCATGGCGGTTCTCATTTGAACAGAGCCCTATATATATATATATATATGTGTGTGTGTGTGTGTGTGTGTGTGTGTAATATAAAGGGGATCAGAAGAAAACGCCTAAAAGTGTGAGAATGGTGAGAACGGATCATGGTTCTACACGTGGCACGCGATATAATGAAGGGCGGAGGGGAGTTTTTGTCCTTTTACATTCTTTTTTTCAATGCGTCTTACAACACTGCTTCATTTTTTTACGTGTAAGATTTTTTTGGCGTTTAGTTAGATTTAATAACTACCTGGCGTTTTATTGTTTTTTTAGATCTGCCTCGATAAATTAATCGTTTTTGTATTACATAGTAAATATTTTGACGTTTATGGCGTCCCCAAATTCATTAAAATCAATTAGTAATTCTAACTTCTTTTCGTCCATGGCGTTCTCTAATTTATTAGGCGTTTTTGTAGATTTCAACAGTCAATAAACCCCATATATGTTATAAAAGTAAATTTGTTGGCGTTCATGTCGTTTTTAAATTCATTATAATTCATTGGTAATTCAAAAGAGTACAACTAAGATGAAATCAAACAAAAACTAATAGTCTTCTGTGGATGGTATTACATCAGAGATGTAACCATCGTTTTGTTCATCACTCTCATCAGACTCATCATCATCATCTTGTGCATTGGCGTATAACGTCATAATCTCGTCTCGTCTTTGTTGCATCCTATACTTAAATATCATCACAATGCCGGATCTTGCATCGTTAGAAGGTGCTAAATCACAGAGCTGTTCAAGAAGATGTAGTCTATATGTGTTCAACATTTCTGTCACACCCCGATATTTCCACGTATTACTGGTGGGCCCGGTGGGGAGTATCGTGACGTAGTTGATATCATCATAGTCAAACAACACAAATTTAAATGCACAGCGGAAGCAAAAGATAGATTCATTTCAACTGAATAAATTGTAATATTAAGTATCACAAAATAGTTGAAACAGATCCACAGGCGGATCGAAAGAAAAAGGAAATTCTTCAACAGACTTTAACATCTAGAGCTTGCGAGACTTGATTATTGATGTCTGGAATAGCCAGCCTATTACGTATAGTACCTGCACTTAGCCTTTTTGGAAAATACGTCAGTTTACACTGGTAAATACAACTTAACTAGCTCATTTTGAAAAGAGTTTGAAAATTAATTTGAATGCACTTAGGCAAAAATATTTTTATAACTTGGGACAATTATTCAAAAATAATCTTGTATACAGTTTTATTTATTTGTCGTCCATTAGGGCCGGTTTGTAAATACAACTTAACTAGCTCATTTTGAAAAGAGTTTGAAAATTAATTTGAATGCACTTAGGCAAAAATATTTTTATAACTTGGGACAATTATTCAAAAATAATCTTGTATACAGTTTTATTTATTTGTCGTCCATTAGGGCCGGTTTGTAGGGCCGGACAAGATTAACTGACACGCCACAGGTATAATGCCCACAAGGTTAATTCCTTTAAGTGGATTACCAGTTTTTACATAATGCAACTGTCAGGTGTACGCCTACACCCCGTGCTTAGGTCGTGGCCATTTCTTTGAATGATGCCAAGGATATCCGGGAAATGGTCATTTAACCCCCAAAGGCCATACACCAAATAATACAGATTAAAACGAGTTATGTAAATACATCAATCACAATCTGATTTAAATGACTACACACCCGACCAAGCGGTACTTTTATAGTACCGTATCCCCAGCCCGTATAGGGAAAATAAGTTAAGAGTATTTACCTGAGCAAAGTATAAATCAAATACAGCAAGTGCACGTAGCTTTTACTGGGCTCCTAATCTGGAACGAAGGTTTTTAATAACCTATTAGAATCCTAACGGGTCTTTAATTAAGCTTAGACTTAGACCGGTTAGTTTTCAAAAAGGAAGACACGGTCCCAACGCATGATAAAGCGAAGACCGGTTTAGAATATGGTTTTGACCCGACAAGCTTGTATGCTTGTTTAATATGGGTAATTTAAACACATTCTGGATTTTGAGATGAAAACGATATGGTTTGACCCGTTTCGGCTAAATTATGCAAACTAGTTACATAAGCCGATCCGAACGCGAAAAGTGCGTAACGGGTAACCAAAAGAGTCATACACAGGTTTCCTAAGTTAATATGTCTTAAATATGTTGTGATATCAGTAAGATATCTTCTATTATGCCCAAAACGGATTTAAACTCAAATTACGCCCCGTAGGGGTATTTTGGTCATTTTAAAGGTTATAAAAGAGTTTAAATATAAATCTGAGTTCCGGGTCTGATGTAATCAGTAAAAATACTTAATTTACTAAATTATATCAGTAGGGTATAACCTATATGTGAAATTTATCATTTCTAACCATACTATGCACCGAAGGGGCATTTTGGTAATTTCACCTAAGGTTTAAAGGTCAAATTTGGAAATCTGAGTTTAAAACTTTTGCCTACTGCTAAAGTATAAAAATTTATTTAAAACCTCAGTAGGTATCAAGTCTTATATATCTAAAATGGTTTTAATACATACTATGCGCTTAAAAACGCGTAAAAAGGCGATTTTAAGCGATTTTAAGCGATTTTCGGGTTTTATAAGAAAAGCTGATATTTTTTATTATTCTAGAAGGCTTAAAATACTTTATTTATCATATTGGATCTGTAGAAAAAGGTTTGGTATTAAAAGGATTTGTAAAACTCATTTTATAGCCTAAAAGGGCAAAACCGACAATTACCGGATCAAGCTTAGAACTCTATGTTATGCTTAGCCTAAAAATAAATAAAAATCTCCAAAAATCCCAAAATATTATTTTATATCTGTGGGTAAAAAGTTTGGTATCAAAAATCGGGTTTAGATAGGCTATACGCTAATTACACCGTTTAATTACTAAACAGCTTTCTAATTACGCTAATGAGCATAACTCTTAATCTAGACCTCAAACTGATGTCAAATTTTAGGTACAAGTTTATAATTCAGTAACTAAGGTTTCTACTCTTTTACATTTTCAAAATTCATGTTTTAAGGTCATATGGGCATAATAGTCAACATTTAGGCATTTTAACGGAAATATGCATATGAATCGGATAACTAATGAACCAAGTTGTATAATCACAGAGAGTTATACTTATATGAAACTTGGTCCTACTAAGGCTCTAAGACATTTTTAAACTATGCCCTAATGGGTCAGAACTGAAAGTCAAAGCAAAAGTCTACTTTTGCGACTTTCGGTTCCGAACCGAGCTTAAACTGAAAATTGTCGAGTTGAACATGTTTAGACATTCTTACATTAATTACCAAGTTATATTAATGACAAAACAGGTTGCATAGCTTCTACATTGCTAATTATGCATTAGTTTGAAAATAAGCTTCCTGTTGACTTTTTATAATCAAGTTTGACCCGACAATTGACCTAGTTAGAGTGGGAATCAGGGGGTGCCCTTTTAAGGGTTTATTGCCCACATAATTACCAACTCATAGGTACTTTCAATTTGCAATTTGACTGGACAAATTAAGATTAATGACGAAGTCAAATCTTAATTACGCTGGTTTGACTTTTTGGTTTATAAACTAATTAAAAGAACTAAACAAGGATTAGAACTCTTACTTAAGGTCCTTGCTATCTTTTCTACACTTCTTAATCTTCTCCCAAGTCAGCTACCTCCAGAAATGAGTGCTTGAATTGTTGCAAGTGAATGAGCACTTGAACAAATGAACTCATGGCCCTTATATAGGTTTCTTAGAGCTCCAAGATCATTCCAACAAGGTCTATGGATGTTATGGGATCATTACAGGTGTCCCTAGGCCATAATAAACCATCAAACAAACCCCTGGTATAAAAAACGAGTTCCCTAAGTCGGTTAAACAGGCTAAACTGGCAGCTGGCATGTTTTTCTGATGCTGGGCACCTTAGGCGGCCCGCGTAAGACTTGGGCCTGGTCTTACGCGACCCGTGTGAGGGTCATGTCCAGTCAACAAACTTTCAACAATTGCAATTTAGGTCCCTGGTCCCTCCAAACGTGGTTTTAACTTCTTTCCTTGCAATTGCAACCCTCTAACTTGACTTTTAAGGGCCCCAAGACATAACCAAACATTGTTAAGTCCTTGGTTAACTTCATGATCACCCGTAAGGCCTTAAATTTCAACGTTGACACTTTTAACCCCTCATATACGAATGTTATCATAACTTTCTCATACTTTATAAAAACCTTGTGAAATTTTAATCACTTATTCTAGTGAGCATAATTAATCATTACGAAGCTTCGGGTTTGCTAAAAGGTCACTCAGAGGTATACTTTAAACATGTTGACACATTTAACCCATGTAGTTTGTAATTTCTCACTTTCTTTCACAATTAGCTTCGTATGATCCATAATTCATTCGTTTAAAGTTATAAACATCATGTAGGGTTATTGAAAGGTGTAATTATCCATTGTTGACACTTTCAACCCTTATGGTTCACAAGATCCTTATTTTAAGCATAAACGACTTCCAATGTTCGTGAATTTATTCATTAATGAATACGAACGTCGTGTGGGGTCACTCAGAGGCACAAGTTGGGCATGTTGACACTTTGGATCCTTCTATTCACATATGTACATTGTTTGATAACTTTGGTCCCTCATATATAATCCATCACTTGTTTAAAGTCCATGACACGTGTCAATATAATATTGGACATGAAATTACGAGGTGTTACAATTTCGTCCATTGTCAATAAATAATCCACCCCGTGTTGATAACTCACGTTCACCGTTTTTTATTGTTCATCCAAACTCCAACTGGTAACTTTTGATAGATCAGTATCGTCAACATCATCATCATTATCTGCTGGAAATTTTCTCTTTAATCTTCTTATTAGAGTTCGAGTCCTTTCATAATCGTAGGCCAGTGGAATCCCAAGGGCCAGAATATCCCTCTGAACAACTTCATCCATACTAAGTATGGCTTTGATTGTCTTGACTTTCACCCTTCTCCTGTCAGAGAACTTTAGCACGAAATGTCTCTCTGACCTCTCAAACCTCCATGCAATAACCTGAGCCATTTTTTTAAGTTGTATGGCGTTTTAGACAATGTGTGACGTGTTTAGTGAATGTGTGGAGTGTTAATCTTTGTTTACCTATTCTACTTGAGGTTTTTTTTTTGGCGCCAGATAGATATATGTCTTTGGCCCTTAAAAACATTAGTAATTTTTTGATGTGTATTTTGTGTATCATTTGTCGTGTCATGTAGGATGCAGGCCTATAATGTGACAGGTAATTATGGAGTTTTGAAAAGATAAATAAATTCAATTACGATGGGGTGGCTTTTAATATTATAAACGTTAGTAATAAAGTTTCCGTCATTTTCAGTTACTGTTTGTAGTTACTGTTTTGTTCAGCTTCTTCTGTCAAGGCTGTAACACGTCCCATCTTTTCAGAGTTTGGCGTTTAGATAAAGATGGCACATTCGTTTATACATTGTTTTAATGGCGTTTAGTTAATTTTTGCAGTTTTTAATAATAACTGGTTCAAGTAATTTTATTATAAGATTCGGCATTTTTTGGCGTTTTATATAGCAACAACGTGCTTGGGCAGGATCCGTTCTCACAGTTTTCATACTATTAGGTGTTTGGTGTTTGTAGCATTTTGGCGTTTTATAAACACTTTTTTTACAGAAATAATGTATTTTATCAGTGGAGAATTAGATAACAAACAACAGAAAATGATCCCCCAAAAATTAAAAAAATAGAAAATGAAAAAAAATAAAAAATGCTAATCCAATTTCCCATCCAAATCTTCACTGTCATCAGTCTCTTCTTCTTGAAGTTTTCTGCCTTGAACCTTTGAATACCTTAACCAGATGTCGATTTTCCTACATAACGGCCGTCCTTCAGGCAAAGCTGATCAGTGACATCTTATATTTTGGTGTGATCTATTGTTGTTTGTTGACATGTTGTTGTAGATTAAAGCCTGTGTGGATGATATTATCATCATGGAGTCCAATCGATCCCTTCATGCCATTCAAAATTCATCAAGAACAAAGCACACAAAATGACATATCACTGTTATCAGGCTCTTTTTCTTGAATATTTGTCCATCTCATTCAGCAAAATCTTATAGAGATACCCACCTCAGGTAAGAATTATTTCAGTGAAACTTCATGCAGAACAATACTGAATATCCAAGAAACGAGGTTTGCCATCTGTGGTTTTTTTAACTATTTGTTAGCGTTATAAAGTGAGTGGTTTTTAGGAAACATGGCGTTGTTTTTGGGTGTGATCAATGGATTGTGTAGAGACATTTCTCTTTATAGGATGTTTTTGGCGCGTAGTTTAGGCGGGATTTTATTATAATAAATGCTAGTAATAAAGTAACCGTCCTTTCAGTTACTGTTTGTATTTACTGTTTTGTTCAGCTTTATCTGTTAAGGTTGTAAGACGTCTCATCTTCCAAGTTTGGCGTTATTATATTTAATGGCGTTTTGTAGACCAAGATGATAAAATACATTAACACCAAAAAAATTACACAGGAAAAATAGTTTTTATTATTTGGCGTTTTGTATTCAATGGCCTTTGTGGCATTTTTTGCCGTTTTGTAACTAATGAGAGAAATATAATATTTTATTAGGTGAAAAAAAAATTACACAAAAAAAACAAAAAAAAAATCAAAACTCCTCGTTAGAAGAGACTTTGTCTGAGAAGTGTCCATCACTTCCTTCATCTTCTTCTTCGGAGTCATCACTTTCATTGGCTTCTTGTTCTTGAAGATTTTAAAGCCTCCATTTGCACATGTCCTATATCAACGCCATTTTTATGATCATGTCTGTTTTCAAACATGTGGTGTTGTGTAACTCCTTGATGTGTGCAAAATGCAACATATAAATTACATCAAATGTGGCATAAAACTAACCTTTTTTTAGTACTAATGTTGGAAAAAGTGTGTTTTTGTCTTCCTTTTGTATTTTCAGGATTAAATGAGCTCAAATGAACAAAAGAAGCAACAAGGCACTACAAGAAAAGTGATCGTTAGAGACTAAATTATTTGGGACTGATATATCAGTCTCAAATACATAATATCCAGGACTGATTTATTAGTCACAAATAACATTGGGGACTGATTTCTACATGACATAATTTAGCGACAAAAAATCAGTCGCTAAAACCTTGATGCCTTATTTGAGACTATGTTTCAGTTGCAAATATGTTCGCGCCATATAACATTTTGGAGGGTCGTTTATAGGCCACTAATTTTTAGTCTTAGATGTGTTCCATCTGTAATGAAAACTGGTGCAAATGTATCGGCAACTGATCTTTAGTCTCTAGTTTGGGGGGATATATTAAAGAGTAAAAATCAGTTCTTAATATTCCAAATATCAGACCAAATTTGGGACTGATATTCAGTCTTGAACGCCTTTTAAATATGAAATGAATAAGGGTTGATTTTTAGTATTCAATTATTCGGCAATGAAAGTATCTATTTGGCAATGAAAGTATCCGAGACCCAAAATTTAGTCTTGAGCATCTTGTAAGAGACCTTATTTCAAATTTCAATCTATAAAATAATTCATCAAAATGGTAAGGTATGTGTCGAGTATGGAGACCGAATATTAGTCCCTATTGGGGCGTTATCAAAAGTTTAATTTAACTATTAATCAATATAAAGTAATAAAGTTAATCATGGTCCATCATGAGTTATCATGACCATTAAGACAAAATTTGACCGATTAAAATGTACATTATTGTCCATTATGGTATAATATGAGTCACCATAAGCCAATATAAGACGAAAAGTAATTGTTTAACTAAAAATTAAATAAAATAAAAATCCGAATATTTGTGACTAGTTGGTGTTCAATGGGGCCACCTCCAGGGGCGGACCCACATAGAGTGGGTCGGGGTCCCCGGACCCAAATCTTTTTTAAAAATTTAGTAGATCTGGTATATTAAATTAGTCATGGACCCCATAAGAAGATTTAGTTGGACCACATAATGTCAAAAGCATAACTGGTGTGGTGGTAAATCCTTTGTTTTGTAACAAAGAGGTCACAAGTTCAATCCTTATTCAAGGTTTTTTTTTTTTTTTGCGTTTTTCTAGCGTTTTCTTATTTCATGCAACAAAAAGCAAGGCCACTTTTGGGTTTCAATGACAAAACTTCTAAACTGGATGCATAGTTTCATGGGTCCAAAACTCCAAGTGAACCACCCTAAGAATTTGCCTCACCAATACAAAACGTATGCACTGTTTTGGAGATTGAAAAAGTGTCATGAAACGGAATGACAATTCATAGCAACTTTATTTTCTTTTATATCCTGCATATTAAACTGTATCTGATTTCTGAGATGATTACCCATAGGAACCCAAGATCATCCCGACCCGAATGACAACCGACCCGAAAATTCTTTCATTTAGCTGTGAAAAATCTGAACATCGAAAAAAATGGACCCCATTAGAAAAAAATCATGGGTCCGCCACTGGCCACCTCTATCTTTTTTTCACACCCTCCGTTGGCTTGGTGGAGGTGCCCTTTGGCCCCTTATTTAACAGGTCGACTCCACGTTTGGCGCCCCCCTTTGATGATTCGGTAGGGGCGTTGATCCACTATACTTGGTCTGGGGCCTAACAAGATCTAATAAAGTCAATTATAGTCCATTAGGAGTCATCACGACTAATAATACAAAATATAATCCATTAAGACATGTATGGAATATTATTGTCCATTATGGTATAATATGCGTCACTACAACCCAATATAGCTCTATATGTCCTAATAAGACTTAATAAAGTCTATCATCGTCTATTTAGAGCCATCATCATTATAAATAACCCATTATGATCCATAAAGACATATTTTTTTTTTGAAAGGTTAATTTCTTACAATCCTGTTGTTAGTGGGAGTCGAACCCCTGCCCCTTAGTTAGATAATTAGCAATCATCCATAAAAACATATGTGATATATTATTGTTTATTATCTTGTAACATGTCTCACTACTATCAATATAATTATTTAAAACTCAATATGACATAATAAAGCCCATCATTGCTCAACAAGACATTTGTGATATTTCTCGGCATGGTCCATTACAACGCAAACTAAATTTGTGTGACATATAGAAATGCAACTTCTGAAAACACAAATGCACAACCAATAGGAATAAAGCACAAGGATTGAGATCCATACCATCTATTCAAATCCCCATCAACACTTGAAATACAATCCTGACCCTTAAATTTTAAAACCCTGGTTCTTTTTTGCCCTAAAAACTTGAAACAAAACACGGGGTGTTGTGGGATTGATGTTACGATGGGGCAAGGCCAAACTTGATGGCAGCAGCGGCATCTCGAGCTCAGGGAGGCGGCAATGCTCGACAGGTGGTCGTGGATGGTGTAGCGGGTGGCGCTAAGCGATTATTGGCGAAAAAGGAGTGGTGGTAGGGCGTTATGGTGGTGGAGTGGTTCATGGTGACGGTGGTCACGGTCTGTGACGGCGGCAACCACGTTTTCAGCAGCAGCAGCAGCGTGATCGGGTCTCGGGGGAAGCCTGGTGAACCGCGTAGACATCAAACCTGTTTCGGTAAGTTCTGATCTTTCTTGCTTACCATTAGATCTGAGTTTTCTCGGTGGATCTTCTTGTCTAAATACTGATGTTTTGTGGTTATGGTTGGTGGTTAACAGCCGAGGTTATGGAGGTTATGGTGTCCAAAACAGAATCGACTCGAGATGGTATTACGCTTCTATATAAAATTATTGTATATAATTGTTGTAAAAAATGTAAACCGATTTGAATTGGCCCAAGCTCTAGCGAACCCGACCCGATTTTTATTGTTAGTGATAAATAAATTAATTCGACTATAAAACATGTAACATTCGAGAAGTGGGACGGTCCGAACGGCCAGTCCGACTGGCCGGTCCGGCTTGGCTTTCAAAACCTTGGGATTTTTTTATATTTGTTGATATCAAATCTTAGTTTGTAAGTTTACGTCGGTAAACATGTTTCCCGAGATCAAATGATATTAATTTCGAAAACTCGAGCCGAAACAAACAAAATTACCATACAATAATATCATGAAGGAATTAATAAACTAACCGAGATGAGTATCGTGTTGCAAATTGTCGTCCCCGCAGCATCGCGTGGGTATCCTACTAGTATATATATATATATATATATATATATATATATATCTGTTATTTATTTTATATTCTACTAAATTGTGGTACTTTGTTCTTGTCATCAAGGTACATTACTTAGAACATTGCATTCCACGATTCTTAAGTTAGATACTCAGGCTTGTGAGTTACTCCACGAGTCTAATGTTAGTTTGCATTTCAATGTGTTGATAGGATTTCAGCAACTCGTTTGATTTCTTATAATCATTCTTTAACAGGTTGGGCATCAAAGGTGTCAGAAACTCATGTAGAGGGCTACACAAAGGCAAAGATCAAGGTTACAATCAAGTTTTAAACTTAAAAGAAGCAATGTTTGGTGTTGAAAAAGATATCAAAGTAACTTGTCTTGAGAGTTGTGGACGTTGCAACGAGTCTTGTGCCAAACCTATGACTAGTACGCCCAAACGCACAACATGTGGTGATCAAAGTCAACTTGTCTCTTTAGTTCTATTTGTGGTATTTTAGCTCCCTGTGTTTATAGAATTTATACATTGTTGTAAATTTCTTGGAATATAATAAATGTTAAATATGTTTAGCAATGTTTTTGTAATAGATTGGGTTCTGTTCATTTTGTAGTAAAGCATGTTGGTACTAAAAGTAAATGTTACCTAATACTGATCTCTAGTCTCTAAAAACCATACCTTAGACTAAAATGACATGATATTTGAGATTAATTTTCAGTCTTTAAAAGAAACATATTAAGAACTGAAATGATGCGATTTTAGAGACTAATTTTCACTTTCCGTAACATCTTATTAGAGACTAAATTCTCATAGAATCATGAACCTTATGAAACTATTAGAGACAAAATAGACATGATTTAAACAACTGATTTTCAGTCCCTAAAGAAATGTGTAGGGGACTCAAATATTGTAGTAACAGAAACTGATTTTCAGTCATGGGAAAAATGCATTGGAGACTGAAATGATGTGGTACAAGGGTACATATTTATGACTGAATTTATATGTATTGAAGACTGAATGATAGTTCTTGTTGGTGTCGTACAATGGGGACTGATTTTTAGTTACAAAAGCCACTATCTAGTACTAGGTATCCGGGACTGGCCGGGGACTGGCAAATCAGTCTCCAATAACCATTAGGGACTGATTTTGATGTATCAGATACTGATTTTTCAGTCTCTAATATTCATTTTTTTTTTGTAGTGAGGCAGCTAAATCTAACATCAATACAAGAAAAGGAATAAATGTGGCATGCCCGACCCCCCGACAGCATCTTCCCAAGCAAAAACAAGAAGACAGAAGACTGAACACGCCCCGTGCTCAGTGAGCACGGGGGCGTGCCCAAGTGTCTGCAGAAAAGACAAAGTTGTAGAAGCTTCTATCACCCACCACGGGGGCGTGCCCATCGGTCACGGGGCCGTGGTCAACTCTAAGATTCACAAAATCTGGGGAAATCTCGATAGTACAGATACACTTCTGCAAACGGGGTCGTGTCCAGCGGACACGGGGGCGTGGTCAACTAATGCAGACAACCTGCAATTAATGAAGAAAAGAGAAGGAGTGTGGACACGGGGCCGTGCCCAATGGACACGGGGCCGTGCCAGAGCTTCTGTTCAGGCTATAAATAGGGGTGCTTAGCTCATTTGCTGTCACGACCCCCGACCCACTCTGGACGGAATCGGGAGCCGCGAACAGCCAAGTGGTACCGGTGATTATTTTGAAAAATATTGCAGCGAAAATTTCATCAGGACCGTGAGTTAGGGAAAATATCAGAGTTTAGAAAACACCGGATTTTATTTATTAAATAGATGGGATAAACCCATGTTTTACAAAGGTAGCTTTAATAAGGGATAAACCCAATTACATAAAATAATATTTCTTAATTTGATTTAATTAATAAAATAAGCCACTTCTTGAAGCCTTTCAGTGCCGTATCCATCTCTTACTCCAATCTACTGTAATTACCTGAAACGCGTTTTAAAAAGGTTTTGTCAGCAGGAAATACTGGTGAATCATTCTTTTTACTAAAAACGACGTGTTTGTTATAATTTACAGTATTAAGAGCGATTACAATGTTTCCAGATATCAACCAACTACCCACGGTATTTGTCACTCGACTCATTTCTATGACTATGGTCATATCACCCATTGGCTACCCCGTTGTCCAGTGGTGAAGATTATCAAGTAATGTATACAAAACCCCACATACCGGCTGTAATTTGGTGATTACAAAGACTTAATCCTTGTAATTATAACTTTGAAAATATTTAAGAATTTATAAAGCACTTTGATAAAAAGAGAATGACTCACATTATAAGCATGCGGATTTATACGGGCAGAGTTTAGCCTACTGGTTAGCCTTGATATTACAGATTTATACAGGCAGAGCTTAGCCTATTGATTAGTCTTGTAACCTAGTGCACACGAACTCGGTAAGTAACTAATACAGCATTTACGATAACTCACGAGATTAAAATCCTCACAACGAATGACAAAGTGCAACACTTAAACATCCATCGGATTCGCAACGAATGACAGAGTGTACCCCGAGTTTGGGTGGCACTCAAACATCCTGTTGGATTCACGACTAATGACAAAGCATAGCATTTAAACATCCTGTTGGATAGTTTCAATCGATCGGATATTGAATCGTAGCAGCGATCAAGTTAATACCCGGTATCGTAGCAGCACCCCGTTATGCTAATTTGTGATTTTGAGCAGTGGGAATACGTTTTTGAGTTTTGGTTTCGACATCAGCTGAAAGCTCGTAGCCTGTCCAATTTATAGCTGAAAATTGGGTCTCACGCGGCCCGCGTGAGCCTTGGCTCGATCTTTACGCGGCCCGCGTGGCCACCTATTCTACGTGTAGGGTTGCTGGGTCATCAGTAGGTGTGCCACGTGGATGACACGTAGCCCCGGATGCTTATCCGGTCAACTCTCAAGTTGACGCGGCCCGCGTGACCTCCCGCCTTTTCTTTACGCGGCCCGCGAGATGACCATAAATCTTGATTTCTTGATTTTTGATATGGATTGGGGTTTCATGGGTCCGGGTTTTCACTTACGGATCAATTTGGGACATTTTTTAATATAATTATATCATAAAGAAAAAGGGAATAAAATAGTGAGAAAATAGAATGAACCCACTTTGTAACTTTAGGGTTCAACTAGAAAGTCTCCCGGTAGAATATTGGGTATAACTTCTGAGCTATTTAAAAATATATAATGCACTCGTGGTAAGTATAGTATCCCTAATTCAACCTTATCCCGATGTCCCGAGACAGAATCCCAACAAACTTAGTCGGGCAGTGCCCTGACTTGAGTTATGGGCTTCAGATCAATCGGAAAGGGTAGCGGTGATCGGGAGTTAAAATACTTAAAACGAGGCATGGCATTATTATTGTTATTATAAATAAGAAAATAATATAGAATTGTTTTGAGAAAGAGTAGGCGAAAGAAAGAAATAGAGGGACACAGATTTTGAGCCATTCAAATGTAGAAAGGCAACTCAATATATTGTTGAGGAATACTTAGAGGACACGAAATTTCCTGTACACGTGCATGCCTATTATAAATTCATAGGTTTTAAATTTTAATATATTATTTTATCTCATTCTTTGAAAGACACGTATATGCACACTTGCCTTTAATTGAAGTTATGATTCATTTCATATGTTTAGTTTTAACTTTGATTAATTTAATATTTTATGTTTCTACACGTATACATCCATAATTCAAATAATATTATTATTTCATTATTATATATATATATTATAATTACTTTAACTGCTTCACTTATTTGGTGCGTATAACTTCTAAAATATGACGTTCTAGAAAATAATGAATATGTCATCAGAACGAGAATAATTTTATCTATAGTTTGAACCAAGTTTCAATAAAAACAGAGTAGGTTTAAATATAATATATTTTTATAATTTAATTATTAAACGGTTCATGGGTCCGTCTAAACACTTCATATTTCTAATCTTCAACTTACCCGTAATCTACCTGTCTAATAATATAAGTTTTTTATATACTTTTATTTTATTTAAAAAGGTCACCTATATACAGGCCAATTAATATTTCAATCAACTATATAAAATAGTGTTTAAAACTATTTAGGTTTAATATTTATATAAAAAATAAACTAGTTACTAGTTACTAGTGGTTAATAAATTTAACCAAACCTATAATTCTTATAAAATAGGAATGTTACATTTGCAAACCATCCATTGGCAAACCACCTCTCTCACACTTCACCCACCACCCACCACCATCACAACACCATCATCCACCACCATCATCCATCATCCTTCATAGAGTGTGTGAGTAGTCTCGGGATCCAAGATTGATCGTAAGAGTTCTTGACAATCAAAGGCCATGTTTGCCTAAGTCTCTTACATCACTTTGTGAAGACAAGTGTCTAGTGTAATACTTTTTATTTTTAATCTTTTCGCATTTTTTATTTGGTTATGTATTAATGACTTTAATAACTAGTTTCTTATGTTGAAGGTGATTCTTCCTTATAATTTGTCCGTGGTGTCTTGGCATTATTTTACTGTCTATATAAAATAAAAGATTTTCACCATTCATATCTCCACGGTCTATATGGAGATATGTTGGCTACCTGGTCGGGGGTTAAGGGAATGGTTTGGTAAGAGTCTTGCCTTGTTCAGTGTATAGATCCTGCAAGGACCTGGGTCAAATTTAGTAGGACCTCCTTCAATACCCACCGGTATTGGATGGCGGGGGTCCAAACTCTTTGATCCCCTCATATGTTAGCTACTATTAAAACTTTAACCCGACTACTTAGAACTGTATCCCTGCTGACTCAGACTACTTAGCCGAGGGTAACGTCACCTTCAAAAGAGGGGCCTACCACATTATGCATTAATAACTTAATTAATTATCTTTCAATAATCCAACCCTTTAGGATTGTATCCTTGCTGACTCAAACTACTGGGTTGAGGGTAACGTCACCTTCAAAAGAGGGGCCTACTACAATAACTAAGATAATCTCTTAAAAAGTGTAAAAGTGCGAAAATAATCAAAGGTTACACTAAACACGAGTCGGATCCAAGTGATTCATCTTGTCTATCTGTTTGTACTTTTATTTTTATTTTCAGCATTTTTAGTTTTTATTTTCTAGTTTAAAACATTTTTCTAAACTTTTTATTTGATTAGACGTTGAGGATAAACCGGTATTAAAAGCTCTTGTGTCCTTGGACGACCTCGGTATCTTGCTAACACTATACTACGCTCACGATGGGTGCACTTGCCCATATGTGTGTTTGGTGTTAGTAAAATATCGTGTTTTATAAATTTAAAACTTGACTAACGTGTAAAAAAGGGCTAAAAATATACTTAAATATATATCACACCGCACACAAACCAAGTTTTTGGCGTCGTTGTCGGGGACACAAGGATTTTAAGAAAGCTTAAAATCAATGGCCTAATCAGTTTTTCAAAACCATTTTAAAACGCGCGCAAAAAAAAATTTCTGCATTTTAGTTAGATTTAGCATTTACAGTAGCCTGAACACGGGGCCGTGCTCACTGAACACGCCCCGTGCTCAACGAAATCAGTAACTTTAATTCAAACGCCCAGATACAGATCCTGAACACGGGGCCATGCTCACTGAACACGGGGCCGTGTCCAGCATCTGTTTCCTTTTTTTTTTGTTTTCTGGTCTCGAGACTCTGTTGTGGTCTGCTGAGTGATTCTTATGGATCAATACTCAGGAGGCTACAACTACACCTATGAGGAGGATGATTATAGGGAAGACTATTGCACCAATTGTGGTGACCCGCACTCGGTACAATATTGCGACTTATTTCAACCATCCACTTCATACACCTACTATGAGAAGCCCAGGTACGAGTCATCAACTTCATACACATCCTATGAAGACCAAAGGTATGAACCTTCTCCCTCATACTCATATTTTGATGAACCAAGGTATGAGCCTCGATACTCATACTTTGAGGAACCAAGATATGAGCCTCCACCTTCATATGCTTACTATGAGGAACCATGGCGTGAACAACCCACCTCATATGCGTATTATGAAGAACAAAATTACGACCCTTATCCATCATATACTTACAATGAAGAACAATGGTATGAACCATCTACTTTATATGAGTACTATGAGGAACAAAGGATCGAACATCCGGATTCAAGCTTTGAAAATCCCGATCCTTATTCTATCACCGACGTAACCGATAGGATACTAGAACACCTTAAAACTATCGAGCGCTATATAAAAGAATCTCGTGCAAGGGAAGAGGAGTCCCGCGCAAGAGAAGAATTAAATAAAAAAGAGATAGTTGAAAGTGTAAAAATAGAAGAACAAATAAGTGAAAAACTGACACATGAGTTAAACAATGAAAAAGGTGAGTCCGACAACATTAAAATTCAAGAAGAGTCTAATTTTGAAGAAATTAATCTCTTGTCACCTTCTTTTGAAAATAATTGTTTAGTACCCACTCATGCTAAGTTTTTAAAAGAGTTAAACACTAACACTAAAATTGACGAAACGGTAAGCATTAAGTTAACAAATGATCAAACTTCGCTAATAAAAGAAGACCCATTTGAAATCAACATTAAACCGGTTCCATGTTTTTTTTCAAAACTCCTTTATTTGTAATGTCACAATTGATAAAGATCTTTGTGTTAACATAATGCCCAACTACATTTTCGAAAAATTAAGTATTAGTGATTTTTCTCCACTTCAAATACCCATTTTTCTATCTAATCAGAAAATAATAAAATCAATCGGTGTAGTTGAGGATGTCTTGGTTCAAACAAATCAAATCGTAATCCCAACTGACTTTGTCATCCTCGATGACGCTCCTCTAGTGTTGGGACGACCCTTTGTAAAAACCCACGAAGCTTTGAAAAACCAGAAGTACAACAATCTATCTATTCAATTAGGGGCATTTAAAAAGAGTGTCGATCTTGAGCGATCAATGAAATATCCATTCGGCAATAATGACCCCCTAATTGAAGATGAAGATGAACCACCCGATACAAGTGAAAAGATTGACCACTTTGTTGAAGGAGAGGTCACCATAGAACAAACTTTTAAAGTTCTTGATCAAAATGAGCAACCCAATAAGGAGTCTCCTAAAGACCCACCTCTTGAGCTCAAAGAACTTCCAACAGGTTTGGAATATGCTTTTCTAGAAAAAGTTGGTAAATCACCTGTAATTATTTCGTCTAAATTAAGTAGTTTAGAAAAAGAAAAATTAATTAAACTTTTGAAAAAACACAAAAACGCGATCGCTTGGAAGCTTGTAGATATTAAAGGCATAAGTCCTTCCATGTGCACGCGCAAAATTTTAATGAACGATGACTACAAATCGGTAATACAACCACAACGTCGAGTAAATCCAAATGTACAAGAAGTGGTTAAAAATGAAGTCATCAAATTACTTGACGCCGGACTTATTTATCCTATCTCCGATAGTCCTTGGGTAAGTCCCGTTCAAGTAGTTCCAAAGAAAGGAGGTATGACGGTAATAACTAACGAAAAGAATGAATTAATACCGACGAGAACCGTCAGAGGATGGAGGGTATGTATAGATTATAGACGGTTAAATGAAGCAATGTAACACCTCGAAAATTCACGTCCTATAATGTATTGACACGTGTCATAAGCTTGAACGTGTGAAAGAATACTCTAGAGGGACTAAAGTTGACAAACATGGAAAGTATGTGAATATAAGGGTTCAAAATGTCAACAATGGATAAATATACTTTGCAGTAACCCTACATGATACTCATACCTTCAAACGAATAAATCATGGATCATACGAAGCTAAATATGAAAGAAAGTGAGAGATTACAAACTACAGGGGTTAAATGTGTCAACATGTTTAAAGTATACCTCTGAGTGACCTTTTAGCAAACCCGAAGCTTTGTAACGATTAAATATGCTCACTAGAATACATGATAAAAATTTCATCAAGTTTCGTTATCGTATGAGAAAGTTATGATCAAATTCGTATGCGAGGGGTTAAAGCGTAAACGTTGAAAGTTATGGCTTTTCGGGTGATAACCAAGTTAACCAAGGGCTTAACAAACTGGGTATAAGACTTGAACCCTTTTAAGTCAAGTTGAGGGGCTCAAAATGCAAGAAACAAAGTTTGGTTGACCTTTCGAAGAGCCAAGAGCCAAGGATGCAAACTGAAAAAGTTTTAAATCCTGAAGATAGACTCCAGGCGGGCCGCGTAAGATCTTGGCAATCCTTACGCGGGCCGCGTCAGGCCCCCAGATGCAGAAAATCGTGAATGTTGGCTGTTCAGCCTTGGAACCGACTTAAGAAGATATTTTCTCATCCATGGGCGACCCCTAAACATTCCTAGGCACTTAGGGACACTTGTGGGTGATCCATGATCAGTTGTAGCCTTAGTTGTCAACAATCTAATGAGATTAAAACACTATATAAAGGCCTCATGTTGCAACCATTGATCACACCTCACTTCTGCATTTCTGGAGCTTCCTGGAGCTTAAGAGCAGACCCTAAGCCTTCCTAATCGTGCATAGGACTTCAGTAAGTATGCTTAACCTTTCATAGTTGAGTTTTTACTTAGTTTTAGCTTAAAAGTCAAACCGTCGTAATTAACGGTTGACTTAGCGATTAATCATTGATGGTCCAGTGATTAGTCGATTTGAAAGTAGTTATAAGTTGGTTATTATGTGGGCATTAAACCCTTAAAAGGGCTCCCTCTGATTCCCACTCTAACTAGATCAAATGTCGGGTCAAAGTTGATTAGAAAAAGTCAACAGAACCTTAATTTGCGAATCAACACTTAATTAACAATGTAGAAGGCATGAAACCTATTTTATCACTCATATAACTTGATAATAAGTATTATAACTGGTCTAAGCTTGTTTGATCCGACAATTTTCTGTTTAGACCCGGTTCGGAACCGAAAGTCGCAAAACTTTGACTTTTGCTTTGACTTCAGTTCTGACCCGATTTAGTATGATTTGGAAATTCCTTAGAGCTTCCTTAGGACTAGACTACAAGTTAGCATAACCCTCTGTGGTTGGTTCATTGATTATCCGATTCGTTTACATGTTTCCGTTAATTGCTTAAATGTTGACCAATATGCCCTTTTGACCATAAAACGAGAATTTTGGAAATGTGAGAGAACAAAAATCTTTATTACTGATTTATAAACATGTCCCTAAAATTTCACATCAGTTGGAGGTCTAGATTAGGAGTTATGCTCATTAGCGTAATTTTAACGCCTTTTAGTAATTAAATGGCGCAATTAGCATAAAGCCTATCTAAACCCAATTTTTGACACCAAACCTCTTACCCACTGATGTAATATAATATTTTGGTATTTTTAAAGATTTTAAATTATTTTTAACCTGCTCATAACCTAAGGTTATGGCATTAATTCGGTAAATACCGAATATACCCTTTTCGGTCATAAAATGAGTTCTACATAGTATTTTGATGCCAATCCAATTGCTACTGATTTTATATGATAAATAAAGTACTTTGAACTTTATAACCTGATCAAAAACTCAGATTTCCTGTATAACCCGGAAATCGCTTAAAATGGCTTTTTAAGCGTATTAAACACATAGTTTGGGTTTAAAACCATTTTATCACATAAGACTTATTACCAACTGATATGACCTATTAAAATAAGTTATTTTACTAATGTATTCGGACCCGAATCTCAGAACTTCATTTTAAACTCTTCTATAACCTTTTAAATGACCAAAATACCCCTACGGGGCTTATTTTGAGATTAAACTCGTTTTGGGCATAATGGAAGGTATCCTACTGATATCACAACATATTAAAGGCATATTAACTTAGGAAACCTGTATATGATTTATTTGGTTACTCGTTACGCACTTTTCGCATTCGGATCGGCTTATGTAACTAGTTTGCATATGTTAGCCGAAACGGGTCAAACCATATCATTTTTGTCTCAAAATCCAGAATGTGTTTAAGTTACCCATATTTAACAAGCATACAAGCTTGTCAGGTCAAAACCACATTCTAATCCGCTCTTCGCTTTATCATGCGTTTGAACCGTATCTTTCTTTAAGACTAACCGGTCTAGGCTTAGGCTTAATTAAAGACCCGTTAGCATTCTAATTGGTTATTCATACCATTATTCCAGACTAGAGCCTTCCGGTAAATTGTACCTACGCTTACTTAAGTGAATACGGCTGAGTTATTAAATTCTTGCTATTTAAGACAGGAGCTAGCTCAGGTAAATACTCTTAACTTATTTTCCCTATACGGGCTTGGGATACGGTATAATAATACCGCTTGGTCGGGTATTGAATGTTTAGTCGGATTGTGATTAAATTATTGAGGTAACCCGCTTTAATCTGTATTGTTTGAAATAAAAGCCTTTAGGGGTTAATGACCATGTCCCGGATATCCTTGACATCATTGTGTTATAAAATGGCCACGTCTTAAGCACGGGGTGTAGGCATACACCTGACAGTTGCTTAAGGGAAAACGGTATCTCACTCTCTTGTGGGCCTATACTTGTGGCGTGTCTGTTAATCTGACTCGGTTTCTACATCGGGCCCTGAACGTACAACGAACATGTAAATCTGTATACAAGATTATAAATATAATTGTCCCAAGTTATAGAGTTTGTGCCACGTGCATTCAAATCAATTTTATTAAACCTTTTCAAAATGAGTCGGTTGAGTGTATTTACCAGTGAAAACTGACGTATTTTCCAAAAGGGTTAAGTGACAGGTACTGAACGTAATTGGCTGGAAGCTCAGGGCGTTTATAAGGAATCTTGCAAGTTCTAGGCGCCTAAAGTCTATTGAACAATGTTTTTGTTTTAAGATCCGCCTGTGGATCCTTTACTTTCCGTTGTAATACTTTGATATTACGTTATATTCGGATTGTAATATAATTTATCTTTTGCTTCCGCTGTGCATTCATATATATTGTGTTGTTTGACTATGATGATATCAACTACGTCACGATACTCCCCACCGGGCCCACCGGTGATACGTGGAAAGTCGGGGTGTGACAAGCAACAAGAAAAGATCACTTTCCTTTACCCTTCATTGATCAAATGTTAGAAAGATTATCCGGTCATAAATTTTACTGTTTCTTGGATGGTTTTTCAGGTTACTTTCAAATCCTGATAGCACCCGAAGACCAAGAAAAGACAACATTCACATGTCCCTATGGAACTTTTGCTTATCGACGCATGCCATTTGGTCTATGCAATGCCCCCACAACCTTCCAATGTTGCATGGTGGCCATATTCCATGACATGATAGAAAAGACAATGGAAGTCTTCATGGACGACTTTTCTATCTTTGGGGATTCATACGACCAATGCCTCGATAACCTTGAACGAATGCTATCCCAATGTGAGGAAACTAACCTCGCCCTTAACTGGGAAAAATGTCATTTCATGGTAACGGAGGGAATAGTACTCGGTCACAAAATCTCAAGCAAAGGAATGGAGGTTGATCGAGCCAAAATATACACCATTTCTCGATTACCACCCCCATCCTCCGTTAGAGCAATCAGAAGTTTCCTAGGGCATGCCGGATTTTATAGACGATTTATCAAAGACTTTTCTAAAATCTCAAGGCCTCTAATAAAATTACTTGAAAAAGATGCCCCTTTCATCTTTGACAAGGATTGCAATCAAGCATTTCTAACCCTAAAGGAAATGCTTGTCAATGCACCTATCATGATAGCGCCTGATTGGACATTACCTTTCGAAATCATGTTTGATGCAAGTGACTTTGCAGTTGGAGCTGTCTTGGGACAAAGAAAGGAAAAGCATTTTCACCCAATTTATTATGCTAGTAAAACACTTAACGATGCACAAGAAAATTACACAACAACTGAAAAAGAATTACTAGCTGTGGTATTTGCTTTTGATAAATTTCGTTCTTATCTTGTTCTTTCTAAAACAATAGTTTATACAGATCATGCAGCCATTCGATATCTCTTCAAAAAGCAGGACGCTAAACCACGTTTGATTCGGTGGATTCTGCTCCTCCAAGAATTTGATATTGAAATCAAAAATAAAAGAGGAGCAGAAAACACTGTAGCGGATCATCTTTCGCGCTTAGAAGACCCAGCTTTGGAGGCAACCAGGGACGAGAAAATCAATGAAAAATTTCCAACGGAGTCCCTAGAAATGATGGAATACAGAGAAGAACCATGGTACGCTGACTATGCTAACTACCTAGCTAGCGGTATAGTCGCAAAAGGTTGGCCACATCATCAAAGAAAGAAATTCTTTGCTGATGTGAAGCATTATTTTTGGGAAGATCCTTATCTTTTTAAAATGTGTGCCGACCAACTCATCCGACGGTGCGTACATGGTAGCGAAGCAAGAATAATTCTCCGCCATTGTCATGAAGGTCCATACGGATGACATCATGGTGCCGCTAGTACCACACGAAAGGTATTTGATTCAGGATTTTATTGGCCTACCATTTACAAAGACGCCCAAAAGTCTTGTCAAGACATGTGATGCTTGCCAAAGAACAGGTAATATTTCTTCCAAAAACGAAATGCCACAAAATGGCATTCTTGTTTGTGAAATTTTTGATGTGTGGGGACTCGACTTTATGGGACCTTTCCCACCGTCAAAAGGAAACAAATATATACTTGTGGCAGTAGATTACTTGTCTAAATGGGCCGAGGCCGAGGCACTTCCAACAAATGATGGAAGAGTCGTGGTAAGATTTCTGAAAAAAATATTCTCTCGTTTTGGAACACCTAAAGCATTAATAAGTGATAGAGGTACCCATTTTTGTAACCATCAACTTGAAATTTTTTTAACAAGATATGGGGTCTATCACCGGGTCTCAACAGTATATCACCCTCAAACAAACGGACAAGCCGAAGTGACTAATAGAGGTTTAAAACGAATACTCGAAAAAACCGTAGGGTTAAATAAAAAGGAATGGGCTGATAAATTAGATGATGCTTTATGGGCTTTTCGAACTGCTTATAAAACAACAATAGGTACAACCCCATATAAGCTCGTCTATGGAAAAAAGTTGACATTTACCAGTAGAAATAGCTCACAAAGCCTACTCGGCAATTAAAAATGTATACTTAGATTTAGAACTTGCCGGTAGAAATCGATTCTGTCAATTAAATGAATTAGACGAATTAAGGAATTATGCATACTCAAACTCTGAAATTTATAAGGAAAGAATGAAAAACTTGCATGACAAACACATTAAACCTAATGAATTTCGAGTAGGAGATCAAGTTCTATTGTTTAATTCACGACTTCGATTGTTTCCTGGTAAATTAAAGTCTAGGCGGTCAGGACCTTTTTCCATCACCCATATTTTTCCACACGGTGCAGTAGAAATTAAATCTCGGAATGGAATTCCATTCAAAGTTAATGGTCAACGGCTGAAGCTCTATCAAGGATTCATTGAGGATGAGGAGGAAGAAATCTCGCTTCAAACGGTCGAAGAATAAAAGCATCAACATCATACCTGGTGAGTTACGAACAAACGGGTTAACATCTAAATCGGTAAGTCTTCTAACCTAGTTTTTGGGAAACAAGGGCACTCACACGAGCACAAAAAAAAAGTTACACGCCCACGGGGCCGTGTCAGCGCAACTGTCGGGATAAAACCCCTTTCCCATACAGTTTCTTCATTTCTACACGCCCCGTTTCCCTGAAAACTCTCTGGTTCAGGCGATTTTTCTGCAAAATTTCAACGTCTCCTCTACTTCTAACAACATCAAGGTATGATTCTATCATCATTAGTAGTTAGATTAAGCAATTGCATTTAGTTAAAACATCAAAAATTTGGGGAAAATCTAGGGTTCTTGAACTTCATCCGGATCGAACCTCAATTTTTTGCATAAATATGTTAGCATTAGTTTAGATTCATGTTATAGGAAGTAAATCCACTTGTATTGTTCATAGATTTGCCCGATTTCTCACAAAAACCCCCCAAACCCTTGTTTTTGAACCGAAAAAGATAAAATCAAAGGGGTAAACGGTTTGTTTTGGGAAAAACGACACTTGGGGTTTCATTTTCGGGGAAAACCGCCCATTCTGGACCAAAAATTTTCAAGTTTTTGGGACCGGGTCGAAAAATGGGATTTTTGGGAAACAGATGTCTGGACACGGGGTCGTGCTCGCTGAGCACGGGGGCGTGTCCAGCCATTTTCTGACCAACATGGGGCGTGTCCGCTGAACACTGGGCCGTGTTCAGCTGACTGTTTTCAGTTTTCTCCGAAAATTTCACTGTTTCGTGCTAATTGTTTGGTGTATTCTTTCAGATGTCCAAGAAATTCACAAGGTTCAATGCAAATGAGTTGGATGCTAAAGCAAGATACGATGTGCTTCGAACCAGACCGGAAGAATACCCACGACAAGTGTGCATGGATCTTTTAGCAACAGTGAACCAACTTGACTGGTTTAATAACCTAGTCACCGGCCCACTAAGAACCGCCCTAACCACTTGACTTCGCTCAGTCCACGAGTATAATCTGGAATTCTATAGCACATTCGTGTTCAATTCAAAATGCGACCCATTTGATAATGATGGGGTAGAATTCCGATGTGGAGGGACTACGTACTCTATCTCGATGGCACAGTTTGGGTCGATAGTTGGGTTGTATGCGGAGGAAGATGCGGGTAATGAAGAAAGCACCGGAGGGTTACGCGAATTATCAGAAAACGAGCGCCAAGCCGCTTGGGCTCAAATAAGAGAAGGGCACTACAACCCAAGCAGCACTAAGAGCACTAAGTTGAGGGACCTTCTTTACCGTTACATCCATAGGGTCCTCACTTACTTTCTTAGCCAAAGGTATGCGGAGGAAGATGCGGGTAATGAAGAAAGCACCGGAGGGTTACGCGAATTATCAGAAAACGAGCGCCAAGCCGCTTGGGCTCAAATAAGAGAAGGGCACTACAACCCAAGCAACACTAAGAGCACTAAGTTGAGGGACCCTCTTTACCGTTACATCCATAGGGTCCTCACTTACTCTCTTATCCAAAGGCATGACAGCAGTGGCGTTGTAGGGTTGAGAGATCTGGTGGTCCTTCATTGCATTCATACCCGCACCCACCTCGATGTTCCGTACCTCCTGCTTTGAAACATGCATTGGAACCGGCTCGCTACTCCCCCAACACCTATCTTCTTCGGGGGATGGATATACCAACGCCATGGTCGGGAAGAGTGGACATACACATCTGTCGCTCCATGAACTTAATTTATGAAGCCGAGGACGGGACGGTTAGCTTCCAAATAGTCCAGGGGCATGCATGGAACCCGCAAGAGGCACTCGTCCTTCACGCTCCACACTTTCAACCACCTCCTCAGCACCAGTACCAGCCCCATGGTGATCCGGGCCAATCCTCCTCTCAAGGAGGCGGTTTTCCTAACTTCCAAAGTTTACATGATTTATTGCAGGAAAACCTCATGTGCACCAGGAACACCTATAACTTGGCAAGCAACACGTACACCCGGATCAGAGCAATTGAGAGAAACATCTCCGACATAAAGGATGACATTGGGAACAACCGAGAGTACATGGTGGGGCATGGAGGAGATGATGATGAAGATGAGGACATGGACTAGGCGGGAGGAGTAGAGGTAGGAGCAGCTGGTTGGTGGTCCTACAGGTTAACCCTCTTTTCTTATGAACAATTTCCGGCCTGCGTGCCGTGTGTTGAACAATTTACTTCCTTTAACTCTTTTTACTTTCTGCATTTATTTTTCTTTTTAACTTTGTGGTATGGATGTTTGAACTATGGTAATTTAGGATGCTTGTTATGGTTTGGTGTAGTGTTTATTGATAAAACAGGTACATACGAGGCTTAGAGCACTAAACATTAGTGCTACTAAGCCGGAGCAGGAAAACCGAAGCCAGAAACCTGTTTTTCGCCTTTGCAGATTGTATACACGGGGTCGTGTTCAGCCGACACGCCCCCCGTGCCCATTGCCCCAGACCTGCTGTTTGTAAAAATTCTACAGATTTTTGCCAGACACGGGGTCGTGCTCAGCCGACACGCCCCGGTGTCCACCTTCTGTAAGTTATCATTACTGGCACTCTGACCACGGGGTCGTGTTCATCCTACACGGGGCCGTGTCCAGACGTCCAGTAACATAAATTTTTGCTTTTTCACACCTTTTTACACATTCAATCAACCTAAAAACTTATTTTTGGGACACATTGAGGACAATGTGTAATTTAAGTGTGGGGGGGGGGGATGCTAAAACCTTGAATCCTGCAAGTCCTAATTACAAGCCTTACACAAAACTCTATTGGAACCGCTAATCACCCCAATTTTTTTCAAAAAAAAAAAATCATTTTTTTTACCTGTCTAAGTTTAACTTGGGAATTTCAAGTTCTAAAAAGGTTATATTTTTACAAATTTACAACCGATAGCGTCGTGATAAAAAGAACCAACATAAGAAAATTATGAAACGGCATGACAAGTTTAGTTAAAATTTGATTATATATACTTGATCACATAAAAAACCCATTCCCACAATAAAAAAACTCAAGTTTTGAGCCTTTATTGAGCATACAAATACATATCTTTAAACTAAATGCTCATTTTTCGTTTCCTGTGTGAATAGCCGCTTGGTTTTTACGACTCTAGAACTTACCACGACGATACATTCCCGGTCCTTACCAACTTAAACCCGAGTAAGTAAATGATGGAGGCATTAGGACTAACCCTTTTTATTTCTACACCATTATTTTTCTTTTTTTTTAACCACCTACCCAAAATCCCCCTAGTTAATCCCTTTGAGCCTAAACATTTTCATTTCTTAACCCAAAACAAACACCCTTTTTACCTACCAAAACCCTTTTTCATTTTAAGCCCCTTTTATTTTAGTAACAAAGCTCGGTTTTTCTTATGACTTAAAAAAAAATATATGATGATGATGAAGCAAAAAGAAATAAACAAACAAGTTTATCAAAAAATAACTTTGTTTGAATAATGGCTTCATCAAAATAAAAAAAATTACAAAAATAAAAAGTCTTACGAAAACCGATGCTTTTTACGCCTTTCGCCCTTTTACTAACCACTAACCCAACCACCTACCTTTAACCCAAGCCTAACCCTTCACCCAAAAGTCCTCTTGATATATCTTCACTAAAATATACGATGATATATCTTCACTAAAATATACGATGCTCGGTTTTTCTTATGGCTTAAAAAAAATATACGATGCTTTTTACGCCTTTCGCCCTTTTACGAAAACGGATTGCTTGGCAAGCTTATGGTCGGAGTAAGTTCCATGCCGCTCTCGAGTGATTCACTAAAATATATCTTCGGCCGAGTGTTGAGTGATCCCCCGTGAGGTATGTGAACTTGTATATAAATAGAATTTAAAAAAAAAGCATGTTATGCCCTAATAAGTAATTTATCTTATGTAATGTTTTAAATAAATCATGACGAATAGGAATGTAAATAAATAAAAATAAAACCTAAATAAAGAATCTTGGAAATCCCGACACTCTATGACAAGCCCAAAAACCTTCTCTTCTACCCATTCCATTTGGGAGTGAAAATGTAACACCTTGAAATTTTGTGTCCAATAAAATAACGACACGTGTCATGTAAGACAGAAGTGTTATAAACCCGGATCTAGTTAAAGATGTATGGTAGGATTTAAAAGTGTCGACATGTTAATTAAATACCTCTGAGCGACCTAGTTATGAATCCCAAGTGTCCAATAAAATAACGACACGTGTCATGTAAGACAGAAGTGTTATAAACCCGGATCTAGTTAAAGATGTATGGTAGGATTTAAAAGTGTCGACATGTTAATTAAATACCTCTGAGCGACCTAGTTATGAATCCCAAGACCCTAATCTCTATTATAAACATCTGATATACATTCAAAATCCGGTTAATACTAGTAATAATTGATTCAAAGTGCAAGAAATGGGATCCTATGAGAATGTGTTTGACAAACCTTCGTTTATGGCTTTTTCAAAAGAATCCAAGGCAACTTTAAACATAGCAAGGTGGTCTAAACTGTTCAAGACATATTCAAGTGGCCCATACTGATAATAGAGGCCCAAATTCGTAATATCTAAGTTGCCTGTTCGAAGCTTGAAAGGTTACAAATTTTTGCCTTCTGGTAAAGGCTTACGGACCGCAAGGACTTGGTCTTACGGTCCGTAAGACGGTCCCAGTAACAGAAAACTTGACAGCTGCCTGTTAAACGAGTTAACCGACTTATATTGCCATTTTTCACTCCTATGTGCAACACAAACTAGTTCTTAGGCACTAGGGACACTTGTTATTGATCAGGGATCAATCCTAGAGTTGTTTGTCATGATCATGAGCAATCAAAAGCACTATATAAAGTCCCACATTGTTGCAACTTTGATCATTCATTCCAAACTCAACTTCTGATCACTTCTGGAGCTCAAGGCCATTCCCTAAGCATCACTAGTCGTGCATAGGACCTTGGTAAGTTTCCTTGACCTTCCTTAATCGTGTTTTACTTAGTTAATTAGCTTAAAGTCAAACCGTCGTAATTAAGGTTTGACTTATCGATTAATCACTAATGGTTTGGTGTTTAGCCAAAATGAAAGTAGTTATAAGTTGGTTTTTATGTGGGCATTAAACCCTTAAAAGGGCACCCTCTGATTCCCGTCCTAACTAAGACATTTCTCGGGTCAAAGTTGTTTATAAAAAGTCAACAGAAACTTAATTTGTGAATTAACACGTAATTAGCAATGTAGAAGACGTGTAACCTATTTTATCACTCATATAACTTGGTAATTATTATAAGAACTGGTCTAAGCTTGTTTGATCCGACAATTTTCTGTTTAAGCTCGATTCGGAACCGAAAGTCGCAAAACTTTGACTTTTGCTTTGACTTCAGTTCTGACCCGATTTAGATGGGTTTAGAAATGCCTTAGAGCTTCCTTAGGACCAGGTTACATGATGGTATAATCCTCTGTGAATGGTTTGTTGATTGTCCGATTCGTTTACACGTTTCCGTTAATTGCTTAATGTTGACCATAATGCCCTTTTGTCCATAAAACGAGAATTTTGGAAATGTGAGAGGACAATAATATTTGTTACTGATTTATAAACATGTCCCTAAAATTTCACATCAGTTGGAGGTCTAGATTAGGAGTTATGCTCAATAGCGTAATTAAAAAGCTTTTTATTAATTAAACGGCGTAATTAGCGTAAAGCCTATCTAAACCCAATTTTTGACACCAAAACTTTTACACACTGATGTAATATAATTTTTTGGGATTTTTGAAGATTCTTAATTACTTTTCAACTGATCATAACATAGGATTATTACCTTGATTCGGTAAATACCGAATTTACCCTTTTTGCTTATAAAATGAGTTTTACATAACATTTAGACACCAATCCAATTGCTACTGATGTTATATAATAAATGAAGTATTTTGAACTTTATAACCTGATCAGAAAACTCAGATTTCCTGTATAACCCGGAAATCGCTTAAAACGGCTTTTTACGCGTATTAAACACCTAGTATGGGTTTAAAACCATTCTGTCATATAAGACTTATCACCAACTGATATGACCTATTAAATTAAGTTGTTTCAATGATTATTTCAGACCCGAATCTCAGAATTTTAATTAATCTCTTTTGTAATCTTTAAAATGACCAAAATACCCCTACGAGGCTTAAATTGAGATTAAACTCGTTTTGGGCATAATGGAAGGTATCCTACTGATATCACAACATATTTAAGGCATATTAACTTAGGAAACCTGTATATGACTCTTATGGTTACCCGTTACGCTTCTTACGCGTTCGGTTCGGTTTATGTAACTAGTTTGCATAAATTAGCCGAAACGGGTTAAACCTTATCGTTTTTATCTCAAAATCCAGAATGTGGTTAGATTACCCATATTATACAAGTCTTTAAACTTGCCAGGTCTAAATCACATTCTATTCCGGTCTTCGTTTAATCGTGCGTTTGAACCGTATCTTTCCTTAAAACTAACCGGTCTAAGTTTAGGCTTAATTAAAGACCCGTTAGGATTCTAATAGGTTATTATAAACCTTCGTTCCAAAATAGGAGACCCGGTAAAAGCTACACGCACGTGCTATTTGTGATTGATACTTGCAAAGGTAAATACTTTTAACTTATTTTCCCTTATACGGGCTTGGGGTACGGTATATAAAATACCGCTTGGTCGGGCATTCGACCTTAATCGTTTGGTGGTTAAGTATTATCGAGATGACCCATTTAAAAATTTGTTTTGTTTGCTTAACGCCTTTGGGGGGTTAATGACCATGTCCCGGATATCCTTGGCATCATTTTACGAAATGGCCACGACCTAAGCACGGGGTGTAGGCGTACACCCGTCAGTGTCTAAATAAATAATGTGGCGTGTCTATTGATCTTTAACCCGGCACGAACCGGGCTACTGAACGCATAAGAAACATGTAATTCTTTTACAAGTGTTATATTCAAATAATTATCCCAAGTTATAAAAGTTTGTGCCACGTGCATTCAAATCAATTTTATTAACCCTTTTCAAACTGAGTCAGTTAATTGTATTTACCAGTGTAAACTGACGTATTTTCCCAAAAAGGTTAAGTGCAGGTACTACTCGAAATTGGTTGGCTTTCTCCTAGCATCCACAATAAGTCTCGCAAGCTTGGATGATATAAAACTGTTGAACAATGTTTCCTTTTTATTTGATCCACCTGTGGATTATTTTCAACTATTTCGTGATACTTAATATTACAATTATATTCGGTTGAAATGAATCTATCTTTTGCTTCCGCTGTTCATTTAAATATTGTGTTGTTTGACTATGATGATATCAACTACGTCACGATACTCCCCACCGGGCCCACCGGTAATACATGGAAATATCGGGGTGTGACAGGTTGGTATTAGAGTCAACATTGAGTGAATTAAACACTAGCATTTTGTGTTTAATCTCAAAGACACAATTGCACATTCCTAAAATTTTCGAGTCTAGACAAAGAACTTAGGACTAATCCAAATTGTTTTTAATTCTAACTTTGTCCTTTATATTTTTGTTGTATCTCTTATTTGTTTTGACAGGAAATATGCCACCTAGATTTAGAAGAGGAGGACGAGGTAAGGGGCAGATCAGCGCCCCCAACGATCACGAAGTCGGGCCTTCGCACCGGCGAACTCCTTCCACTACTATGAGTGCCGATCCGCAACGAGACTGGAGGACCCATTTAGAGCCCGCTAGACGATCTGTCTCGCATAGCTCAACACCTCCTTATCACAATTCCTTTGGGCCACAATCGGAGAACGAGCCCGAAGGCTCTCACCACTCCTTTATACCGTTACAGCGGTCCGTTTCGCACCGTTTCTTTGGCGACCCCACTCTTGTCTTCCAGGGCCGGTTTAACCCGGTAAACTATATTCAAGAACCAGTGGGTTTTAACCCATTGGGACCAGAGGATCATTTTTTCGGTGATCATGCAATGGACATGGACGAGGACACGGATCCCGTCGAGCCTGCAACCGGGACACCCAACCATCCCATCGAGATTTCAGATGGTTCATCCTTCCACGGATCACCCTACCGTGGTCCAAACAGTTATCAAGCGAGGTTCAACCAGTATGAGCGGTATTTTACACCCTCTCATAACCCACAGCAGCAGCAGGATCCCTCCGAGGATTCGCGTTTCGTCGCAGTCACGCCACCGCCACCACCGCCGCCAGTTCATCAAGCACCTCCAGAACCTCCAAGGCGTAGAAGAACAGGCGCAAGAATATCCGCGCGAGGATGGGATTTTCACTTTAGCACCCCTCAACACTCCAGTGGCAGTCACTACCCGCCACTGCATGAAGACCCACAAATGGGTGGGCCCTCAAACCCAATTCCAGAGGTGAATTCTGCACCAGTTGCACCACCACCGCCACCATTGGGTTTTGATAACCCGATTCCTACATACGCCGGTTAAACGACGTACAATCCGTTTGAGCAGCCAGCTCACACTCATTATAACTATGCTGAAGTCGACCCGTACCTTGTAGCGGCAAACTACAACGCCCTTCATCCCGAAGGACCATATGGAGCCCCTTGGGGAGTGGGATATCCAGCCCATGGGTATCAAATACCTGCTCGACCTCCGATTCGGCAGCAGTCGCAGCCACCACGATTTTCCCCACCGGAACAGGAGGAAATCCTCCAAAGACTAAGTCGGGTGGAACAGGAATTTCAAGAAGAACGTAGGAACAACAGAGGATTTCTCAAGGGCCTAGCAAGCTTATTAAAGGGGAAGAAGAAGAGGGATCATTAAATCCCTATGTGTATTATTGTATTTATTTATTTCAATCAAGTCCCTGCGTGGACACTTATCTATGTACCTAGTCCCTGCGTGGACACTTATCTTAGTAATCAATCCATGCGAGGACTTGTATTATCAGTTTAGCCCCTGCGTGGGCAAGTTATTTCTGTTAAAAGTCCCGTTTAGGGCAATGTGTACTTCTTTTAATGTTTAAATGGAATGTTAAATTTAAAAATTTCATTTTGTCATTATATGCATAAATATATTACATGAAATAAATAAATCAAAAATCATTCCTTTTAAAATAATCTGCCCATTTAATATTGAATAAGAATCTTGAAGGTATAACCTAGCCTGCATGTCATTATAAGGCTTGGCCAAGATGGTAAGACTTGTTTAAAAAGATTCAATTCCCTGTTAACATCTGGAAACATGTTAACGCTCATGGCAGACGTGATTCGTTAAAATCACACACGTCATTCTTATAATAGGATTCTCCAAAAGATTCCTAATCTAACTTGATGACCTATAAATCATGGGTTCAAATCATCAATTAAGATGGTCACATATTAAGCATCCATTAGTAATGTAGTGCCTACGGGCCATATTCATTGTCATATAAGACTAGAGACAGTGGTAGCCTACAACTCCCTGTCAAGAAAAGGTAATGAACTGTGTTCAAACCTTAATGCCTTGATTCTCTGAAATCATGGCTTATGTTTTAAATTGACCGTGTGACTAGGCCTTTTGGTGCCACTAACAACACTGTTATTGTTTTATGATTGGGATAAGTTATAATAAAAATCCTAAATAAATATGATTAACAAATTAACCAAATATGGTCTGTATTTACCATGGTTAATGAATTGCCAATAAAGAAAAACAATTCCTTAATAAACTCCCAAATAAATTATTATCAATATTTTATGTAACAGTTCAAACTACATGGCTGATTCGGATGAGATCAACAGTCACCCACGGGAGGATCATGATAATACCCGAATTAACATAGCGGGTGCAGAACTGCAAGCATTAATAGACAATGCTGTTACAAAAGCAATAGAGCGGCAGTATAATGAATATAGCGGGACTCGATGTAGGACCCTATCCGCACCACATTCCAAGCCTAAGACTCATTCTGAGGCTCACAGCAAGCCACCCTCCAAGAAGGAAGAGCCAAAGAAAGATGATGACGATCGTCACTCTTCAAATTAGCAAAGTGTTCCATCTCAAAGGATCGTACTGAATCAAGAACCCCGTGATAAGGGTTGCTCCTTTAAGTATTTTGTTTCATGCAAACCCAGGGATTTCACTGGGGAAAAAGGAGTTGTAGACTGCATGACATGGTTGGATGAGATGGACACTGTTGTGGATATCAGTAGTTGCGCTAATAAGGATGTGGTGAAGTTCGTATCTCAATCGTTCAAAGGTGAGGCCTTAGCCTAGTGGAGATCGTTGATTCAAGCTACGGGGAAGATTCCATTGTACAATATGACATGGGAGAAATTTGTTGCCCTCATCAAGGAAAACTACTGCCCTCAGCATGAGGTTGAAAAGATTGAGTCTGATTTCCTATCGTTGGTTATGAAGAACCTTGACTGCCAAGCTTACCTTACAAGTTTCAACACAATGTCAAGATTGGTTCCGTATCTGGTGACCCCGGAACCCAAAAGAATAGCTCGTTTCATTGGGGGTTTAGCCCCAGAAATTAAGGCAAGCGTGAAGGCCTCTCGGCCAGCTACTTTCAGATCTGTAGCTGATATATCTTTGTCCCTCACACTGGACGCGGTCAGGCAGAGATCGCTGAGGAACACGGATGCCGAGAAAAGAAAGCGTGAGGATGACAACTCACGACGTTCGGATAAGAGACATAGGGGAAACAATGACCACATGAAGGGTTCTGGATCTAAGAAAGATGGTCAGCAGTCGGGTGATAAACCCAAATGTAAGATCTGCAAGAAACAGCACTTCGGGAAGTGCAGATATGAATCGAACTCGCAGACCCAGTCAAGGACTTTTGCATGTGGGATATGCAAGTCCAAGGAACACAAGACCTTGGATTGCAAAAAGTTGAAGGATGCGACCTGTTACAACTGTAATGAAAAGGGGCATATCAAGTCCAACTGCCCAAAACTTGCAAAGAAGACTGAGGGTGGGAAAAAGACCAATGCAAGGGTCTTCCGGATGGATGCAAAGGAAGCTATTCAGGACGACAATGTGATCACAGGTACCTTCCTCATAAATGATGTTTATGCAAGAGTGCTATTCGATTCAGGAGCTTATAAGTCATTCGTAGATAATAAGTTTTGTAAATTGCTGAATTTACCTGTTAAAACCTTAACTGTGAAATATGAGGTGGAATTAGCTGATGGTACCTTAGAAACAGCGTCAACCGTGTTAGATGGATGTGTTATATCCATTAGGAACCATTCTTTTCCGTTGTCTTTGCTTCCTTTGAAATTAGCCGGTTTCGACATAGTAATAGGCATGGATTGGTTGTCTCGCAACCAAGCCCAGATCGTTTGTGCTAAGAAGCAAGTGGTTGTCAAAACTCCTCATGGCGAGCCTTTGACAATCCAAGGAGATACTAAGTACGGAATGCCTGAGCAAGTGTCCATGCTCAAAGCATCAAGGTGTTTGACGAAGGGTTGTGTTATCTACATGGCACAAGTAACCATTGATGAACCAAAGCCTAAGATCAAAGACATACCTATTATCTCTGAATATCCAGAAGTATTTCCTGAAGAACTACCTGGTTTACCCCGAGATAGGCAAGTGGAGTTCAGGATTGACATTATTCCTGGCGCAGCACCTGTTGCAAGAGCACCTTACAGATTGGCACCAACGAAGATGAAAGAGTTGAGAACTCAACTGGATGATTTGTTAAGCAAAGGATTTATTAGACCTAGCTCATCTCCTTGGGGAGCACCGATCCTGTTTGTGAAGAAAAAGGATGGATCGATGCGTCTGTGCATCGATTATCGAGAACTTAACAAAGTTACTATCAAGAATCGGTATCCATTACCCAGGATCGACGACTTGTTCGATCAGCTTCAAGGAGCAAGTTACTTTTCCAAGATTGACATAAGGTCAGGCTACCATCAACTGAAGGTTAAAGATGAAGATGTACACAAGACTGCATTTAGGACTCGTTATGGTCATTACGAGTTCTTAGTGATGCCTTTTGGACTCACTAATGCACCAGCCGCATTCATGGATCTCATGAACCGCGTCTGCAAGCCCTACATGGATATATTTGTCATCGTCTTCATCGATGATATTCTTATTTACTCGAAGAGTCAAGCCGACCATGAGAAGCACCTCCATTGCATTCTGAAACTGCTTCATCGAGAAAAGCTCTACGCCAAATTCTCTAAATGTGAATTTTGGCTTCGTGAAGTCCAATTTCTTGGACATGTGGTGAGTGAACGCGGAATCCAGGTAGATCCCGCTAAGGTTGAAGCTGTCATGAATTGGCAAGAGCCGAAGACGCCCATAGAAATTCGCAGTTTCTTAGGATTGGCAGGATATTACAGGCGTTTCATTGAAAATTTTTCAAGGATTGCTGCACCCCTAACTTCTTTGACTAGGAAGGATATTAAGTTTAACTGGGGACCGAAGCAGCAAGAATCTTTCGATATTCTCAAGCAAAAGCTGAGCAATGCCCCTGTTTTGACATTGCCTGAAGGTATCGAGGAATTCGTGGTTTACTGCGACGCATTGCACACTAGTATGGGATGTGTGCTTATGCAGAAGGCAAGGTTATTGCCTATGCTTCTCGACAGTTAAAGGTGCATGAGAAGAACTACACCACCCATGACTTGGAGTTGGGTGCCGTTGTATTTGCACTAAAACTATGGAGGCATTATTTGTATGGAATCAAGTGTGTGGTCTATTCTGATCACAAGAGCCTCCAGCACCTCTTTAACCAAAAGGATTTAAACATGAGGCAGCGCCGATGGATGGAGACGTTGAATGATTACGATTGTGAAATCCGATACCATCCAGGCAAGGCAAATGTAGTCGCTGATGCCTTGAGCAGAAAGGAAAGAGTTAAGCCCATTAGAATAAATGCCAAGAGCATGGAAATAAAGAATAGTTTGAATGAAAGGTTGTTAGCTGCGCAGAAGGAAACTGTATTGAAAGCTAACTATTCTTCTGAAAAGCTAGGAGTAACTGAAGAACAGTTATCCTATGGCAAAGACGGAATCCTACGGCTAAATGGACGAATATGGGTTCCAGTTTATGGAGGACTTCGGGATGTTATTCTCCAGGAAGCCCATGGTTCTAAATATTCCGTTCATCCTGGAGCTGATAAGATGTACCAGGATCTAAAGACAGACTATTGGTGGATAGGTTTGAAGAAATCTGTAGCCACTTATGTGGCCAAATGTCTGAAGTGCGCACAAGTTAAAGCTGAACATCAAAAGCCGTCAGGTTTGCTACAACAGCCTGAACTTCCCACTTGGAAGTGGGAGATGGTGACAATGGATTTCATCACCAAGTTACCAAAGACAAAGAAAGGGAATGATACTATATGGGTGATAGTAGATAGACTGACTAAGTCGGCACATTTCCTACCCATTAAGGAGACTTATAGCTCCGACATGTTAGCCCAATTGTACGTAGATAAGATTGTATCTCTACATGGCATACCAGTATCTATTATCTCTGACAGAGATACCCGATACACATCACATTTTTGGAAAAGTTTCCAACAATCTTTGGGCACGCGCTTAAATTTCAGTACGGCTTACCATCCTCAGACGGACAGACAGAGTGAGCGTACAATCCAAACATTGGAAGACATGCTTCGTGCATGTGTGATTGACTTAGGTGGTAGTTGGGATAACCACCTGCCATTAATCGAGTTTTCATATAACAATAGCTATCATACCAGCATTAAGGCTGCGCCTTTCGAGGCCTTGTACGGTAGAAAGTGCAGAACACCCGTTTGTTAGGCGGAAGTTGGAGATGTCAAACTAACAGGACCTGAAATAGTCTTTGAAACGACGGACAAGATTGTCCAGATTCGTGACCACCTGAAAGCTGCCAGAGATAGGCAGAAAAGCTACGCAGATCTAAAGCGTAAACCTCTGAAATTCGAGGTAGGTGACAAATTTCTACTTAAAGTATCACCCTGGAAAGGGGTAATGCGGTTTGGTAAGAAAAGCAAGTTAAGCCCAAGGTACATAGGACCATTCGAGGTTATCGAATGTGTCGGATCAGTGGCTTACAAGTTAAACCTGCCTGAAGAGCTCAGTGGAATCCACAATGTATTCCACATCTGCAATTTGAAGAAATGTCTAGCTGACGAATCACTAGTCATACCACATACAAATGTGCACATAGAAGAGAGCTTGAAGTTTGTTGAAAAACCTGTGTCGATCAAGGATCGACAGGTTAAGAAGCTTTGAATAAAGCATGTGCCAATTGTAAAGGTTAAATGGGATGCCCGAAGAGGTCCCGAGTACACGTGGGAGGTAGAGTCCACAATGAAAGAAAAGTACCCTCATTTATTTCAATAAATCTCGAGGTCGAGATTTCTTTTAAGGGGGTGAGGATGTAACACCTCGAAATTTTGTGTCCAATAAAATAACGACACGTGTCATGTAAGACAGAAGTGTTATAAACCCGGATCTAGTTAAAGATGTATGGTAGGATTTAAAAGTGTCGACATGTTAATTAAATACCTCTGAGCGACCTAGTTATGAATCCCAAGTGTCCAATAAAATAACGACACGTGTCATGTAAGACAGAAGTGTTATAAACCCGGATCTAGTTAAAGATGTATGGTAGGATTTAAAAGTGTCGACATGTTAATTAAATACCTCTGAGCGACCTAGTTATGAATCCCAAGACCCTAATCTCTATTATAAACATCTGATATACATTCAAAATCCGGTTAATACTAGTAATAATTGATTCAAAGTGCAAGAAATGGGATCCTATGAGAATGTATTTGACAAACCTTCGTTTATGGCTTTTTCAAAAGAATCCAAGGCAACTTTAAACATAGTAAGGTGGTCTAAACTGTTCAAGACATATTCAAGTGGCCCATACTGATAACAGAGGCCCAAATTCGTAATATCTAAGTTGCCTGTTCGAAGCTTGAAAGGTTACAAATTTTTGCCTTCTGGTAAAGGCTTACGGACCGCAAGGACTTGGTCTTATGGTCCGTAAGAGGTCTTACGGACCGCAAGACCCTCAGCTTACGGTTCGTAAGACGGTCCCAGTAACAGAAAACTTGACAGCTGCCTGTTAAACGAGTTAACCGACTTATATTGCCATTTTTCACTCCCATGTGCAACACAAACTAGTTCTTAGGCACTAGGGACACTTGTTATTGATCAGGGATCAATCCTAGAGTTGTTTGTCATGATCATGAGTAATCAAAAGCACTATATAAAGTCCCACATTGTTGCAACTTTGATCATTCATTCCAAACTAAACTTCTGATCACTTCTGGAGCTCAAGGCCATTCCCTAAGCATCACTAGTCGTGCATAGGACCTTGGTAAGTTTCCTTGACCTTCCTTAATCGTGTTTTACTTAGTTAATTAGCTTAAAGTCAAACCGTCGTAATTAAGATTTGACTTATCGATTAATCACTAATGGTCTGGTGTTTAGCCAAAATGAAAGTAGTTATAAGTTGGTTTTTATGTGGGCATTAAACCCTTAAAAGGGCACCCTCTGATTCCCGTCCTATCTAAGACATTTCTCGGGTCAAAGTTGTTTATAAAAAGTCAACAGAAACTTAATTTGCGAATTAACACGTAATTAGCAATGTAGAAGACGTGTAACCTATTTTATCACTCATATAACCTGGTAATTATTATAAGAACTGGTCTAAGCTTGTTTGATCCGACAATTTTCTGTTTAAGCTCGATTCGGAACCGAAAGTAGCAAAGCTTTGACTTTTGCTTTGACTTCAGTTCTGACCCGATTTAGATGGGTTTAGAAATGCCTTAGAGCTTCATTAGGACCAGGTTACATGATGGTATAATCCTCTGTGAATGGTTTGTTGATTGTCCGATTCGTTTACACGTTTCCGTTAATTGCTTAATGTTGACCATAATGCCCTTTTGTCCATAAAACGAGAATTTTGGAAATGTGAGAGGACAATAATCTTTGTTACTGATTTATAAACATGTCCCTAAAATTTCATATCAGTTGGAGGTCTAGATTAGGAGTTATGCTCAATAGCGTAATTAGAAAGCTTTTTATTAATTAAATGGCGTAATTAGCGTAAAGCCTGTCTAAACCCAATTTTTGACACCAAAACTTTTACACACTGATGTAATAAAATATTTTGGGATTTTTGAAGATTTTTAATTATTTTTAAACTGATCATAACATAGGATTATTACCTTGATTCGGTAAATACTGATTTTACCCTTTTTGCTTATAAAATGAGTTTTACATAACATTTAGACACCAATCCAATTGCTACTGATGTTATATAATAAATGAAGTATTTTGAACTTTATAACCTGATCAGAAAACTCAGATTTCCTGTATAACCCGGAAATCGCTTAAAACGGCTTTTTACGCGTATTAAACACCTAGTATGGGTTTAAAATCATTCTGTCATATAAGACTTATCACCAACTGACATGACCTATTAAATTAAGTTGTTTTACTGATTATTTCAGACCCGAATCTCAGAATTTTAATTAATCTCTTTTGTAATCTTTAAAATGACCAAAATACCCCTACGGGGCTTAAATTGAGATTAAACTTGTTTTGGGCATAATGGAAGGTATCCTACTGATATCACAACATATTCAAGGCATATTAACTTAGGAAACCTATATATGACTCTTATGGTTACCCGTTACGCTTCTTACGCGTTCGGTTCGGTTTATGTAACTAGTTTGCATAAATTAGCCGAAACGGGTCAAAACTTATCGTTTTTATCTCAAAATCCATAATGTGGTTAGATTACCCATATTATACAAGTCTTCAAACTTGTCGGGTCTAAATCACATTCTATTCCGGTCTTCGCTTAATCGTGCGTTTGAACCGTATCTTTCCTTAAAACTAACCGGTCTAAGTTTAGGCTTAATTAAAGACCCGTTAGGATTCTAATAGGTTATTATAAACCTTCGTTCCAGAATAGGAGACCCGGTAAAAGCTACACGCACTTGCTATTTGTGATTGATACTTGCAAAGGTAAATACTTTTAACTTATTTTCCCTTATACGGGCTTGGGGTACGGTATATAAAATACCGCTTGGTCGGGCATTCGACCTTAATCGTTTGGTGGTTAAGTATTATCGAGATGACCCGTTTAAAAATTTGTTTTGTTTGCTTAACGCCTTTGGGGGGTTAATGACCATGTCCCGGATATCCTTGGCATCATTTTACGAAATGGCCACGACCTAAGCACGGGGTGTAGGCGTACACCCGTCAGTGTCTAAATAAATAATGTGGTGTGTCTATTGATCTTTAACCCGGCACGAACCGGGCTACTGAACGCATAAGAAACATGTAATTCTTTTACAAGTGTTATATTCAAATAATTATCCCAAGTTATAAAAGTTTGTGCCACGTGCATTCAAATCAATTTTATTAACCCTTTTCAAACTGAGTCAGTTAATTGTATTTACCAGTGTAAACTGACCTATTTTCCCAAAAAGGTTAAGTGCAGGTACTACTCGAAATAGGCTGGCTTTCTCCTAGCATCCACAATAAGTCACGCAAGCTTGGATGATATAAAACTGTTGAACAATGTTTCCTTTTTATTTGATCCACCTGTGGATTATTTTCAACTATTTCATGATACTTAATATTACAATTATATTCGGTTGAAATGAATCTATCTTTTGCTTCCGCTGTGCATTTAAATATTGTGTTGTTTGACTATGATGATATCAACTACGTCACAATACTCCCCACCGGGCCCACCGGTAATACGTGGAAATATCGGGGTGTGACAGAAAAACCACATTATAAAGAGTTTTGCTTGAGGACAAGCAAAGATTCAAGTGTGGGGGTATTTGATGTGTGCAAAATGCAACATATAAATTACATCAAATGTGGCAGAAAACTAACCCTTTTTTAGTACTAATGTTGGAAAAACTGTGTTTTTGTCTTCCTTTTGTATTTTCAGGATTAAATGAGCTCAAATGAACAAAAGAAGCAACAAGGCAGCTAAATCTAACATAAATACAAGAAAAGGAATAAATGTGGCATGCCCGACCCCCTGACAGCATCTTCCCAAGCAAAAACAAGAAGACAGAAGGCTGAACACGCCCCGTGCTCAGTGAGCACGGGGGCGAGCCCAAGTGTCTGCAGAAAAGACAAAGCTGTAGAAGCTTCTATCACCCACCACGGGGGCGTGCCCATCGGACACAGGGTCGTGGTCAACTCTAAGATTCGCAGAATCTGGGGAAATCTCGATAGTACAAATACGCTTCTGCACACGGGGTCGTGCCCAGCAGACACGGGGGCGTGGTCAACTAATGCAGACAAACTGCAATTAATGAAGAAAGAGAAGGAGGGTGGACATGGGGTCGTGCCCAATGGACACGGGGCCGTGCCCGAGCTTCTGTTCAGGCTATAAATAGGGGTGCTTAGCTCATTTGCAAACCATCCCTTGGCAAACCACCTCTCTCACACTTCGCCCACCACCCACCACCATCACAACACCATCATCCACCACCATCATCCATCATCCATCATAGAGTGTGTGAATAGTCTCGGGATCCAAGATTGATCGTAAGAGTTCTTGACAATCAAAGGCCATGTTTGCCTAAGTCTCTTACATCACTTGGTGAAGACAAGTGTCTAGTGTAATACTTTTTATTTTTAATCTTTTCCCACTTTTTATTTGGTTATGCATTAATGACTTTAATAACTAGTTTCTTATGTTGAAGGTGATTCTTCCTTATCATTTGTCCGTGGTGTCTTGGCATTATTTTACTGTCTTAGCAGCACCCCGTTATGCTAATTTGTGATTTTGAGCAGTGGGAATACGTTTTTGAGTTTTGGTTTCGACATCAGCTGAAAGCTCGTAGCCTGTCCAATTTATAGCTGAAAATTGGGTCTCACGCGGCCCGCGTGAGCCTTGGCTCGATCTTTACGCGGCCCGCGTGGCCACCTATTCTACGTGTAGGGTTGCTGGGTCATCAGTAGGTGTGCCACGTGGATGACACGTAGCCCCGGATGCTTATCCGGTCAACTCTCAAGTTGACGCGGCCCGCGTGACCTCCCGCCTTTTCTTTACGCGGCCCGCGAGATGACCATAAATCTTGATTTCTTGATTTTTGATATGGATTGGGGTTTCATGGGTCCGGGTTTTCACTTACGGATCAATTTGGGACATTTTTTAATATAATTATATCATAAAGAAAAAGGGAATAAAATAGTGAGAAAATAGAATGGACCCACTTTGTAACTTTAGGGTTCAACTAGAAAGTCTCCCGGTAGAATATTGGGTATAACTTCTGAGCTATTTAAAAATATATAATGCACTCGTGGTAAGTATAGTATCCCTAATTCAACCTTATCCCGATGTCCCGAGACAGAATCCCAACAAACTTAGTCGGGCAGTGCCCTGACTTGAGTTATGGGCTTCAGATCAATCGGAAAGGGTAGCGGTGATCGGGAGTTAAAATACTTAAAAGGAGGCATGGCATTATTATTGTTATTATAAATAAGAAAATAATATAGAATTGTTTTGAGAAAGAGTAGGCGAAAGAAAGAAATAGAGGGACACAGATTTTGAGCCATTCAAATGTAGAAAGGCAACTCAATATATAGTTGAGGAATACTTAGAGGACACGAAATTTCCTGTACACGTGCATGCCTATTATAAATTCATAGGTTTTAAATTTTAATATATTATTTTATCTCATTCTTTGAAAGACACGTATATGCACACTTGCCTTTAATTGAAGTTATGATTCATTTCATATGTTTAGTTTTAACTTTGATTAATTTAATATTTTATGTTTCTACACGTATACATCCATAATTCAAATAATATTATTATTTCATTATTATATATATATATTATAATTACTTTAACTGCTTCACTTATTTGGTGCGTATAACTTCTAAAATATGACGTTCTAGAAAATAATGAATATGTCATCAGAACGAGAATAATTTTATCTATAGTTTGAACCAAGTTTCAATAAAAACAGAGTAGGTTTAAATATAATATATTTTTATAATTTAATTATTAAACGGTTCATGGGTCCGTCTAAACACTTCATATTTCTAATCTCCAACTTACCCGTAATCTACCTGTCTAATAATATAAGTTTTTTATATACTTTTATTTTATTTAAAAAGGTCACCTATATACAGGCCAATTAATATTTCAATCAACTATATAAAATAGTGTTTAAAACTATTTAGGTTTAATATTTATATAAAAAATAAACTAGTTACTAGTTACTAGTGGTTAATAAATTTAACCAAACCTATAATTCTTATAAAATAGGAATGTTACATTTGCAAACCATCCATTGGCAAACCACCTCTCTCACACTTCACCCACCACCCACCACCATCACAACACCATCATCCACCACCATCATCCATCATCCTTCATAGAGTGTGTGAGTAGTCTCGGGATCCAAGATTGATCGTAAGAGTTCTTGACAATCAAAGGCCATGTTTGCCTAAGTCTCTTACATCACTTTGTGAAGACAAGTGTCTAGTGTAATACTTTTTATTTTTAATCTTTTCGCATTTTTTATTTGGTTATGTATTAATGACTTTAATAACTAGTTTCTTATGTTGAAGGTGATTCTTCCTTATAATTTGTCCGTGGTGTCTTGGCATTATTTTACTGTCTATATAAAATAAAAGATTTTCACCATTCATATCTCCACGGTCTATATGGAGATATGTTGGCTACCTGGTCGGGGGTTAAGGGAATGGTTTGGTAAGAGTCTTGCCTTGTTCAGTGTATAGATCCTGCAAGGACCTGGGTCAAATTTAGTAGGACCTCCTTCAATACCCACCGGTATTGGATGGCGGGGGTCCAAACTCTTTGATCCCCTCATATGTTAGCTACTATTAAAACTTTAACCTGACTACTTAGAACTGTATCCCTGCTGACTCAGACTACTTAGCCGAGGGTAACGTCACCTTCAAAAGAGGGGCCTACCACATTATGCATTAATAACTTAATTAATTATCTTTCAATAATCCAACCCTTTAGGATTGTATCCTTGCTGACTCAAACTACTGGGTTGAGGGTAACGTCACCTTCAAAAGAGGGGCCTACTACAATAACTAAGATAATCTCTTAAAAAGTGTAAAAGTGCGAAAATAATCAAAGGTTACACTAAACACGAGTCGGATCCAAGTGATTCATCTTGTCTATCTGTTTGTACTTTTATTTTTATTTTCAGCATTTTTAGTTTTTATTTTCTAGTTTAAAACATTTTTCTAAACTTTTTATTTGATTAGACGTTGAGGATAAACCGGTATTAAAAGCTCTTGTGTCCTTGGACGACCTCGGTATCTTGCTAACACTATACTACGCTCACGATGGGTGCACTTGCCCATATGTGTGTTTGGTGTTAGTAAAATATCGTGTTTTATAAATTTAAAACTTGACTAACGTGTAAAAAAGGGCTAAAATATACTTAAATATATATCACACCGCACGTACACCATTCCTCCATGAACCTAACCCCCTTCTTGGTCATGTTGTCTTCAAGCATGTAGTCTTGCTGCTCTCCGTTGTCACATATAACGGTGACCATGTCTGTATCTTCATCAAAACACCATGATGTGATGATTGGGTCCACTTTTGCATTTGCTTTGCTTGGTCCACATTTTCCGGTTAATCTTCTCATAACCTTATGTGTTTCATCACATTCGTTATCAAGAGAGATGCCAAGCGATAGGATACCCCTCTATACCTCTTCTTCTAGTTTCAAAATTGCTTTGATTGTTTTAACAAGCACTCTTCTTTTGTTGTCAAAACGTATTACGAATCTTCTGATTCTGAGGGTGTATCTCCATGAAACTATGGTTGCCATTTTGGCGTTTTGGTTAAACTTGGCGTTTTGGTTAAAGATGGCGTTTTTAGTATGATTAATGGAAGTGATTATGGAAGCGATGGTAACGTCGTTTATATAATGATGTTTTTGGTGCGTAGTTTAGGAGGGAATTTCTTCTAATAAATGTTAATAATTGACTTTCAGTTACTGTTTTGTTTCTTCTTCCTGCTAAGTCTGCAACGCGTTTTATCATTAAGCTTTGGTGTTTTGTATTAATGGTGTTTTATTCGTTTTGAATGGCATGTTGCTCATTTTAGTATGGCGTTTTGAATTTGAGCAGTAAAAGACCTTTTTACCTTTAATGAAGCGCGTCCACGTAATAAAATTGATGTTATTTACGAAAACGTAACCGTGTCAATCTAGTCCATAGATTGTTTTGATCTGACGATCCATAAGCATTCTCACTGTTCTCACACTTTTCACCGTTTTCCCTAAATCCTGACCCTATATATATATATATCGGGTAATTATAGGAAGAAACCGCATATTAGTTAAGAAAACTAAGAAACCCAAATGAATTGACCTCGTTTTGCCACGTGTCACGTAACAGCTTTTACTTTTTCAGAAAAAACTGAAAGTTAGCAAAAACTGTTACATGTAACACGTGGCAGTCTCTGGTTGTTACACGTAACAAAGCCTGCAAAAAGGTGTAACATGTGACAAAATGAGGTCCATTCATTTGGGTTTTTTTAGTTTTCTTAACTAATATAGGTTTTCTTTATACCCTTCCCTATATGTATATATGTAATGCTAACTAGATTTGTTTCGTATATGAGTATTTTACGTGTGAAACAAAGTTGTTGAGGGTAGATGAAAGGATATCTAATTGACAAAAGAACACGAATGAATAACTAAAAAAGCGGGACAAAAAATATAGAACATAAAAAATTGAATAAACAAAAAGAAAGATAGACCTTAAACTATCTTCATTCACAAACCAAACCCAACCTAAAAAAACCACTAATTTCTCTTTCTCTCATTTACACAACCCAACTCAACCTTTCACACTCATTAGCAAGCCAACCCAACACAAACCAACTACTTTCAGAGTCACTGTGTCTTAGTGATTTTAACCACTTGAGTTCAAAATCATAAAAATTAACGCCCTGAGTCACTAGCCATTTATTTATAATGTTTTGAATCCAATTTTGTTTATTTTATAACTGTTGGTTATAGAAAAAGCGTCTAGGGATTCAGGGCGTTAAACATTTTGATTTTGGACTCAAATGGTTTAAACCACTAAAATACAAGGACTCAAAAAGTACTTTACTCTTAAACAAATTACACATCCCATCCCATCCCAACTCAACCTAACCTTTCACACTCATTAGCAACCCAACCCAAACCAACTTTATTATAGAAAATATAACTTATGAATACTTTTAATTTCATTAAAATTATTAAAATATTTTTTATATTCGAAACCGCCCGTTGTTTACTTTAAATACAAAAAATTAAGAATAAAGAAAAAATAACATTCTTCAAATGATTAATATTAATTTATATTAAAGAATACAGTTTTTCGAACGAACTCTGTTTTGAACAAAATTTATATTAGGATGTTAATAAAACTAATATATTCAGGGTCATAATATTAACACATGGAAAAAACTTATTTTCACATGGTGTATAACATTATACGGCCCGTATAGAATTTAAAAAACTAACAAAGTATGTGTCAGCAGACTTTGTCAGTTTTTTTAATTCTATACGGGCCATATAACATTATACGGCCCGTATACACCATGTGAAAATAAGTTACCTGGTCGTATACGAACATTCTATACGGGCCGCATAATGTTACACGGCTCGTATTATTCGAAAATTGGATTTTTCTCAATATATATAAGGGGTTTAAGGTGCCAATCACACGAGACATTTTACTGTCGTGAGGTGGTCAAACATTTCTAAAAGTAGAAAAAAATAAAACATTAACAAGTAACAAAGATTGAAGAACAAAAATAAAACTTGTGTTTCCCATAGTCACAAACGATCTCTTTTCAAATCAAGGGTCCCGTCATTACAACCACTTGTTTTCAATGGGGATGTAATGCAATGATTCCTCTCAATTGAATAGACAGACACTTGCTTCATAGGACTCACTTGAATCGTCTCGGGAAAATTGGATTTTTCTCAATGTATATAAGGGGTTTAAGGTGCCAATCACACGAGACATTTTACAGTCGTGAGGTGGTCAAACCTTTCTAAAAGTATAAAAAAATAAAACATTAACAAGTAACAAAGATTGAAGAACAAAAATAAAACTTGTGTTTCCCATAGTCACAAACGATTTCGTTTCAAATCAAGGGTCTCGTCATTACAACCACTTGTTTTCAACGGGGATGTAATGCAATGATTCCTCTCAATTGAATAGACAGACACTTGCTTCATAGGACTCACTTGAATCGTCTCGGAAATACTGAACAACCGAAATAACAGCTTCAGTTTCATCAGCTGCATCGTTTACCGTGAAATGCATCCTTACATAAACCACTAAAGATGAGTTGGAAAATTGCATCAACTCTCCTATATCAACATACTCTTCTCCAGACGGTTGAGTATGAATCCATTGTGGTCCGTGAATGTTTTGAATCATCATAGAATACGTGTCGGGTTCTTCTGCTAGTGGTCGGGCTTCCAATGCTCACACGGGGTGATAAACAACGCTGATATGAACACAAACCAACTGCTTTATCTTGAGTCGTCGGGAAAACTTTTCCTCAGGTGAGGGTGAGTAGTATGAGTCTAAGTCCATTGTGGTTCGTGAATGTTTCGAATCATCATAGAAGACGTGTCGGGTTCTTCTGCCAGTTATTCGGAATGTTTCAAATCATCATTAAAATTAACAATACGGTCTCAATTGAAGATGTAATTGCAAGACTGTTTGTCGGGCTTCCAATGCTCACACAGGGTGAAAAACAACCCTTGATGTTGAAACCGGTTTTACCTCATGAAAAGGAAAGAAACAATTTTTTTTAGAGAAGCATTGGGATTCAAGGGTTTATGAGTCAAAGTTAACTTTCAGATTCAGATTCAGAAAGCAGATGATTTGTACGTGGTTTAATATCTTTAATCTATTAGAACGCTCCTTGTTTTGTCACGTACATGCGTTTAATTCCCAAACATCCTTCTTTTGTCACGTACATTTCGTAAGAAACTTTTCGTGCACTGAACCTTCAGTTGTGTACGCAAATTCACCACCGGTTTCTACAGCACAAGCACATACACAGGGAGAATGTTCTCGAAATTGAAGGAAAAGGAAAAATGGTTGCTGATGTTTTTCAGTATTCGGATTTTGTTGGTTTGTTTCCAGCTAGGGTTTAGAATGGTTGAAGGTATATTTGTTTCCCAACTCTCTCTATAGATATGACTGAGAGTGAGGGTTACTCTGTTATATATATCAACAAATCTTTGAACATCATTCACCTCTTTCAACCAACCAAAACACCTTAAACCCCTTCTTTTCTTCCCAAAACCAACCCGTTGGTATTTAAATACGATGGGTTTAGTTAGATACCAACTCATATTTATTGATCTTCATATTCTTGGTTTAATACAAATTCATCTTTATTGATCTTCATATTCTTGGTTCAATACCATGTGAAAAAAGATTCTTGCCAGCAGACTTTTGTTGGTTTGTTTCCAGGTAGGGTTTAGAATGTTTGAAGGAATGTCGGTTTTTCAGTATTCGGAGTTTTTTTGTTCAATACCAACTCACCTTTAGTAGTGTTTGTTTGAGAACTTGATTAAGATACACAACGGTTCTCCAATTCCAGATCAGTAAGCAAATACACAATGGTTCTCCAATTCCATATCAGTAATGTAAGGAGAAGCGTTGAGATAACGGACATCCATCAAGCTCAAAAAGAAAACTTGTGTTTCCCATAGTCACAAACGATTGCGTTTCGAATCAAGGGTCCCGTCATTACAACCACTTGTTTCCAGGTAGGGTTTAGAATGTTTGAAGGAATGTCGGTTTTTCTGTATTCGGATTTTGTTGGTTCAATACCAACTCATCTTTAGTAGTGTTTGTTTGAGAACCTGATTCAGATACACAACGGTTCTCCAATTCCAGATCAGTAAGCAAATACACAATGGGGATGTAATGCAATGATTCCTCTCAATTGAATAGACAGACACTTGCTTCATAGGACTCACTTGAATCATCTCGGAAGTACTGAACAACTGAAATAACAGCTTCGGTTTCATCAGCTGCATCGTTTACCGTGAAATGCATCCTTACAGAAACCACTAAAGATGAGTTAGAAAATTGCACTGAATGTTCAGTTGTGTACACAAATTCATCACTGGTTTCTACAGCACAAGCACATACACAGTTAGGGTTTAGAATGTTTTCAGTATTCGGATTTTGTTGGTTTGTTGGGCTCTTCTGCTAGTGGTTTCTGTAACTACAACCCTTCCTACATTATTAAAAATTACTATATCACCCCCACCAGATACATCTATGATGATCCGAAACATTTCGAATAACTACACAAAGATTTGTTGAAAACCCAACTCTCTCTATAGATATGACTGAGAGTGAGGGTTACTCTGTTATATATATCAACAAATGGTAAAAAAAAATATTATATTTAGGACGTGGTTTATTCTCTTTAATCTATTAGAACGATCCTTGTTTTATCTGGAAAAAATACAACTGATTACTCGGTCGAATAATGGCCAATAAGAAACAAAACTGAAAAAAATACAATTGATTACTCGCCATTCTCTTGCACCTTTTGCAGACATCACCCCCACCAGATACATCTTCCAACTTTCAAAATTCAAATCAAACTAACACAAAGTATCTCGAAGGTATCTTATTCATATATTACAAATTAATCATTGAAGGAAAAAGGAGAACTAGAATATCGATATGGTTGGTGTAAAAGCTCACATTTTACTACATTGACTATGTGTTATAATTGCGAGAAGTAGATGCATTCGGGAATTAAATGTGGAATCTGTAATGATGTTTGGGAATTAAATGCATGTACGTGACAAAACAAGGATCATTCTAATAGATTAAAGAATTAAATGCATGCACCTGTCAGTCTGCCATGTCTTTTGACAAATCATCTGCTTCCTGAATCTGAATCTGAAAGTTAACTAGACCCCTCAAGTTGTCATTTATAACAACTAAGCGTCTGGAGAAGAGTATATTGATATATGGGAGTTGATGCAATTTTCCAAGCATTCATAGCCACCGTTTCTGTAGTCAAAGACGGTTGCCGTTTGCACATTCAATCTTCATTGCTTCATTAAAATTAACAAGGCGGTCTCGGTTGCATATTTTAGAGAGACCTTTAAGTACGGATCCTACAGCTGCATTTGGAACAAGAAGTCCAACAATCCGTTCATGATCTGTTGTTGTCTAAACAATATGAATGCACGCAACGAATTTGACAACCGGTCAAATCACACACTATAAAGTGTAAACGTATCGTGTGTTGTAGTTTGGAAAGATGACCGAATAGAGATCTGAATCAGGCGTGCATTGTTTAAATCTAAATCAGGTTCTCAAACAAACACTACTAAAGATGATCCGAATCAGGTTGTTAATGAAGCAATGAAGATTGAATATGCAAACCGCATCCGTTTTGTTTACGGAAACGGTGGCTATGGGAAATACAAACCTGACACGTCTTCTGTGATGATTCAAAACATTCTGAATAACTAGCAGAAGAACCCGACATGTCTTCTGCTAGTTACTCTTTTCTTCGATTTCAACAAATCTTTCAAGACCATTCACCTCTTTCAACCTACCAAAACACCGTAAACCCCTTCTTTTCTTCCCAAAACCAACCCGCAACGAATTTGCCAACTGTTTAATATCTTTAATCTATTAGAACGATCCTTGTTTTGTCATGTACATGCGTTTAATTCTCAAACATCAGCAACCATTTTTCCTTTTCCTTCAATTTCGAGAACATTCTCCCTAACATGAGAAACGAAAGAGATTTCGAGCAGTTGGTCGATGACATGATACATAAAGATCCTGGCACACATAACATCTAGTTATATTCCTACATCTATATCTTTTGTCATGACAAACTATGTGACATGTGTCTCGTCTAGTGGTCCCGGTACTACAGCTGCATTTTGAACAAGAACTCCAACAATCCATTCATTATCTGTTGTTGTCTCAACAAATATGACTGCACGGATTGTTGGACTTCTTGTTCCAATGCTCACGCAGGGTGATGTAACACCTCGTAAAATCACGACCAATAAAATAAAGACACGTGTCATGGACTTTAAACATGTAATGGATTGATCTGGAGGGACTAAAATTGTCAAACAATGGGAAGATATATTAGGAAGATCAAAAGCGTCATCATGCCAACTTGTGCCTCTGAATGACTCTGTATAATATTCATATTCGTAATTGAATAAATTGTCGGTCCGTAGAAGTCGTTTGCGCTTGAAAATCAAAAGTTGCAAAGCACAGGGGTTAAAAGTGTCAACATGTAAATTTATACCTCTGAGTGACCTTTTAACATTCCCAAAGCTTTGTAATACATTATCATACCCTCAAGTTCATCTAATAAAAGTTTCATAAAGATCCGGTTCAAAATTTTGATGTAGTTTGAAGTTTCCAAGAATAAGGGTTAAAAGTGTAATTATCACAATTCTAGTCTCAGGAGACTTTTTTCAATATGTCCAAGACTTACAATTGCATGGCTACACTCCCTAGAACACCTTTAACCTGTTTTCACTGACCATGCATGCTGAAAATGTCAGATTATCGAGTAACAAGAGTGTAGGGACTGAACATGCAACAAAACAAAACAATTTGAAAACCCTCCCCCTCGTGTGGCGCGCCAGGTTTAACCTGGTTTGGCGCGTGGCGCGACGAAGGTTGGTTTCCAGCTGAACTGGCAGCTGCCCAGCTCTGCAACCTGAAATTTGTTCTGGATTTTCTACAACCTGTAAACGTAAATAGCAGCATGCCACTGGTTTCTAAAAACCACTAAACACATGTATGCATCAGATTTCACCTGGGGGACACTTGCCTTGATCCTAGAACATTTGAAAATACTATATAAAGGCCTCATTTCTTCACTTGTTCATTCACACTTCAAGAATTTCTCAAGGCAAACTCTCAAAGCAAGTTCTCTTGAGCAACCTGGTCTTTAAGGAGGCTCTATTAGTTCAAATTTTCGTGCTAAGGACCTTTGTAAGTGTACTTAGCTTCTGTAATTAAGGTTTTATTAGTTTAATGACTGAAAGACAAAGTTAGCGTAATTCTGCTTTTACTTTGTGTTTAATCACTAACGGTCCAGCCAATATTCGAATTAAAAGTGGCTATGAGTTGGTAATTATGTAGGTAATAAACCCCTAAAAGGGCACCTACTGATTATCACTTTTACTTGGTCAATTGTCGGGTCAAACTTATTAATAAAAAGTCAACAGAATCAATTTTTGCAAATAAATTCATAACTAACAATGCAGAGGTTATGGAACATGTTTTAACATTAAAATAACTTGGTAAATAATATAAGAACATGTCTAGGCATGTTCAACCCGACAATTCTGAGTTTAAGCTCGGTTCGGAACCGAAAGTCGCAAAAGTAGACTTTTGCTTTGACTTTCAGTTCTGACCCGATTTAGCTTGTTTTATATATGCCTTAGGGTTCCTTTAGGACCATAATATAGGTTAGTATAACCCTCTGAGGTTATACAACTTGGTTCCATAGAAATCCTAGTTCATTGCATGTTTCCATTAAATGCTTAAAAGTTGACCATTATGCCCTTTTGATATTAAAACGAGATTTTTGAAAATTTGTGATGACAAAAACCTTTATTACTGATATTTAAGTATGTCCTAAAAGTTTGACATCAGATTATGGTCTAATATAGGAGTTATGCGCGATATCGTAAAATAAAAGCTTTTATTAATTAATTGGCATTTTTGGCATAAAACCCATTTAAACCCAAACTTTGACACCAAACCTGTCACCTACTGTTAAAATATAATATTTAGGGATTTTTAGAAATTTTTGTTAAATTTTAAACTGATCATAACATGGGGTTCTTGCATAGGCTCTTTAATTGACGGTTATGCCAATTTTTTGTTAATAAAAAGAGTTTTACACATCCTTTACATATCAAACCTTTTGCTACTGATTTTATACATAAAATAAATTATTTTAAACAGTAGAGGCTGATCAAAATTTTAGATTTCCTTAATTAACCCGAATATCGTCAAATACCGACTTTTATGCGATTTAGGCGCATAGTATGGTTTAAAACCATATTTAACACCTAAGACTTATTACCTACTGATGCTATGAGTAAATTTTTATACTTAAACAGCAAGTAAAAGTTTTGAACTCAGATTTCCAAATTTAACCCTTATAGCATATGTGAAATGACCAAAATGCCCCTACGGTGCATAGTTTGGCCATAAAAGATAAATTTCACAAATGTATGATATCTTACTGATATAACCCATTAAAATAAATATTTTTACTGATTATTTTAGACCAGAAACTCAGATTACTATTTAACCTCTTTTATAAGCTTTAAAATGACCAAAATACCCTTACGAGACTTAATTTGGTTTTTAATTCGTTTTGGGCATAATGGAAGGTATCCTACTGATATCATAACATATTTTAAGCATACTAACTTATGGAACCTGTATATGACTTATTTGGTTACCCGTTATGCATAGTTCGCGTTCGGTACGGTTTATGTAACTAGTTTGCATAAATTAACCGAAACGGGTCAAACCTTATCATTTTTACTTCAAATCCAGAATGTGTTTAGTTTACCCATATTAAGCAAGTCTTCATAATTGTCGGGTCTAAATCACATTCTAATCCGGTCTTTGCTTAATCATGTGTTTTGAACCGTAAACCTTTCATTAAAACTAACCGGTCTAAGTTTAAACTTAAGTAAGACCCGTTAGGAATCTAATAGGTTATTAAAACCTTCGTTCCAGATCTAGGAGTCTAGTAAAAGCTATTTGCACTTGCTGAAATTTATACGGCTGAGATTAAATTTATATTTTGCTCAGGTAAATACTTTTAACTTAATTTCCGTTATACGGGCTTGGGATACGGTATTATAATAATACCGCTTGGTCGGGCATGTAGTTATTTAAATCGGATTGTGATTAATACATTTACATAACCCGTTTTAATCTGTTTTGTTTGATGCAATGCCTTTGGGGGGTTAATGACCATGTCCTGGATATCCTCGGCTCATTTATTAGAAATGGCCACGGCTTAAGCACGGGGTGTAGGCATACACCTGACAGTTAATCTAATCCGACTCTTCTAACCAGGTCCTGAATGGACGACAAACATGTAAACTGTATACAAGATTATTTTAAATAATTGTCCCAAGTTATAAAAAATTATTTGTGCCTTGTGCATTTTAAATCAATTTTCTTAAATGTTTTCAAAAGAGTCAGTTAATTGTATTTACTAGTGTAAACTGATGTGTTTTCAAAAAGGTTAAGTGCAGGTACTAAGGGAAATGAACTGGAACTCCTGAGTGATTAAATAAAGAGTCTTGCAAGCTTTTATCACTTTAAGACTGTTGAACATTTCCTCTTTTATTTTATCCGCCTGTAGATCCATCTTACAATCCGTTTTGTAATATTTTATGTTACTTTAAACTCGGTTTGTATAAATTACTTTTAGACTTCCGCTGTGCAATTAAACTGTGATTATTGACTATGATGATATCAACTACGTCACGATATTCCCCACCGGTAATACGTGGAAATATCGGGGTGTAACAGGTAATAAACAACGCTGATACGAACACATACCAACTGATTCAGATTTAAACAATGCACGCCTCAACTGAGATAACAGACATCCATCAAGCTCAAAAAGAAAACTTGTGTTTCCCATAGTCACAAATGATTGCGGTTTGTATTTCGCATAGCCACCGTTTCCGTAGTAAAAACGGTTGCGGTTTGCACATTCAATCTTCAATACTTCATTAAAATACCACTAGTAGAAGAACCCGACACGTCTTAATGTTACGGAGAATGTTCTCGAAATTGAAGGAAAAGGAAAATATTTGTTGAAATCGAAGAAAAGAGTAAACAAGATCAATTGAGGCGTGCATTTGGAACAAGAAGTCCAACAATCCATTTATTATATGTTATTGTCTAAACAATATGAATGCACGCAACGAATTTGACAACTATGACTGCTTATTAAAAGTAGCGATCACCTCTAATCATTTCCTGGTCAAATCACACAATATAAAGTTTAAAGTTATCGTGTGTTGTATTTTGGAAAGATGACCGAATAGAGATATGAATAACAAACTGTGGAGAACTTGCTTGTGTCGGGTTCTTCTGCTAGTTATTCGGAATGTTTTAGATCATCATAGAAGACGTGTCGGGTTCTTCTGCTAGTGGTTTCTGTAACCAATCCATAATCACCCTTGGTGGTTTCCGTACCCATCCCTGCCGATAACTAGCAGAATCGATAAATAACCAACATGAAGATCTCTGCGATCGCTAAGGTTTCGATCAACGGACTGATCGGTAACGTTACTCTACTTGTGCTCCAATTTAAGCGGCGTGTTCCGATCAACATTTATCGACATTGTTAAAGGTGATGAAGAGTTTAGAAACCCTAGAATGATTGTGTTTTTACTGGAAAAAACGTGATACTTGAAAAAAACATCCTTATATACGGCTCGTATACAGTTATACGGCCCGTATACAGTTACGGCCCGTATACAGTTATACGGCCCGTATACATTTGGTAACATCAAAAATCTCACAAAATAAATCCATTGAGCTGTATACGTCTTACAAATCGTATACACATGTATACGGCTCGTATAACTATATACGGGCCGTATAAAGTAAATCAAAAAAACATTCCCCGCGCATTTTCCTATTCAAAAACATTTTATACGGGCCGTATAACTGTATACGGCCCGTATACAATAGGGTGTGTGAAAATAAGATATAGGGTATGTGGGAATAAGGGGGGCCTATATTTATTTATTTATCTTTGTTTAAATATACAAATTATTTAAGTAATAAAATTATTGGAAGAAAGAGGAAGAAGAAAAAAATAAAATAAAATTGGAACCACCTTACTGAGTGATACGTGGCAGTTAAATTGGTTGCAACCTAGGTTGTAGGCACAATCAGGTTGAGGAATGCAAATGAATTTTTCATATATATATATTTTTTTTTGAACGACCGATCCTTCCATTCAACAAAATTTATATTGGAATGTTAATAAAACTAAGAAATACCCATATATTTATTTATTTATCTTTCTCTTAAATATACACATTATTTAAGTAATAAAATTATTGGGAGAAAGAGAAAGTAGAAAAAAATAAAATAAATTAGGAACCACTTGTTAAGTGACACGTGGCATGTATATTGGTTGCAACCAAGGGTGCAGCAACGACCAGGTTGAGGAATGCAAATGGATTTTCATATATATATTTTTTTATTTTTTGGACGACCGATCCTTCCAAAAAGTCACCAATGTACATAGCCTTACCATGTTTGAAATGTAATGTCATGGTTGTAAAACAACGTCTCCAAAGTCGAGTACTCCCCGAGTAATCGCTATAAGGTAGGCTGTCGAGACGACTTTTTTCAACTCCGCCTAATTACTCGAAATCGATCAAACGCGGTCTACCTCGGCCAGAATCAGAACTAGTAGGTCAACTCGGGCCGAGTTTGACTTAAAAAATAAAACATAATTTCTATGTGTATTATATCAAAGAATAAATATCATTTTCACGTATCTTGTTTTAAATATCTGTAAATTTATGTTATTTGACATATATTTAATTTCTGAAAACTAACATGTCCGAGTACACGCCGAGTACTCTCCGCCTAGGCCGACTACTCTCAACTCCGTAGTCGCCTAACGACTTTTGCAATCATGTGTTAGGCTTCTAAAACGAGGAGAGGAGGAATTTGGTGTTAACTTTATTAATTATTCTATTGTACTTTTGGTGTGAACTTTATTAATTATTTTATTGTATTTTATATATTATTATATATATATTGTTACTCAAGGATGATGAATAGTAATTTTAATTTTATAATAATGTATAGTTTTTTTTATTATTTTTTATAACATATTTTTAATTATTTTCTCTTTTTTTAAACCATGTAGTTCCTATACCGTTTTTTTAATAATTCTCTTTTCTTTTTTTAGAACATATATCATCGATTAATTTGACACTTCTTTAATAGTATACGTTTATAACTTTTTCTTAAAACTTAAGTACGTAGCTATGATTGATTTTTTCCCGGACATTCCGTTATAAGTTTTGTTAAAAACGAAATTGTACTTATAATAAAGTATTTATTTGGTATCGTAAAATAGTATGATGATAAACTAAACCGTTCTAATGGTTTAGCTTTCTAAACAACAAGTTTTATTTTCAAATAATGTTTGTTTTACATTATCATTTGCTCGGTTTCGCCGCAATGCGCGACGACAAAAAAACTAGTTATACATATTATACATAAGTGGTCATGAACAGTAACAAAGGGTACTCTCGGTATTTAACCCCAAACATGTCAGCCTCTATACTCTCCAGAGAGAGCAGAGCCGTGGTCTCCCGCTGGACCTTGGCGGTGGTGATGGTCAGGTGGTTTTGACGCGCCAAACGGTAGAAGGCGGTGGTGGTTAAGGGTTCCGTTTCCCATTTTCCATTTTCTTTCGTAGTAAGAGAGAGAGAGCAGCGATCGACAGAGAGAGAGAGAGGAGCGGCGGTGATGGAAAAAACCGGCCACGTCTCCGACCGGCCACCCTCTCGTCGAATCGATGGTGGTGGTTGACGGCGACCGTGACGGCTGTGGCTTCTAGGATTCCGTCGAGGGTAAAAGTGTCTCTCATCGAACGATCTAGAGACTGAATGGGAAACTTGAAGGTGATCTTGAACAACCGCGACGTCAGAGACTTGAATCGGTTCTGACAAGAATGGTAAGCTCTTTTTGTTTGCATCTTAATTTTATAAAGTAAGTTCTTATTTCATGTTTTGAGAGATTAATAATGAATTTTTGCAGCTTTTAGATAGTTATGGATTAGGAAATTATTTGAGTTTGTATGGATTTAGGGTTTTTAATTTAGTTATTTTGAAACTGTAGGGAAGGTTACTTACAGGAGCCACCATTGGAGTGTTTATAGTTGGAGGGGTTTATGCCAGCATGGTTGATGAAGCATCATTCGGGTACTTAATTTGGTATTTTTTTTCGAATATGGATTATATTGTGTGGACTGAGTTGATTATTAGATGATATGAGGTCATTTGTTCTTTTTTTTTTTTTTTTAAATGATAGCTTTTGGGATGATGGGCATGATGTACAACAAAGGATGCAAGTTGATTCATGTTAGTTTCAGAGATGGTGAATATAAGGAAGCTAGCTACTGAGTCTGATACTAAATATAAATTACTCTATGCCACTTCACCTGAAGATATGAATATTATAGCGAAAATGTCTTCAACATTAGTGCCTTCACGTGCTCGGAGATTAATTGGAAATGATCATGTAAACGTTTTGAGTAGTCAATAGCATACATAATTATGATTGTTTTGGGAGGTTAGTGGGTCAGTCTGCTATTTTAATTTATGCAACGTGTCAACATATGATCGATAGAATCTGAGGTGCAGTAGAAGCATTTTCTAGAAGAAATTTGTTAGGTGGCACCCGGCAATGTTTCACGAAACCAGATTTGTGATGATGTACCGTCATCAAAATATGTGGTAAGCTTATATATCCCATTTTTTTTAGTTTCTCGGTCGTTTTCAGCTTTAAAAACCAAAAGTTGACTTTGACGTATAATACTCAAATCGACTCGACTCACCCGGCAATGTTTCACGAAACCAGATTTGTGATGATGTACCGTCATCAAAATATGTGGTAAGCTTATATATCCCATTTTTGTTTTTAGTTTCTCGGTCGTTTTCAGCTTTAAAAACCAAAAGTTGACTTTGACGTATAATACTCAAATCGACTCGACTGACAGTTGCCTAATTCTGAGAAAATTCGGTCCTCTCAAGATAGGGATTTTTTGAAACAGGTTGCCACCGCTGGCAGCAGACCAGGCTCCTCAACGACGTGGGTTCGAATATACGTTAAGGGAAGGAATAAGAAGTAAACGTGCACTAGACGAGGAAGGCGCCAATGAGTTGTGCAAGTTCGTGTATGCAGGGGCGAAGGATAAGGTATGTCCGGGGGGCGCCCGACCCCCCAAACTTTTCGATGCGTAGTGTTATCAATAGTACTTTCGTATAGGTATATACATTGCCGCCCCCCGGTTTCGCGAAAATTGGGGGGGGGGGGGCTTCGCCAATGCGTGTATGTACTGTGAAAACCAGCTTCGTACTTTCAACTATGGTCGTTGACAACTGCGTTCTTAAGACATCAACGTTTGCTTAATGTTAATGTTTCTTTTTTCCTTGATGTTGCATAATTAAGTCGCGCCTCAAAGAGGACGCGTGAAGAATGATGACACAGGGAACCACTTTTCCGAGGGCTACAACCTAGGAACATTATGCAGTAGAAACTAACATAAGCCAGAACGTCTATCGCCACCGTGTACCAGAAATGTACAATTGGGAAACCTCTTTTCTACCACTTATCTTCCTAATGCAACTGGTGTTAGTAAGATACATTGTTTACCAATTGATGCAACAATATTTTGTATACACTATAGGCGATGCGAATACAAGAACGTAATGTCACAAGCTTCAGGCTATCAGCCACTATGATATATATAACCGATCCCCGAGTAGGCGATGTGAATACAAGAATGTAATGCCACATGCATCGGGCCTTCATCCACTGTGATACATATATGACCAATCCCCGCCGCATCGCGGCGGGTGATAAAACTAGTATATATTGTTGACGAGGGTTGATGAATAGTAACTTTATTTTTATAATAATATATAGCTTTTTATTATTTTATTATTTAATATATTATAATAGTTTATTATTATATTTAATTTTAATAACATATTTTTAATTTTTTCCCTTTTTAAAAAAAATATATATTTCCTTTACCATTTTTAATAATTTTTTTCTTTTTTTAAAACATATATTAATTTATCGATTAATTTGATATTTTTTTAATAATTTACGTTATAACTTTTTTCTAAAAACTTAAGTACATAGTTGTGCTTAATTTTTTACCTGACATTCTGTTATAAGTTTTGTTAAAAACGAAAAGTTGTACTCAAATTAAATATTTATTTGGTATCATAAAATGATACGTTGATAAATTAAATCGTTCTAATGGTCTAGCTTTCTAAACAACATGCTTTATTTTCAAATCACGTGTGTTTTACATTATCATTTACTCGGTTTCGCCGCAACGCGCGAAAAAAAAACTATATATGTATTATTTTAAAGTTACGATGAATAGTGAATTCACCTAAATTCATTTTTTTTATTATTTGATTATTTTAAAATAATATTAATTATTGTTGTTGTTTCTATTAATGCCATCAAATTGGTTAATGTCTGATGTATTTAATTAAAATATACATATTTGTCGCAATGAGATTTATTTAAACGAACTAATAGCATAAAAGTAAATAAGTGTAGAGTGTTTTTTAGTCGTAACTTATAATGAGTGATGATATCGTACCGGTATTCGTGACTAATTGATCTGATTCAAACAAAACATTGGCACCGTTATTGGTATTATTCAAACTGATATACGCTTTATCCGATTTAATTTTTATTTAATTTGATTTTTCTCTAATAACATGCATTTGTTAACTTTTTTTTTACCTGAATACGCAATTTTGTTAACTTTTTTTTCTCGACATTTCAATACAGTTTTGTATTCAAAATAGAGTGTTTTTGTTGCATCATAAACTATACACGTCCAGGTATCGTATGGTACAGTGATGAACCGAGCCGATTCCAATCGAACAACATCGGAACCAGTATCGGTACTGAAATGATCGAAACTGGTACCCCTAACTATTTTTATGGTTTTCAATCAAAATTTGTATTCAAAATAAAGTTTATTTTCTTTTTTGTATCGTAAGCTATACAAATGTAGGTATCGTTTAGTACCATGATGAACCGCACTTAATCCACGCGAACAACATGATTGCCGACATCGATATTGAAATAATCATAAGCGATACCGATAATTGTTTTTATGGTCTTCAATCGATGTAAAACACGTGTCAAAGTCCTTTTGGGCATATCAAGACCCTTATATTTTGTTTTCTTTTTTCGATTGATATAGCGAGGGTCGATAGTGTAACGAACCAAATCGATACTGACTGAATTCCCGCCGCGTAGCGCAGGGGAATTCCACTAGTTATACATATTAAAACGAAGTAGTGATGAACAGTAGCTAGGTTTTTTTATTTGATATTTTATTATTTAGTTTAAATTCATAGGTACTTAAGATTAATTTTTCAAATTATACATATTAAAACGAAGTAGTGATGAACAGTAGCTAGGTTTTTTTATTTGATATTTTATTATTTAGTTTAAATTCATAGGTACTTAAGATTAATTTTTCAAACATAGATCATCAAACAACTATTTTGAATGAGCTTTTCTTTTTCGATTTTTATAGCTTAATTTGATTTTTGGTTTAAAAAGGGTAGTAGTGACTTTGAATTAGGTTTTTTTTTTAATATTAATTTCCGTATAATTTAATTTGATTTTTCGTTAATATCTTGTCATCCTTAACTTTTTTAATGAGTAGTTGTATATAATTTTGGTATAAATTTTCTTGAATTTTATTAAAAACGGAGTTATATTCAACATTACGTATTTTTTATCGTCTACTATACAAGTGCCGGAAACAATTTTATTAAAAAAGGAAGTTGTATTAAAAACGCATTTTTTTATCATAAACTATACGGGTATCGTCACCATACCTGTACCGTGACGAACCAAACTGATTTCGATTGAACATCTGTACTGATTGGTAGTCTCGGAATTGATATTCGTTTTTATTTGCGATTGATTTAACGTATGTGTCGACATCCTTTTGGGCATATCATGAATTTATTTTATCGAATCCTGGTATGGAAACGAACCGAACCGATATCAAATAAGTTCCCGCCGCGCAGCGCGGGAGAAATCAACTATACATATGAATTCTAAAAGCTCATGAACAGTATTTTTACTTTTGATTTTCAATTTGTTTATTTAAGTTGATCTATGTTCATTTTTAATGGTTAGTCTATTTTGATTTTAAATATTTGATCTATTTTGATTTTAAAAAAAATGTACGATAACATTTATTTGTTAAGTTTTTTACAATACTTTATCATTTAGTTTACGTTTTTTTTCGAATAATTTGTACGTTAATATTAAAAATCTATCTCCGTAACTATGTTTTTTCAACATTACAACATTACATATGAATACCATGCCGTTATCGTACTAAACCAAACCGGAACCGATGAATTGTAATTTATTATTTTTAAGTATTTATTTACTTTTTAGTAATATTTATTCTTTCATTTAATATAGTTTCTTGCATTCTGTGTTTTTTTTTTTTTTTTTTTTTTTGCAACATTGTGATGTAAATTTTTTTGAAAACGGATATTGTGCTACTATTGTACCAAACCGAATTAAGATGTAAATTTTATTGAAAATGGTTATGGTGTTTCTATTGTTTCAAACCAAACTAAAAACGGCCAAACAACATTTGTAACGGTGTCGATATTTATTTTTATTGTCTTTGCTTTCGATAAACTAACACAAGATCGCTACCATACCATATCGAACAACATCAGTACATGTACCTATATTCACTTTTATGGTTTTCTGTTTGATAACCGATAACGTATCGCTACCATAGTGAACCGACCCGGAACTGACCGAACAACATCGAAATCGGCACCGGTATTTAGTTGTTTATATCTTTGGATAAACTTACACCATATCGCTATCATACCATACCATACCGAACAACATCGGTATTGGTATCTATATATTCATTTTTATTATTTACAGTTTCGATGAATTTTCTTTTATACAACTCTGTTTGTAATGATATTAGAATATTAGTATCAGTACCGTGATGTGATAATCTGAACCGTTTGAACATCGGTTTACCAGTGTTTGTTTTTATTGTTTTCCGATCGATGTTAAACGCGTATTGATTTCTATGTCGAGTGCATGTATCGGACCCCTACCTTAACAAACTGAAGCAATACCGATTGAATGCTCGTGGTAACGTATCGCCACAATGCGCAGGCAAACAACCTAGTTATACATATCATTTCAAACTCCTGATGAAAAGTGACCATATTTTTTAGGTATTTGATTTAGGTTTTTAATAAAATATTGAGTAAACTGCCATTTTGGTCCCTGTGGTTTGGGCACTTTTATCATTTTAGTCCAGATCTCAAATTTTTTAAATCTGGGTCCCTATGGTTTCAATTTTGTTGCCATTTTGGTCCAAAAGTGAAATATGGCCAGATTCCCCAACTTAAAACCTGATATTTTGTCTTTATCCTCAGGGTATTTTAGTCATTTTGAAATTATTGTAACTCAATTATCTATATATAATACCCTAAAAAAATTAATATATATATATATACAAACACACATCAGACTTTGCTCTCTCTCTCTCTCTCTCTGAACTACCACCACACCACCACCCCCACCACCGCATCATCCCCACCACCACCATCCCACTGGTGTTGGTGCGACGGTGCCGGAGACGCCGGTAAAACCCCACAACCACCATCAGCGCCGGTAAAATACCACACCCCCTTTCTCTCTCTTCTCTCTCTCCCCTTCTCACCACCGCCACCTCCTCCCCCTCCATTAACATCACCATTGCACCACCACCCCCCCCCCCCCCACCGGACCACCACTGCACCACCACCACCCTTGTCTTCCTCATTTCACCCAATTTCACCAGAAAACCCTAATCCAAACCTAATTAGGGTTAACACTTAACACAAATTAACAACCTTCTAAAACTCTAACGGATAGAATCAAGCTTTTTACCAGCAACTTTATTTGATATGCAATCAATTGAAAGAGAGAAACAGAGGCTCGAGTGAACAGTTAGAGAGAGAAATAATTAGAGAGAGAAACAGTTAGAGGCTTCGACAACAGCAACGACGGTGTTAGCGGTGGTGCGGCGGCACCGTCGTTGACATTGCCGGAGGCTCTGGTGAACAGCTAGAGAGAGAAACAGAAGTCGATCGCTGGCGCCATGGGATCTCCACCACCATACACCCACCACCACCGTCTCCCCTCCACCACCGTACACTCACACCACCGTCTCCCCTCCACCACGATACACCCACACCACCCATATCAATCTCAAACCCCTATAACCTCCGATGTCTTCAACCAATTCTCCGATCACCACCACCAGAAAAGATGGGCGCACCCTCTATTCATGTTCTCCGATCACCTCCTTCTCGGCAGATGATTTTTGGGATGTAGAGAGAGAGAGAGAGTGTGTGTGTGTGTGTGTAGGGAAGAGGGTGAGCTGAGAGAGTGTGTGTGTATGTGCAGGAAGAGGGTATGCATACATATATATATATATATATATATTTTATTTTTAATTAATAATTAATAATTAGTTATAATAAAAGTATAATGATCAAAATGCCCCTGGAGAAAAGGACAAAAATCAGGTTTTTTTAGAAATCTGATCTGATTTGAGATTTGGACCAAAATGGCAACAAAATTGAAACCACAGTGACCTAGATTTAAAAAGTTTGAGATTTGGACTAAAATGGCAAAAGTGTCCAAACCACAGGGACCAAAATGGCAGTTTACTCTAAAATATTATTCATTGTTTATATTTAATTTGAACGCTCATTACAATTTTGAGGATAACAATGTTTTATGTATTTGTTTTAGTTTTTTGATAATAGATTATTTATTATTTGATTTTAGTAGTGATTCTAATTTTTAGGTATTTGTTTTAACATTCGAACGACAACTTTTTTTCTAAAAAGTTTGTAACTCCACAACTGTGTGTATTTTTTTAATATTACGATATAAAGTTTAATGAAAATAGATATTGTGCCGCTTTCGAATCAAACTGAACCGAAACCGATGATGATGGTAACTTATTAATTTTTTACTGGTGACATATTGATGTAATATTGAATTGTTTTAACTTGCGTACGGAACGAAAATGGATGTTGTGCTTCTATCGTATTTCGCAAGGTTGGAGAACTCGCTAGTCGCTAGTCGGCCGGTGAGGTAGCGACTAGCGACTACTTGGGATTACTAGGGATTACTCGGGATTAATCGGATCAGAAATTTTATATGTAAATTTCATTATTTTTATAAATATGTATATATATACTCACACGTTCATATCAATATAATACTTAGAAAGGTAAAAATAGTTAAAAATACAAACTAAACTTACGTATAAGTCATAACATAACAAGTCTCAGTACTTAAAATTCAAACATTAACAAATAGCTCAAATGTAATCGTCATCCCCGTAGTGTTCAATGATTTCGACACCATCCGGCTCGTATTCAATCTTCTCGTCTACTTCATCCTCTTTCTTCGACTCAAATTCTTCGTCATATTAGGGTAAGGGATAAGGAAAATGGACTAAAGTTGTAATCTTGGGCCTGTTTTGTAAGGATTTCAAATGGGCCGACTAGGGTGACTTGGCCCGACTAGGGCCGACTAGGGCGGCTTGGACCGGCTTTGACCGACTAGCGATTTTTTAACTGATTAGTGAAAAATTACTCAGTAGGAGGCCGACTAGCGATTAATCGCCGAGCAATATCAAATTTTTCAACACTGGTATTTCGTATGAAACCGAACCGAAACCGATAATGAATGATAATACCGAACAGAAACCGATGACGAATGGTAATTTATTAGTTTTAGCTGGTGACATATTGATGCCGTAATAAACTGTTTTAACTTGCGTACGTTAACATAATAAAAAAATCTAAATCCACGACTGTGCCTATTATTTTCATAATTACAATATAAATTTGATTGAAAATGGATATTGTGTTGCTGTCGTACCAAACCGAACCAAAAATGACGACGAATGGTAATTCATATTTTTAATCGGTGACATTTCAATGGCGTAACGAACTAAACTGATTTCGACCGAACAACATCAATATCGCTATTCTTTTTCGTTGTTTTCGATCGATGTAAAACATATTTCAAAATCTTTTTGGACATGTCACGACTTTACTTTTTATTATATTTTTTCTTTTTCAATTGCTATAGCGAGTGCCGATACTGTAACGCGCGGAACCGATACCGATCAAATTCCCGCCGCGTGGCGCGTGAGAATTCTACTAGTTATACATATTAAAACAAATTTATCATGAATAGTGTTTTTGATTTTTAAATAATTGTTTTATTTTTTTAATAATATTTAATTTGCTATATATATATATATATATATAATTAAAACAAAGTCTTCAATTTTTTAATTATATTTTATTTATCATATGTTTTAATTATTTTTCTAATAACTTGCGTTCTATGTTTATTTTTTCGACATTGCGATATAAATTTATTGAAAACGGATAATGTGCTACCATCGTACTAAACCGAACTGAAACCGATTGTTTTTTTCTTTTTCAACATTGCAGTATAAATTTTATTGAAAACGAATATTGTCCTGCCATCATACCAAAAAAGAACCGAAACCGACCTAATAATATATGTATCGGTACCAATATTTATTTATATTGTTTTTGTTTTTATAAACCGTTATTTATTTATATTATTTTTGTTTTCAATAAACTGACTTCGTATCGTTATTATATCGTGTCGAACAACATCGCTACATGTACATGTACTCATTTGTATGGTTTATGTTGGGTAATTAATTTTGTGATGCTATCTTAGTTAACCAAACCGAAACCGACCGAACAACATTGGTATCAGTACCGCTACTTATTTTTATTACTTTTGCTTTTGCTTTTAAAAACTGATGTACCCTACCGAATAACATTGGTACACGTACATGTATTCTTTTTTATGGTTTTTTTTCTTTCATTACCAGTACCATGACGATCTGAACTGATTGATACCGTTCGGACAACATCATGTCGATAATGGTGTTTGTTTTTTCGTTTCTCTCCATGTAAAACATGTGTTGATTTCTATATCGATTGCATGTATCATACGGTGTGCATGGATCGGTTTGGGTCGGTTTTGACCAAAAACCATAACCATAACCGCGATGTCGGTTATTGAATAACCATAACCATAACCGATCGGTTATGGTGGTTATGGTTATTTGGTTTTGATGGTTATAGCGGGTCGGTTATGGGTGGTTAACCGTGTATTTAGCTTAGCTAAAAATAGTTTATTTTTTTAACATGGAATAAATTGTTATTGCATATTTGTATGTATTAGTATAGTATTAAAGAATATATATAATCTATAATATTAATACCAATTATTATCGAATATTCAAATAAAGTGATATGATACATTCCATAAATTCAAATAAACATTCAACCAAAACCACAAAATGATATGAAAAAACCCATAAGTACTAAAAATCTTCAATCAAAAACATCAAATATTAAAAATATGGTGAAAAGTCCTAAATCCTACAAAGATTTATTAAATGTTGGTTCGGTTCGGTTATGCCCTTATGGTGGGTATGGAAAAAATGATAACCATAACCGACCCACTACTTTCGGTTTTCAAAAAATCATTAACCAACCCACCGGTTTTTTGTTTGGTTCGGTTTTTTCGGTTCGGTTTTATCGGTTAATTCGGTTATGGTTCGGTTAATTCGGTTTTTTGCACACCCCCTACATACCAGTACTATAACAAACCTACCCGATACTGATCGAATGCCCACGATCACGTACCGCCGCAACGCGCGAAAAACAATCTAGTTAGACATTATTAATAACTACATTCTAATGTATTTTTTTATTGTCGTTCAAAACAATTGCTCTTCAAAAAAAAAAAAGATAAACTAGTTGCAAATAAAATCACTTAGTAATTTAATATCAAGATAACGTTTCTTTCAGTTGCCGAGCACCCAAAAAAAGATGATTTGTCAGTGGGTTAAACCTAATTGTGGCACTAGACAAATCAGGCCTAAGAAAGAAAGAAGTACAATAGTGGATCTTTAAATACTTTAGGTGGTATTATTTCAATCTATCTTAAAAGATAAAGTCGATGGAGTTTCCACCGGCTTTGTCTCCCCAGCCCCTACACTTTAGGTGGTATTATTGAATCTGATTCTAGGCTTTAGCCTAGCAATTTAACACATAATTTGGAATTTGCTTGTGTTTAATATACACATAAATTATTTTGGCCGTCACATTAACTAATATACGTTTCTTTTAACGTATGAGATTGTCGACAACTACTTAAACCATTAGACTATCTATGTTATCGGTTCATATATTATTACATTTACTTACGATTACACATGATATACATGTATAAAAATTTAGAACTGGATTAAAAGAAGATGGTCTTGGAAACTCCTATTCTGCAATAACCAACCTCCAGTGCGGTGAATGGTGATATGGAAAGAAGAGGGGGTTCATTTGAGAAGAAAAAAATTTCTTATTGGTTGAAATTTCTTCTTTTTTATTCTTATAAAAAATTTCTTCTCATTTCAACCCGCCACATGGAAAGAATTGCAGCATCTATGAATAAATAATTGGCTTTCGTATACAAACACTGTACATAGTCCCCATTGATTAAAAATCACAAATTTCTATTATGCCAATACAAGTTCTCCTTCATCTTGTTGCACTACTTCATCAGATATCGTTCCTCCTTGCCCTTGTTCAAGAATCCGCTTTATTTCTTCTGCATTTAGCGTCTCGTATTCCAGCAGTGCTTTTGCCAAAGTGTGCAATGACTTCTCATGCTGTAAAACAAAACCAGATTGTTGGGCTAAAACTAATTTATCTATGTAAACTGATGGAAACTTGATACACAAACCTTTTTAAGTAACGATTTCACGCGTTCATAAGCATCTTTTAGAAGTTTGACGACCTACAAAACATGAAAACTTGAGTAATGATCCTTAATTGTGCAAATTAAAAGCTTTAGAAACATACTTCTGCATCAATACGTGACTGCATCTCAGACCCTGGTCTCTCTTTTATATGAACTGGACCAATAACATCACTCATACCACAAGACGATACCTTTCAGACAGTACGATATATATACATAATTAGCATAACACGAAGAAAAAAAACTGGGATCACATGAGATGAGTGAAATACCATATATTGAGCAAGTTCTGTAGCAGACTGAAGATCACTACTAGCACCAGTAGTAATATGGTCACGGCCAAAGATAAGCTCTTCTGCAACCCGCCCACCCATGCAAACATCAAGACGTGCCAATAATTGTTTTTTGCTTATGGATGTTTCATCATTTGAAGGGAGCTGAGTCACCATCCGTATTCAACGCAACTATTGCATGACCACTCTCGTGATAAGCAGTCAGCTGTAGCACATATACACACATGTACCTCATAATAAGTACACTGGAACCAAAGTTAAAAGAAAAAAAAAGGAGGTACCTTTTTTGAATCTTCGGATATGAACATAGTTTTGCGTTCTGTACCCATAATTATTCTATCCTTTGCAAACTCCAACTGTGCTGCATTTAATTTCTCAGCGCCTTCAACAGCAGCTTTTATGGCAGCAACATTCACCAAATTTGCCAAGTCTATCGCAGGGAAAAAACAGTTACAATTAAGATGTTCAATTAAGCACTAGCTAACCAAGCTCGGAAAAAAGCAAGCATGAAAAGTTTGATAGTGTGTGGCATTGTGATTCAGTTATTTATTATGTAAAAAACGTACCTGCCCCATTGAACCCTGGTGTACCACGTGCAATTGCCGTCACATCAACATCCTCAGCAAGTGGTTTGTCCTGTAAATACAAATCAAGAATCTCTTGACGACCCCTCACATCTGGATTTTGAACAACAATCTGAAAAATTATCATCCATCAAATCAGATAAAGAAAAAGTACATGAATTACAAGAAAAATAAACAAAAGCTTTTATTATAGACTGTTAGCAAACTTACATGCCTATCAAATCTACCAGGTCTTGTTAAAGCAGGATCAAGAATATCAGGCAAATTTGTTGCAGCCATCAGAATTATGCCCTGAATAGAAACAAGTTTTTGTAACATAGACGAATAGGCTAAAGCATATAAAGAAATACCTATTAAGGTTGTTGTATGCACCTCATTTTGTTCAAACCCGTCCATTTCCACAAGCAGTTGATGCAGTGTTTTCTTTGTGTGGCCTTCCCACTGCTTCCGAGTCGATCCGACGGCATCTATTTCATCAATAAAAATTATGCATGGAGCCTGAAAGTGTCGGCAAAACATTATCCAGTGATAATTAGAACCTTTAAAGCAATCATCCTGAAGTAGAATAATAGATTCAAAAAACACTAACCTTTTTCTTTGCTGCTTGAAACAAGGATCTCACTCTCCGAGCACCTACTCCAACAAACCTAGCACAAGTAAAGAAACATGAATATATACAGTATTTAGCAAATAGCCTTTCACCATTTGTAAAAGAAATTTACTGTTTATGATTTTGATACAAGTGCTCATCAAACTTGTGTTGCTAGACATCATATTCTAAATTCTCAAGAATATACAAATCGTGCCAAAAATTACAAAAGCAAAGTAATACTTACATTTCCTCAAACTCAGAACCTGCTCTGTAGAAAAAAGGAACTCCAGCTTCTCCAGCAATTGCCTTCAAAAATATTGTTACAATCAGAACATACAATTTTTGGTAAAGCAAAACTCCTTGAAAAAAAAGAAGCCAATCTAATGACAACATGTGTAACTATTGGAAGTATATGGAGAATGATGCGATTGTATCAAACGAGTACATTAAATTCTAGAAGTCCAATTCCAAAGAGAGAACACAATTTACAAACACGGTTGCATGTAGTGAAATTACCAAATGATTAAAGAAAATTCAAACACTCATGGAGTGCTGCAAAATGAACATTGTGTCAGAACTGACCTTGGCAAGTAGAGTTTTTCCTGTTCCAGGTGCACCAGTCAAAAGTATCCCCTGCAAAATGATCCAGTAGGCTTCTTATCACTAAAAATACATCAACAAAAGACACATTTTACCAAAAAAAACATACTTTTTAACATAAATATCAAGTTTACATCATATGTACTAAAGTACAAACCTTTGGTAACTTTCCCCCAAGTCGAGTAAACTTCCCAGGATTTTTTAGGTACTCCACAACTTCCTCAAGCTCTTGTTTGGCATCATCACAACCTTTGACATCCTTAAATGTTTTTACGTTCTGCACAAAAACATTACATAATACACCTGTTAGCTTAATAGATACATATGCAAGGAACACCTATTCTTAGTTCACTGACAAAAAGGTCAAACATTCACAGCAGCAGGTAACAAAAAAGAGGCATGAGAAGGATGTAAGAAAGAAAACATGAAGCATAAGAGAATTGAAGATGTAGGTTTACCTTCTCGGGTGCTATTTCTTTATGTGATTCTTTTGGGGAGTAAGAAGAACTCGAACCAACACCAGAAGCTCCTATACCACCTAAACCACCAATATACTTTTGAAGTGCAGCAGCACCCATTACCCTGACGAAAGAAAAAAAAAACAATTTTACTTCAACAGAAAATGGAAAAAAGTCAAAAACTAACATGCAACATGCTGTCTAGTGTCTTAAGAGTATAGGTAGCAAAATGAGCAGGTTTAGTAATGGATCAAACAGGTGCAGGCCAAAATAGGTATACATTAAAGACTAGTCAAAACAAAAGAGGTTGACCCGACAACACTTTTTTGACCTTTTTTTGTGTTCTATTTCGAATGATTAGATTTTGCTATTTTAAAAGGAAATGGAAAATGAAAACAGGAATTGATAATATAAATAATATAGTAACTATGGATACATAAAAGTTTAATGATCCATCATTCTTCAAGGAAAGTCAAGAAATTGTAAAAATCTGAGTAGACTTTTGTTATTAAAAAAAAAAACATTTCAACATGACAATTTTGTTTTTTAGCTAATTTTTCAAAGTCCACATGTTTGACCAGCAATTAATAAAATACAATCTAAATAGATCCATTTTCATATAAATGGGTTAAAATTGCCGCCAATAACGAGAGGTGTGACATCACTTGGAGAGAAGTAGCATGAGTCTCTAACCTCTTCTGGCATTCTCTTAAAACTTTATAACTTTAGGCAAACCAATATACAAGGCATAAAGATTAAAGAATTAATGAGAAATTCATACCACATTAAGCCAATCGCAACAGTGAATAAGATTGTTGAGATGAGCTCCTGTGCAAAACGTGATGATCTATTTGACACTTTTGGATCAACCTACAACAAGAAACCCTAAAGTCAAACAACAGTCCCCTTTTTTGCAAAGATATACAAGGATGCTGGTCCGCAACCAAAGATATGCAGACATGATTGTCCCACAGAAAAAATAGTCTAAATTCATTTTTAGATCAACTCTCACCATCATAACATGCAATGGCTGCCTCTCAGATATGCCAGGATTTAAAAAGGACTCATCTAACTTTCCTGATGCCCGTTGCTTAAGTTCTTGTAACTGAAAGTAGATTGTAAAGCACATATTATTGGATACCACTTACAACATCATAATATCATCACAATGGAATGCTATACAAAAATAATTACTTACAAGAGCAGGAAGACTGGAAGGCTTTCCAGATTGCTCATCAGGAAGATATTCAGCAATGGCATTAGTGGCTACCAGAGCTCGGATGTATTCTGCAACTCCTCTACTGTCTACTGCATACTGCCTTTGCTCAAAACGCCTTATGACAGCCTCCGGGCTGAAAATAACAATGATGATGGTGGTAACAATAACAAACATAAAAAATCACTTACATGACTATATATCTAGGGATGTGAATGAAAGCAATCAAAAGGTGTCACCAACAATAAAAGAAAAGGTCACATTGCTTCGTATAGCTTCTTTCATTTAGACACACAGATGAAAGCACTCAAAAGGTGTCACCAACAGTAAGAAACAGTGTACGCGTAAAACCCGAACATCACATAAAATCTTCAAATGCTAGGGATCTCCTTGTAAGTTGATATATATGTAAGATATTTCTTAAAATTCAAGGGTATCCATGTCTGAGAAAATCACTAGGTTCCAAGTCACCAACCTTGTTTAAAGTATTACTATGGAGGTGTTTGGGTAAAAGTGGCGAAGCTTGAGATTTCTGACCGGGAGGTCGAAAACGTATATACCAAAATATTTCTATAAAACCAGGGGGTCAAAAACGTATATACCCAAAAATTTCTATATGAAAACTACGTACTCCCCACTACTGAACAAAAAGTTCAGGGGTAGGCCGGCCCCTCCCGCCCCTATTATCCTACGCCCGTAAAAATGAGTATAGTTGTGATTATTTGAAAACTAACTGTGAAGAAAAATGCAAATTACCTGATTGTCCCTGACAGTAATCAACCAGTTGTAATTAGCAATAATCACTTTCAAACAGTAGACACAAAAAAACAAGTATATAGTAAGCAGACCCAAAAAACAGCAAGTAACTCAGGAGCAGATATTGAAGAATTACCTACCTGTGTTTATTAAGCTCAAGCAGCAAAGCAGTCTGCTTGGCAGCATCCATTGGATTCAAGTCAGCTTCAGAAATGAGGAGCTCTAACCTCTTCTCTTGGCGCCAAAAAGGCCACCAAGTAAACCCATCTGACAAGAGCATTTTCGCCTTGAACCTTGCAAATAATCCCATCAAAAATACAAATAAGGGAAATTTCCCCTCGGTTTCAACTGTTGTAGCAGCATTCAAAGGCTGTTGATTTGGAAAGTCAGCCTCCTCCGGTTCTGGAAGTGGATTATTATTACTGGATGAAGAAAAAGGCGATTGCGAATCAACGTTATCTTGGCTCAATGCGAAGAAAGGCGGGTACTTTGTGCGGTGACTTGTTGAGCAAGAAAGAGGTAGATTGAAAGGGCGAATTTGTAGGCGTCGTGGGAGAGGGGGGGTTATTGGGGGTTTAGAGAGGAGAAAAGCTTGAAGAGCAGACATTGAATTAGTTAGGGTTTATGAATCGGTGTTGGTGGAGGAGAGGGAGGGAGGGAGGGAGGGAGGGAGGGAGGGAGGGGAGCCAGCCACAGACACACACACAACACAAGTGAAGGAACAGAAAGCAAACCTTATCTATCTGATCTCCTACCTGACCCTGACGACGATTCAAGTTTGGCGCTTTCTTTCTTCTGTTTTTATCCTCTTTTTTCTCCTTCTTTTTATGTATGTATTTTTCGATTGATTCATTAATTGGAATCGAATACGTGCCCTGCTGCCTCTTCTTTACAAGTCTCCTCCTTCCTTGGGCCATGCGTAGTCATAACGCCCCTTTGTGGGCGTTATGCGACACGTGGCGCGCCACGTGTGCGGGTGGGCGTTATGGGACGTTATGCATTTTAAGTCCGTAGTCATAAAGCCCCCGTCTAATCATTACTCAATTATTAATTTCTAATTTTATATAATTATTTTCTAAATTTATAAAATTAAAATTCATTTCATTAAATTAAAAAACATTACACTAAAATAAAATAAAAAAACATTACACTTAAAAAAAATTACAGTAACATAAAAAAAAAAACAGTTCCACTAAAAAAATAAAACCAGCCCATAAAACCAAAACACAAAACCAGCCCAAACCCATAAATTAAAAACCCTAAAATTCTTCTTCTTCCTTGTCTTTATTCTTCTTCTTCTTCGATATATACCTGCTTCTTCCTTGTCTTTATTCTTCTTATTCTTCTTCGATATATACCTGCAACACAAGGAAGAAACAGAGCATTAAATAACCAGAAAAAAAAATTCAAACATCAATCCATCACGCCGCTATGGAGGTCGCGCCACACCTCAAAATCATCTGCATACCGCCCCTTGTGGCGGTGTTCCTGGGCGTTTTCGGGCCCCATGTGTGGGTATACCGCCCCACTACACACAGTCTTACCATGAAATTTTGGTCATATGATAAAAGGAAAAAAAAAGTTTTGGGACTGGTATATATTAATATAAGAGTACTACCCCGTTATTATACGGGTTAAGTAAATAAATTTATATACTAAATAATAAAACATTATATATTTAAAAACTTCCTTTATTGCACGGGTTAAATAAATATAATTTTATATATTAAATAATAAAAAGTTATATATATAAGAACCATATTGTACGGGTTGAATTAATGTAATTTTATATACCAAATAAAAAAATTATATCTTTAAAACCACATGTATTACACGGGTTGAATAAATGTAATATTGTTTACCAAATAATAAAATAATACATCTTTAAAAACCTCATTTATTACACGAGTTAAATAAATGTGATTTTATATACCAAATAATAAAAAAGTTAGTAAATGTAATTTTGTATAGTGAAAATAAAAATATTTAATATACTAATACAAAGTTTGGTTTTCGTGATAAATAATTTGTTTTATTTCAAATGTTTTAAATTAACAATTTACAATTTCGGATAATATTTTATTAGAAAAATAGAATAATGGTATTCGAAATTTAAAGTATGATAAAATTTAATATTAGCTCATTATTCATTTATTTATCTATACTATATAATAAAAGAAACCATGTTTGAGACACTTGTCACAATATTAGACCATGTACTCTATGGATAATTATCATTTAGTTTAATATCTTCTAATTAATTATAGATAATCTCCTATAAAATATTATTTAGTTTAATCTCTTCAACCATATCAATATTCTTTAACTATTTGATATTACTGATAATTAATATTAGTTATCTCTAATTTTTATAAATTACAAAATTTAAAATCCCATCAATATATGATATAACCTATAAAATATACTATTTGATATTTCATAAATAAATAATTAAATATTCTATTATCATTATCATTAATAGCATGTCCGTAATATCATTGTTTTATTATCATTAACGTATTAATATATTACAGGCGTTTTATTGAGAATTTCTCAAGGATTGCAGCACCCCTAACTTCGTTGACTAGAAAGAATATTAAGTTTGATTGGGGTCCAAAGCAACAAGAATCCTTCGATATTCTTAAACAGAAGTTAAGCAATGCTCATGTGTTGACATTGCCTGAAGGGATTGAAGAATTTGTGGTTTACTGCGACGCATCACACACTGGCATGGGATGTGTACTGATGCAGAAAGGTAAAGTTATTGCATACGCTTCCCAACAATTAAAAGTGCACGAGAAGAATTACACCACCCACGATTTGGAGTTGGGTGCCGTTGTGTTTGCACTAAAACTTTGGAGGCATTATTTATATGGTACCAAGTGTGTGATCTATTCTGATCATAAAAGCCTTCAACACTTGTTCAACCAGAAGGATCTGAACATGAGGCAGCGACGATGGATGGAGACACTGAATGATTATGATTGTGAAATCCGATACCATCCAGGTAAGGCGAATGTGGTCACCAATGCTTTGAGCAGAAAGGAAAGGGTTAAGCCCATTAGAATCAATGCCAAGAGAATTGAATTAAAGAACAGTTTAAATGAAAGATTGTTAGCCGCTCAGAAGGAAGCCGTATTAGAAGCTAACTATCCTAATGAAAAATTGGGAGTAACTGCTGAGCAGTTATCTTATGGCAAGGATGGAATCCTAAAATTGAATGGACGAATATGGGTTCCAATCTATGGAGGACTACGGGATATTATCCTCCAAGAAACCCACAGTTCTAAGTATCCCGTTCATCCTGGAAGTGACAAAATGTACCAAGATTTGAAGGTAAATTTTTGGTGGATAGGCTTGAAGAAGTCTATAGCTACCTATGTAGCCAAATGTTTGACGTGCGCGCAAGTTAAAGCTGAACACCAGAAGCCGTCAAGTCTGCTACAACAGCCTGACCTTCCCACCTGGAAGTGGGAAATGGTGACTATGGATTTTATCACCAAGTTACCAAAGACGAAGAGAGGAAATGATACTATTTGGGTTATAGTGGATAGACTGACTAAGTCAGCCCACTTCCTACCTATTAAGGAAACACACAGCTCAGATAAGTTAGCTCAGCTGTACGTGGATGAGATTGTATCTCTCCACGGAGTGCCAGTGTCTATCATCTCTGATAGGGATACGAGGTATACATCGCATTTCTGGAAAAGCTTTCAGCAACCCCTAGGCACTCGATTAAATTTCAGCACTGCATATCATCCTCAGACGGATGGTCAAAGTGAACGTACTATACAGACACTCGAGGATATGCTACGAGCATGTGTTATTGACTTAAGAGGAAGTTGGGATGATCATCTTCCATTGATTGAATTCTCATACAACAATAGCTATCATTCCAGTATTCAAGCTGCACCTTTTGAAGCTTTGTATGGAAGAAAGTGCAGAACGCCCGTTTGTTGGGCAGAAGTTGGAGATGTTCAACTAACAGGACCTGATATAGTCCTGGAGACGACAGATAAGATTGTACAGATACTTGGTCGTCTCAAAGCTTCCAGGGATAGGCAGAAAAGCTACGCAGATAAAAGGCGTAAACCTCTAAAGTTTGAGGTTGGTGACAAAGTGTTACTGAAAGTATCACCCTGGAAAGGGGTAATGCAATTTGGTAAGAAAGGCAAGTTAAGCCCAAGATACATAGGACCATTCGAGATCATCGGATGTGTCGGAACAGTGGCTTATAAGTTAAATTTGCCTGAAGAGCTCAGTGGTATTCATAATGTATTCAACATCTGCAACCTGAAGAAATGTCTAGCTGATGAATCACTAGTCATACCACATACGGATGTGCATATAGATGAGAGCCTGAAATTTATTGAAAAACCTTTGTCGATTGAGGATCGACGGGTTAAGAAACTTCGAAGGAAGCAGGTGCCGATTGTAAAGGTTAAATGGGATGCCCGTAGAGGTCCCGAGTACACGTGGGAGGTAGAGTCCACAATGAAAGAGAAGTACCCTCATTTATTTCAGTAAATCTAGAGTTTGAGATTTCTTTTAAGGGGGTGAGGATGTAACACCTCGTAAATTCATGTCTAATATTATATCGACACGTGACATGAGCTTTAAACGTGTAAACAATTAAGTTAGAGGGACTAAAGTTGACAAACAAAGAAAGTATGTGAATAAAAGGATTCAAAGAGTCAACATTGGATAAATATACCTTTCAACGATCCTACACGATGTTTATACCCTTAAACGAATGATTTATGAAGCGTATGAAGCCGTTTGTGAAAGAAAGTGAAAGTTTACAAACCGCAAGGGTTAAAAGTGTCAACATGTTTAATTTATACCTCTGAGTGACCTTTTAGCAAACCCGAAGCTTTGTAACGATTAATTATGCTCACTAGAATAAGTGATAAAAATTTCACAAGGTTTCATTATCGTATGAGAAAGTTATGCTAACATTCGTATGTAAGGGGTTAAAAGCGTCAACGTTGAAATTTAAGGCTTTTCGGGTGATCATAAAACTAACCAAGGACTTAACAAAGTTTGTTATGTCTTGGGGTCCTTAAAAATCAATTTGGAAGGTTAAAAGTGTAAAACAAGAAGTTAAAACCACTTTAAAAAGGACCAGGGACCAAAGATGCAAATTCTGAAAATGTTTTAATCTGATCCGGGAGCCATACCGGCCCCGTAAGACTCTCTTAAGTCTTACGCGGGCCGCCTGAAAACCACCAGCGAACAAAAAACATGGCAGGTGCCAGTTTCAGCCTGTTAACCGACTTATGTGCATGGTTTTCGAATTTCTGAAGCGTGACCAACAGTTTTGCATGCCTAGGGACACGTGGGAACATCATACAACACTTGTAGACTTGTTTGGCATCATCTTATGTGATTTAAATCCATATATAAAGAGCTCATTGTTGCAACATTTGGGCACTTCACTTGAAAACTTTCAAACACTTATTCTGGAGATTCCTAGAGCTCAAGACCACTTCCTAAGGATCATTAGTCGTGCATAGGACTTCAGTAAGTGTCCTTAACCTCTCTTAATTCAGTTTTACTTAGTTTAATGGCCCGAAGTCAACCCGTCGTAATTAAGGTTTGACTTAGTAATTAATCACAAATTGTCCAGTCAATTCTCGAATTGAAAGTACCTATGAGTTGGTAATTATGTGGGTAATAAACCCTCAAAAGGGCACCCTCTAATTCCCACTCTAACTAGGTAAATTGTCGGGTCAAAGTTAATTATAAAAAGTCAACAGAAAGCAAATTTTCGCATAAACACATAATTAACAATGTAGAAGCTATGGAACCTGTTTTATCACTCATATAACTTGGTAAGTAATGTAAGAACATGTCTAAACATGTTCAACCCGACAATTTTCAGTTTAAGCTCGGTTCAGAACTGAAAGTCGCAAAAGTAGACTTTTGCTTTGAATTTTCGTTCTGACCCAATGTAGCATATTTTAGAATTGCCTTAGAGCCCTATTAGGACCAGGTTATAGATTAGTGTAACCCTCTGAGGTTATGCAACTTGGTTCATTAATTATTCGATTCATGTGCTTGTTTCCGTTATATGCCTAAATGTTGACCATAATGCCCCTTTGACCTTAAAACGAGATTTTTGAAAATGTGAGAGGAAAAAAACCCTTATTACTAATTTATAAACTTGTCCTAAAAAATTTGACATCAGTTTGAGGTTTAGATTAGGAGTTATGCTCAATATCGTAATTAAGAAGCTTTTTATTAATTAAACGATGTAATTAGCATAAAGCTTATCTAAACCCAAATTTTGACACCAAACTTTTTACTCACTGATGTAATATAATAATTTGGGATTTTTGAAGATTTTTAATTATTTTTAAGCTGAGCATAACATAGGGTTCTTGCTATGATTCGGTAAATGTCGGTTATACCCTTTTGTTGAATAAAATGAGTTTTACATAATATTTTGATACCAAACTTTTTGCTACTGATTTTATATGATAAATAAAATATTTTGAACTTTATAAACTGATCAAAAACTTTGATTTCCTATTTAAACCCGAAAATCGTTTAAAACCGACTTTTACGCGTTTTAAGCGCATAGTATAAGTTAAAACTATTTTTGGCATATAAAACTTAATGCCTACTGATGTTTTGAGTAAATTTTTATAATTAAACAGTAAGCAAAAGTTTTGAACTCAGAATTCTAATTTTGACCTTTAAAGCTTATGTGAAATTACCAAAATGCCCTTACGGTGCATAGTTTGGTTATAAAAGGTAAATTTCACATATATGCAATACCCTACTGTTATGACTTATAAAAATAAATATTTTTACTGATTATTTCAGACCTGAAACTCAGATTAGTATTTAAACTCTTTTATAACCTATAAAATGACCAAAATACCCCTACGGGGCATAATTTGAGTTTAAATCCATTTTGGGCATTATAGAAGGTATCTTACTGATGTCACAACATATTTAAGGAATATTAACTTAAGAAACATGTTCATGACTCATTTGGTTACCCGTTACGCATTATTCGCATTCGGTACGGTTTATGTAACTAGTTTGCATAAATTAGCCGAAACGGGTCAAACCTTATCATTTTTATCTCAAAATCCAGAATGTGTTTAGTTTACCCATATTATACAAGTATACAAACTTGTCAGGTCTAAACCACACTCTAATCCGGTCATCGCTTAATCGTGCGTTTTGAACCGTATATATCTTCCTTTAAAACTAACCGGTCTAAGCATAGACTTAATTAAGACCCGTTAGGAATCTAATAGGTTATTAAACATTCGTTCCAGATTTAGGAGCCCAGTAAAAGCTACCTGTACTTGCTTGGTTGTATACGGCCGGGGATAAATTGTATAAATTTGCTCAGGTAAATACTTTTAACTTATTTTCCCTTATACGGGCTTGGGGTACGGTATATAAAATACCGCTTGGTCGGGCATTGAATTTTTAATCATATAAAGGTTAATTTATTGAGATGACCCGTTTAAACTGTTATGTTTGCTTAAAGCCTTTGGGGGTTAATGACCATGTCCCGGATATCCTTGGCATCATTCATTGAAATGGCCACGACCTAAGCACGGGGTGTAGGCATACACCTGCCGGTGCATATAAAAAAAGGTATAACCGTATGTTCGAGAATAACTCGACGCGGGATTATATCATGTGGTGTGTCTATTAATCTTTAACCCGGTATTCAGCCCGGGCTACTGAACGTATAACAAACATGTAATTCTTTTACAAGTTTATATATAAATAATTATCCCAAGTTATAAAAGATTATTTTATGCCATGTGCATTCAAATCAATTTTCATAAAGATTTTCAAAATGAGTCGGTTAATTGTATTTACCAGTGTAAACTGACGTATTTTCCAAAAAGGCTAAGTGCAGGTACTACACGGAATAGGCTGGCTACTCCTAGCATCAATAAAGAGTCTTGCAAGCTTAGATGTTATTAAATCTGTTGAACAATGATCCTTGAACTTTGATCCGCCTGTGGATCCTTACAACCGTTTTGTAATACACTTGATATTACTTTTTATTCGGTTTGTAATGATTTTATCTTTCGAATTCCGCTGTGTATTAAACTGTGATAATATAAATTGTCTATGATATCAACTACGTCACGATACTCCCCACCGGGCCCACCGGTAATACGTGGAAATATCGGGGTGTGATAGGTTGGTATCAGAGCCAACGTTGAGTGAATTAAACACTAGTCTTTTGTGTTTAATCTCAATGACACAGTTTGCACATTCCTCGACTTTCGAGTCTGGACAAGAACTTAGGACTAATCCAAATTTGTTTTATTTTAATTTTGTCCTTTATTTTTCTTTGTTATGTCCTTATTTGTTTTGACAGGTCCAAAAAGATGCCACCTAGAATCCGAGGAAGAGGTAGAGGCAAGGGGCCACTCGTCGCCCCCAACGATCACGAGGCCGGGCCTTCACACCGGCGAACTCCATCAGACTCTTTAAGCAAAAGTCCTCAAGAAGACTGGAGGACCCATCTAGAACCCGCGAGGCATTCAGTCTCGCTGAGCTCCTCACCTTCTTACCTAAACTCTTTCGGGCCTCAATCGGAGAACGAGCCCCACAACTCACACCATTCCTTTATACCCCTTCAAAGCCACAACTCACACCAATCTTTTAACGACCCAACACCTTACTTCCATAGCCGGTTCAATCCAGCAAACCTAATTGAAGAACCAATGGGTTATAACCCGTTGGGACCGGAGGACCATTTCTCCATGGACATGGATGAGGATCCGGAACCTGCCCAACCGCCAACCGGAATGCCTGCTCACCCCATCGAGATTTCGGAGGGGTCACCCTTTCTTGGATCACCTTATAGTGGTCCCGACAGCTATGAGGCAAGATTTGCCCAATACGACTGGGTGTTTACTCCAAGTTACCACTCATCACCGCAGCAGCAGCAGCATGATCCCGCGGAGGATTCACGCTTTGTAGTGGTTACTCCACCGCCACCACCACCAGTGCAGCAACAGCCTCCGGAGCCACCGAGGTGTAGAAGATCAACTGCACGGATGTTCGTGCGAGGGGGAGTCCGTATCAGCACCCCTCTGCATTCTAGTGGCAGCCATTACCCGCCACTATACGAAGACCCACAAATGGGTGGGCCTTCGAACCATGTTTCTGAGGTGGAGTCTGCGCCAGTCGCACCGCCACCAGTGGGTTACGATAACCCAATTCCTACATATGCCAGTGCAGCGACGTACAACCCCTTTGAGCAGCCTGCCTACCCCGGGTATAACTACTACAATGCCACCAGTGTTGACCCATACCTTGTAGCAGCCAACTACAATGCCCTTCATCCTGAAGGACCTTACGCATCCTCCTACCAAACCGGCTACCCACCTTATGGGTATCAACAACCGCCACCTCCTCAACCTCCGCAGTTTCCGCAGCCCCCGCAGCCGCCACTGATATCGCCACCGCAGCAGCAGGAGATTCTTCAAAGGTTGAGTCAGATGGAGCAGGAGGTTCGGGAAGAGCGTAGGCAAAACCGAGGAATTCTCAAGGGTCTGGCGAGCTTAATCAAGGGGAAAAGCAAAAAAGGATAATTAAATCCTTTATCTGTTTAATTGTATTTCTTTAATTTCAATCAAGTCCCTGCGTGGACATCTATTTCTGTAACCAGTCCCTGCGAGGACTCGTAGCTTCTGCTTGGCCCCTGCGTGGGCATGTCATTTCTGTTTAGCCTGTGACAACCCGGATATTTAAGGATTTAGCGCGACTTTAAATTCCATAATCTTTGGCGTGTGTCTTTATGGTTAGTTGCTTTCATTTTACGAACATACGAGACTTGTGTGATTTCACTCGTACACCACTAAATGTTTGTGCGTGTATGATGGTTAATTATTCATGAAACCGTTAAACGCTTGTATGTGCCGTTTGGTAAATTTAGGAAACTACCTATGTTGGACCGTGAAATTTAATTGACACACTCGGGCTGCGGTTTTGCTTGGCACACATCCCTCATGGCCAACGACTCTTTGCACCTCGGCCCACACTTATGTCCAGTCTGCAACACACGAGCCCAACCCTTCATGAGTGCGTATACTAGTAGACATAGGAGTATACGTAGTTTTGTTTAGAAACACAATTGCAAACCCTAGCACTTTCACTCTCTCTCTTCTCTTGGAAGTCGACAGCGAAACCTCTTCCCTCTTGAAGTCCTCATTGTATTTTTATCGAATCCGGTTAGTATCTCTCCATTATTTGATTGTTATTGAATGACAGAAATGTTTACTGGTGATCGTGTCATTCATGGCTGATTGTTTGTTGACATTAGTGTATGGGGATCAACGTATGATCTAGGGCATTAACATTAATTTGAAATACGGGACCTTGCTAGATAGAATGGGTCGCATGACAACAAGTTTCTATTGGTTTGGTTGAATTGTTAATTATGAGTACATAGGATCTGCATGCATTAATATGATGAGATCATACATGGGAATTTGTTAGGTGATGTCAGAACCCATGTGAGTGAATTGACTTTGATCAACTAAAACATATGAAAGTGACAATTAAAGGCTCTTTCACATGACCTCTAGGTGGGCGGCGCATAGGCTAGGATGAAGGGGTCCCCACATGTTTTTCCATACATATGTGCAGCCGCCAACTTGAAAGTAATTGTATGAATGTGTTTCTTTGTGTAGGGTACTGTTTCATACTCATGATTGTGTGCTTATTCATGATAAGTGTTACATAATTACATATAATGTGTATGACAATTGATAGGGACCATGTAAACTGTATGAACTAGAATCAATAATGAGTATGTAACTTGTGATATAATGTTTGGTATAGATAACAAGTGGTGATGAAATACTGAGTTATGTAACGAATAATAATGAGGCCTTTAAGATGTTGATTAGTAATGTCGGATGAATTAAGGCTGTGTAATTGGAGCAGGTAGTGGGCCGATCCATATGGACATTGAGTTAGGGTGTTTATCTTGGTTGATGATTTCATTATGAAATCATGTTGTGATGATCATGACTGTTGGATGTTTTGGTGGCATGTTAAACTAACTATGAGATGGTATAGAAGTGTTTGATTTTATAATTGATGGACTAATGATATGAAATTGAGTAACGGACCATATATGTGGACTGTCCAACTTAATGGGCCGTACACCGTATAGAACGATGTGTTGGGCTATGAAACTGTTACCCGAAACACGAACGTGTGTTAGAGATGTTTATATGACATAAATTCCTACAACATGATATGTGACGGTTGTTTTCTATTACCTGCAAATTGTCAAACGTTATGGACTGTGTGATGATCTGTGTAATTCTTGTGCAATACTGGTGTGGTATGTGTATGGAATACGTGTTTGTGTGAATATGAAACTAACTAATATTGGTAACCACATTAGGGTTTTGGTTGACCAACTGGGAACACGTGTCTTAATCTTACCGAGCAAACCACATGTGAGTTCACTACATACGAGCATGCGTCCCAGTGGTTGGGGACAGTCAGTGGGTATCCCGTGGAGGGATAAGTCTTTTGGGTAAAAGCGGGTATATTGGTTAATATTCTCACCTATCATTCTTGTAAGTCCCTTATGTTGTTACCTGGAGGGTAACGGGTATTAGTTGGTAGCGCTACTTAGGTTTGGCACCCTCACACCGCTCCTAGAAAGGACGGACGTGAACTAATGACCCAGTCGGGCCCAGTACTGGATAGGAGTACGTGGGAAAAGGGCAGTCATGTACTTCAGGAGCCGTCTTGTTCGGAATTGATATATTAACAATATTACTTGCATTGGTTATTGAACTGTTTTACATACAACAGGTAACAAACGTTTTCTAAAACTGTGAACTCGCCAGCTTTGTCTGATACACTTGTTACATGCTCGCATGTCGTTAGGTACTTGGGATCAAGAACTTGCTGGCTGGAGGGCGTGAGTGGTCATGGTTGCATTGATGGGTTATTTATCAAACATTTATTTACTATGGTTGTTTAGAAAGTATTTACATTATGTTATGTTAACGCTTCCGCTGAACTTGATGGTTTTTGAATTACTTATGTTTGGATTTTATTACTATTAAGTGACGAAACTTTATTTTAAACTTATGGATTCAATGTAATTGGTGGCTCATTACTAGTGGTCACACGCTTAACAGAGACACTCCCTAAATGGTAATTTGAGGGTGTGACAGTTTGGTATCAGAGCCACTGGTTATAGTGAACTTGGTTTTAAAATGTTTTATAAAACCAGACTATAACTGAACTGATTCGACATCGACCATGACACTCAGCTCCAGGCAGCAAGGTTCGTCTTTTTTTTACTATTGCATAGCATATTTTGTACCTGCTTATGATTAGAATCACACTTAAATGCACACTTGACACTACAGCACGAATTTCTATGCTATCAGTCTATGCTACGTGTTTTAAGAGTGGGACTCTTCTTGAACTTACATGTTTCGTGTTATGATGTTCTTGTTCATGTTGGTTGAAGTTAGGAAGCCTTTTAACATGAGTTAGGAGGAATTGAGATGAACATGCAAACTGGATTATTATTGTGGGTGCACACATAATAATAATGTGGGGTGCATGAGAGTCCCAGTGAGGCTTAACAAGTGAAAAAGGGGTTTCGTTCTGTTATTTAATCGATGTGAGACACAACAGTCTATAAGAGTCATAGCAGTGATTGCCTCTTACTTGAACGTTATCTTTTCACTCCTCTCTGAATCTTTACGAATCTCGATGCCATCGAGTATTATCTGAACGCCTAGCAAACTGTGTAGAATGTTAGGTGCTTGTACGAACGTCCCTGAGATGGATGTCTCCGCGTCAAATGATTGGTCTATACCTTCCTCACATATTTTTGTTTGTTAGAACTTAGCGCGTTGACGTCTTAGACCCTGAAGTGCGATCACTTCTACAACGCCCTGGAAACATATCATGTAATATTCAGTCAATTTGCAAGAGCGATGGATATGAGAATGAGCGTAGTGCTGCACCAACCTTAGTATTAGAACGACCCAGATTACCGGCAACGAACACCAGCGGATTGGCTGCAATTGGATCCTAAACCCTAGTCAGCGATTTATGGGAGTCAGCTCCTACGAATCAATCGGGACGTGAACACTGACAAATAGGGAGGAATGTGTAACTTCCCACGCAGTGAGTAGTGCCTCAGTATGTGACACGGAATGTGAAAGATGTACCTTGGCGGTGAAAGAATGGTAGGGCTCCGCTTCAAGCAACGACATTAGGAGCAACAATCACGGCAATATCAAGGTACTCGTAATCGTAGCCTACAGTATGGAAATGAAGGTGCCCACGACACGGAATGGCTGTTGCTAAATCAAGACGACAATAACCAAGGGAACGACGGCGATATTGGAAATCCTTGTAACGAGAACAACAACACTGGAAATGATGCTCATGGAAGGACATTTAGGATTGGCGTGAGCGACGCCAGGATTATAGCAACATGGTGGCCTGCACATTCTAGGTAACTAATCGTTTCGCCACTGTTCTGTTTAACCCCGATGCTTCTTGAAACCCCACCCGTTGTGGAATCGGCTGATGTCAAGATAAACAGAACCTCATATGTTTGTTGGGGTGCAAACTCGACCTCGTGAGAAAAGTGTTCGGCACCGACCTTCCTTCTACTACCCTTGATGGCTACAATGCAGTAGTTAGTGTGGATTAGTTATCCAGGACTCGCGCAGATGTAACCAGTGAGGAGGAAATTTTTGCGTAAGATTGGTGCAAAGGTTAGCGCCACTTCAGCTATGAGGGCCAGAAGTGTTTCGGAGGGATGACCCAACTATGTTAGCAACCGATTCTGATGATAAGGCCATGGAAAATAGGATCGAGGATCCACCAATTGTTCGTGACTCCTCTCGGCATGCTACACAAGGAACTTTCAGGTTTACTTCCACAACTGCTAGGTAGAATCCCAGTTTGATCTCACGCCAGAGGCAGCCTTGATTTCTCGTACTCCTTACCGACTTACACCAGGAGGGTTGCAAGAACTGTCAAATCAACTACAGGAACTGTTGGACAGGAGTATTGTCGGACCTAGTTTTTGCTCTGGGGAGCCCCGATTATATTCGTGAAGATAAGGCTTATCGTTGGACATGTGTACTGACTATTGAGAACTCAGCAAGGTGACAGTCAAGAACCATTTGCCTTAACCATATATTGACAACCTTCCAATCAGTTGTGAAGGTCAAGCTCCCATTCGAGGATTGTCTAGCGAACGAACTATCTTTAGATGGAAGCAAGGGGAGAATGTTCTTAGAAAGGCATATCGAACGTGATGCGGCCATTGTGACTTTGTACACCATGATCCTTAAGTTAATCAACACATCAGTAGCTTTATGGATCACATGAATCGACCGTGTTTTGACGAAGTTTTGAATCATTCCCAGGAGGAAGGAAACACCATGGGCGATACTTGTATCTCATCTTAGAACTCCCGAGTGAGGAGCCACTAGACGTGAAGTCTTGTTAAGTGTAACTTTTGGATTCGAGGAATACATTTTTGGTCAAGTAATCAACGAAGTGGGAATACACATGGATTTTCGCTAGGATCCATTTTGTTAGAAACTGAGTGACACTAAAGATCCCCTTGAGGATACGAATAATTCCTGGTCTAGCTAGATATAATCGCAGATACATCGTGGAATTTTCAAAGATCGCACAACTTTAATCCCTATAGCACAGCAGGGTACTGTGTATTCATGGGAGACAAAACAGGAGAATGCCTTCTCAACTTTTGAAACCCAACTCTTCAATGCACTGAGCATCGCTTCTATCCGAGAGTCCTGATAATCTAGTGGTATACCATGATGCTACGAATCAGAGTTCCAGTTACATGCCGATACAACACGAAGGAGTGATGACTTACGAAACGGAGTTACGAAGAGGAACTGCACGACATACAATCTGCGGTGGAAACCATGGTCTCTGGATTTAAGTGGGAGGCATTACTTGGACGGTACCGAATGCACTACTTAGACCGATCACAAGGGCCTCCCGTGTACCCTGGTTACGAGAGAGCTAAATCAGTTAATGGCATCACTGGATGAAACTTTTGAATGAATACGACCGTGAAACCTGGACGTGCACGAGCTTTGCAACTCACTATTGACTCAAACCTACCTGATCAGACTCGCTCCGTCCAAATTGTAGAACTAAAGAAAGGGAATTTTCAAGTTGAATCCATGCGGGGCATGGGAAAGCAACCGTTGGCAGGTCGGACGATATTCGCTACCTCCTGGAACGAATGTAGATCTCATTATACGACAACTGTAGGGAATTTATGTTGACCAAAGCACACCGGCCTCGATATTCTAGTCATCTGGGTTTTGATGAGAGATATTAGGAACTATACATCTCGTACTGGTGATCGGGTATGAAGCCTCACCTGGCAATGTATGGGAATGATGTTGGACTTATGGGAAAGTCAACGTGGAGAACAAACTGCCATGGGTTTTGTCGCTAGTCTACTTACAACCCGAAACGGAAACCATATCACCTGTGTGATCGTTGATTGTCTCATGTAACCAGTACACCCTCTTGCAATCAAGGATATTGACGAGTCTTCACAGCTTGTGAACATTCCTCTGAGAGAGGCGGCTATTTAGACACGAGGTGCCAACTCCTGTATTCCTAAATTTGATCCATACCTGATTTATGACAGGCACTAAACAACACTCTTGGCACACGTTTAGACATGAGCATTACTTATAAGGCAAATGGTCAGAGTAAACGAAACCCCTGACACTCAAAGACATGCTGCGAGCACGTGGGTGATTGAATTGGTGAAAACTGGAAGGACACATACTTTTGGCTGAGTCCTACTGTAGCAGTTATTATTCTAGTATTTCGACAGCTCTGTTTGGAGCATTGTATGGATGATAATGTCAATCTTCTTGTTGCATTAAGGTGGGTGACAACTTAATTACGAGTCTAGGACTTGTACTTGAAACTCTTGGGAAGATTGTTTAGATCGGGAATCGTTCGGCGGCAACGCGTGACTGCCAGGGAAGCTGATGAACCTAGGGAACGCTGATAGTTCGTTGTAGGCGATTGTATCATGTTGAAAGCCCCACCCTGGGAGGGTCTGGTACGCTTGGGGAAGCATGGCAAGCTTAATTTACGTTATGTTGAGTCATTCAGAATTCTGGAAAGAATCGGTCACGTGGCCTACAAACTCGAGCTACCCGACGAGTTGGGTAACGTGCACGATGTCATATATTTCTCGAATCTAAGACAGTGTTTGATGAAACATTTGTGATATCTTTGTTAGACAAGTTGCAGTTGTCAAGGAGCCAATCAAAGATATAGGCGAGGAAGTAAGGTTCGTTAACATAGTCCAATTTCCAATCGTGAGGATTCATTGGAACCCAAAATGTGGACCGGGGTTCTCCTGGGAACGCGATGATCGGATCAAACGCTAGTATCCTCAGTTGTTCAAACGTTTGTATCAACTTATGACATCATTGGCGAATTTCGGGACGAAATTCCTTTCAAGCTGGGGATGATGTGGTAACCGCGGAAAAATCCACAGTCATCCTGAGCTAACATCTTGCCGATTTGGATTACTTATCGAATTTCGGGACGAAATTCCTTTCAAGTTGGGGATGATGTGACAACCCGGATATTTAAGGATTTAGCGCGACTTTAAATTCCATAATCTTTGGCGTGTGTCTTTATGGTTAGTTGCTTTCATTTTACGAACATACGAGACTTATGTGATTTCACTCGTACACCACTAAATGTTTGTGCGTGTATGATGGTTAATTATTCATGAAACCGTTAAACGCTTGTATGTGCCGTTTGGTAAATTTAGGAAACTACCTATGTTGGACCGTGAAATTTAATTGACACACACGGGCTGCGGTTTTGCTTGGCACACATCCCTCATGGCCAACGGGCTCTTTGCACCTCGGCCCACACTTATGTCCAGTCTGCAACACACGAGCCCAACCCTTCATGAGTGCGTATACTAGTAGACATAGGAGTATACGTAGTTTTGTTTGGAAACACAATTGCAAGCACTTTCACTCTCTCTCTTCTCTTGGAAGTCGACGACGAAACCTCTTCCCTCTTGAAGTCCTCATTGTATTTTTATCGAATCCGGTTAGTATCTCTCCATTATTTGATTGTTATTGAATGACAGAAATGTTTACGGGTGATCGTGTCATTCATGGCTGATTGTTTGTTGACATTAGTGTATGGGGATCAACGTATGATCTAGGGCATTAACATTAATTTGAAATACGGGACCTTGCTAGATAGAATGGGTCGCATGACAACAAGTTTCTATTGGTTTGGTTGAATTGTTAATTGTGAGTACATAGGATCTGCATGCATTAATATGATGAGATCATACATGGGAATTTGTTAGGTGATGTCAGAACCCATGTGAGTGAATTGACTTTGATCAACTAAAACATATGAAAGTGACAATTAAAGGCTCTTTCACATGACCTCTAGGTAGGCGGCGCATAGGCTAGGATGAAGGGGTCCCCACATGTTTTTCCATACATATGTGCAGCCGCCAACTTGAAAGTAATTGTATGAATGTGTTTCTTTGTGTAGGGTACTGTTTCATACTCATGATTGTGTGCTTATTCATGATAAGTGTTACATAATTACATATAATGTGTATGACAATTGATAGGGACCATGTAAACTGTATGAACTAGAATCAATAATGAGTATGTAACTTGTGATATAATGTTTGGTATAGTTAACGAGTGGTGATGAAATACTGAGTTATGTAACGAATAATAATGAGGCCTTTAAGATGTTGATTAGTAATGTCGGATGAATTAAGGCTGTGTAATTGGAGCAGGTAGTGGTCCGATACATATGGACATTGAGTTAGGGTGTTGATCTTGGTTGATGATTTCATTATAAAATCATGTTGTGATGATCATGACTGTTGGATGTTTTGGTGCCATGTTAAACTAACTATGAGATGGTATAGAAGTGTTTGATTTTATAATTGATGGACTAATGATATGAAATTGAGTAACGGACCATATATGTGGACTGTCCAACTTAATGGGCCGTACACCGTATAGAACGATGTGTTGGGCTATTAAACTGTTACCCGAAACACGAACGTGTGTTAGAGATGTTTATATGACATAAATTCCTACAACATGATATGTGACGGTTGTTTTCTATTACCTGCAAATTGTCAAACGTTATGGACTGTGTGATGATCTGTGTAATTCTTGTGCAATACTGGTGTGGTATGTGTATGGAATACGTGTTTGTGTGAATATGAAACTAACTAATATTGGTAACCACATTAGGGTTTTGGTTGACCAACTGGGAACACGTGTCTTAATCTTACCGAGCAAACCACAGGTGAGTTCACTACATACGAGCATGCGTCCCAGTGGTTGGGGACAGTCAGTGGGTATCCCGTGGAGGGATAAGTCTTTTGGGTAAAAGCGGGTATATTGGTTAATATTCTCACCTATCATTCTTGTAAGTCCCTTATGTTGTTACCTGGAGGGTAACAGGTATTAGTTGGTAGCGCTACTTAGGTTTGGCACCCTCACACCGCTCCTAGAGAGGACGGATGTGAACTAATGACCCAGTCGGGCCCAGTACTGGATAGGAGTACGTGGGAAAAGGGCAGTCATGTACTTCAGGAGCCGTCTTGTTCGGAATTGATATATTAACAATATTACTTTCATTGGTTATTGAATTGTTTTACATACAACTGGTAACAAACGTTTTCTAAAACTGTGAACTCGCCAGCTTTGTCTGATACACTTGTTACATGCTCGCAGGTCGTTAGGTACTTGGGATCAAGAACTTGCTGGCTGGAGGGCGTGAGTGGTCATGGTTGCATTGATGGGTTATTTATCAAACATTTATTTACTATGGTTGTTTAGAAAGTATTTACATTATGTTACGTTAACGCTTCCACTGAACTTGATGGTTTTTGAATTACTTATGTTTGGATTTTATTACTATTAAGTGACGAAACTTTATTTAAACTTATGGATTCAATGTAATTGGTGGCTCATTACTAGTGGTCACACGCTTAACAGGGACACTCCCTAAGTGGTAATTTGAGGGTGTGACATAGCCCCTGCGTGGGCAAGTTGTTTCTGTTAAAAGTCCCGTTTAGGGCAATCTGTACTCTTTTTAAATTTTAGTGGCGTGTTATCATTTAAATTTTATTTTGTCATTATATGCATAAATGTAAAATGTATGAAGTAAACGAATAAATCCAAAATAAGTCATTCATTTATAAGATCTGCCTTTAAATATTAAATAAGAATCTTAAAGGGTATAACCTAGCCTGCATGTCATTATAAGACCCGACCATGATGGTAAAACCTGTTTAAAAAGAGATTCAAATCCTTGTTAACATCTGAAAACATGTTAACATTCCTGGCTGATGTGATTTGTAAAAAATTACATGTGTCATCCCTATATTGGATTATTCCAATTCCTTCTTTATTATTTGAACATCCAATTGTGATGTAATGCCTACGGGCCATAATCATTGTCATATAAGACAAAAGACAGTCGTAGCCTATAACTCCCTGTCAAGAAAGGTAATGAACTATGATTCAAGCCTTAATACCTCGATCCTATAAGATCTTGGCCGATAATTTGAAAATGTCCATGTGACTTGGCCTTTTGCGCCATTATTATACTTAATTATAACTAAGGGTTATTAATGAAAAATCCTGAATGAAATTACTTAACAAATTAACCAATATGGTTCTTTAATACCATGGTTAACGAGCTAATAAGATGACAAATCTATTATAATTTTCTAAGATGTCATTGTCATCATTTTATGTAGCAATCAAGCTACATGGCTGAGTTTGAAGAAGTCAACAGTCATCCAAGGGAGAATCGTGATACTACCAGGATCAATGTAACTGGTGCGGAACTTCAAGCATTGATTGATAATGCTGTTACCAAGGCCTTGGATAGGCAGTTTAATGAATCTAGTGGTACTCGAAGCAGGACCCTATCTGTACCCCATTCTAAACCTAAGACTCACTCTGAAGCTCATAGTAAGCCACCTCCTAAACATGATGGATCAAGGAGAGATGACGATCATCACTCCTCAAATCAGCATAGTGTTCAGTCGAAGAAGATTGAGCTCAAACAAGAACTACATGGTAAGTCCTGTACATATAAGTATTTCGTCTCCTGCAAGCCTAGAGACTTCACAGGGGAGAAAGGAGTCGTCGATTGTATGACTTGGCTCGATGAAATGGACACTGTGGTTGATATCAGTGGATTCGCTGATAAGGATGTTATGAAGTATGTATCTCAGTCGTTTAAAGGAGAAGCATTAGCCTGGTGGAGGTCTCTAATCCAGGCTACTGGGAAGATCTCGTTGTACAATCTGTCTTGGGATCAGTTTGTTGCTCTCATCAAGGAGAATTACTGTCCTCAGCATGAGGTTGAAAAGATCGAGGCTGACTTCTTATCTCTGGTAATGAAAATCCTAGACTGTCAGGCTTACCTAACTAGCTTCAATACCATGTCACGTTTGGTTCCATACCTGGTTACCCCGGAACCAAAACGTATAGCCCGTTTCATTGGGGGTTTAGCCCCAGAAATCAAAGCTAGTGTGAAGGCATCCCGACCTGCTACTTTTAGGTCAGCAGCCGATTTATCATTATCCCTTACTTTGGATGCGATCAGGCAGAGATTGCTTAGGCATTCCGATGCTGAGAAGAGAAAACGTGAGGATAATAACTCACACCGTTCTGACAAGAAGCACAGGGGAAACTCTGATCACAGAAAGAGTTCAGGGTTCAAGAAAGATGACCAACAGGCGGGCGAGAAGCCCAAATGTAAGATCTGTAAGAAGCGTCATCTGGGCAAATGCAGGTATGAATCAAAATCCCAATCACAGCCAAGGGCTTGTGGGATTTTTAAGTCTTCTGAGCACAAGACGATAGAGTACAAGAAGATAAAGGATGCAACATGCTATAACTGTAACGAGAAGGGGCACATCAACTCCAACTGCCTTAAGTATGCCAAAAAGCCTGAAGAAGCCAAAAAGACCAATGCTAGGGTCTTTCGAATGGATGCACGGGAAGCAGTGCAGGATGATAATGTGATAACAGGTACCTTCCTTATTAATGACGTTTATGCAAGGGTGTTATTTGATTCGGGTGCGGATAAGTCATTTGTAGATGATAAGTTTTGTAAGTTGTTGAATTTACATGTTAAAACCCTAAGCGTGAAATATGAAGTAGAGTTGGCCGATGGTACCTTAGAAACTGCCTCAACTGTGCTAGATGGATGTTTTATATCCATTAGGAGCCACTCTTTTCCATTATCCTTACTTCCTTTGAAATTAGCTGGTTTCGACATAGTGATGCGGATTGGTTTATCTCATAACCAAGCCCAGATTGTTTGTGACAAGAAACAGGTAGTGATCAAGACTCCGTATGGTGAGTCACTTACCATACAAGGAGATACTCAGTATGGGTTGCCTAAGCAAGTGTCGGTGCTTAAGGCATCATGGTGTATGAAGAAAGGTTGTGTCATTTATATGGCACAAGTGACTATTGATGAGCCAAAGCCCAAGATTGAAGACATCCCTATCATTTCTGAATACCCTGATGTATTTCCTGAAGAACTACCTGGTTTACCCCCGGATAGGCAAGTGGAGTTTAGAATTGACATTATACCTGGAGCAGCACCTGTTGCAAGAGCACCTTACCGTCTAGCCCCAACTGAGATGAAAGAGTTAAGAACCCAACTGGATGATTTGTTGGCAAACGGATTTATTAGACCTAGCTCATCTCCTTGGTGAGCACCTATTCTGTTTGTTAAGAAGAAAGATGGATCAATGCGGTTGTGCATTGATTATCGAGAGCTTAACAAGGTCACTATCAAGAACAGATATCCATTGCCCAGGATCGACGATCTGTTCGATCAATTGCAAGGGGCAAGTTACTTCTCCAAGATCGATTTAAGGTCGGGTTACCATCAACTGAAGGCTAGAGATGAAGATGTGCACAAGACTGCATTCAGAACTCGATATGGTCACTACGAGTTCTTAGTAATGCCTTTTGGGCTCACTAATGCACCAGCAGCATTCATGGACCTCATGAATCGCGTTTGCAAACCCTACTTGGACAAGTTTGTCATTGTCTTCATTGATGACATTCTTATTTATTCAAAGAATCAGGCAGACCATGAGAAGCACCTTCGGTGTATTCTTAAACTTCTTCAGCAAGAGAAGCTTTATGCTAAGTTCTCTAAATGCGAGTTTTGGCTTCGTGAAGTCCAATTCCTTGGACATATGGTTAGTGAGCGTGGTATCCAGGTGGATCCCGCTAAGATTGAAGCTATCATGAATTGGCAAGAGCCGAAGACGCCCACAGAGATTCGCAGCTTCTTGGGCCTGGCATGATATTACAGGCGTTTTATTGAGAATTTCTCAAGGATTGCAGCACCCCTAACTTCGTTGACTAGAAAGAATATTAAGTTTGATTGGGGTCCAAAGCAACAAGAATCCTTCGATATTCTTAAACAGAAGTTAAGCAATGCTCATGTGTTGACATTGCCTGAAGGGATTGAAGAATTTGTGGTTTACTGCGACGCATCACACACTGGCATGAGATGTGTACTGATGCAGAAAGGTAAAGTTATTGCATACGCTTCCCAACAATTAAAAGTGCACGAGAAGAATTACACCACCCACGATTTGGAGTTGGGTGCCGTTGTGTTTGCACTAAAACTTTGGAGGCATTATTTATATGGTACCAAGTGTGTGATCTATTCTGATCATAAAATCCTTCAACATTTGTTCAACCAGAAGGATCTGAACATGAGGCAGCGACGATGGATGGAGACACTGAATGATTATGATTGTGAAATCCGATACCATCCAAGTAAGGCGAATGTGGTCGCCGATGCTTTGAGCAGAAAGGAAAGGGTTAAGCCCATTAGAATCAATGCCAAGAGCATTGAATTAAAGAACAGTTTAAATGAAAGATTGTTAGCCGCTCAGAAGGAAGCCGTATTAGAAGCTAACTATCCTAATGAAAAATTGGGAGTAACTGCTGAGCAGTTATCTTATGGCAAGGATGGAATCCTAAGATTGAATGGACGAATATGGGTTCCAATCTATGTAGGACTACGGGATATTTTCCTCCAAGAAGCCCATAGTTCTAAGTATTTCGTTCATCCTGGAAGTGACAAAATGTACCAGGATTTGAAGGTAAATTTTTGGTGGATAGGCTTGAAGAAGTCTATAGCTACCTATGAAGAAGCCGTCAGGTCTGCTACAACAACCTGAGCTTCCCACCTGGAAGTGGGAAATGGTGACTATGGATTTTATCACCAAGTTACCAAAGGCGAAGAGAGGAAATGATACTATTTGGGTTATAGTGGATAGACTGACTAAGTCAGCCCACTTCCTACCTATTAAGGAAACACACAGCTCAGATAAGTTAGCTCAGTTGTACGTGGATGAGATTGTATCTCTCCACGGAGTGCCAGTGTCTATCATCTCTGATAGGGATACGAGGTATACATCGCATTTCTGGAAAAGCTTTCAGCAATCCCTAGGCACTCGATTAAATTTCAGCACTGCATATCATCCTCAGACGGATGGTCAAAGTGAACGTACTATACAGACACTCGAGGATATGCTACGAGCTTGTGTTATTGACTTAAGAGGAAGTTGGGATGATCATCTTCCATTGATTGAATTCTCATACAACAATAGCTATCATTCCAATATTCAAGCTGCACCTTTTGAAGCTTTGTATGGAAGAAAGTGCAGAACGCCCGTTTGTTGGGCAGAAGTTGGAGATGTTCAACTAACAGGACCTGATATAGTCCTGGAGACGACATATAAGATTGTACAGATACGTGATCGTCTTAAAAGCGTCAACGTTGAAATTTAAGGCTTTTCGGGTGATCATAAAACTAACCAAGGACTTAACAAAGTTTGGTTATGTGTTGGGGTCCTTAAAAATCAATTTGGAAGGTTAAAAGTGCAAAATAAGAAGTTAAAACCACTTTAAAAAGGACCAGGGACCAAAGATGCAAATTCTGAAACATGTTTTAACCTGATCCGGGAGTCATACCGGCCGCGTAAGGCTCTCTTAAGGCTTACGCGGGCCGCCTGAAAACCACCAGCGAACAAAAAACATGGCAGGTGCCAGTTTCAGCCTGTTAACCGACTTATGTGCATGGTTTTCGAATTTCTGAAGCGTGGCCAACAGTTTTGCATGCCTAGGGACACGTGGGAACATCATACAACACTTGTAGACTTGTTTGGCATTATCTTATGTGATTTAAATCCATATATAAAGAGCTCATTGTTGCAACATTTGGGCACTTCACTTGAAAACTTTCAAACACTTATTCTGGAGATTTCTGGAGCTCAAGACCACTTCCTAAGGATCATTAGTCATGCATAGGACTTCAGTAAGTGTCATTAACCTCTCTTAATTCAGTTTTACTTAGTTTAATGGCCCAAAGTCAACCCGTCGTAATTAAGGTTTGACTTAGTAATTAATCACAAATTGTCCAGTCAATTCTCGAATTGAAAGTACCTATGAGTTGGTAATTATGTGGGTAATAAACCCTCAAAAGGGCACCCTCTAATTCCCACTCTAACTAGGTAAATTGTCGGGTCAAAGTTAATTATAAAAAGTCAACAGAAAGCAAATTTTCGCATAAACACATAATTAACAATGTAGAAGCTATGGAACCTGTTTTATCACTCATATAACTTAGTAAGTAATGTAAGAACATGTCTAAACATGTCTAAACATGTTCAACCCGACAATTTTCAGTTTAAGCTCGGTTCAGAACCGAAAGTCGCAAAAGTAGACTTTTGCTTTGACTTTCAGTTCTGACCCAATGTAGCATATTTTAGAATTTCCTTAGAGCCCTATTAGGACCAGGTTATAGATTAGTGTAACCCTCTGAGGTTATGCAACTTGGTTCATTAATTATTCGATTCATGTGCATGTTTCCGTTATATGCCTAAATGTTGACCATAATGCCCTTTTGACCTTAAAACGAGATTTTTGAAAATGTGAGAGGACAAAAACCTTTATTACTGATTTATAAACTTGTCCTTAAAAATTTGACATCAGTTTCAGGTCTAGATTAGGAGTTATGCTCAATATCGTAATTAAGAAACTTTTTTATTAATTAAACTACGTAATTAGCATAAAGCCTATCTAAACCCAAATTTTGACACCAAACTTTTTACCCACTGATGTAATATAATATTTTGGGATTTTTGAAGATTTTTAATTATTTTTAAGCTGAGCATAACATAGGGTTCTTGCTATGATTCGGTAAATGTCGGTTATACCCTTTTGTTGAATAAAATGAGTTTTACATAATATTTTGATACCAAACTTTTTGCTACTGATTTTATATGATAAATAAAATATTTTGAACTTTATAAACTGATCAAAAACTCAGATTTCCTATTTAAACCCGAAAATCGCTTAAAACCGACTTTTACGCGTTTTAAGCGCATAGTATGAGTTAAAATTATTTTTGGCATATAAAACTTAATGCCTACTGATGTTTTGAGTAAATTTTTATAATTAAACAGTAAGCAAAAGTTTTGAACTCAGAATTCTAATTTTGTCCTTTAAAGCTTATGTGAAATTACCAAAATGCCCCTACGGTGCATAGTTTGTGTATAAAAGGTAAATTTCACATATATGCAATACCCTACTGTTATGACTTATAAAAATATATATTTTTACTGATTATTTCAGACCTGAAACTCAGATTAGTATTTAAACTCTTTTATAACCTTCAAAATGACCAAAATACCCCTACGGGGCATAATTTGAGTTTAAATCCATTTTGGGCATTATAGAAGGTATCTTACTGATGTCACAACATATTAAAGGCATATTAACTTAGGAAACCTGTTCATGACTCATTTGGTTACCCGTTACGCATTGTTCGCGTTCGGTACGGTTTATGTAACTAGTTTGCATAAATTAGCCGAAATGGGTCAAACCTTATCATTTTTATCTCAAAATCCAGAATGTGTTTAGTTTACCCATATTATACAAGTATACAAACTTGTTGGGTCTAAACCACACTCTAATCTGGTCATCGCTTAATCGTGCGTTTTGAACCGTATATATCTTCCTTTAAAACTAACCGGTCTAAGCATAGGCTTAATTAAGACCCGTTAGGAATCTAATAGGTTATTAAAACCTTCGTTCCAGATTTAGGAGCCCAGTAAAAGCTACCTGTACTTGCTTGGTTGTATACGGCTGGGATAAATTGTATAAATTTACTCAGGTAAATACTTTTAACTTATTTTCCCTTATACGGGCTTGGGGTACGGTATATAAAATAATGCTTGGTCGGGCATTGAATTTTTAATCATATAAAGGTTAATTTATTGAGATGACCCGTTTAAACTGTTATGTTTGCTTAAAGCCTTTGGGGGGGGGGGGGCTAATGACCATGTCCTGGATATTCTTGGCATCATTCATTGAAATGGCCACGACCTAAGCACGAGGTGTAGGCATACACATGCCGGTGCATATAAATAAAAAAAAGGTATAACCGTATGTTCGAGAATAACTCGACGCGGGATTATATCATGTGGTGTGTCTATTAATCTTTAACCCGGTATTCAGCCCGGGCTACTGAACGTATAACGAACATGTAATTCTTTTACAAGTTTATATATAAATAATTATCCCAAGTTATAAAAATTTATTTTGTGCCATGTGCATTCAAATCAATTTTCATAAAGATTTTCAAAATGAGTCGGTTAATTGTGTTTACCAGTGTAAACTGACGTATTTTCCAAAAAGGCTAAGTGCAGGTACTACACGGAATAGGCTGGCTACTCCTAGCATCAATAAAGAGTCTTGCAAGCTTAGATGTTATTAAATCTGTTGAACAATGAGCCTTGAACTTTGATCCGCCTGTGGATCCTTACAACCGTTTTGTAATACACTTGATATTACTTTTTATTCGGTTTGTAATGATTTTATCTTTCGACTTCCGCTGTGTATTAAACCGTGATAATATAAATTGTCTATGATATCAACTACGTCACGATACTCCCCACCGGGCCCACCGGTAATACGTGGAAATATCGGGGTGTGACAAAAGTAGGATAAAATTTAATACTAGCTCATTATTCATTTATTTATCTATACTATATAATAAAAGAAACCATGTTTGGGACACTTGTCACAATATTAGACCATGTACTCTATGGATAATTATCATTTAGTTTAATCTCTTCAACCATATCAATATTCTTTAACTATTCGATATTACTGGTAATTAATATTAGTTATCTCTAATTTTTATAAATTACAAAAATTAAAATCCCATCAATATATGATATGACCTATAAAGTATACTTTTTGATATTTCATAAATAAATAATTAAATATTCTATCATCATTATCATTAATAGCATGTCTGTAATATCATTGTTTTATTATCATTAACGTATTAATATATTATTTTGTAGTATTTAAATGATATACTAGGTTATAACCCCGTGTATTACACGGGTTGAATAAATAAATTTTATATACTAAATAATAAAACAATATATCTTTTAAAAACCTGATTTATTGCACGGGTTGAATAAATATAATTTTATATATTAAATAATAAAAACATGTATCTATAAGAACCATATTGTACGGGTTGAATAAATGTAGTTTTATATACTAAATAAAAAAGTTATATCTTTAAAACCACGTGTATTACACGGGTTGAATAAATGTAATATTGTTTACCAAATAATAAAAAAAATTTACATCTTTATAAATATGCGCATTACACGGTTTGAATAAGTGTAATTTTCTGTACTAAATAATAAAAAAATATATATCCTTAAAAAACCCCGTGTATTGTACGAATTCAATAAATCTAATTTTATATATCAAATAATAAAAAGTTATATCTTAAAAAACCTCATGTATTACATGGGTCGAGTAAATGTAATTTTGTATAGTGAAAATAAAAAAATTTAATATATTAATACAAAGTTTGGTTTTCGTGATAAAAATAGATTATTTTATTGTTGCAAAATTTGTTAACGAAGTCTCAATAAATTTAACCCTTTATTTAAAACTCCGTAAATGTATAAATGATAAATAATATTAGTTATTTTTATTTTAAGTTTCTAAAATCTATTTGATACCAAACTAAACAAAACGTTGAAATATAATTAATTAAAATAAATAATATTATAAATGAGAAGGAGAACTAAATAATATTATCTATAAGATATTAAACTAATAATATTTAGTAGAAGGGTAATCTATAATATAAGATATTAAACTAAATAATATTAAACTAAAATAATAATTATCTATAAGAGATTAAACTAAAATAATAATTATCTATAAGGAGATGACCTAATATGATGACATGTGTCTTAAAAGTGTTTTCTTTTATTATATAGTATAGATTAATAATAATAATAATAATAATAATAACTTTTGTATTTCTATCATATTTTTCTTTACATGTTACTTTGTTATAATTATTAAATAAAAGATCTAATCTTACTAATATATAACATTTTTTGTTTTTTTCTGCGAATCAAAATTTTAATTTATTACAAACTTTGAGATATGTCACTACCATATTTTTACCTCACAATTTTTTCCCGCTCAAACCCTTATCATTATTCAATTAAAGAAATGCATTTATAAGGTTTCCTAAAAATGCCATTGTCTAAAGAGAAGAAAAAAATGGAGAATAATGAATGAAATAGGCATTAACAGTTACACAATTTTTGAAGAGGCACTATAATGTTGATGTGGCGGAAAATGCTCCTTAAGGGGTATTAACCATTACACATGGTCTTAGAAGATTCTGAGAATGCATAAAAATGCGACACATGTCCTCTAAGAGTTTAATTTATTATATAGTAAAGATATGAGTTATTTAATTATTTATTTAAATACATTGTTAACTAAGTTTTCAAATTAAGTAACACCAAACACATAATGTTAATCAATATCACATCTAACCAACAATATTGGTCATAATCAATATCCATGGTATTAATCAACTATAAAAGATTTAGGACTTATTTAATACGATAATTATAAATAATCTTGGTTAATTGTGATAATCATAATAAATATTTGTGCTATACGATAATCCATCACTAAAAAAGATTAAAAAAATATATGACTATTCTCAATTGTGATAAAATTATGATCAATATTAATTTATAACCATCTAATCGGGTTATAAATTATAAAAGTAATTTTACATATATTTAATTCATGTATTAGAATACATAGGATTTGTTATATAGTTTAAATTGTTCAACCCGTGTAACACACGGGGAACTAACCTAGTTTAATTAATATAAGATAAGTTTGGAAGTGAGGCGAGAAAATCATAAAATAAATACCTACAATGAACGACATGTGTCACACATTAATGTTTTATTATATAGTATAGTATAGATAAAAATTTAGATTGATATAAATAAATTATTTTGTTGTAGCAAAATTTGTTAACGAAGTCTCAATAAATTTAATCCATTATTTAAAACTCCGTAAATGTATAAATGATAAATAATATTAGTTAGAGTAAATTACGATTTTGGCCCTGTGGTTATATCACTTTTACCCTTTTAGCCCAAAAAAGAATTTTTTAACATCTGAGCCTCCAACGTCTTTTTTTCTAACCATTTTGGCCCCTAACACTAACCCCCATCCATTAAATGTTAAGGGCCAAAAGGGTTAGAAAAAAGACGTTAGGGGCCAAAAAGATTCGAAAAAAAGACGTTGGGGGCTCAGATGTTAAAAATTCTTTTTGGGCTAAAAGAGTAAAAGTGATATAACCACAGGAGCCAAAATCGTAATTTACTCTATTAGTTAAATAAATAATATTATAAATGAGAAGGATATTAAACTAAATAATAATTATCCATAAGAAATTAAACTAAATAAGATTTAGTAGGAGGATTATCTATAATTAATTAGAAAAGATTAAACTAAAATAACATTTATCTATAAAAATGGCCTAATATGATGACAAGTGTTCTCAAAATGGTTTCTTTTATTATATAGTATAGATAAGAGTACTAGATGTCTAGATGAAAAAAAGGTGATTACCCAACCAAATACTTTTTTATTCAAATTATATACCCAAATAATTATATCTAGAATAAGAGTATAAATTACATACATACCATGTCCTTTGTAGAACGTTTAAAATATTTAAGGTATTTTAAACGTCCTACAAAAAATTCTAACAGTGAAATATTTTAAGGTATTTTAAACGTTCTACAAAAATACCATCTCCTTTGTAAAACGTTCTACATACATACCATCTCCTTTGTAGAAGGTTTAAAATAATTTGAATATAATTTTTTGGGTATTTTGGTCATTTAACAATACTTAACCAAAAAATTCTAACAATGTTAGAAATTTGGATTCAAATGGTTAAGAAAAGTGGCTATAGAGACTCAGGGCGTTAAACATTTTGATTTTGGACTCAAGTGGTTAAAACCCCTAAAACACAGTGACTCAAAAAATAATTTACCCTATCATAAATTTACATATTTAAGGTATTTTAAACGTTCTACAAAGGAGATGGTATGTATGTAATTTATTGTCGTTTAATTTGTTGTAGTCGTCAAAAATATGAGGTTATATCAAAATTAGAATGTTAAGAAAAATAAATGTACTTGAAAATTCAACGAGGAATTGAGTATTTTAAATAAATGTATTAGGTTGGGTATGAAACACAGTTTTACAGTTAAATAACTCATATTACGCCCTTGGGTTGGCCCTGATATTCTTGTGTCAAAATCGGTTTAGTTCGTTATGGTACCAATAAGGCCCTAATAAAATTAGTAGTTTAAGCTTGGTCCAATGATTTTACCTCTCTTTCGTGTTGTTGGTATGATTTCTTTATCTATCTTTCTTGTCTAAATGTTTTTCCAAGCCTTCTTTCTTTCAGAACCTCTTTCTCTTTTTTTTTCCAAGGTAAATGTTTCATTTGTGATCTTTGTAATTGTAGAATGATTTTACCAACATGTGAATTTTTTTTTTTTGAAACAAGTAGCTTCAGTTGTATAATAACATAACTAAATATAACAAAACATTGGTTTTAAAAGTAATCTAAACTACATTTTAATGTTTTATTAAAAATAATAGTTATGATTATTTTTTATATATTAAAAAACAAACCATGATAAATAGTAAATTAATTTTTTTAGAATTATATAGTTGGGGTTATATTCAAACGAAAATATTTTTTTAGTATCGTAAGTTATACAAGTATTAGTGCCTTATTGATACCATGATGAATGGAACTGATTTCGACTGAAGAACATCAGTATGAGTATCGATATTATTAGAATCGCTATTCCTTTTTATAGTATTCAATTGATGGAAATACATGTAAATATTCTTTTGGGTGTATTGCGACTTTAGTTTTTGGTTTTCTCTTACGGTTTGCTAAAGCGGGTACAACTAACGTAATGAACAAAACCGATGCTGACCAAATTATTTACGGGGTAGCGTGAGGTAGAGGTGCACAAAATGGGTTTCTTAAGAACTAGAACCGGGTAGGAACTAGGTTTGGTTTTGGTCAACAAAGTTAACAACCGGTTCCGGGTAGGAACCTGTTCCGAGTATGATCGGGGTTTTTATCGGCCTTTGATAGTTTGACAGTTTTTTCGGGCTTCAGCTAGCTCGGGTCCAGGTTTTGATGGGGTAGAGATGGATCTGGTTTCTTGTTTAGGTGGGAACCGGTTTTGGGTCAGATACTCTAGGCTGGTTCCGGGTCTGGGTTTTATGTGCACCGGGGAATCCATTATTTATAATACCTTAAAAGCAAAGGTCGGTGGCTTATGCCACCGACCAAAAACACCCTACACTTTCAAGTTGTTTTACTTTACCCCCTTTAACTTTTGACATGAGACACTATTAACCCTCGTATTTAAGTAATTTATACATTCACTTCTAATTTTTGGTATTTGACAGCTTTGACACTCTAACATTTTCTACTTTAATAACTTGACACGTCTTTTTGTTTAAATTACTTTTATGACTTTACACCACAACATGCAACAAATTATTATACTTTCTTATCAACGCCTAATTACATTAATGTATAAATTACTTTTACGACTTTACACTGCAATGTCCGAGACATAATCTTTTTTTAATTTGTCTAAAAATGATGTTAATGTCATGAATATAACGTGTGTAACACAATAAAAAAAATGTAATGTCACGTGCGCACACTCCATGTTAATGCCATCATCTTTACAAGTGTAACAAAGTCACAAACGCAACGTTGTCGTCGGAACGCAAAGAGGGGCTAGTGACTAGTACAAAGTTATTAACGTACTCCAGCTAGGTCCACATACGTTGTTACTGGATCTAAGGCCCAAAATCTTAGGGCCTGTTTTGTAATGTCATCACTAAAAAGCGTAAGGATGAGGGTCCGGTGATCGATTGGGTATTATTGTTCGTCGGTAAACAGGTCAGAAAGAAGTAGATCGGATCGGAGGCTTCATAAATCAAAATAGATCGGTATAGATCCCAATTCTTCTTCATTCCTTTCTTTGCTGTTTAATAATTAGGTTTTTGTAATTATTTCAATCTCCAGTTTATCAATTGGAATTTCATTGCTAAAGAAACCAGTCTTTCATCAATCCTCTTTTAGATCGCATATACAACAAGTTCTAGAAACATCATGTTGCTTGCTTCAACCTGTAAGATCATATACAAGTTGTAGCTCAATTGTCAGTTAGATCCGACTGTCATAGACATGGATTCAAATTCTCCCTCCAGTACTTTCAAACACTCTACTAAAAACATAATTTGGTAAATGATGTAGATCCTGAAATTTATTTAAAACAGTCCGGAAACATTAAGAATTAGAAGAGAAATGGTCATTACTTTGTGTATGAAGTGCATCAGAGATTTACATATACGCATACAACCTATGAAACATCATATGCAGCTATTGTTGAGTTTCATCATAGATGGGCTGTCTAATTGTTTGTATGCACTTGAAACTGTTACAGTCACATTGATCAGTCTGCACGGCTATTAATTGGGGACATAAGCAGCAAAGGCATATGCCAACAACTCATATGATTGCCAGGTATATTGTGGACTTCATTACTTTACTTGTCAGCGCATTGAAATGCTCTTTTCATTTTGTCACCAACCAATCATATGGTAAAATGTTCTGTGTTTTGATTACATTCCTATCAGTGAAACACAACTCACACATAGAAAGTCCCCAGGGCAGGGTACACATTGATATACTATGTTGATGGCTACACATAACGAAGTGTCTATGTTACCCACTTGCCCTTTAGAATTATGTATGTACCCGCCTATCTGGTTTAAGCTTGATGTAACGAAGAGGTACATAAGTTTAACAGCAAGCCAGATTGTATTCACTATTCATTAGCTCTAAAATGTGCACTAGTCTCTGAGCAAATTTACGAAACACAACGGTTTCAAATGATAATCAATGGTCCAGTATTAAAGTAATGAAGAAAATGATTAATTTGATGTGTTTCTGGGACATTCAATATGATATGCAATTTGTATATACTTAATTTCGGTAAAGCTAGGGCCCGTGGAAGGATTTAATCTTTTTGAAATTGCCGATTTGTAAGTCATGTATTTCTATTATAAGTTTGAGCTGTATTAAAATTTGAAACTGTGTTTCAGATCTATGGTATGATCATATCTACAACCGAACAACAAAATTGATGATATCACCGTAGCTTCCTTTAAAGATGTCTTCAGCCCAAGATCCATTTTACATTGTAAAGGACGAGATTCAAGATTCTGTAAGTTACCTTTTACATTGTAAGGATGATCTGAATGTAGCTTGCTTTACATATGTATGAAATTGAGTTTTATTCTTACTTTTTTTACATTTTTGTGTGACAATTCCTGATAATGGATCCCTATTTTGTGATTTGCATGCCAACACCAATCTGTCTTTTTCTCACACATGACTCTTTGCCATTTATAGCTGGAGGAAGTTATGCTAAATTAGTAGTAGTGTATATGTATATAATCAAATTGTTCCCCCTGCTACATGTTTGTTTTCTCTTTATGCAGTTTGGTGAGCATATTAATATAGATTGAAACTGAACTTGCATGCAATTTTAGGATTAAAGAAAGAGTGGTTCCTTAATTCTTTCTAGCACTGCTAATAAATATTTATTTTATGTTAAATTGTTAATTCTATAGTCTCAATATCTTGTTCTAGAATCTGTTGACTTTCGTCTTTGTGGGATGGACTACTATCAAGTTTATTGGCGATCTGATTATCTACCTTTTGTTAGATTGATAAGCTGCAGGCTACCTTTCATCAATGGGAACACATCCCTGTGGCCAGTGGGGAGCAGTCCCGACTCACAAAAGAACTTCTTTCCAACTGTGAGAGTATTGAATGGCAGGTATGTATCTGAAATGCTATAACAAATCATGTTTGTTGTTTTCTGAAAATCAATCGAGGTTTCTCAGTATCTCGATTGCATGAAAGCTCTGTTGTTTTTTCGAAGTTATAATGTTCCCTTTTCATCTCTTTTGCACACTAGCTGTTGGGAAATCAACTGACCAATTCTGTTAAGTTGTTATGCGGGTGCCTTTTGACCTTTAGGTTAATTAGTTGACAGTGAAACTTTAGCATTTACATTTTTTAAAATCTATATGGTAATCTTCCCACAAAATAAATAGCAAAAACTATAAACAGTTAGCTATGTATATAGGAGAATAGTGGTGGATAGTTGGCATGCTTGATTTGATTTTGATTTTGATTATTGTTTTTGAATATTGAACTGAGCATCTTGGTAGAAAAATATACTCTTGAAAGTATATATATTTGTATTTTTATCTATAATTAAAATCATGTCGGGTGGATATTTTTTTTGGTCGGTTCTGAAAATCGGTTTTGTGATAGGGAAGGTGGATGAGCTGGAAAAGGCTATATCTGTAGCAGCTAGAGACCCTTCTTTATACGGCATTAATGAACTTGAGCTTGAAAAGCGAAGAAAGTGGACCAGCACTGCGCGGGTTCAAGTAAGACACTTTTTTTCTATGCTTTCTTTCTTTGATAAATGCATGCGTTTTATTATGCAATTGATATAATACCATATAATTAGGTGGCTAATATTAAGAGGACGGTGAGCACTTCAAACTTTGGTGGGATGCGTCAAGAACTAATGCGAATGCCAAAGAGTCATCAGCAGGATAGGAGTGCACCATATGTTGCTATAGATAATGATGATTTCATATCTTCTGAATCAGATAGGCAGATGCTTCTCATCAAGTAACATTCTGTTTCCCTGTTCTTAGTATAGATCCTTTTGAACAAAATCCAAAGAAACCATTCCAGATAATGTCTTATTTGTCAGCCCTGAATAGACTGTTTGCATATACACAATACACATATGAAAGGCAGTAGTGGGGGCGATTCAACTCATTTAGTATGAAAAATTGATCTATCTTGGTTGTATTTTATCGATAGCCGGTAAAACGTTTGCTAAATAGAAGTGGTTTAAATGGGTCATTTGGTTTTAAGTTGCCCATAACATACTCATGTTTTAACAAACTTGTAAGTAGCAGTGGTTTAAATGGGTCATTCCCCCAATGTAAGTTTGATTATAATCCAAGGGTTTTGCTAACAATAGACTTTAGGGTATCGTTAAGCTTACTTGGATTACAATATTCTCCAGCACTATCTTAGTTGCTAGTTAAACTGAGTTTTTTTTTTACATTATTAGTTATGTTAGTTGTTCATAGCCCATCTTTTGTATATTCTATATAAAAATGTAAGATAATCACCTAATTCTTCTCAAAATGAAGCATATGTTTGTCTTCATTCTATCATACACCACCATGGTTTCATATTTTTGACGTTATACAAGCAGAGAAAGGTGAGGGAGGGGTGATTCTTAAGTAATTTCCTTCCAAAATTTTTCTCAGTTTGGTGAAGATTAGTTGGGATAGAAACTTCTAGAAGGCAATTGCAATAAAAACAAGTCTTTTAGAAAGACTAAAAATTGTAGATTCTCACTTCTTTAACTAGAAACCTGCAATTTCTAATCATAATCGCCCTCTTCTAAGTTATCATCGGACTCTTCCTTCAAAAAGTAAGCAGCTTTTGAAGATTAAAGCATTTTTCTTTTTGTGGCAGCAAAGGCTGTTGTACAGTGGTGTCACCAATCACCATTAGAGGAGAATACTTTTTTGTTAAAAAAAACCCTTGATATGATAACAGGTTTTGTAATGTTCTTCAATATTTATGCAATCTAAAATAGAAAGTGGACGGGTCAACCCAACACGACCTTACCTATTTGACCATCTCCTGAAAGTGTACCCATCTTGACACAAACATGTTGGTTACCTAACATGCACAGCCTGAACCCTTCCCCAAATGGCAGGCATTTTTTATTATATTTGCTTGTTTCTACAAGTTGGTTGATTTGTTTTGTAATTGTCAACCTTCAGGCAACAAGACGAAGAGCTTGATGAGCTAAGTGCAAGTGTGGAAAGGATCGGATCTGTGGGGCTTACCATACATGATGAACTCATTGCACAGGTAATAGAAATGGTTTACATCTGTATCTTTGTAAGCATTTACATAATGAATTACTCATTTACACAACCCGGCAAAATAAAAAAATGGTAACATTGCAGGATAAAATTATAGAAGAATTAGGTTCAGAGATGGATAGCACAACCAATCGCCTCGATTTTGTTCAGGTGAGTTTTCTGTTATTCAGAAACATTGGTTTCATTAAGATTGCCGCATTTTTTTAACAGTTGGATTCCGATATTTCAATGTGTACAGAAAAAAGTGGCTGTAGTTATGAAGAAGGCGAGTGCCAAGGGTCAGTTTATGATGATCTTGTTTTTGCTCGCCCTGTTTATCATTTTATTTGTTTTGGTTTTCTTCACCTAAGCCAATTGGATATCTTGTCACATTATACTTTTTGTCCCAATATTGTAAACTCCGAATGCATGCATGTTGTATCGTTTTCTTTGGTTACTTGATCTTGGAATTGGTTTTTGAGGTGCAAGCTTTGAATAAACACTTGTATTATACAATTACACATTGGTTGCTCATGTCTTAAATCATTGTCCTAAAAATACTCATGGTTTACTATTTTCCCTTAAATATGACAACATTCTAGCGCACACATATATGTTAGTTTGTGCAACTTTCATGTCTTATATTAGTAAAGAGTGAGGGATGTTTTGTTTGGTATTTTAAAAGAATGAGAGGTGTGTATTTTCAAAGTGAGTTATATAGTTTGCAATGAGATAATGTTGATGGACAAGGCAAAGAATGGTTTGCTAATTATAGATAGGTCTTGTTCTCCTTTGTCCTTGTTCTAGACTAGAAGAAATCATCTTGTTGCTGGAGGAGCTGGTCTTGTGCTCCACCTCGGAATATTTCCAACTTTATTTCACCTTCCATTTGTAACATCTTCACCACTTTAACAACATTTGCTAACCCCCCAATGATTAACAACAAACTGCCGATGATGCCTGTCCACACCCATCTATAGCTCTGCACATAACATAACATGGCATATCAAAAATTAAAACAAACATTAATTATAAGAGGTACGTACCAACAAATTTAAACCATGATGAGTGTGGCCGAGTTGCTCTAGGAAATTAACAATGGCTCCGGCCAAAAATAAGAAACTGGCCATTAAGAAGGGGATCTGGACAGCATGTTGCAAGATCTGAAGACTGGCGTCTGCCCGCTCGTAGATTTGACATGAATTGTGGATGGAGCCTACCACCCATAATGAAGTGCCGGCAATAAGCAAGTTTACAACATGAGCCTCGATCTTGTCATAACCAAACCCTCTGTCTACCTAATATAATAAGAATTAAATAATTGGTTGTGATGATAAATAAATAATATAATAGGATTAGGATTGATTAACCAACAACCTACCTACCTGAAGGACGAGAAGAAGAAGTGCCATGAAAAATAAGAGGGCGCCCAATGCCTGAAGAGCGGGGACGGCAACCTCCACAAACAGAAGCTGAGAATCCAGCTCCATGAGACGGAAGCGGTAATTAATGGCGGCCAGATGGGCCACCAGATCATGTATGTTCACCACTACTATCAACCCTAACCCTATCAACAGCACCACCAGTCCTGATTTGGCCTCCCTGGACAACTGCGCCACAAACCCACATAAGAAAACAATCGTGGAGAAGACGTAAACTCCTGCGTTGGTATACTCCCACCTCTCCCTACTCCGCCGTAATCCGTACACCCTGCTCTCTCTCGCCGTCGCCAGCTTCACCATTGGATTGGAATTATTATTATTATTATTGTTGTTTTTTACCAACAGAACAGAACAGAAGAGATCATCCATCTGAAGCAAGCAGACACTGATCGAGATGGTGAAACAGTCAAGAGTGGAGGGTTACGTGGCGTCCTGCATGAACATTTCCCAACAACCCATGCTTCTGACACGTGGCTCTTGCACATTTTTTTACGAGAGAACAGTAACAACAGTACTACTACTATTTTTCTAACTATATCTACTAACCTTTTATTTCATTTTAGTTATTAAATAAATAAATAATAAATGATAGTTCTTGATAAATGTATTCAGTTAAGAATAAGAATTAGACACCCCATGTAATATATATTTCAACAGTTTTATAGGTCAAAGGAGTCGAAAGCATAATCGTAGATCTACCAACCAATGTTGTGTAACCAACCTGGAACCACAATATTGTAGGCCGTTGATTATGTTTCGTTTTAGCTCATGACTAGCTATGATACAGGTAGCGCCTATACACACAATTTTTATATATCCAATGTAGCTGATTGATTGATTGGTTCACAAGAGATAGTGGCGGAGATACTCAACTCGAGTTGGATGTTTGAGCTTCATCAGAGCCTTCACTTCATGCTTCCTAACCATTTCTCTTGATATATTCAAATTCCCTGCAATCTCTCCCAGTGTTCTATTCCCTTTACCATCCAGTCCATATCTTTGTCTCATCACCAAGCTCTCCTTTGGTTTCAATGAATCAAGCTGCACATTCATTTTATACTTTATTGTGTGTAACAGCTGAATTTCTTCAAGTATAAAAACAGCCAAAGACCAATCAATAAATACCACATCATCGAGTGCAAGCCTCAGAAGAGCAGGCTGCCGTCTCTCATTGCCATCATCATCATTATCTGCAATTGTGTTGATAAATTCTTCCTGTGTCACTGGATTTTTTCTGTTCAGAGAAAGAATGGGTCTTGATGCCTTTGTCACTTCACGGTATCTCTCAAGGGAAATTCCAGCTTTCTTTGCTATCTCTTCTTCAGTTGGAGGTCTCGTATTCTCAAACCACAGCTTCTTTTTCGCCTTATGTATTTCTATTCTAACCTGCATTCATGTGTCAATGGTTTTGGCATCATTCGCTTAATGCCGTAAAGCTGTGAACTACAGTTGTAGGAAGAAAACATACAGATTCAAGGCCAAATGGGACTTTAAAGAAACTTGAGAGGGTCATGGACCGTATGATGGCATGTCGAATCCAGAATAAAGCGTATGTTGAGAGTTGTAGCTTTCTTCCAGGTTCAAAGCGATCAATGGCTGTGATCAGACCCTTTACTCCAGCCTGGCATAAGTCTTGGAAGTTTCGCCCATTTGCAAACTCCTGAAAGTATAATGCCTACTACTGCTGCAATATTCTTTTGGGAAAAAAACTACTGGTTATTATCTATTCTGATCAGCAAAGCTATATTATACGTGTGAAGCAATCTGAAAGTAGGAAAAAGAAAAAAAAAATCGACTTTTTGGTTTTTCATAAACGGCAAATTGAAGAGATAAACACCTAACTTGTCACACCTTAATCAATTTGTTTCTGGCTGCTTGGCCACTGAAGACTCAAAGACCAGTTGGTACGACCTGGTCAGAGTGAAGCTTCAGATGACCTAGCAAGGAACCTGCAAGATCACAAGAGAACAAACACACCGTTAGCCTCGTCACAGGGAGGGGGGTCTCTCTGTGACCAAGCTCGGGCGTGAGAATAAGTATTTGCGAGGAGGAAATAGGTCAGGGAGAGAGAGAGGAGAGTTAGAGAGAGAAAGTAGCGATCACCCCTTTTGGAGGTCCAAGTATGGTATTTATAGTCTTTGGGTGTGCTGACGTGGAAAGTTAGTTAGGGCCGGACCGGTCGCTGTCATGGCAGTTATGGAAGTGGGACCCAGTTAGTTACGCCGCACCGGGGTGTCTAAACGACTCGTCTTGTGGTGCAAGATTCGGTCCGACCTTAGTGTGCCATGATTCGGTCCGGTATCGGACGTATCCTCATCAAGTCCCCCTAGTTCGTAGCGTTTCTTAGATAACGGTTTCGAACTATGACGGCGCAATTTTGGCGGTCTAAATCTCTGATTTGTCGCTTTGTGGAGTTTTTTGAATTTTAAATTTCTAGGCGGTGGCCTTAGTTAGGTGACCGACAGTCACTTTACGTTTCCCGCCTGATGTGACGGTTGGTGTGCGTCAGCTGTCATGACGTGTCATCATCTAATTGGCGGGTTTAAGTCGGTTCCACATCCCTATAAAAAAGGAAAAACAAATTTCCGTTTTTACTTTTCACTTTTCATCTTCTTCATCCTCTTTCTGAAAATTGGCGATCTGCAAGACAGGTTAGTTTCTTTCCTGTATAATGGCGAAAAACAACTTGTCTGCCTGCTTTAATGTTTTGAATAGAAACGGTTTAACTTGGTACGTTGAAAGATATGCGATACCTGCATCTCTGCACCCCGTTCTCCCCGAAAAGGATACACCTATTTATCCGTTTCCTCCGGGGAAGATAGGGGTTTACACCCGTTTATTCGATTATTGTAACTATCGTCTTCCTTTGACGAGGTTCTTGATCGGAGTCCTTACGTTTCACGAGGTTCACATTTCTCAAATGAACCCCTTCGGCCTTGCCAAGGTGTGTCATTTTGAGTTGGCTTGTCGTAGTTTGGGGTCCGACCCGGACTTGGATGTGTTCCGGGCTTTTTACAAATTGAATCGGTCCGGCAACTGGTACACTTTCGAGGTCAGAGATAAGAATTCCTGCTGCTACACATGGATTACTACTAGCATAAAGGACTGGAAAGAACGATTTTTCTATGTTGATGATCGGTGCGTTCCGGAGTTTATGGTATGGAGGACCAAAAAGATGAAGTTTCCGCCTCCTCTTCCAGAAGATTTTGAATTTGATAGGGAGCTATATGCAAACTTGATTAAAGAAGCAGGTCGCATACAGAGTTATCCGGAACACATTCTTGTCATGGGACGGATCAGCACGATTTGGTCCGAACCGGAGTGGTATCCTACCCTTAAGTGGAACGGACAGGGTTAGTCATACCTTTACTTTTGATACGGTGTTCTTCGTGTCACGTGTATAACCATATTATTTTCATCATCATCTCGTTCATTTTTTTTTTTTATATATATGCATTGGGCTTCGGATGTTACTTGCTTGCCCTCTTTTTCTTTTGTAGCTATGGGTTTGAGGGAAGCATTGAGGCTAAAGTCCTTTGATTCCAAGGAGCTGGAGATCCGGGCCACTAGGACGCCGAAAGGTGATCCGCCGTACCTCACAGTCGTGCAGGAGAACCTTTATCAAATCCGAGAGCTGGAAGCTCCGGACGTTCATGGAGGGTCAGCTGGGCAGGGAGGTTCGGGCTCGAATCCTGCAGCGCAAACAACAAATGTTGTTCCGGTTCAAACGGTGGTGGTGACCGGTAGTGGTAAGGGTAAAGGTAAAGAAACTGGTTCGGTCGGGTCGAAAGGATCTGGTTCCAAGTTTGTGATTGACGATGAAGGTGTCCATCTGTCTGTGGGAGATGAAGAAGAACGTGCCGAAAATTTAAAAGAGGGTGGCGATGATGACGTGGAAGAGGAGGACGAAGAGGATCAGCCTCAGATTAACTTGAAGAGGAAGAGGGCTCCGTCTAAATCTGGCCCGAAACCAAGGCAAAAGAAAACGAAGACGGATCTTAAAACTATCACCCTAGACGATGATGATGACCAAGTTACTGAGTTTTCTGCTGCCGGAGGCGTGTTAGCGAATTTAGACGCTCATCTTCATGGGGGTCGTACCCCAAGGGACCATCCATTGAACATTCCAACGAGCCCATTGTCCTTCGGGGGAGGTGCCACTAAGGTTGTTGCTGATATTCTCACGTCCGACCCCAAAGAGGGTCGAACCTTCTCCTTCGGGTAAGTTTACCACGGGGGTCGCTTCTAATGTGTCAAGGCCGAGCCCCAAGCCTGTTGATGGTGGGGACAGTGCCTCCTCGTTCCCTTTGTGGTTTAATACTGAAGCTGTTTTCTTATCACGGGAGTTAGGTTCGGGTGGTATTGAAGATATGGATTCAGCTCGAGCGTTGGAGAAGTATGTTCCGGATTGGTCGCTGACGAACAAGGACCGAATAGTGGATGCCCTATCGGCGAAAATGGCATTATTTCATTTGGGGACTCCTGCTGAGCACTCTCATTACCGGAAGATGAGTGGCCCGGAGCTTGGGAACGCCCTTATGATAAATCAAGCTAAATCTAACTCGCTGGTGGTGGAGGCGTATAAACGTTGGATCGAATCGGAATCAACCTGTAACAAGCTCCGACGCGAAGTTGCCAACTTGAAGAATGAAGATAATGTTCGGTCGAAGACTAAACAGGAACTGAGCTCTCTTCGGACTCAGGTTGATCGTTTAAAGGAGCAGAACTTAGAGGCGAAAGAAGTTAATAAATCCACCCAAGCTTCGGCTGCGGCCGCTTATGAGGCTCGAGACAAGGCTCTTCAAGACTTAGAAATTTTTAAGTCAAAGGTTACCGTCTTGGAGAAAAAATTGTCTGATGCGGAGAAGAAACATGCGGCCGAACTGAAGGAAATGCATACGTCTCATGATCAACTTCTGGCCGATTATCACCGCCTAACTGATGGTATGTTCATAACCTTTTTATCTTTTATTGCTTCCTTTTTTTGCTTATTGAAACTTGTTTCTCTATAGCTAAGGACGAGCTGGAGAGAGCCCGTGACAGAGAGTTTGAGGCACACAAAACAACAATTGATGAGGCAAAAGGGATGTTGATACGATGCGAGCGTGACATGATTGAATCGTACGCCCAATTATCGGAGCTTAAACTTACCAAACAATGGTTCTTAACAGATGGGATCGCATGGGTTGTCAAGTTGGTGCATCAAAGCCCGGAACTGGAGAAAGTTGTTGCAGATTTGGTGAACAGCGTTAATGCGGTTGGAGCGAACGAGGGTATTAAGTACGGTTTTGAAGCTGCAAAGGGCCCTGCCCGATCCTTTGAGGAAGTTCCAGGGTATGATGCAGATGCTCAGGACAAGTTAGATGCTGCGGTGAAAGCTTTCGAAGATTTTCACATCTCTGTTCTTGGAAAAGTTGCTGATTTAGTAGATGAACCTTTGTCCGTTATCAAACAACAAAGCGAACTTCCCATAGTGAGAGAAGAATTCGAAGCTTGAAACTTGTTCATATGACTTTTGGCTCTTATTTGTTGTCGTAACCGTACAACTTTTAACATCTATTTTCTTTGGCATGTAACTAATACAATTTTTTGTTTGCAAGTATTTGGCTGCCATGTTTTGTATGGAATCAGACCTTATTATTAGTTATTCAATCCTGGCCACTTAGCTTTCAGTTTGCGTCCAAACTTAACTGTTCGACCAGGATTTTGGTTCGGTCATCTACGGTGACCGGAACATAACTTAGAAATTCTTTGATTTCTTTTACATAATCGAATTGTTTATAGTCGGGACGTTTTAAATACGGACCGCTTTGCTTAATAGATTTAGTTATTTTTTTGAACTATTTAAGCCTTCTCGATCGGCGCGAGGCATGGGTCGAGGCCCGTTTGTGCACATTTATGAAATTGTTCGAACTTATGCATATGTTTTATACTTATAAAAACACAGATCGCTTTATTCATTGGTTTACTAACCACAAGTCCGGGGAAAAACCCTCCCGGTTACAAATAGAATGGAAAAATATCGGGGCATTACCCTCCCGAATTACATATGGAATTTTGGAAATAAAAACAAAAGATAGCGATCTTTTTGGTCGTATCAGGCTGTTCACATGAAGCACTTCTTTAAATGCACCCCGTTCCACGTCCGGGGTACAGGAGTTCCATCAATCTTCTCCAACACATACGAGCCTTTATCGCTCGCCTCTTTGACCCGATACGGTCCCTCCCACTTAGGAGTTAGCTTACCAGGGGCTTCGATGCGGCTCGCATCATTGTTTCGGAGCACATAATCTCCGACCTTGAACTTGTATAGTTTGGCCCGGGCGTTATAATATTTTTCGATCTTCTTCTTGTATCGGGCTTCCTTGATCGCCGCGATGTTCCGGCGTTCTTCTAACAAGTCAAGGTTGGACCGGAGTTCAAGCTCATTTTCTTCCCAATTCTTGCACCTCTGGTTCGGGAGTCCGATCTCGGCGGGAATCACTGCCTCTGTACCGTAAGTTAGACTAAACGGTGTTTCTCCGTTGCTAGTTTTGTGCAGTGTTCGGTGCGCCCATAAAACGTTCGGCAACTCATCCGCCCAGCCTTTTCCCTCATAACCAAGCCTCCTCTTAATTCCATCAACGATTCGTCGATTAATCTGTTCCACCTGCCCGTTACCCTGAGGGTGGGCTACCGAGGAAAAGACTTGGTTAATTTTTAGATTTTCACACCAGCGCTTGAATGGATTTTCAGCGAATTGCTTTGCATTGTCGCTTATGATGTAGAGCGGAAGACCGAATCGGCATACTATTTGTTCCCAAAAGAACCGCGTCACGTTGTAGCCGGAGATGACTGTAAACGGCCGAGCTTCCACCCATTTCGTGAAATAATCCACCGCGACTAACAGGTATTGCGCACTTCCGCTTGACCTTGGAAAAGGTCCAACAATATCAACGCCCCACTTTTGGAAGGGCCATGCTGCAGTTACCGGTATCATTTCATTCTTGGCTCGGAGACTGATTGGTGCGTGCTTTTGGCACTCGTCACACTGTTGGAGTTCCTTTACAGCACTTTCATGCATCCCGGGCCAGTAATACCCGGCATTCTTGACCTTTGTCACAATCATCTTAGGTCCGGCATGGATGCCGCAGATACCATAATGTATCTCCCTGATGATATAACTGGCTTGCTCCGGGTCTAGGCATTTCAACAGAGGCCCCAGAAAGGTCTTTCGGTATAACCCGCCTTCTTGCATCTGGTATTGAAGAGAATTGATTTGGACTTTTCTTGCTTCCGCTTTATCGGTCGGCAGAACGTCATGCACCAAGTAGTTAACAATAGGTGTCATCCATGTTTGCGGTGGTGCTTCGACCTGCATAACCTGCGGAGTTGCAATTGATGGTACGGTCAAAACTTCCACTCTTACTTCTTTGGCTAGGTGACTGAATGACACCGACGCCAACTTGCTCAAGGCATCAGCCTTCTTGTTCTTGCTACAGGGAATATGCTCGACCTTGCATGCTTCAAAAGATGCCATAGTTCGCTTCACTTGTTCGAGATACTCGATCATGCTTGCTTCCCTTGCCTCGTACTCCCCGTTTACTTGGTTTGCTACGAGCAGTGAATCTACATGGGCAACCACATTTTTTGCTCTGACTTTTAACGCTAGACGCAGGCCAGCCAAGAGAGCCTCATATTCTGCTTCGTTGTTTGAGCTTTTAAACTCCAGCCGGAGCGCGTATGTTATATCCGTTCCCTCTGGATCGGTGAGAATTAGACCTGCCCCTGCTCCTTCGGAACTAGAGGCTCCGTCGGTATACAAGGACCAAGGTTTCTCTGGAGCATTTTCAACATCTTCCCGTCCTTTGTCTTCCGGAATTTCAACTAGGAAATCGGCTATCACTTGCCCCTTCAATGGTCCTTTGGTTCGAAAAGTGATATTGAACGCGCCCAACTCTATCGCCCATTTAGCCATTCGACCTGAAACTTCGGGTCGGCGGAGAACGTGCTGGATTCTCTGATCCGTTCGTACTTAGATTGGGTGGGCTTGAAAGTATCGGCGAAGTCTTCTCGAAGCATGTACTAGTGCCAGGGCCAATTTCTCCAAGTTTGAGTACCTTGTTTCATAGTCTTTTAACGTTCGGCTTACGTAATAAATGGGGATTTGCTTCCCGGTACGGTGAGCAACTAGCACCGCACTGATAGCTCCAAGCAACGCGGCTAAGTATACTGTTAACACCTCATCTTCTTCTGGTACGGTGAGAGTTGGCAGAGTACCCAGACAAGCTTTAAGTTCTTCAAAAGCTCGTGCGGCTTCTTCCGTCCATTTAAACTCTGATCGGAAGCTTTTCCTAAGAACATCCATGAACGGGAGCGATCTATCTGCTGCTTTTGACAAGAACCGATGGAGAGCAGCTAATCGTCCGTTTAAGGACTGGATTTCCTTAACCGTCGTCGGAGGTTTCATTGTAAGAACAGCATCAACCTTGTCTGGGTTGGCTCGCAAACCTTTTGACCCAACCATGACCCCCAGAAACTTACCTTCTTCTACCCCGAACGTACATTTTTTGGGGTTTAGCTTCATGTTGATGCTTCGGAGTCGGGTGAACGTTTCCAGTATATCTTTTAGCATGGTGGCCTCATCATGACTTTTGATCACGATATCATCAACGTACACTTCTACGTTTCGCTCGATCTGATCTTTAAAGGCTTTGCTCATCAGACGCTGGTACGTAGCACCGGCGTTTTTCAAACCGAACGGCATCTTAGTAAAACAATAGACTCCCTCATTGGTGACAAAGGCTGTCTTATCCTCATCTTCGACCGCCATTTGTATTTGATGGTATCCTTTGTAAGCATCCAAAAAACACTTCAATCTGAACGTGGCGACGGAATCAATTTTTTCATCGATTTCCGGTAGAGGAAAACAATCTTTCGGGCACGCATCGTTTAAATCGGTGAAATCAATGCACATTCTCCATGAATTATCTTTTTTCCGCACCAGAACGGGATTTGACACCCATGTTTGATACCGGACTTCTCGAATGATTCCGGCATCTAAAAGGCTTTTAACATCTTTTGCAATTGCTTTGGCTCGATCCGGCGCCATGTGCCTTTTCCGTTGTGCAATTGGTTTGATCGATTCTTTCACGTTTAGGTGATGTTGTGCCATAGATCTGGGGACTCCCTGCATATCGGAGTGCTTCCATGCAAAAACATCTATCGAATTACTTAACAATTCCCATAGGAGCTTCTTTGTTCGTTTTGGGAGCTGAGCACCAATAGCTACTTGTTGTTCGGGAAAATCTGGGTTGATTGCCCAAAGTTCCGTAGGTACCTCAGACTTTTTGGAGCTTGTTTCTGCTGCATGTCTTACTTCGGCGACAAACGAGCTTGATTCTGAGAAGATAGTGGCAACTCCAGCCTCAGTAGGGAATTTAATGGCTCCATGTATTGTTGAACTGATCGCCCCAAGAGCTCTTAACCCGGGTCGTCCGAGTATTATGTTGTGTGATGAATGAGTGCCAACAACCAGGTAGGTTAATTGGACTGTCCGGCTTTTGTCACCTTCTTTGAATGTGGTCGGAAGGGTGATCTGTCCTATCGGACGGACCACTTCTCCGGAGAAACTAATCAAAGGGGTGGAGACTTCAATTAACCTCTTCTTCACTTGGGGGTTCAGCTGCTGGAAACATTGTAGATACATGATCTCAAAGGCGCTTCCTCCGTCCACGTAAATTCGTCTGACCAGATGTCCGGCGATGACGGCCGAAATTGTAATTGGTCCGTCTCGAGCATCATCCGGATCGATTGGAGGGAAGTACGTTGGTTGGTGCATCCATGCTGCCATATGCTGGTTCGATCGTTTTACCCCTCTTGGCTCGGCTGACCGGATCATGTTGATTCCGGGTTCGGTGTTCGGATTATCAATTGCCGCTGTTGTCTTCTTCCCATCTTTTACTTCTTTCACAAGGTGCGAGAGTTTACTGGACCGTACGGCCTTTTCGATTTCCTGCTTCAGAGCCCAACACTCATCAGTTGTATGACCCTTGTCTCGGTGGTATTCACAATACTTCTTGGAATGCCTGTCCGAGGTGGGTCGTTGCTTCGACGGCGTGGGGAAACGAGTAGTCTCCGTGCTGAGGATTTCACTTGGTGATTTGGTGAGCTCGGAAAAAGTGTTGAAACGCACGTTTCCTGTTCGGAAACTGCCTCGATCCGACTTCTGATACGGGCCACGGTTTCTGTTCCAGCTGCTACTTCTATCTTTTGGTGGCGACGTATTGCGTTTCCATGAAGTGGTTCGAGCCTTGGCATTTCTTGCTGAAGCTTCGCTCGGTTGACCGCAGGCACTTTTTCCCCGAACAAAGGCTCGAGCTCTCTCCATAAGCGTCTCCATAGTTTTTGGGAGATCTTCATGGAGTTTCTCCACAAGTTGATTGTTCCGAACTCCGTGACAGAACCCAGAGACTCGGAGTTGGTCCACCGCACCACTTATCTGCATGCTTTCTCGATTGAAGCGGTCAATGAAATCTTCTACAGACTCTCCGTCTCGGCGCTTTATATGGTGAACCTCAGTAATGTCTTTTTTGCAACGTCGCTGCTGACAGAAATTTTGCAAGAAAATACGTCGGAAATCTTCGAAGTGGTCGATCGACCCTTCCGGCAACCCATCAAACCAAACCCTCGCCGATCCGGTGAGAGTTTGGGCAAACATAAGACACCAAGCCTGCATAGGCCACTGCTCGACCTTAGCCGCTCCGGCAAATGCGAACATATGGTCGTCTGGGTCAGACGTACCATCGTAAAACTTCAACGTGGGAGGCATCTTCAGCTTAGCTGGGAGTGGGGCATTGACGATCCGTAACGTAAACTTTGATTGGGAAGTCATTGACGTGGGGTGGTACGGCATAAGCAGCTCTTGATCTTGGGGGTTTAAACCCATAGATCCCTGGAGAAACAGGTCGTTTAGACCGTTATTCATTGGAGCACTTGTAACCGAAGAAAATTGTGTAACATGAGTTATAGGAGTGGAGATCATAGAACTTACCATAGATCCAGAAGCGAAGGTGCCAATAGAGACGGGATTTCCCCCTGGATAAACGTTGTTAAACAAATTTGCTCGGAGACTTTGCAGCATTTCATCTCGTTGTTGCTGCTGCTGTAACTGACGCAACAGATCCACATTCCTTAAAAGGAAAGCGTTGTCGAAGGTAGGTAATGGCGTGGCAACCGGGGCAGTAACAGACAGCGTGGTGACAGAACTTCCGCCTATAGGATTTGCAGCTGGAGGAGCCGATGCAGACCCTATTGAAGCTGCTGAGGCGACAACTGCTGTTGAAGCAGTTGTGGAGTTGGTGTTTCCTTCCCATATATCATTGTAAGATGGGAAAGTGCTGGTGGAGACTGCTGTCGTCGATTCTGCCATGATTTCAAATTAACGGGAACAAAGAGACGAATTATGTGAATTCGAGGGGATGGCGCCACTGAAGACTCAAAGACCAGTTGGTACGACCTGGTCAGAGTGAAGCTTCAGATGACCTAGCAAGGAACCTGCAAGATCACAAGAGAACAAACACACCGTTAGCCTCGTCACAGGGAGGGGGGCCTCTCTGTGACCAAGCTCGGGCGTGAGAATAAGTATTTGCGAGGAGGAAATAGGTCAGGGAGAGAGAGAGGAGAGTTAGAGAGAGAAAGTAGCGATCACCCCTTTTGGAGGTCCAAGTATGGTATTTATAGTCTTTGGGTGTGCTGACGTGGAAAGTTAGTTAAGGCCGGACCGGTCGCTGTCATGGCAGTTATGGAAGTAGGACCCAGTTAGTTACGCCGCACCGGGGTGTCTAAACGACTCGTCTTGTGGTGCAAGATTCGGTCCGACCTTAGTGTGCCATGATTCGGTCCGGTATCGGACGTATCCTCATCAGCCACGAGCAATTAGTTTCCTTAATTGTGATGTGCTCATGTTTGTTGCCTCTGCCAACTCACCATCTGTTGGTTCTCTTTCTAAAACTTCCCACAAATCCTCTTTTACTTTAAGGGTAGCCTGTAATATAAAAACAAAACCATTAAGAAATGAGAACTTGAATATAAAAGAAACAAATTTGGGGAACACATGAAATTTTCACCTTCATAGTTTGTAATAACTTGAATAGCCGGGTATGTTCTGAAGAAGGAAGAACTGGCGGGATCTTCATTTTTTTCCAATCTAAGCTACCAAAATCTGTAGAAGTCGAGTAGTCTCTAACCAGCCTGCTGTTAATCTTTTCATCTTCGTTCTCCTTCACAGGCTTTCTCTTCTGATTTGAAGTAATAACTGCGACATCTTTCTTATTTTTCAGATGAATCCTGTTTTCAAGGGGCAACCTGCGGAATTTTTTACGTTGACCCCTCACAATATCAACTTTTTTGACTTCATCAGAAATCCTTTTCCTCCCCCTTTTAAGTCGATTATCATGGTTCTCAGTAGTAGCGGGACTGAGCTTGTATAAGCTATCCAGTTCAGCTGCAGCTTCATGGTAATCCAAATCTAATGAGCAATAAGGAGCTTCGGCAGTTGATAAAGCATGAACTCTTTCTGAAGGCTGTTTACTCTGTCTAAGTCTCTTTGGGTTTTCTTTTGATGAGTCAACAACAGATAAGTTTGCAGATTCAACCAAGGCTGTGTTGTTGGTTTTGAATGCGAATATTGTTATTCTCTTAGTTGGAGACGTACGAGTTGAAAATCTTGCACTTGATCCAAATGGGGTCCTTGCAGCAGTGCTAGATACGGACACAACTCCCATGCCAAGAAGTATCTAACCAGAAACTTGAGCAATGGAATAGCTTTTATTCCTACAAAAAAACAAATAGGAAACTTCATATTAAACAGAAAATGAAGTAAATCCAACTCCATATCATATGAGTCTATCTGGACACGACAAATCCCTTGGTGACAAATTTATACTTGTCTAGTTACAGCTGGAATACAGATATACAAAATCAGTTTGGGTGCTGCTGATCACTTGAGAAATGAACACAAGCGAAGAGGGTTTAAAGAAATTGGGATTGTCCAAGTGGTTGGGACCTCCTCAAAAGAGTTTGAATCCCACCTTTTGTAAGTCAAGTAAGGTATGTGAATGATCAATTGGCAAAGAATTTAACTCCTCCGGACGGAGGTGATTTCTTGAGTTTTGGCTCCCTTATTCGTTGTATCCTTGATCAGTTTGCACACTTGTCTGATAAAAAAGAAGAAGATGTTGTGATACTTGATTCATATCTCTAATTGAACCTAGACACAATGAGGAAATTGTACCAAATACAATCTAGTTGAGTGTTTGAAGTGAAAGTGGTGAAGAAAGAAAGAGGTATCTTATTATTTATTTATTTATTTATTTATTTATTAGTAAGGCTTTCTTTAGTTAAACCAACCAACCGAGATAGGATAAAACCTGCAGTTTAATTAGCCTATCTTGGGGTAGCGGCGCAGCTTGTTGCCCGCTTACCGGCTATCTTGGTGTAATTTGTTTGGCCTTATATATAAAAATTATGTGGTTCTATTTAAAAAAAAAAAAAAAAAAAAAAAAAAAAAAAAAATTAGCCTATATAATAAACAAAACAAAACAAAGATCAAAGGACGTTAAAATTTTGGATGGAAGTGGAACATCTAAAGTGAGGACACATAAACCCGGCCGCAAACATGATCTCGTTGAGTAAATCCAGTTCAACTTGCCTATATAATAATTCATGAGTCGATAATTACAAGCAAACATAATAAGATTTGAAAACCTACCTCACCTCACCTCACAGACAGAGATCAATCGAAATTGGACGATCGCGTCGTGTAGAATTTTCCAGATACTGACTGACTGAAGCAGCAAGCAAGCAAGCAACAGGAGGAAATGAAATGATGGTGGCCACAAGCAACACTTGACGTGGCAAGAGGGTTGGGTTGTCATGGCGATTTTTGAGTGGTGAATAAATGACACGTCGGTTTAACTACTTGTAACTTGCGTCTTTCGTGGCACTACACCAACCACTCCAATTACAATCATACCAACATATATATTTTAATAAAACCATAGCAGCAAATCTATTCATGTTTATTTGATTTTTTTTGGAACGGCTTTTTTAGGTGGGGCCCGATCTATCGGGACCTTTTTCAACCCTGGGCCTAGCCAGGCTCCCAACTACCGGACGATCTGGGGTCAGTCCGGAGCCACCTGTGCGGGAACCTTCAAAGAAGTAAACCCTCACACCTCCGTTGCAGCCCACGGGGATCGAACCGGCGACCTCTGGTACAGCCCCAAGTCCTTCCACCGCTGGGCTACAACATCATCGGCATATCTTGGTATATTTTACAATGTAACTAAGTTTCCAGGTAAGTGGGATATTAGTACTACTTTGATGATACTAAATACTAATTTGGTTAGCGATATTTTAACCGTACCCGCTAAAAAAAGAAAAAAAAAGTTTATAGAATTATGAACATCTTGGGTTTTTAAACGTTATGTTAGAAATTTATTTCTTTTTTCTTTTAACAAATAGCTTATTCAGGTTAATTAGTTTGAAGTAGTTATGTTAGAATTTTTTTTTTCTTTTAACAAATAGCTTATTCAGGTTAATTAGTCTGAAGTAAAAAAAAAAAAAAAATCAAAGTCTAGATTTTACCGAAAAGAATTCGGAAACGGAGTGAAACAAAAATATCACCCAAAACATAGTGTAGAGGAATGACCCGGTTTGGTCATTTCGGGTCGGTCAAATATATAACAAATACAACATAAATATAATAATTCTAATATCATAAATTAGAAAAAAAAAATGTTTTAACTTGTAGAGACCACAAGCCGTCTCTATAACTTTGAATGTTTTTTTAAATTTTCATTTAGTAATGACCTAAATAAAAAAAAGGTTTAAAGAAAAGAAAAAACACTTGTAGGGACAAAATCTATAGAGAGGATAACAGTCGTCCCTATATAACAAGCTATTGGGAGGACTTTTCGTTCATATAGAGCTTTCCTCAATTTCATTTATGTTTTTTCTATAGGGATCAAAAGTCGTCCCTATAGCTCAAAGATAAATTGTTCTTGTTTTTTTAATTCTAATATCATAAGAAACCTAAAAAAATGTTTCAACTTGTAGAGACCATAAGTCGTCTCTATAGCTTTGATTAATTTTTTTTAAATTTCATTTAGTAATGACGAAAAAAAAAAGACTCAAGCTATGGGGACGACAAATGGTTTTGAATAATTTTGACTAGTCAATTTTTTTTTCATTTAGCGGCAAAATTTTCCACAATTTTTGTAAAAAATTTTCCACCACTTCACAACCTAGAGGGACCATAAATCGTCCCTATAGAGAAAGCTTATGTAAGTTATTTTATTTTACTTCATCTTTTTTGAGAACTATTATCGTAAAAAACAAACCTACCACCAAAGACCATCACAATCTCAATCCTTTTTACCACAACTGGGAAACCAAAACTAGTGGATGACCAAATGCTCATACCGGTTTCGGATCCATAACCTTCTCAACCACATCATGAGGGCTTTAACCGAATGCCACACATATAGTCGTCGGAGACCACATATATGACAAGTAAATGGAGCAACGATTATCACACTAACTCGAATCGTCAAAACTGACATAGGAAGTTGAGGATCTACTCGAATAAGGAACCTATAAAAGGAAAGCTACAAACCACCATGAGTCATGTATGCTTGCCTGATTCCTTTGTTAGCCACCACAAATTGTGGCCACCGTCGTCGTCTGCCAATTCTCTTAAAGGTATGTATCGTATGAAACTTCTACCTTATGCAGTTAATAAAGCAAATGAGGCAGGCAATTATTCCATTAGAATTAATAAGGATTCAATGTTACACCATCTTCAGGGTCATGAGCATGCATGTGCATTGTACGTGCGTGTATGTGGATGTGTAAGTGTCAATGGACGTGTATGTGTATGTATTAGTGTATATGTTAGTGTGTATGTGTGCGGATGTGTATGTGTATGTAATTATGTAGAGTGTGTATGTGTTAGTGTACGTATGTGTGTACGTGTTAGTATATGTGTATGTACGTGTTATGGTGTTAGTATGCGCATATGTGTGCATGTGTTAGTATATGCGGATATTATGCATGTATACCCGTACGTATCTATATGTGTTTGTTTATGCATGCATGTGTCTACGTGTTAGTATATGTGTGTGTGTATGTGTATGTGTTATTGTGTTAGTGTGCGTATGTATGTGTATACGTGTATGTATTTGTCTAGATGCGAATGTGCATGTATTAGTGAATGTGTGTGTATGTATGTATGTATGTATGTATGTATGTATGTATGTATGTATGTATGTATGTATGTACGTATCTATGTGTGTTTGTGTATGTATATGGAATTATGTATGTATGTGTGTACATGCGTGTATGTGATATGGGTGAGCACGAAGTGGTTCGGTTTGGTTTTGGGTTTTTCATAACCGAATCTGAAAATTTTGGTTAATTGGTTAATAACTTAATTTCGACATAAACATAAAACACAATACATAAATTTGATCTAGTTTATATAGGTTTTATAAATCTTCTTAATCAAAACACAATATATGGGCTAGTATTCTTTGAATAAAAATTCAACGTAAGCATAAAACCCACTATATCGATTCGGTTCAGTTTTTATCGGTTTTATACATCGTTCTAATATCTTTGAATAAAAATTCAACGTAAGCATAAAACTCACTATATCGATTTGGTTCAATTTGTATCGGTTTTATACATCATGATAATATGTTGGTTAGTCTTCTTTAAAGAAAAAAACAATATATTCTTTAAGCAAAATATATATAACTTTAAATAATATATTCTTAACTTTAGATTGTAAAAAACTATAAAAAATAAATAATTTAACCTATAGAGACGGTATATTGTCCTTGTAGAATTCTTAACCAGTGGAGACTAAATGTCGTCCCTGTAGGGTTTAAAATTTTTGCCATAAACTATTAAACCGCGCACCAAACACCATTTGCCCCCAATTTCATTTCTCCCACTCTCACTATCACAGTGAGCACCTCCCAGAATTTTGCCCTAAATCAACCACCATCGTGTTCAACCAGCACCTCCGCACCTTCAATAGGCTCCAACCAGCACCTCGCGCACACACAATAGAAATAAAAGATCTTGCAATAAAAAATCATCATTAATCTAACCTAAAGATTAAATCAGCAAGCACATAAAAGTCTTCCCATAATGCTTGAAAGTTCAAATGCTTCAAATGGCTTTTTAAATCATAAAAGTTTTCTTGTGGCATCTGTTACCCGAATGGAAGTGATTCTTCTCACAAATCACATATTTCAGAGGTCCAAACTTCTTATGAAGTGTTAGTGCAGGAATGTTTGTCAACTTCGTCTGGTATCGAGTCTTGCATTGATCAGGGCACGAAAAACGAGAAAACAATGTTTATGGGTAATTCCGCTTGAAATGGACATATAACATTTCAAACGGAATTAAGGTTTCGAGCGAGATTAGGTAATTCCGCACGGAATTAACTAATTCCGTTTGAACTCGTAATTCCGCATGAGACGGTTTCAAGCGGAATTAACCGCCTATATATACCTGTTCAAGTCTGATCATTTGATACGCAATTATATGTGTGTGTTTGAGAGCCGAGGTGCTGCCGAATTGTAATCAGATCTGTAAAAGCTCAGAAAATCAGTAATAGATAAAGATTAGAAAGGAACAAGCTGTGTTGACATCATTTACATTGATTCCGCCTTTGTTTTTTATGATGAACTACTCAGATTGACTCGTTAGGGTCACACGACGATCCAACAAGTGGTATCAGAGCTCAGGACGAGGAGTTCATACCAATTAAGCTTGATTTCATCGGATTCTCTCACTTCTACTCATTCTTTTCTGATTTGAACAAAATTTAACGGTCAAAATGGCTTAAAACTCACACATATCAAGCGAAACATAGTTTTAACTAATCCTTGAAAGATTTGGACCTTAATTCGAACAAATTTTGATAAAAACTTGTAATTCCGCTTGAAAATCTATTCGAACATAATGACGTCATCATAATTTCGTTTGAACCAGATCTTAATTCCGCACGAAATTAGCCAAAGTGTTACTAATTTCGCTTGAAAAGTCACACGGAATCAAATTTCGTTTGAAGAGTTGAAACGGAATTACTAATTTCGCTTCAAAGAACCTAATTTCGTTTGAAAAGAAGCTAATTCCGCACGGAATTAGTATCTGTTTGGTAATTTCGTTTGAAATACCTTAATTTTGTTTGAAGTGCAATTTTGTTTGAAAAAGTTAATTCCGTTTGAGTTTTAATTCCGTTTGAAATTGATTGTGCAGGTTAATCTTGCTTGAAGGATTGATTTCGCGTGAACTGATTCGGTTTGAAAATTGGTATTTCGTGTGAAAGTGTCAATTCACGTCAAATCAGAGTGTTTTAAAATTTGGTCAAGATGTTTGATGAAAAAGAAAATATTAAACTTGAAAGATTAAACAATTGGTATAGTGGTTATAGTGATGTGAAAAAGGAAGTTTGGGTTGAAAGATTTGAATGTTTCTTGAGTAAGGAATATGAAAAGTTTAATGAGTTGGAAAAGAGGTATGATGGATTACTGGACAATTTGAAAAGGTATGGGATAAAGATATCAGATGCTGAAAAGATATCTAAATTTGCAGATGCATTACCTTTGGAATGGGATGAATTTGTGATTAAACTGAAAAAGGATTCTAGGTTCTCAAAGTTTAGTCCAAATGATTTCATCAGAGAGCTTAGAACACACAATTGTGAAACTGAGAAGAAAAAGAAAAAGTTGATAAAAGAATTAGAAAATAATTCAGAAAATATAAGTTTGAGTGTGATTCTTGAAATAATGAAAAGAATTAGAAAAGGTCTTAGCGCAAGAAATAAAATGAAATATGATTTCAAGAGAGGTTGTTTTTTAGATGAAGATTTGAATCCTGCTGATATTGTTGAAATTTTTCTTGCAGAAACAGACAAGACGGAGACAGCAGGAATGGCAAAGAATGAAGAATCCAAGAAAGATGAACTTGTGTGCTCGAAATGTGAAAATTCTGAAGCAAACAATGTTAAACTCTTGAAGGATGTAGAGAGTTTGACATTGGAAATCAAAAATTTAAAAGAAAATGAAAAATATTTTCAAAATCAAATAAAAATTTTAGAAAATGAAAAATCTCTTTTTGGTAAAAATAATCTTGAAAAGCAAATAGCAATAAATTCTCATCTTGAGAATATTATTCGACTTGAAAAAGAAGTTGAATGTGCTAAAAATAAAATTGATGAGTTAGAGAAGAAATTGAAAGGTTTTGAGACTTCGTCATCAACACCAGATTATTCTTGTCCAAAACCGATCAATTTAGTTCCAATAAGTGACAATGTTACAAATTTTGACAAAGTCAAAATTGAAGATTGTGATGATAAAACTGATGATGAAAATGAGAAAAATGAGAAAAGAAAAATATTTTTGGAATTAAAAGAAAAATTTAAAAACACCGTTTTACAATCAACTGAAATAGGTGAATGCTCAAAGCAAAAACATGTTAAGAAGATTGTAGAACAAAAACAAAGTGTTAAAATTCAGAAAATGTTCAAAACAAAAATAAAAGCTCATCAGTTCGATCATCCAATCATGATAAAAAACCACAAAAATTGAAAAATCAAAACTCACAAAAAGTTGGTAATAAGTGGTGCAGGTTTGACCACAGTTCTCAAATGCCAAATCAAGGATACAAGAAAGGACATGATTACCACAAGGCAAATCAATGTTATGATCTTAGTGTGTGGTATGAAAGTGAGGAAAGGTATGATAACAGAGTGTGTTACACATGTGGTTATCAGGGACACGTTGCTGTTAACTGCCAAACTCAAAGATTTGAATCAAGAAGATGCTATGACTGTGGAATCAAAGGTCATATTGCCAGAGAATGCCTAATGAGATCTAAGGAAAGATCGTGGGCTGAATCTCAGAAAATGGTGAAGAAATCAGTCAAGGTCGAAGAAAAGCCCAAAGAAAGGAAACAGAAAAAACAGAAAGTGAAACTATCAAAAGGGCAGAAAGACAGACTGAGAAAGAAAAGGAAGAAAGTAAGAGAGTACCTCGAAAAGATTTTGTCCTCGGATACAACCGGAAAATCAGATAACAGTTATGATAAATCGTTTTGCTTTCCAAAGAATGATCAGTCAAGTAAAACGAATTCATCAGATACAAATCTGAGGACAAAAGGGTTGATAAAGAAAGAAAAATTAACTAATAAAACCGATGAACAATCAAAGAAAGTTAAATTTTCAGACAAATCCTTTATCAAAGTTTTTAAGTATAAAAATAACAATGAAAAACTATGCATGTCACAGGTTGACAAATTTGGAAAGGTTAAACATTGTAAGGATTGGGTTCCAATAAAGAATGGCGATGAACTTGTTTCTGAGAAAACAAAAGAGCCATCTTCTGACAAGGAATTTGTTTCTACGGAAGCAAAAGAGTTATCTCCTGGCAATGATTCTGACTCGTCAATGTCAGAGGAGCCACAATCAGGCAATGAAACTGACTCGACAAAGTCAGAGGAGCCAAGTTATGAGGTAAAAACTGTCAAACCCAAGAATGGTCAGGCTTGGGTGAATCTTTTTAAATAAAATCCTGACTTGCCAGAGCTTCCAGGTTGGTAAGCGTGAAGCAGGTATCGGCATTTTTCTTGAGAAATTCATGATTGTGATATTTTGATCTTTCAGGAGGTTAATCAAGGACATTAAATTGTACTTGATTTATCTTTCCGACAAGTGGTTAAAGGAGAACAAGGTGATGAATCCCCAAATTTGTAAAATGACACACAAAGCTAATTTTTCGGAAAAACCATTTTGATTAAAACAAACTTAAGTGTTTTGAAATCATAATGGGAAAATAGTTTGTTGTCAGGGGGAGTTCTGATTGTTTAAGCCAAGTGAATGGCGAATTAAAGCAATTTGATATCAGTTTGTCACTTTATCTTGTACAGTTTGTTTTCAAATTTTCCCAGAAAATCAAAATTGAAACATATTTTGATTTTAGGGGGAGAAAAATTTAAAAAAAAAATTAGAAAATTTGAAAATGCCAAAAACATTGAAAAAGCAAAAATGAGTTTTTGTGTAATAAGAGGAAATGATAGTAAATCAGTGGACTATCACAGCATGCTAAAGAAATGAAATGTCAAATGTGATAAACGGTTTCACTAAGGATGAGACGATAGGCTCAGCTAGACTAGTAGATTTGCAATAACGATACAAACTTAAATGAAAAAGCCTAGTTCTAGTGGGAAACATGGTTGAAAGCATAGTACTTAGTTTTGTCCTTCTTGATTGTGTACCTACTCAGTAATCGTTGAATGTCGAAAGACATAAAACCGGTTAACTCTGTGAACTTTCACAACTTGCTGAAAAGTCACTGTGATTCTGTGTTTTCATTTTGCAAAGATTTAAATTTGTTTGATTTCTTTATCTTGTTTAAGCATTGGACATCCTCTGCGTATACGTGAGTATCGACCTGGATGTTATTGCCTAAACGTTCTGCTTTTTTTTTCTTTGGTGTTTCATTTAAGCTTTGGATCACCTCTGCGTATACGGGAGTATCGACCTGGTGGTTAAAGCCTAAACAACTTCAACTTGTTTTATTTTCTTATTTTGTTTAAACATTGGACTTTCTCTGCATATACGGAAGTATCGACCTGATTGTTAATGTTTAAACATTCTGCTTTATTTTTGCACATATCACAGTTGATGAAAGTTTAAAGGCATTACTTGAGTCTGTGTATTGCATGATGAGGGGATATGCTGAGATCGTGGGGTCCATAAGAATTTAGTGCAAAATTAATATACCTTAATGTATCGGTAAACATTTCAAAAGTTTTTAGATTGACTTTAAGAGGACAACTATATCGTCAATCTATGTGAATCGTTTAGAACTTAAAATGATTAAAGCTTAACGGTGCTAGTGATTTGTCTCATGAACTGATATGATCCTCTTACACAAACTCACAAAAATATTGTTTGTATATATTTCTTTAATGCATTTCCATGAAAATCAAAAATCCAAAAAATATTGTGTTTTAGTTTTAAATTTTGAAAAAAAAATACAAAAAGATTTTCGACAACTGATGTTGGAAAGCTGATTTTCAAAATTCCAAGTGCTGAACATGATGAACTACATTGGGTTGGGAGAGTTTGTTGAGAAACTTTGGATGTCATATACAAATGTTTTGAAAGATTGTATGTTTAGTTAATCAAGGTCATTCATTTGAACTTGATGTAACTATAACAGTTTGATGAATAAATGTTTTCTACCAGTTAGTTTTATTTTAACTGTCATAAATTTGTGAAACTTACGTTGAGGTAGAAGATGTGCAGGTCATTTGAGATAGATCAGCTTAAGGGGGAGTTAATAAGCAAAGAAAGAACTTCATGGCAAAGATTGTATAAAGTTTGAACCAGAAAATAAATTCCAGCTTATCGAAAGGGGGAGTTTACATTCAGGATCAACAATCAAATTGAAGTTTGAAGAAAGAAGCTGATAGAGGTTAAAGGTGCTTTTCAATGATAGACATTTTGGTTGAACGCAAAGACTGATGAAGACTGAAGACTTTGAAGACTCGACACTGCAGACTTCGTCGACATCCTAGGGGGAGTCTGTTAGTGCAGGAATGTCTGTCAACTTCGTCTGGTGTCGAGTCTTGCATTGATCAAGGCACGAAAAACGAGAAAACAGTGTTTATGGGTAATTCCGCTTGAAATGGACATATAACATTTCAAACGGAATTAAGGTTTCAAGCGAGATTAGGTAATTCCGCATGAGACGGTTTCAAGCGGAATTAACCGCCTATATATACCTGTTCAAGTCTGATCATTTGATACGGAATTATATGTGTGTGTTTGAGAGCCGAGGTGCTGCCGAATTGTAATCAGATCTGTAAAAGCTCAGAAAATCAGTAATAGATAAAGATTAGAAAGGAACAAGCTGTGTTGACATCATTTACATTGATTCCGCCTTTGTTTTTGATGATGAACTACTCAGATTGACTTGTTAGGGTCACACGACGATCCAACATGAAGTTTGTTCTGCTACAACCGAATGCAAAAAACACGTCCTTTTATATCCGATCAACTTCAAATATCTCAGTTTTCGATAACGGCACAACAGTTTTGAATATACATATAATAGAACAACCCTGGTGTTAATTTTGCCATAGGATTCATGCCTCCCTTAATCCAAAACATCATATATTGGTTAAATAAACTCCAGAATCGCCGATGCCCCTTAACTTCTACTAAATGAGTTGTTATTCTTTATTATTAATGATGGAACAGGTTGGTTTTATCGATTTTAATGCAGTTATGCTGTCGAATTTTAGTAAAAGAAATCTAATGTATTGTAACAACTCTTGCAAAATTTGTTATTTCCTATTCTAAATAGGTACCTTAAGAAACCCTAATTAAAACCCCCAAGTGGTACAGTACGACCCTAAACTTGAAAAACGCCTGAAACCAGCAATAGTGCCCTCTAAAACTTAAGGGGGTATCCCCTAATTATGTTTATCTTCACAAAACAGTTATAAAACATGTATTTTCAAAATATGACAACTCATCCAAGCTACCCCCGACACCAGGTTACCCTAGCCTAGGTGGGTCGCCGCCGCGACACGCGCCAGAGGCTAGGGAAGCCGGCGCGACACGCGGAAGGAGCCAAAATCCAGTATAAAACCCAGGGGTCTGGCACTTGAAAGGTTAGCATGTTACGACGTAAAAATCACTTCGTTACGTTACTCAAATATCCGTTTCTTTCAAAAATACCAACCGAGTCCCGAACCTCTGCTACGATAACAGGGTAATAACTGGATCACTGCTACGATACAATGTCCGATCGATTAAAACCGGTCCGATGGATGTTTAAGTGCTGCACGAATCTTGGGCTATACTTTGTCATTCGTCGTGAGGGTTTCGATCTCGTGAACTATTGTAAAAGTTGTATTAAGTTACTAGCCTAGTTTCGTTTGCATTTTTATTTAACTAGGTTTACCGGCTTAATCAGTAGGCTACCTGTGATCGTTTAAATCTGCAATGTGAGTCATTCTCTTTTTATCAAACCGTTTTGCTAAACCTCAAATTATTTTCCAGTTATATTTTACAGGGATTAAGTCTTTGCAAATCTTAAATTACAGGCAGTAAGTGGGGTTTTGTATACATTACTCCTGTTTTATCACTTTTAGGTGGGCGAACCTAAATAATGATACTCGTCACTATTGGGTGAACGGACCCAATAGTGGTATGACCACAGTCACAGATCCGGCCGAGTGACAACTGGACCAGATAATTATAAGATATGGGCAATTGTAATCGCTCTTAATCTGTGAATTATAACAATGTGTCTTTTGTACAAATTGAATGCACTCACCAGTATTCTCCACTGACCAAACCTTTTTAAAACATGTTTCAGGTGATTTACTGTGAACAAGGAAAAGTGCTGCGTAGCACTCCAGCTTGAACAAAGTGGCTCAGTAAATAAATAAACATGTTTTCTGTAATCAGGGAATTTCCCAGTGAAATTCCTTTACTGTAAAATACGGGGTTTGTCCCGATATGAATAATAAAATAATCCGGTATTTTCCAGTTTAAACGATCCTGTTAAAAGTTTCTGCTGCCAAATAAACACCAATACCACGGGTTTTCTGTTCTGTGGCTTCCGAACCGGCAATCCGGGTTGAGGGTCGTGACATGTATCTTTTAATGTAGGGTAAAATTCAAGACGAGTTAGCTAGAGCGTCGAGAGATGTGGATGATACATCACCAGTTGATGAACTCGGGGTACTCAAAGTCCCTTGGGTCATAGGAATGGGCACGTACGCGGTGTTGGTCGTGTTGTTAAAAATGTCACCCATGAAATATCGAGCTCATACCCCCCCTGCCACGACAACAAAAACAATTGGAAGAAATGCAATAAATGCAACAAAAAATGCGACAACAACAACAACAAATGCAAGTGCAAGTGCAACCATTCTCAAACCAAGCAATAATGGAACTACTACAACAACAACAACATGCGTTTCAAATGCAACAAATGGAAACACAATTTCAATGCCAACCTAATGAATTGAAATGAAAAATGGGTCAAGTTGACGAAGATGATGATTAAGAATTGGATATTTGCATTAAACTTTTAATTTGAAATTTGTACTCGATAACTAATGTTTATTTTGAAGCTTGAACTTGATAACTATGACGAATATTTTGTATTTTGAATCTTTAGTATAATATGTAGTTTTGAAATTTCATGTTTAAATTCAATTTTAAAAAGCAAGGTAATAATTGTAAAAAAAAACACATTAAAAATAATAATCTACAGGGACGACCTAATGTCCCTATAGAAAAAAATAGAAAAAAAAATGATTTTTAACTTGGTGAAACCACATATCATCCCTATACGTTTAAACCAATTTTTTTTTATTTTAACTTTATAGGGACGACTTTTGGTCTCTAAAAGTTTAAACCAATTTTTTTATTTTAACTCTATAGGGACGATTTTTGGTCTCTAAAAGTTTAAACCGATTTTTTTTTATTTTAACCCTATAGGGACGACTTTTGGTCTCTAAAAGTTGATCTATGGGGACAAAACCAATAGGGACCACCATAAAACCTGTAGGGAGGGGCCTATAGGAACAAAAGATGTGGATACCATATGTCGTCCCTATAGGTTGAAAAGACCTATAGGGATGATAAGTTGTCCCTAAAAGTTAAAAAAAAATTGGTTTCCACAGATGTTTTTCCTTGTTGAGAAAGTATCTGTCAAATCTCCTAAAAAAGGGAATATCCCTATGCAACTAACTTTCTGAGAAAAAAGGAAACCCTAAACAACCAAAAAGTATAAATAGAAGACAAGCTCAAGGTAAGGATTCATTCACAAAATACTCCCTATATCTTTCACATACTTTCCGTCAATCTATACTTATTCTCATGCCGGAGAGTGGTTACAAGAATAACTCATTCCTGTAAGGCTGTAATGACCCCTAACGGTGTTCTCTTTTATAGATCGGAGTTCAGGCCACTTCCTGTCTGACGCCATGCTTCCTTTCTTCTGGGATAAGAGTTTGACCCCTGAGAGTGTAGACAAGCGATGTTCCGCCTTGTTCCGGGGAATCCCGGTCATATCACCGTGCTCGAATGAAATAGCGTCTGTGTCTTTGGTGAAAGGGTATCACCAGTGGTAACCATCTGATCAGGATATTCGATACTCAAGATCCATTTTTCTGGTCCTATGACTTCGGACCCTGTCTGCATCTCTTTGTATCCAATACTTTACCCACTCTATCCTTTTGCGCCATCGCCACCCCTCTTGGGGTTGGGAACTTCATGAAGCCCTAGGCTGTCGAGACCATCGCGTCTAATTTCCTCAAAAATGTAACGTCTAATAATATCACTGTAATGGGAATCTGCCCGTACCACTAGAAAGGGGACCACAATAGTCCTTTCACAAGGCGTTTTTCCAAAAGTTACTGGGAAAGTTATTTGGTGGTTGATGGATGGTGGTGGTGATGAACGGTGGTGGTCGACGGTGGTGGTGGTGATGGACGGTGGTGGGTGGTGGGTGGTGGATGGTGGTAGTGGTGATGGACGGTGGTGGTCGGTGGTGGTCGGTGGTGGTGTTTAACCCTCTGCAGACCTTAAAAGATCTTAGAAGTGGCTAGACCAAGTCTACACCAAGAAGACCTCATGCAGACCTTTTTTAATGAAACGTCTTGAGAAAAACAAACAGTCTGCGCGTGGTCTGCGCCGCGCAGACAGAAGAGCATGCGAAGAGGTTTTATGAAAAAACAAACAACACCTTAGCAAGTGCTCCTCCTATGTTTACTGCTACTTTTCCAAGTATTTTTTGGGAGAAAGTTGAGTTGCCCCAGCATGTGCATTCGTGTGTGTGTGGGGTAGAGGGTCTTTATATGCCATTTTTGTTTTTAAGCATAAGGGTAATGACATTTCAAGCGACGTATCTCTCTATATGTTTCTATGAGTTATGAACTAATGTTTTGATGTGCCTGAACTTCATACTTAATGTCCTTATGCATTAAAATGGTTGTCATTAAGAACTAATAATCAATTGGGACTAATCAACAGTAATAACTACTGAAATAAATGGAAAAATTAATGGAAATTAATAAATTCATGATCAGTAGCAATGGCAAATGAGATCAGTAGCAAGTTACTACTTACTAGGCCACAGTAGCAGGTTACTACTAAGTAGTAGTGATTAAACACTGGTTAACACTAGGCTAACCAGCTGGGTCGTCTCGTGAATAAGGGTTCAATCTCTTCCTACACTCGCCGATTGCTGGATTCCTGCAAAACAGAACACCGGTGACTCGCCACAAGGAGGGGAATAGGGGGGGTTCTCCTTGTGACCACCCTCCGGCGTGAGAATAAGTACTGTTCTAAGAAGAATAGTATGTGTTGTAGGTGAAATAGAGAGAGAGAGAGAGAGAGAGAGCCGAATGTTAAACCTGAAGGAGGAGTCCTCTATTTATAGCCGAAGGATGAAGGAGGGAAGGAGGGCCTTGCCAGCTGCCGCTGAGTGCCAGCTGTCCGACCAAGAGGAATATCATCTTGGTCTCCTCTGTCATTCCTAGAGGAGTGGATGACATGGCGCATCTCTGTTCGTCCAGTTAGGAGAATTCTGACGAGGTATGACCCGGATCGGCCAACCCGACCCGGTCATCACCTATTATTTTATTACAAATACTTAATTATACGTGTTTATTCTAGAATGTTCCATTCTGTATGGATAAACTACGTAACCAAATCCCCAATCTTTTGGGAAGATCATGCAAATGCCTAACTTATCGGAGCCAATCCTAAGTTAGAGGAAACCCTAATGGTAAACTATAAATAGAGGTAAACATCAAAGGTACGATTCATTCTACTCTCGTTTACTCTCTCTCCCTCTCTACACATATTCTTTACTCCCAAAACCGAGACTTATTCTCACGCCGGAGGGTGGTTACAGGAATAACCCCATTCCTGTAACGAGTCCTAACGGTGTTTTGTTTTGCAGTCAGCTGTTCGAATTGCCAAAGAGTTGAAGTCCTAGTCGGAGCCTACCGCTCAGGTCAGTGTTTCTTCATTGGCGCCATCCGTGGGACCTTTCGGTAACAACAGTGAACTTGGACCTAATGGCAAGCAATCAGAACACGACAACAACACCAAATCAAGCAGTAATAACCAGCAACCCGTTGTTGGTAACAAGTCCTGTGGTCATTACCATGCCGACTTCGCCCGCCATAACCAGGTCTCTAGACCAGGAGTTTGAAGCATAAGCACCACCACCAGGGTTTGCAAGCTCCTCAGTCGCCCCTTCTGGGACGACAACTGTAGATCCTCTCTCATATACCTCCTGGCAACTGCGACCGGTGGTACCAACCACAGCGACCACCATTACTTCTACCCCAGTATCGACAACAAATGCACAGACTTTACGTCACAGCACTATGCCCGTTATCACATCCGCAGGTCCAAGTAACACTACACAGCAGATGAGCATGGCTCAATACTATCAGCCGCCGACCACATACGCCATGCCGCCGCTATACTCGAAGACACTTACTGCAGCATTGTCCACGCCACCCCATCAGCCAGTTATCATGCCCGCTGGAATTATGAATGCCCCAGTCACACCTGGGAATCAAGCTTATTTTCCAGGATACTACTATGCTCTTCCTTACGGGTACATGCCTCCATACAACAACCAGACGTATTCACCTCAGATGACAGCACAAAGTTATGCCCAACAGCCATACGCGGCCTACATGCCACCTTGGTGGACCTTTCCAACGTCACAACCGACTTACGGTCAATCCCCGCCTACGGCAGAGCCAGTTTACGACAGAGGAAATGCATCAAGACCTTGTTTTTTCTCAAAATGGGGGCTATAGCTCCACACTCAATATCACCACGGCCCAACCCCCTATCACTCAGGGAACCAGCCAGGGCGGGGCAACTCAACCAGTACAACCCATTAACGTAGAAGATGACGACCTCACCAAGCCTTATAAACCTATGGAAGCTACTTTCAAGTCCAAGTTTACAAGGAGAATAGCCGAGGCCCTGATTAAGGAAAAACCCACGATGCCTCAGACAGTGGGCAAATACGATGGTTTGGGCGACCCTGATGACCAACTCAACCTGTTCAAGAGTGTCGGGGAGGTAGCCTGCTGGCCCATGCCTCTTTGGTGCAAGATGTTCGTCCAAACGCTGGTAGGGGTAGCACGAGTATGGTGGGATAGTCTACCTATTGCGGAAATCAATAGTTTTGAAGACTTAGAGTCCAAATTCACGTTGCAATTCAGTCACCAGAGACGACACACAAAGGATCGAAACGAACTCATTCACATTCGTCGGCGAGACAATGAAACAGTGGAGAGTTTTATCGCTAGATTTAACAAAGAGAGCCTGGCGATCCCAGGTATCACAAACGATCTGGCCTGTGGTGCTTTCCTACAAGGAGTAAACGATGACGAGTTATTAAGGACACTCTATGGAATGGATGGTGTGCCCTCCACCATAGATGAAATCCTGAGGATAGACAAGGTGTACGTCACATAAGAAAAAACTATGGCGGCCAGTGACGCAGCTAACAGAAAAAAGGAAGCCCAGAAAAACCAAGTCGATAGAGAGCAGTGAAACTCTAAGAGCAAAAGTAGAGGAGACAGGTACCAAAAAGGTGACAGATCAGACTCGCGATATGACAGATCCAGGAGTTCATATTCAACAAATGAATCCTCCTCCAAGCCAAGGTCTGATTACCCTAATTTGAGTAAAACGCCGGCGGAAATCCTGGCCTCCAAAAACCTAAAATTTAACCGTCCCTAGCCATTAAAGGATGCTCCCCACGGTGGGCGCCAATGATGAAACAATGGTTAACCTGGTGGGGTTAACTCACTGGTCTCGTCAAGTAGGGTTAATCCCTTCTTTCCGAGGATCCTTGGCTGGATCGTCCGCTGGTTGGTTTTCTGCACAAGGAAACAAGCCGTGACTCGTAACAAGGAGGATGGGGTGGGGGTGCTCCTTGTTACCACTCTCCGGCGTGAGAATCAGTAGTTTGCTTGGGAAGCAAAGTGTGATAGTAGTAGTAGTGAGAGAGTTGAGAAGTGATACCTCAAACCTGGTTTGGGATGGGTATTTATAGCCGAGGAGTGAAGGAGGGTAGTTGAGTAGCTAGTCCGACATCGCACAGGTGTGTCAGACCTGTTAGTTACGGTAAGGATGCCACGTCCTGCTGTGGTGTCAGACTGTTGTACATACGTGGACTAATAGGCGACTGTTCTCAGTGCCACTTGCACCGAGTGTCAGACCCACTTGCCTTGTTGGCAGGATGCGGTGTGAGGCCGCATCGCTGCTTGCGGTAACAGGTGTTGTCCCCGCGTTCTTTGTCCTATCCAAGATGCATGCGGGATGCGGTGCCATGCCGCATCGCCGTTTAGTGACTGTTACTATTGTCCAGATCCCTTGTCGTGATGAAAATGTTCATAGGATGCGGTGTCAAGCCGCATCGCTATGCGTAACATTTGTTTCCGTCCTTAAGGTAAGTCTTCTCATCAATGGACAGATTGGACCGCTGTGTTCGCACGTGCCCGCACGAACACAGGTAAGTTATTGCTGGTGGGGTTTTTTGATAAGGGTAATGGTCATTCGCGGTCATGCTGACGCGAGATCTGGGACCATACCCCTTCAGACACCAGTAAATAATGTGAATATGACAAGGGCAGCGGCCATGATACCAACGATTGCTATCAGTTGAAGAAGCAAATTGAGTACTTTGCAAAGGTGGGTAAGTTGGCTCACCTGGTTCGAGACATAAAGCAAGAGACATCGGGAGCTAAATATGGTATACGCCGATAAAGGAAAGGGAGCGAAACGGAGTTTCTCCACATTCGAACCCTGGATGCTGGCAACCATGACAGTTGAACCACGTGTAGAGGATTTACACCTCACCACTGACCCCCTAATCATATCCGCCGTAGTGGGCGACAATAATATGAGAAGAATCCTGGTAGACACCGGGAGTTCTGAAGACATAATCTATGAGCACTGTTTCAACATGATGCAACCAGAAGACAAAAAATTGCTCGAATCGGTATACGCCCCCATTAAGGGGTTCACCGGAGAAAAGGTTGATCCAATCGGCCAAATTACCTTTCCAGTAACATTCGGACACGCCCCCGGGAAAGGACCATACTCCTCACGTTTCTTGTGGTACGCGCCGAGTCTTACCATAATGTAATCATTGGAAGGTTCACCCTGGGAAAACTAGACGCGGTAGTTTCCACGGCGCGTGGGTTCATAAAGTTCCCCACCCCGCTGGGGATAGCAACAGTATACCGGGACAAGCTGGGAGAGGTTTTGGATACTAAGAGATGCCGTCAAGGACCTACTGGGGCTATTGGCCCTGAAAGGTGGGTTTTAAGCACACGCCACCCTGAGCAAACAGTTACAATAGGAGATAGTCTCTCTCCTAAAGTTAAGAACAATTTAAAACAATTACTAAGGAGGAACGCTGATATCTTCGCCTTTGAGCACTCAGACATGACCGGGATCCCCCGGGACAAGGCAGCACACAACTTAGCCACGCTCCCAGGCATTAAGCCAGTCGCCCAGGCAAAGCGTAGCATGGCCTTTGATCGAAAGGTAGCGGTAGTAAAAGAAGTACGAAAGCTGGTCGAAGCTGGAATCCTCAGAGAAACTAAATATCATACATAGGTATCAAACCCCGTGATGGTTAAAAAACCAGATGGCACATGGCGGATGTGCATTGACTTCAAAGATTTGAACAAGGCTTGCCCTAAAGATGCTTATCTGCTGCCGGAAATGGATTTCAAAGTTGACTCTCTGGTCCCTCATAGGTACAAGTGTTTTTTAGACGCCTATAAAGGTTACCATCAGATCAAAATGTCAAAAGAAGACAAAGAAAAAACGGCTTTTCACACCGACGTTGGCATCTTCTGCTATACCAAAATGCCCTTCGGTCTACGAAACGTCGGGGCCACCTATCAACGTCTCATGGACAAGGCTTTTGAGAAGCAAATTGGCAGAAACTTGGAAGTGTATGTCGACGACTTAGTGATCAAGAGCAGAGAGGAAAAACAAATGCTCGAAGACATCGAAGAAACCTTCCAAGAGCTGAGAGAATACAACATCAAGCTCAACCCGAAGAAGTGTTCATTCGGGGTGGAAGAAGGCAAGTTTTTGGGGGTAATGGTCACCCGGGACGGTTTTAAAGCTAACCCGGAAAAGATAGCCGCTATAACGCGAATGCCCTGCCCCAGGAGTTTAAAAGAGGCACAAGCGTTGAATGGGCGTCTAGTGGCTATAAACAGATTCTTGGCAAGACACACCGAGTGGTCTCTGCCGTTTATAAAAACGTTGAAAGATTGCCTTAATAAGAAAAACTTCAAGTGGACCAGCGAAGCAGAAGAGGCCCTGCAAGACATGAAGCAGTTCATTGAAAAGCTACCCATGTTGGCAGCGCCATACCCAAAAGAACTCTTAAAGATGTACCTGGCAGCAGTCCACAACACTGTAAGCGTGGTACTCATGGTCAAAAGGGATGGCAAACAAACACCCATATATTACATTAGCCGGGTACTAGCGGGACCCGAAATGCGATATCCAACACTTGAAAAACTAGTACTTGCTTTGGTCCACACTACATGACGTCTCCGAAGATACTTTCAAGGACACCACGTACAAGTCTTAACGAATTACCCCTACAGCAAATCTTACACAAACCAGAAATTTCTGGAAGATTGGCCAAATGGGCGATTGAGTTGGGAGCCCTAGATATTGAATATAGAAAGTGAACAACAATCAAGGGGCAAGTGATCGCCGATTTCTTAGCTGAGATTCCTGATGGAGAAGTAATACAAGACCCTAGCACAGCCAGGCAAACCTGGAAGTTATACACTGACGGATCTTCCAGTGGGAAAGGATCCGGGGCGAGCCTCATGCCGATAAGTCCAGATGAAATAAGGTTAATGTACGCCATGCGGTTTGATTTTGAATGCTCCAATAACGAAGCAGAATACGAAGCGCTGCTGGTGGTCCTGCGAATAGCCCAAAATATGGGAGCAATAAGGTTCAATGCATATATCGACTCTCTATTAGTCAATAACCAGGTGAACGAGACCTATGATGCCAAGGATGAAACGATGGCAAAATACTTGGCTAAGACCAAGGAGCTCATAGCTTCTTTCGACAGCGTAACACTTAATCATGTCCATTGAGGAAAAAATCAAATAGCTGATGCCCTGAGCAAGCTAGCCACCTCGGGCATGGAAAAGGAAGTAAAGGTGGAAACGCTACAAGCACCTTCCATAGAACCCCGGGAAGTATCCGCATTACAGCAGAAGATCTCTGCTGGTACACTCCGATCCTAAAGTTCCTCACAAAAGGGGAATTACCCTCCGCCAGGGGCGAAGCCCAGAAAATACAAACCAGGGCATTGCAATATGAAGTAAACAACGGCGCCCTATACAGGAAGTCGTATTTGGGACCACTACTGCGGTGTGTATCCCCAACAGAAGCAAGGTACCTGATCCAGGAAATACACGCTGGTATATATGGCATTCACGCCGGATCCCGGGCAGTTGTTGCCAAAATCCAAAACGTCGGATACTATTGGCTCGGGATGCACGAAAACGCGGTAGATGAACTCAGAAAATGCCGCAGTTGTCAAAAGTTTGCTCCTCAAACGCTCCACCCTAAAAACAACTTAATTCCTATTACGGCGGCCTGGCCTTTTCAAAAGTGGGCAGTCGAGATCGTGGGGCCATTCCCGTTGGCCCCCGGGAAGCTAAAGTACTTAATTGTGGCGATTGATTATTTCACCAAGTGGGTTGAAGCAAACGCCAAGAAATTCCTATGGAAACACACAGTGTGCCGATTTGGATTACCGCTATACCTGGTGAGCGACAATGGATCACAATTCACAGACAGGGTCTTACAAGATTGGTGTGCAGAGCTTCAGATTCAACAAATCTTTACATCGGTTGCACATCCCTAAGGAAACGACCAAGTGGAGCGGGCAAATAGGAGTTTTCTTGATGGAATAAAAAGAAGGTTAGGTTATGAGGGAAGCTCTTGGGTAGAAGAGTTTCCAAATGTCCTCTGGGCACATCGAACCATGCCCAAGACAAGCAACAATGAAACCCCTTTCAGCCTAACCTATGGCGCAGAGGCAATGATACCCGCGGAAGTCGGATTACCGTCGCTAAGGCGCCTAACTACTAATGATGATAATGACAAGCTCCTTAGGGAAGGCCTAGACCTCCTAGAAGAACGGCGTGAGGCAGCCGCCATCAGCGAGGCAAAATACAAGAAAACTTTAGAGAAGTTTTATAACCAACGTGTGGCACATCAAACTTTCAAGGAAGGCGAGTATGTCATGCGGGGTAATGAGGCCAGTAGAGCGGAACCCTCAGGCAAATTGGGACCTAACTGGGAAGGCCCCTACATCGTCCAAGAAGACTTAGGCAAAGGGGCCTACCGCCTATCCCGGCTCGATGGCACAGCGGTTCCACGCAGCTGGAACGCCGCTCAGTTGAAGAAATGTTACATGTAGATCCCCGCCTCTAACAACGGGATTAGTTATTTTCATTCTATAAACAAGTGTAATTCATCATTAACGATGTCTCTTTTAACTTTGAGTTATTGAGTTAATAAAAGTTGCTTTTTTATTATCCTCTCTCATTACTTACATACACAATATCAATTACCATCACATTTATACTGCACTTTACGGCACAAAAAATTACCATCGCATTCAAACTGCATATAACGGTAAAGAGCATCCTAGACACGAAATATTTTTCATATATAAGTTAGAGGATCAAAACTATACAGCGCTAAGAGTGGGTATCTTGGTAATAGATACATTAACCACTACAAAAAAGATAGGTATTTTGGTAATAAATACATATAACTATCTTACAAAAACCAAGTACTTGTCCCTGTTGCTAAAAACCAACATATGGGAACCAAAAAACGAACATGTTCTATATACCTAAACATCAGGGAACATTGCTCTCACCTCTGCATGGGTGTACAATGCTTCACCGTAGTACTCCAAAGGATGAGGATCGACGATTAGATCATCAACATTCACCTCACCAACCGGAGAAGCTGACACCCTCTGATCATCAACCAGGCTTGCACATCGACGGCCACTATGGCATCGTTCATATACCATCCGACAACGTTGAACATGCTTGGGGGGAAATGCTTGCATCAGGGTGTCGGCTGATAGAGGAACCACACCTGTTCCAGCCTTCGAATGGCCCTCATCTTCGATACTTTTACAAGACCTGCTTACCCGGGGCACAGTATCACCGGAGTTAATCTCTCTACCTCTAATCATCTCTTCCGTCACCGGATCTTGGAGATGAACTAGAGCATCAGCTGCATCCAATCGTCGAAGTACATGGGAAATTATCTGATTACGACACTTTCGCCCCATTTTTTCAATTACCAAATTTGGAAAAAGTAGGACTCAATTTGTAAGAAGTTTAAGGGGTCTGACAACAATGACGACAACAAAATTAATAAGAAGACATCATTACATGTCAAATCGCCACACTTAAGCAAACGGCGGCGTCATCATCTTAATCACATTAATTGTCTGACAGAAAATCAAGTGCTTACATGCACCCCAAACAAAACAGTGTTATACAAAATACTAAGGAACAGTGCACATGACAAAAAATAAAAGCACTCATTTCCTCTTCAGACCCCTCCGCCACGTCCAGCATCTGGCGTAAGGAGTCCACGCCATCTTCGGCTACCTTGTCCGTCAGCTCTGCATACACGGGCAGTGGATCATTACAAGCTGCCTCAAGAGCATCCGCCATCTCTGCCTGCAGTTTGCCTCTGTTCTTTTGGAACGCGGGAGTAATCTTATCAGTTCGTTGACATTCAAAATAGCCATGGTAAACGCCATCATGGTGCCCTGATTGATAAGCAGCAGCGGAAAGGCGATCCCAAAGAGTCACAAAAGACTCTGACTGGCGTAGATACTCAAACACCCCAACCAGGCCATTGGTTATCAACCAATTCCTGTCTCCTTGTAATCCAGCTAGGCGGCTGGTTAGGCTATCCACCTCGGCGTTCGATTGCTCTAATGCATTTTCCGCCTCTTTCAGGCGCGCCTGGTGGGTAATGGAAGATTGAACAAGTCGGTTCTTTTCAGAGACAAGGGAGTCACATAATTGCTGGAATTTCCTAAGTTGTTCCTCCCGCTCCTCCAACTCAACCTGTTTGGCTTGGACCTTGGCATTAGACGCCTTTAACTCCACGGTTAGACTTTGGTACCGCTCCTGCACCTGAGACACAAAATCAGTGTCAATACGAAACTTTTCCACCTTAGCAGACAGCTCAGATCTCACCTTTTGAGCCTCGGTGACAGCTTTACGGTTTAACTCCTCCTGAACGTTTGTGGCATGAGCAAGGACTCGGTCTTTTTCTGCTATATCGCAGGCCCACATTATCCTCTCTTCCGCAAAGTTGGCTGTCACACGCTTCAGATCATCATCTGCCTTGCTTTTCTCGGAGATGAACCTACTCTCCCTGAGACCCGCGGCTTGAAGCTGGCTTTCCAAGCGATACTTTTCATCCATAAGCTCCTGAATGGCGATCCGCGCCCGGTGGAGTTCATTGTTGTCGTGCATCCACCGGCATCGGATCTCCGCTAACCTCCGGCGTTGACTGACGGCATCCACTATCGTGGCATTCATCAAATTTTCATTATTTAACCCCTCTACATAGGCTGACTCAGCCGGGAGATATGTCCGTTCAAACCTGTGATGCACTACCGGGGGGAAGATCAATCGGGACGACACCACTATTTTCCACTTGGGTTGATAGCGCTTGTCCTGCACATTTGGATACCAATAAATGGTGGGCAGATAGAGATCATCACCCAAATGGGCCCCATCATCAACAAAGCCACTGCTAGACCCCCCAGTGTCACTTACGATAGCATCCTTGACACAGGTTGACTCACCGACAGCAGAAGTTGCAGGCATCTCCTTCTCAGAAGCGGCAGAAATGCCAATAGGAGAATCGAACAATGATACGGGGGTAGCGCTAGAAAAAAGCGGTGTAGAAACAGGGGTGGTGGCCATAGATACAGCAGATGTAAACACGGGCGGCGGCATTGAAGAGCTGACAGCAACAGCACTCACCTGCAATATTAGGTCTGAAAGGCTCGACCCGCCTGAAGCGGAAGACACGACATCCACAGATGTCAAGGGCATAGAGGACACACCCTCAACTCGGACCTCAGCAACGGAACCTGCATCAAATCAGGTATTCAGCACAACAATATAAAAAAGCAACGCCTACATTCACAAATAAAGTCATTTACCAGTAGGTAGAGCGTGGGCGGCTTGGATTGCTTGAAAAGCTGTCAAAGGGGGCACAACTCTGCGTTTTTTCTGCGCGCGGGGTGGACTCATCAAATCCACAACAGCGGATGTAACGGAAGAGCCCCCTGGGGGCACAGAAATGCTAACCGCCATAGGAGAAGTAGTGGCCCCTGCGGCCATGTATTTCCTCCGGTAACCTTCACCCGGATGGGTTTTTTCGTCTCTGCAGCAGAAACACTACTTCATCCGCTAGGGGGAGGCTGGGAAATATAAGCAGCTAGATCCGCCGGAACGACGGGCAGCAGAAACTGCTCAAGGTGGATCTTTAGCACGTTAGGTTCTTGTTCCCCAAGCACACGGCCGCGACCCTCAAAGCAGCATTCCGAGGGGGATCAATGAAGTAAAACAAGCTCCACTTACCTATTTGACATTTACATAAGTTAATACAAATACAACTAGTAGAGTAAATTCAAAGCAAATTGTCACGTACCTTCATCATCCCTCTGGAAGGAAGGATATAACCGGATATCACGCCACAGCAAACTCATCCCCGCCATCACCAGGGCCCCCTCCGGGATCATTGTACACTTAAAAGGGTGTTGACTCAGCCTTTTAAATAGGGCGTTCTGAATCTAAGCATCAGTAGGGGGACCATCATCTTTGACTTTATCCTTGGACCCCATCTCCCTCCATTGCATCTCCCCGGGGATAACACCGGCATCAATATAGAAGAACTTCTTCTTCCATTCCTTATCCCTGGAACTGGCAGGGATGTACCTCAAGCAAGACACACCACTGTCTCGCCTACCAAAGGTAGGGGTGAGCATACAACCAAATTAACCGAACCGTAACCGAAATAACCAAAAAAACCGAACCGAAATAACCGATAACCGAAATAACCGAAGGGTTGGTTATTTATATTTTTAATAACCGATTTTTGCGGTTCGGTTATGGTTATTCTCATTTTTATAACCGCAAATAACCGAACCGAACCGAATATTTTAAACATAGCCAAATCCATAGCACCATAAGTCTTTAAGTTTGAATTTAAATGCTTAACCATGGCCTAATCTATATGTATCTTTGGTGAAGTATTTGAATGTTTTAACTTTTAACCATGACCCAACCTTATTGGCCAATTATAGTTTACACTAATAAAAAAAGAATGGGTCCGACCCTAGTTTATTGTTTGCGCATTAATTTTGCACAAACCACGCATTTAAAGTCCAACATTAGAAACAATGAAAATAACCGACCTATAACCGAACCGAAACCGCATTAACCGCAATACGATTAACCGAAACCGCATTAACCGAAACCGAACGGTTATGACTTTTTGATAACCGCAGTGTGCGGTTATGGTTTCGGTTATAGGTAATAACCGAACCGAACCGCACCATGCTCACCCCTAATCAAAGGTGAAAAAGGGGGACTTCCAAACAAGAACGAAAAAAGCCCTAAAAACGGTAATTTTAGGGATGTGACCCAGGGCTATGCAAGCAAACTCAAAATGACGAAGCTTGACCAACTCTAAAGGATGCAGTTGGGAGATGTGAATAGGATACTGGTCAAGAACAGACTTACAAAACCTGGTGATGGGCAACCGAAAATTGCAGAATTTGAAGAAATCACTAAACAGAGTGATTTTGCCCTCTTTCAACGGAAACGTCGTGTCTGTCTTTGACGGCAACACAGGATTCCACTCTGGATTAATGCCATACTCTTGTACAAGATTGTTAAAGGACACAGGTCCCCATTTGCAATATAATGCATCGGAACCTGTTTGGGCAGAAGAAGATTCGCCAGTTTTGGATGCCATTTTTGAAATCAAGAAACGGAAGATATGAAACAGTTGTGAACAAAGATGGAAATGGAATCCCAAACCCTAAACGGGAAACCTATTTATATGTAACATTCCTATTTTTATCATATAAGAATTTTAGGGTTGTTTAAATTTATTAACCACTAGTAACTAGTTTTATTTCTAATATAATTATTCGACCCAAATAGTTTTAAAAACTATTTTATATATAGTTGGTTGAAATATTATACTAATTAATTGGCCTGTATATGGGTGACCTTTCTATTAAAATAAAAGTATATAAAAACTTATATTATTAAACGGGTAGATTACGAGTAAGTTAAAATGTTAGAAATATGAAGTATCTAGATGGACCTAGTGACCGTCTAATAATTAAATTATAAAAATATATTATATTTGAACCTACTCCATTTTTAATGAAACTTGGTTCAAAATATAGACAAAACTATTCTCGTTCTGATGACATATTTATTATTTTATAAAACGTTATATTTTAAAAGTTATACGCGCCAAATAAGTGAAGCAGTTAAATTAATTATAATGATAAAATAATTATAAAACTTACCTTACAATTCAATGTTGAAGTTGTCTACCTGTCGCTAACATGAGAAGGAATCAAAAATCAAAATATATAAAATAATAATAATAGATAACACTCAATAACAATAGTTGGTAGACTTCAAGTTGTTCACCATCTTTCTTCTTTCTTACTCTCTCTCGCCATGTCTCTGTTAATTTTTAGACCATATTTTCTTTTAGTATCTTACTCTAAATACTACAAAACCCTGCCCCGTTTTAAGTGTTTTAACTCCCGATCACCGCTACCCTTTCCGATTGATCTGAGTCCCATAACACATGTCAAGGCTCTGCCTGACTAAGTTCGTTGGGGTTCTGTCTCGTGACATAGGGACAAGGTTGAATTAGGGGTACTATACTTAACACGAGTACAAATACATATATATATATATATATATTAAAATAGCTCAGAAGTTATACCCAAAATTTATACCAGGAGGCTTTCTAGTTGAACCCTACAGTTACAAAGCGGGTCCATTCTTTTTTCTCACTATTTTATTCTCTTTTCTTTGTAATATAATTATATTAAAAAATGTTCCAAATTGATCCATAAGTAAAAACCCGGACCCCTGAAACCCCAATCCATATCAAAAATCAAGAAATTAAGAATTGTGGTCTTCTCGCGGGCCACGTAAAGAATAGGCGGAAGGTCACGCGGGCCGCGACAGCTTGTAGGTCTCCGGATATGCATGAAGGCCACGTGTCGTCACACGTGTCGCGACCATCGGTGACTCAGCAACCTCCGATCTGATCCACACTTCCACGCGGGCCGCGTAAGGTTTGGCCGGAGGCTTAGGCGGGCCGCGAGAGAACCTAATTTCAGCTATGAATAGCTTGGCTCGTGAGCAGTTCGATGGTGTCGACGAAACTTTCAAACTCTTTATAATTTTGTTCGAATATTACTCTCAAATTAGTGAGGCGCTGCTACGATACAGGGTATTAACTCGATCGCTGCTACGATTCAATATCCGATCAATTGAAACTATCCGACCGGGTGTTTAAGTGCTATCCTTTGTCATTAGTCGTGATTTCGACAGGATGTTTGAGTACCACCCGAACTCGGGGAATACTCTGTCATTCGTTGTGAATCCGATGGATGTTTAAGTGATTGCACTTTGTCATTTGTCGTGCGGGTTTTAATCTCGTGAGTTATCGTAAATGCTGTATTAGTTACTGACCTAGTTCGTGTGCATTATTATTTAATTAGGATACAAGGCTAATCAATAGGATAAGCTCTGCCCGTATAAATCTGCAATGTGAGTCATTCTCTTTTTATCAAAAATATTTTACAATACTCCATTTTCAAATGTTATAATTACAGGAAGTAAGTCGTGGATATCTTGAATCACTGGCTAGTGGGGTATTGTGCACATTACTAATTTTATCCCTGTTAGGTTCATTGACCTACAGGGATAATCATCACTACTTGGGGTGGGACCCAATAGTGGTATGACCATCGTCACCATTGTGACACGGCGCCAGATAAAAATAAGATAGAAGCCATTATAATCGCTCTTATGCTGTAATTTATAACTAAGGGTCATTTTATAAAAATGAATGAACTCACCAGTATTTCCTGCTGACCAAATCTTTTTAAAATGCATTTCAGGTAATTACAGTAGATCAAGAATTAGAATTGGATGCGGCACCAACATGGCTTACAGAAGTGGCTTATTTTATCAATTAAATTAAATTAAGAAAAATTGTTTTATGTATTCAAATTTATCCTATAATAAAGCTACCTTTCAAAATATGGTTTTATCCCATCAATTTAATAAATAAAAATCTGGCGTCTTCTAAACTCTGATATTTTTTCTAACTCACGGTTCTGATGAAATTTCTGCTGCAATGCTTTTAAAATAATCACCGGTACTACTTGGCTGCTCGCGGCTCCCGATTCCATCCAGTGTGAGGTCGGGGGTCGTGACATTATAAGGGATAACAACCCTTCAAATTCAAAAAGGCAAACGGATGGGAACTGTCACGACCCCCGACCCACCCTGGACGGAATCGGGAGCCGCGAACAGCCAAGTGGTACCGGTGATTATTTTGAAAAATATTGCAGCGGAAATTTCATCAGGACCGTGAGTTAGGAAAAATATCAGAGTTTAGAAAACACCGGATTTTATTTATTAAATAGATGGGATAAACCCATGTTTTACAAAGGTAGGTTTAATAAGGGATAAACCCAATTACATAAAACAATATTTCTTAATTTGATTTAATTAATAAAATAAGCCACTTCTTGAAGCCTTTCAGTGCCGGATCCAACTCTTACTCCAATCTACTGTAATTACCTGAAACGCGTTTTAAAAAGGTTTTGTCAGCAGGAAATACTGGTGAGTTCATTTATTTTTGATAAAACATATTTGTTATAATTTACAGCATTAAGAGTTTTTATATTTGCTTCTTTAAGATTGGCAAAGACTTAATCACTGCAAAGTATAACTAGAAAACAGTGTTATAAGTTACAGTATTAAGAGCGATTACAATGTTTCCATATATCAACCAACTACCCACAGTATTTGTTACTCGGCTCGTTTGTGTGACTATGGTCAGATCACCCATTGGCTAACTCGTTGTCCAATGGTGACGGGAATAAGTAGTGTATACAAAACCCCACATACTGGCTGTAATTTGGTGACTACAAAGACTTAATCCCTGTAATTATAACTTTGAAAATAAACATGCTTTTGAAATCAAATTTGATAAAAAGAGAATGACTCACATTATAAGCATGCAGATTTATACGGGCAAAGCTTAGCCTATTGATTAGTCTTGTAACCTAGTGCACACGAACTCGGTAAGTAACTAATACAGCATTTACGATAACTCACGAGATTAAAACCCTCACGACAAATGACAAAGTGCAATTACTTAAACATCCATCGGATTCACAACGAATGGCAGAGTATTCAATAGTTCGGGTGGTACTCAAACATCCGGTCGGAATCACGACTAATGACAAAGGATAGCGCTTAAACATCCGGTCGGATAGTTTCAATCGATCGGACATTGAATCGTAGCAGCGATCGAGTTAATACCCGGTATCGTAGCAGAATTCGAGCTAGTGTGTGTTTGGTAGTAATCAGACGATATCTCGAGGTATAAAGCGAATTTGTTCGTCGTTCCAATGCAGGAATTCAAGTCCCACTGCCCTCTATTTATACTGGAAAAACGTCCCTGTCGCGTGGCGCGACAGGGTGTCGCGTGGCGCGACGGCTCCTCTTCTAGCATAGGGTAGCCACGTGTCTTGGTAGTCTAGCTGAGTCGATGGTTCGTTAAATTTCAATTTCGACAACAAACTGTGTGGATATTACTAACGAGGGAATACCCCCCTGAGTTTTAGGGGTCCTGATCCTAATTCTGATTGTTCTGAAAATTTTAGAGTTTATGTAGGATCACTTAGGGGTCTTAATTAGGGTTTCCTTGTGAACAAAATATAATAATAAATAATAGTTTTGGTGAGAGTTGTTATGGTTTGGGACAAAAAGGAAATAAAATGGTGGGAAAAGAGAATAGACTCGCTTTGTAACTTTAGGGTTCAACTAGAAAAGCTCCTAGTAGAATTTTGGGTATAATTTCTGAGCTATATAAAAATATATATTTGTAATTGTGTTAAGTATAGTACCCCTAATTCAACCTTTTCCCGATGTCCCGAGACAGAACCCCAATGAACTTAGTCGGGCAGAGCCCTGACATGAGTTATGGGTTCCAGATCAATCGGAAAAGGTAGCGGTGATCGGGAGTTAAAACACTTAAAACGAGACATAGCTTTATTATTATTATAAATAATAAAAAAAAACTAACATAGTAGATTTTTAGAGAAAGTTGGGCGACCAGTATGAAAAAGAAATGGGCAAATGCTATTGAATTATTATGTCCCTATTTATAGTTGGGATGGAAAACTTAGGGATAAAGCAAACATCCACCTACCTCCTGTGAATGCATACAATTCCTACACGTTTACATACATATATGACAAGATTCTTTAATTCTTTGACACATACACTGGCATGAATTCAATATAACATACACAAAATCTTAATCTTTAAATGTTTAGTTTGATTTATATTATTTTTATTTTAATAAGTGTACACGTACACTAGAAAAAAATATGTAAGTTTATTAATTATTATTTTATTATAATTAATTTAACTGCTTCACTTATTTGGCGCTTATAACTTCTAAAATATGATGTTCTAGAAAATAATGAATATGTCATTAGAACGAGAATATTTTTGTCTACATTTGGGTCTAAGTTTCATTAAAAATATAGTAGGTTCAAAATACAATGTATTTTATAATTTAATTATTATACGGTTCCTAGGCCCGTCTAGGAACTTCATATTTCTAATAGTCAACTTACCCGTAGACTACTCGTCTAATAATATAAGTTTTTATATACTTTTATTTTATTAAAAAGGTCACCCATATACAAGCCAATTAATTAATATAATATTTCAACTAACTATATAAAATAGTGTTTAAAATTATTTGGGTTGAATATTTATATTAAAATAAACTAGTTACTAGTTACTAGTGGTTAATAATTTAACCAAACCTATGGTAAAAATAGGAATGTTACAGGAACGCGTGTCAAGACAGGGGAGGTACAACTGTCATCCTAATGATGACCTAACTGTCACATCTTTTCCCATCGCCGCCATTTTTCAAAAAAAGTAACGGTACCCCACTCGAGAAACTTACGCTCAAAGGGGGAATTTTGACTTTTCCTCTTTTAGTCCGATTTTATGAACTTCATTTCATAACTTCGGACTGGGGGACATGACGAGGTATGACCCGGATCGGCCAACCCGACTCGGTCATCACCTATTATTTTATTACAAATGCTTAATTACATATGTTTATTCTAGAATGTTCCATTCTGTATAGATAAACTACGTAACCAAATCCCCAATCTTTTGGGAAGATCATACAAATCCCTAACTTATCGGAGCCCATCCTAAGTTAGAGGAAACCCTAATGGTAAACTATAAATAGATGTAAACATCAAAGGTATGATTCATTCTACTCTCATAGAGGTAATCCCCAATCTTTTGGGAAGATCATACAAATCCCTAACTTATCGGAGCCCATCCTAAGTTAGAGGAAACCCTAATGGTAAACTATAAATAGAGGTAAACATCAAAGGTATGATTCATTCTACTCTCATTTACTCTCTCTCTCTCTCTCTACACATATTATTTACTCCCAAAACTGAGACTCATTCTCACGCCGGAGGGTGGTTACAGGAATAACCCCATTCCTATAACGAGTCCTAACGGTGTTTTGTTTTGAAGTCAGCTGTTCGCATCGCCAAAGAGTTGAAGTCCTCGTCAGAGCCTACCGTTCAGGTCAGTGTTTCTTCAAATTCTAACAGTGGTTGTCGGCCTGTCCTAGGAATATCTCGCAGGTCCAGCTGGCGTCTGTCTACTGGTGACACGTGTTGTCCTTTTTGTCTGGGAGAGCATCTTTTGGTGTCACCCGTGATTTCTTCAAAAAGCTTGTCATGCTGATGTAGGCGCCATGCTGTATAAAAGTGGTGTGATCCTTGCCATGTGTGCATGGGGTTGGGACCATACCTCTTATTAACTAAGTGGTTAAAAGTTAGGGTTGTATTAAATAATTAATTACTACTTATGTAGTTTCAACTGAAGTTCCATTGATATAACCGATACCTACATTTGCACTCTTTCACGAAGAGTTACAATGTTCTATCCCAGTCATAAAGGAACTAGTTTTATACCCGTCCGTTGGACGGACATATTAATAATATAATTACATAAGTATTTTTTATTCTAAACAAAAACATTATTTGTTTAGAAAAGAGGCAAATTTAAGGAATATTGCATCAAAATGGTTCATATTTAGTGTGTAATTGACTCGAGGAGTTTCGTTATAAAGGTAACTAACATCTAAGTAGGTTTTTAAAGTATGGAATGAATTCATTTTAACTTTGATTAATTATGTTTTATTATTAATTATTAATTAATTAATAATAGATAAAAGTGGTTGATGACACGGCTAATCAAAGGACCATGGATTTGACTTTGGGTCGAATAGGAGTAAAACTGTAAAAGGGTACGTGATCCAGTGATAAGAACATGGATCTTGGTGGGCCGGGTCATGTATATACGGATGAATGAATGGTAACCCCTCTTTTGTTTTCTCTATCGCCCCTTTAACCTTAGGGTTTCATATCCTTTTTTGTCGAACAATTCATCTCTCGTGCTTTCCACTTTCTCTCTAACAATTCTTCCCCAAATGATTAGGGTTTTGTCTCTGGCATGCTCCTAACGTTCTTTTACTGTTGTACACCGGCCTTTATCCGGTGTAACGTCCGTTATACAACCGGTGGTCGATGTACTCGGTTGAATCGGCCATTGCATGATGCTTTTTCTGCCTTTGTTAAATGTTCCGGCTAAGGATGTTTTGATTGCTCGCAACCGATGTACGTTCAGTTGAAGAATCCGGCTGATTTCCAGCAACTCGAGTTGGTGGATGCTCGATATCGATTTAAGACACAATGCTTGGTGATCTTAAGTGACGATTGTTGCTTTATTTTACTCCGGTTGAATGTTTGATGGTGGTTGCTGGCGATGTGAGTCATTTCGTTTCACATATTCAGATTTTTTAGTAAACGCTTTCTTTTGCATTATTCGTCATTCTTTAGTAGCTGAAGTTGATGATTAAATCAACAAATTAAAGATACACTTAAGCATAAAAATGGATCTCAACACTTGGACTGTAAGTCTGGAAATTTTGGTTATTATTGAGTTCAGTTGTTGAGGTCATCTCTGTTTCCATATTATTGATTGACATAGGAAGGTTTGGTTACTTGAATGGTTTGTCTTCTTGTTTAGTATTTGGTATAATTGCTTGCTACTTCAACACTTAGGTTAGTCTAAATGATTTGAATTTGTTTATTTTAATTCTATTGATATTGTTTTTTGTTGACTGACACTTTATTGTCTCATGTTCTACTTATCATGCTATGAAAAAGCCAGGTCACCCAAATGGATTAACTGGGAATGTGTGGAAGAACAAAAGTATGGATCAAACACTGGTGAGTTATCAATGCCTCAGATGACACTTGCTAATTTATTATTTGAATTTTGGTTATCGTTGATTAGGCAATAAATGCTATGTTTGGTATTTCGTCGAATATTGTTCAATAATTTTTATATATTTTAATGTGGGTTTACAAATTATGTTGAGTAATTTGTTGTCTAACTTAGACTGGAGGAGTTTAGCGGGAGAGTTTTTTTCAAATCGAACGAATTTTGTTCTACAAGGTAAATGATAAGTTGTGCTATTGTTTTAGTTAAGCTTTTGCTGTACACACACATCCTTTACATTGTTACATTTGATGTTTGAAATGTGCTAAACTCTCAATATTCTTTGCATAGAAATGTTGAATTTTTTTTACATTAGGAAAACCTTTTAATAAATGTTTTGGTTGTATATATTACTGTTTAAATTTTGTGAACGCTTATGTATGTTTTAAATAAGCAAAATGTTAATACGAAGTTATTTTCTCTATATATTATTTTTTTGGCTTACAATTAAAAAAAAAGTTATAATAATAAAAATTACTCTTTTTCCATTTATTAACCAAATATCTAACTATATTACTGATAACAGCCACTAGGCCACGGTACAACTTTTCCCACTACTAACTCCTACACTATGTGTTTTAATTTTTCAAACTTCTTTTAAGTACTTGGATCTGTTTTCTAAAACCTCTGTTTTAATTAACTATATTTTTTGTTTAAATTGGTATAGAAATATAAGTATATTTTTTATTGTTTTGAAAATTTGAATATTATATTATAGTATGAAATCAGATACTTGGGTTTCCTAAGGTTTCATATATCCATAACCAGTTGGACATTTTTTATTATAACATTTTTAAAACACTCTACAAGTTAAGTGTATGTGTAAATGTATTTATTGCGACATTTTTACCTTATCTTTGGTTCATTATGGTTGGTCATCATCTACCGATTCTGTTTACATCAAAAACAAAATATTTTTTTTCTTAATTACAACTCTAAACATATTGAATAAAAGTAATGAACATAGATTTCCTTTTGGTTAGTCATGCTTTGTCATCACCTTTTATCCTTTTTACACCAAATAGATAAAGTTTAATTCTTTTATTAATAAAGTTTAATTCTTTTATTACCGTTTCAAGAAGAAACTATAAACTGAAAGAAGAAGGTACATGAATTTAACTTTACCTTCAGTTCATGATTCACCATACTCTCTTTATTTTGTGTACATCAAAAACGTAAATTCCATTTTTTAGTTAAAACTTCGAATATGAATTTGTGAACTGAATGAAAGAAAGTACATGAACATAGTTTTACCTTCTGGTTCATCATGCTTCGTCATCAGCTTCTTATCTTTTTCTACACCAAATACAGAAAGTTTTAACTTTTAAATTAAAATTTTATGATGAAACTGCAACCTGAAAGAAAGTTGTGAAATTTGATTTTACCTTTGTTTATTATGATTCGCCATCATCTTCTGCTCCTGTTTACATCATAAAAAAAAAATTGATTTTTTGAACTACATCCTTAAAGATAAAAATAAACTAAATGTATTCGGGTTCACCTTTGGTTCACCATTGTGTTTGCAGGTTATGAAAGGAGAGCAATTGCGTGTCTTGAGAGCAAAATAAGGTACTGCTTCTTTCAATCCCCATATCAACTTATATACGGGTTTATAGACAACTGCTTCCGACAGTTTTCATGATCAAGCCCATGTTTATAGACAACTGCTTCCGACAGTTTCCATGATTATTGGAGCTTTTTGAACTGCCTTCTCCAGGGAGTTTTAAATTCATTAGTTTTTTTTTAAAATTAGAACGTGGCATGTAATCATCCTAAGATTTCGGATGAGTTAATCAAATGGGAATCTGGGAATGTAAACCTCCAAACCGGTTTTAAGGAGAAAATAGATGAATCCTTTGAATTTACGGTATTTATCTATGAGTTTGAAAATCATTAGAATTGTTTTCAAAAATTATGTAGCTAAGATACTTGTTTTACATGTCATTTTATTAACGGTTTTATTTTATTTATATTCTGCAGGTTTAAATTTACATTTTTTTTTTGTTTACTGGTTTTAAAGTTCATTTGTTTTTTGTTTGCAGGTTTAAATTGGTGCTAAAGGCTTTTTAATGTGAATTCGCACATGCTTTTTATAAGAAGTGGAAATAGAATTTTGTTATTTAACGGTTTATTTTTCTAATTAAATTCCCACATTTGTAGGTAACTTATTTTATATTTATAGATAGATCATGGGTTTATGTTTGTAATTAAATTTCCACTTTTTTAGATAACTTATTTTATGTTATATATAGATAGATCGTGGGCTAATTTGGAGGAGCAAGTCAATCTCAGATAGAACGTGTCTTGGGGTAAGGTCAAAGTGAACCAAAAAAAAACCTCCCCTTCTAGAAGCTTTTTTAGAATTATAACAGCCAGGATTTAGCCTCATTTTGATCCAATGGCTGATATTGCATTTTGTTCCTTTTGACTTTAAGGGGAACATAAGAATATATAATTTGTTTGGTGTTTTCAACACATGGATATACCACTGTCTACGCATGATACATTCTCATTTTTTTCACACAAACTTCCTTTCTGTTTCATTTTTTTCTATTTTTAAGCAGACTCTTCGAATAACATCTCCTTCTTTGTGTTTATATAAGCTATAAACTAGTGTTTATGCACAAAGTAAAGATCCTTATGCTTTAAATAACACATGAACAAAACGTAAACTACGCAAGTCTCAATGATCACGTATGTATTATTTTTTCAGATTTGCGTGATTGGTGAATAGTTGGATGGAAAATGATGGTCAGGAGGTGGAGCTGACCATATGTGGGAACTAATCATCAGCGGCAACCGATCATTAGTGGCAACTATGCATCAATGGCAAATGAGATTAGTAGTAAACATTGTTGTAAAACAAGGTCTCCAAGGCCGAGTACTCTCCGAGTAAGCACTACAAGGTAGCCTGCCGAGACGACTTTCTTCAACTCTGCCTAATTACTCGGAGTCGATCAAACACGGTCAACCTTGGTCAGAATCGGATCTAGTAGGTCAACTCGGACCAAGTTTGACTTAAAAAAAAACATAATTTCTTTGTCTATCAGAATATCATTTTCACATATTTTGTTACAAATATTAGTAAATGTATGTTATTTGACACATATTTAATTTCCGAAAACTAATTTCTTTATAATTTAACATGTCCGAGTACTCCTCGCGTACTCTCAACTCCCCGGTCAACCTCCTAGCGACTTTTGCAATCATGGTAGTAAATGAGAAATAAGTCATGAGTGTTAAATTAGTTATTATTGCACTATGATAGTTACTATCTTTCTGTTATTTTCAGACTCTTCGAATAACATCTCCTTCTTTGTGTTTATATAAGCTATAAACTAGTGTTTATGCACAAAGTAAAGATCCTTATGCTTTAAATAACACATGAACAAAACGTAAACTACGCAAGTCTCAATGATCACGTATGTATTATTTTTTCAGATTTGCGTATGTGGGAACTAATCATCAGCGGCAACCGATCATTAGTGGCAACTATGCATCAATGGCAAATGAGATTAGTAGTAAACATTGTTGTAAAACAAGGTCTCCAAGGCCGAGTACTCTCCGAGTAAGCACTACAAGGTAGCCTGCCGAGACGACTTTCTTCAACTCTGCCTAATTACTCGGAGTCGATCAAACACGGTCAACCTTGGTCAGAATCGGATCTAGTAGGTCAACTCGGACCAAGTTTGACTTAAAAAAAACATAATTTCTTTGTCTATCAGAATATCATTTTCACATATTTTGTTACAAATATTAGTAAATGTATGTTATTTGACACATATTTAATTTCCGAAAACTAATTTCTTTATAATTTAACATGTCCGAGTACTCCTCGCGTACTCTCAACTCCCCGGTCAACCTCCTAGCGACTTTTGCAATCATGGTAGTAAATGAGAAATAAGTCATGAGTGTTAAATTAGTTATTATTGCACTATGATAGTTACTATCTTTCTGTTATATTCAATTAATGATTCCGGACGCAAAAAAATATTTTAATTTGAATGTTTTTTTTTTTTTTTTTTTTTGAACAGCATCTCGGTCAGGGCTATACATGACCAAAGCTCGGTCCGAGGGGGCTTCGAACCTAAGCACTCCAGGGCAGGAACCCACAAGGTGGTAAAACCTTCCCACCTCCTCTTTGTTAGAAGTGGGGATCACACAAGTGATAGAAAAATATCACTGGTATATGATTGGATAAAAACTCAATGACTTCATTAAACAGAAAAGCGCTATAAATAGCTTACAAGTCTTAACGGAACTAAACAACTTAAACGAGAAAACAGGAAGTCAAACGGCTAACAACTAATGACTCGGTAAACTAGGACACACTACTCTGACTGAATCAACCTTATTCAAATAACCCACGTGAACATCAACAGAAAGTCCAACGGTAAATTATTAGTTGTGCATGGGACTCACGTGCATATTTTCTTTCATTCCCTCCCTCAAACTTGACTGAGATATCTCATCAAGTTTGTCTTTGATTGAACATAACCCCAATTTCTCTCTCATCTTGAAAAACGTGCTTCTATTAAGTGACTTGCTAAATCTGTCAGCAACTGTCACACCGCGATATTTCCACGTATTACCGGTGGGCCCGGTGGGGAGTATCGTGACGTAGTTGATATCATCAAAGTCAAACAACACAATTTTAAATGCACAGCGGAAGCAAAAGATGAATCACATTACAAACCGAATATAAAGTAATATCAAAGTATTACAAACGGACTGTAAAGGATCCACAGGCGGATCAAATAAAAAGGAAACATAGTTCATTAGATCTAAAATGCATCCAAGCTTGCAAGACTCTTATTGATGCTAAGGAGAGACCAGCCTATTTCGATTAGTACCCGCACTTAGCCTTTTTGGGAAAATACGCCAGTTTACACTGGTAAATACAATTAACTGACTCATTTTAAAAAGGTTTAGAAAAATTGATTTGAATGCACAACGCACAAAACATTTTATAACTTGGGATAATTATTTATATATAAACTTGTAAAAGAATTACATGTTTCTTATATGTTCAGTAGCCCGAGTTGACACCGGGTTAAAGATTAATAGACACACCACATGATATAGTCCCGCGGCGAGTTATTCTCGAAATCGGCGGTTACACCTTTTTATTTATATATATACACAGGCGGGTGTATGCCTACACCCCGTGCTTAGGTCGTGGCCATTTCTATGAATGATGCCAAGGATATCCGGGACATGGTCATTAACCCCCCAAAGGCTTTAAGCAAACAAAACAATTTAAACGGGACATTTCAATAAATTAACCTTCATACAATTAAAAATTCAATGCCCGGCCAAGCGGCATTTTATATACCATACCCCAAGCCCGTATAAGGGAAAATAAGTTAAAAGTATTTACCTGAGCAAGTATAATTCACAAACAGTGTCACACCCCCAAAATCCACCTACGGAGTATCACCGCTTGGAGGCGTGACTGACCAGGATCAAGCCACCAATCATATTGAACAAGCATGTAAGTAATAATAAAATCCAACACAATACAATTGGTGTCCAAACAAAACATAGTTAAAGTTGCAAGCGGAAGCATAATGTCTAAACCAAGGCATAAGTAAATAATGTTTAAGTTCATCATGAACACTCAATGTCCATGCACCACAACGACTCTTCCCCATGCAAGCTCCTGCTAAACCTATTGACCTGCAAAGCATGTAGTAACGAGTCAACAACAAAGTTGAGCGAGTTCACAGTTGGGTGTTTGTTTTAAGTTGTTCCAAAAACATTTTCTTTTAACTGGCATCGCTGCCGTGGGGGTTACCCCATAGTTGAAAACGTGTTTAGTTTAATCCCGTTTACTCTGGCAATCCAGCCGTGGGGGCTACCCCATGTTTAATTATCTGGCTCTTCGGCCGTGGGGGCTACCCCATGTATATACTACTAGACCCGTTACCATATCGACTGCTGACTGTAGTCATGTTTATGTGCCCTGAACTGTCAATGTCTATCATCATTGACGTGCCCAGATCCATTAGTTCACGCCCGTCCTCTGCGGCACGGTGTGAGGCTTGTCAGACCTAAATAGCGCTATCTAACTAATGACCCGCTCGCCATTGGCCCGGCGATTAAGTCGATATAAAAAGGAGGGACTTCGTGATAGAGTTTTGGTCTAGTGGATTTAAACTGTCCATGAGGCCGAGGAATTATATTCCTGAACCCGTACTGTCCTACCCAAGAAAGGACGAGGAAATCCATATTCCTTAACCCACTCCCAACCCCTGGGAATCCCATGCTTTGTAGAAAGTGTGAACTCACCTTGGTTTGCTCAGTAGATAAAGCACTTGTCCTAAGTTGGTCAACCACACCCTATTATGGTTACTACTGGTTAGGACCGTTTGTAAAAGAATCACGTATTTCATACATGTATCAAGTAATCACGTATTTCACATTTGTCACGTAGTCCAAAAGCAGTGTACAAAGAATACTCATCATGTATTTTGTACCACAAATAAGTTTACACGCATAGGTTTGCACAAAAGATTCTAGCAGGTGACTCATGGTTATAAATTATTGTGCGACCAAATCACTTAAGTGCATGTATATTCAATTAGTGTGTGACCATGACTTAATAGTTAAGTGTACGAATGAAATATAGTCTAATAAGAGTACAATCCAAACAATGTGCGACCCATCTAGAGATTTTGGATGTTCACGGCTCATGTGGCCCAAACTTTACCGTCCCAGCTAGAAAGTGTGCGGCTGGGCTCCAATGTGCGGCCCAACCATTAAATATGTGACTTCTAATATGAATGCTTTAACAAAAGTGTTTTTATTAGTTTAATTCTCATGACCCACATAAACCCTTCATTATAATTCATACAATCCAAAACCAACCGAACACAATCATGATCAAAACAAAGAGGGCCGACACATTTATTACTCCTCTCATGCAATTTTGAATTTGTGGATCCTGACAATTCATATTAACCCAATCTAATTGGACCTTCACTTTTGACACATGCAAACTGACAAACTCTAAAATTCACTTTACATTCAAATATCACAAAACTTACATGTGTTCACCTACACCTGTTGCTTGATCGGACCCACACCCCTATCAGTTTCTTGTCTTTTTTTTTTTAACATAATAAACCCTCTAGTTAACATATTGTTATCATGCCTACAAGATTTTCCAAGTTATGACAATCATGCTAATCTAGTTCTTCTTTTTAACCGAATTTTACTTCCATTATACTAAGCAAGAGATATAACAATTAACACAACCCCTTTAACATGCAAATTGGCCCATAACATAATCATGCATAAACAAACATACTTAGCACATAGCCGAAAGTAATCAAACAAGATTAACATCAATACAACTGCACTAACCGAAAGATGATTGTTGCAGACTACGAGGGAAACCAGTTTCGAGAGAGGAGATGACTTCGAAGAGAATGAATGTCGCCGATCCAAGGAGAGGGAGGAGAGTATATTAGGGTTTGTGAGTTGTTTCCACAAAATACGTAACACAATAATCTCATATGCTACTGGGCCAAAGGCCCATCATGTTGTCGCCGGCCTGATTCTAGGCGAAAACACCAAGGTGTTTTCACCAAGTGGTGTTTTCGTGGGGTAAGGGTATTCGGCCAAGATTTCACTTTATTTTTGCAAGATATGTATACATATACATACATAATATACACATAACAATAACACTTATATAGCCCTCAAATAAATATAACATACACTTGCAATTAAGTACAAATTTAAATCGAATAGAAGCCTTGAAAACTCGGGTTGTCACATTATCCCCAACTTGTAAGAAATTTCGTCCCGAAATTTAGCACGTGGTTACTGAGGAAGCTAGTTGTGTTGTGTAGTTTACTGGTTTTCCTGGGGTGTCACATCATCCCCCCGTTGATTTGGAATTTCATCCCGAAATTCTGTAGTAGCTTCAGTCTCAGTAGTGGTTGCACTGTTTCCGAACAACTGGGGATACTTGAGTTTCATTTGATCTTCTCGTTCCCAGGTAAACTCTGGGCCACGACGGGAGTTCCAACGAACTCGAACAAGAGGTATTCTGGTGTGCTTGACGACCTTAACGTCCCGGTCCGTGATTTCAACTGGTTCCTCGACGAATCGCAACTGATCGTCGATAGTGAGTTCCTTCATAGGAACTATGAGGGTCTCATCTGACAGACACTTCTTCAGATTCGACACGTGAAATACGTTGTGAACTGCACTGAGTTTTGCGGGCAGGTTTAGTTTGTAGGCCACCCTGCCTATTTTCTCAATGATTTCAAATGGTCCAACTTATCGTGTGTTAAGTTTACCTCGTTTGCCAAAACGAACAACACCCTTCCAGGGTGAGACTTTGAGTAGCACTCGGTCCCCAACCTGGAACTCGAGTGGTTTCCTGCTCTTATCGGCGTAGCTTTTCTGACGGTCACGAGCTGCCGCCATTCCTTGTCGTATTTGAGCAATCCTTTCTGTTGTGTCTACAACGAGTTCTGGGCCAGTGATCTGACTATCCCCCACTTCTGCCCAACAAAGAGGTGATCGGCATTTACGCCCGTACAATGCCTCAAATGGAGCGGCCCGAATGTTGGTGTGGTAACTGTTATTATATGAGAATTCCACTAGTGGCAGATGTTTTTCCCAACCGTTGCCAAAGTCAATTACACATGCCCTAAGAATGTCTTCAAGGATCTGGATGGTGCGTTCTGACTGCCCATCCGTTTGCGGGTGATAAGTTGTGCTCATATCCAAACGTGAGCCAAAGGACTTGTGCATTGCTTGCCACAGTTCAGAAGTAAAACGTGCATCACGAATCAGAGATAATAGAGGTGGGCACCCCGTGCCTCGAGATAACTTCCTTAAGATATACGTCTGCTAGGGTGGAGAACTTATCCGTTTCCTTGATAGCCAAGAAGTGTGAAGACTTTGTGAGTCGATCCACGATCACCCAAATAGTATCATTTCCGCGCTGAGATCTAGGTAGGCCAGTAACGAAATCCATGGAAATCTGCTCCCATTTCCATTGTGGTATCTCTGGTTGTTGAAGTAGGCCTGAGGGTTTCTGGTATTCAGTCTTGACTCTCGCACAAGTCAAACACTTGCTAACGTAAGTTGCTATGTGGGCCTTCATGCTAGGCCACCAGTATGTGGTTCTGAGGTCGTGGTACATTTTATCCGAACTAGGATGTACTGAGTAACGAGACTTGTGTGCCTCATCCATCACAAGCTCTCGTAGGTTGCCATAGAGTGGGACCCAGATGCGTCCCGTTACATAGTAAGCATCGTCTTCCTTTTGTTCTAACCGTTGCCTTGAGCCACGTAGGGCTTCAGCCCTAACGTTTTCTGGTTTCAATGCTTCTACCTGAGCATCTCGTATCTGGGAAGGAAGACTAGATTGAATTGTGAGTTGTAATGCTCGCACGCGCTTAGGCGTAGTGTCCTTTCGACTGAGGGCGTCAGCCACAACATTGGCTTTGCCTGGATGGTACTTGATCGCGCATTCGTAATCATTCAATAGCTCGACCCATCGAAGTTGACGCATGTTCAACTCCTTTTGCTTGAAGATATGCTCGAGACTCCTGTGATCGGTGTAAATGGTGCACCTGGTACCGTACAGGTAATGTCTCCATATCTTGAGTGCGAAAACAACAGCTCCCAGCTCCAAATCGTGCGTAGTGTAGTTCCTTTCGTGAATCTTAAGTTTACGTGACGCATAAGCAATAACCTTGTCACGTTGCATCAGCACACATCCAAGTCCCTGAATGGATGCGTCGCAATAAACCACAAAATCGTCTGTGCCTTCAGGCAGTGAGAGGATAGGGGCGCTACAAAGTCTATCCTTTAAGTGCTGAATTGCTGATTCCTGTGCATTTCCCCAACGATAAATAACGCCTTTCTGAGTTAGTGAGGTGAGGGGTTGTGCAATCTTGGAGAAGTCTTTGATGAACCTTCTGTAATAGCCCGCCAAACCCAAGAATTGGCGGATTTCTGTTGGTGTACGCGGTGCAGGCCAGTTCTTGATCGAGTCTACCTTGGATGGATCAACATAAATCCCATCCTTGTTTACCACGTGGCCTAGAAAGTGGACTTCACGAAGCCAGAAGTCGCATTTTGAAACTTGGCGTACAGCTGTTCTGCTCGAAGGAGTTCCAAAATAAGTCGTAGATCCTGCTCGTGTTCCTCCTGACTCTTAGAATAGATCAGGATGTCGTCGATGAAAACTGTAACGAACTTGTCTAGGTAAGGCTTGCACACTCGATTCATAAGGTCCATGAAAACCGCAGGTGCGTTTGTCAGCCCAAAAGGCATGACCAAAAACTCGTAGTGTCCATAACGAGTTCTAAAGGCTGTTTTGGAGACGTCCTCTTCTCGGACTCTCAGCTGGTGATATCCTGATCTCAGATCAATCTTCGAGTAGTAGCTCAACCCTTGCAGCTGGTCGAACAGGTCATCAATACGTGGAAGAGGATAACGATTCTTTACCGTCACCTTGTTGAGCTCGCGATAGTCGATACACACTCTGAAAGTACCGTCTTTCTTCTTCACAAATAGCACTGGGGCTCCCCATGGCGAAGAGCTAGGACGAATGAAACCCTTGTCCAAGAGTTCTTGTAGTTGCGTAGATAGCTCTTCTAGTTCTGATGGAGCTAGGCGGTAAGGTGCACGAGCTATAGGTGCTGCTCCAGGAGCTAGCTCGATTTGAAAATCGACTTGACGATGAGGCGGGAGACCAGGTAGTTCCTCAGGAAATACCTTAGGATAGTCGCGTACAATCGGAAAATCTTCTATCTTCTTCTCTTTCGTTGATGCGTCAGTAACGAGTGCTAAAATAGCGGTGTGACCCTTTCGCAAACACTTCTGGGCCTTAAGGAAGGAGATGATGCCCACTACAGCACCACTCTTGTCGCCCTGAATTTCGAGAGGTTCTTTACCAGAACGGGGAATACGAACAATCTTTTCCTTGCACAGGATCTCTGCTTGCTGCTGTGATAACCAGTCCATCCCAATGACAACGTCGAAACTACCCAAGACGATAGGAAGGAGGTCGATAGAGAAAGTGTGACCAGCAAGAACAAGATTACAACCCTTAACTATGTGGGTGACCTCTAAGCTTTTACCATTAGTTAACTCTACAGTGTGCTTGGTGTTCAATAGTGTTGGTGTGCGTTTAAGCATTTGACTAACTTTTTAGGACACGTAGCTAGTATCGGCACCCGAATCAAATAAGACAGTAACATAAAAGTCGTCCAGTAGGAACTTACCCGTCACGACGTTGGGATCGTTCCTTGCTTCACCTTGGCCAATCACAAATACACGACCCCTGGCACCATTGCCGTTGTTGCCCCCGTTGTTCCCATTCCCCTGGTTGTTATTATTGTTGTTGTTGTTCTGGTTCCGGTTCAGTTGGGGACAATCTCTCTTGAAATGGCCTTCAGCTCCACACTGAAAGCACCATTTGTTGTTACCTTGCTGCTGCTGCTGCTGGCGTTGTGGGGCTTGTTGTTGCTGACGATTCTGATTTGCGGGGTACAAACTTCTACAATCCTTTGCGGCGTGGCCTGGTTTGTTGCACCGATGACAGTTACCCCTAGTGCATGGCCCACTGTGGTGTAAGTTACAGCGATTTCATTTGGGGTGAATTCCCTTGTACCCACCTTGACTTTGGTTACCAGTTGATTGCTGACTAGGGCTCTTGTAGTCGTCAGTCCTTCTCTGCTGAGACTGAGACTGAACAGAAACTGAACCTTTGCTTGAAGTTCCATCCCACTTACGCTTGTTGTCCCTGGGAGTATCAGAAGTAGTAGCGCTAACACGCTTTGGTAACCTGTTCTGTTCCACCGCCTGATCCGTGAGACGATGAGCCAACTTGATGATCTGCTGGATGGTGCCAAGGTTTGCTGAGGTCACGTGACTTTGAATATCTGGCACTAGACCCTTGAGATACAGTTCGATACGTTTGATGGGAGGGTCTACCATAGTAGGACACAGAGTAGCCAACTCGTTTGATCTTTTCGTATACGCTTCAATTTCTGATCCCGTCATCTTCAAGTTGAAAAACTCTACCTCCAGTTTATGAATGTCATCACGGCTATAGTATTCTTCTTTGATCAATTCCTTAAAATCGTTCCAGGGGGTGGCGTTAGCAGCAACCAACCCCAGCATTTGGACCTGAGCGTTCCACCACGTGAGCGCTATACCCTCAAGAGTACCAGTAGCATATTTCACCCTGCGAGCCTCAGGGCATTCACACATCTCAAAGACGGATTTGAGCTTCTCAAACCAGTGGAGGAGACCGACAGCTCCTTCAGTACCACTGAAGGTACCAGGTCGACAGTCCATAAAAGTTTTGAAGGTGCACACAGGTGGCTGAGCATGTTGACCTGTCATGGGTGTAAGAAGGGACAAGATTAAACACAAGTGTTGGTTTACGAGAGTAGGACCTAAGGATCCTAGACTGAGTTTAGACTGCAGGGTATACCTCCTGCCTGTGCGGCTGCAAGTGCCGCAACAACTTGTTGGTTAATCAGAGCCGTCAACTGGGCTTGAGTCATGTTAACGCGTCCACTCATGATCTTCATATCAAAGGAAACATGAGTGAGAGAGGTTCGTGAAAGTACGATGACAGAAGAGAGTAAGCACACATGTGTTTTCAAACTATCGTTGCTACGTTTATCTAGGCATACCATAAGCAAAGTTCTATGTAATCTAGCAAGTAGGCAATAAAACATAAACCATATTACCTAGAATGTCGAGCCTTGCACGTGGAGTGAAGCGTCGTTGTGGATCGTTGAGCACTGTACAGGTTATAGTCTGGTTTTAACAAAAACTTTTCCCTTATTAAAACCAAGTTCACTATAACCAATGGCTCTGATACCAATCTATCACACCCCCAAAATCCACCTACGGAGTATCACCGCTTGGAGGCGTGAATGACCGGGATCAAGCCACCAATCATATTGAACAAGCATGTAAGTAATAATAAAATCCAACACAATACAATTGGTGTCCAAACAAAACAAAGTTTAAGTTGCAAGCGGAAGCATAATGTCTAAACCAAGGCATAAGTAAATAATGTTTAAGTTCATCATGAGCACTCAATGTCCATGCACCACAACGACTCTTCCCCATGCAAGCTCCTGCTAAACCTATTGACCTGCAAAGCATGTAGTAACGAGTCAACAACAAAGTTGAGCGAGTTCACAGTTGGGTGTTTGTTTTAAGTTGTTCCAAAAACATTTTCCTTTAACTGGCATCCCTGCCGTGGGGGTTACCCCATAGTTGAAAACGTGTTTAGTTTAATCCCGTTTACTCTGGCAATCCAGCCGTGGGGGCTACCCCATGTTTAATTATCTGGCTCTTCGGCCATGGGGGCTACCCCATGTATATACTACTAGACCCGTTACCATATCGACTGCTGACTGTAGTCATGTTTATGTGCCCTGAACTGTCAATGTCCATCATCATTGACGTGCCCAGATCCATTAGTTCACGCCCGTCCTCTGCGGCACGGTGTGAGGCTTGTCAGACCTAAATAGCGCTATCTAACTAATGACCCGCTCGCCATTGGCCCGACGATTAAGTCGATATAAAAAGGAGGGACTTCGTGATAGAGTTTTGGTCTAGTGGATTTAAACTGTCCATGAGGACGAGGAATTATATTCCTGAACCCGTACTGTCCTACCCAAGAAAGGACGAGGAAATCCATATTCCTTAACCCACTCCCAACCCCTGGGAATCCCATGCTTTGTAGAAAGTGTGAACTCACCTTGGTTTGCTCGGTAGATAAAGCACTTGTCCTAAGTTGGTCAACCACACCCTATTATGGTTACTACTGGTTAGGACCGTTTGTAAAAGAATCACGTATTTCATACATGTATCAAGTAATCACGTATTTCACATTTGTCACGTAGTCCAAAAGCAGTGTACAAAGAATACTCATCATGTATTTTGTACCACAAATAAGTTTACACGCATAGGTTTGCACAAAAGATTCTAGCAGGTGACTCATGGTTATAAATTATTGTGCGACCAAATCACTTAAGTGCATGTATATTCAATTAGTGTGTGACCATGACTTAATACTTAAGTGTACGAATGAAATATAGTCTAATAAGACTACAATCCAAACAATGTGCGACCCATCTAGAGATTTTGGATGTTCACGGCTCATGTGGCCCAAACTTTACCGGCCCGGCTAGAAAGTATGCGGCTGGGCTCCAATGTGCGGCCCAACCATTAAATATGTGACTTCTAATATGAATGCTTTAACAAAAGTGTTTTTATTAGTTTAATTCTCATGACCCACATAAACCCTTCATTATAATTCATACAATCCAAAACCAACCGAACACAATCATGATCAAAACAAAGAGGGCCGACACATTTATTACTCCTCTCATGCAATTTTGAATTTGTGGATCCTGACAATTCATATTAACCCAATCTAATTGGACCTTCACTTTTGACACATGCAAACTGACAAACTCTAAAATTCACTTTACATTCAAATATCACAAAACTTACATGTGTTCACCTACACCTGTTGCTTGATCGGACCCACACCCCTATCAGTTTCTTGTCTTTTTTTTTTTTAACATAATAAACCCGCTAGTTAACATATTGTTATCATGCCTACAAGATTTTCCAAGTTATGACAATCATGCTAATCTAGTTCTTCTTTTTAACCGAATTTTACTTCCATTATACTAAGCAAGAGATATAACAATTAACACAACCCCTTTAACATGCAAATTGGCCCATAACATAATCATGCATAAACAACCATACTTAGCACATAGCCGAAAGTAATCAAACAAGATTAACATCAATACAACTGCACTAACCGAAAGATGATTGTTGCAGACTACGAGGGAAACCAGTTTCGAGAGAGGAGATGACTTCGAAGAGAATGAATGTCGCCGATCCAAGGAGAGGGAGGAGAGTATATTAGGGTTTGTGAGTTGTTTCCACAAAATACGTAACACAATAATCTCATATGCTACTGGGCCAAAGGCCCATCATGTTGTCGCCGGCCTGATTCTAGGCGAAAACACCAAGGTGTTTTCACCAAGTGGTGTTTTCGTGGGGTAAGGGTATTCGGCCAAGATTTCACTTTATTTTTGCAAGATATGTATACATATACATACATAATATATACATAACAATAACACTTATATAGCCCTCAAATAAATATAACATACACTTGCAATTAAGTACAAATTTAAATTGAATAGAATCCTTGAAAACTCGGGTTGTCACATTATCCCCAACTTGTAAGAAATTTCGTCCCGAAATTTAGCACGTGGTTACTGAGGAAGCTAGTTGTGTTGTGTAGTTTACTGGTTTTCTTGGGGTGTCACAAACAGCAAGTGCAAGTAGCTTTTACTGGGGCTCCTAATCTGGAACAAAAGTTTTTAATAACCTATTATATTCCTAACGGGTCTTTAATTAAGCCTTGACTTAGACCGGTTAGTTTTAAGAGAAGGTACGGTTCAACGCACGATAAAGCGAAGACCGGAATAGAATGTGATTTAGACCCGACAAGTTTGAAGACTTGTATAATATGGGTAAACTAAACACATTCTGGATTTTGAGACAAAAATGATAAGGTTTGACCCGTTTCGGCTAATTTATGCAAACTAGTTACATAAACCGCACAGAACGCGAATAATGCGTAACGGGTAACCAAATGATTCATGAATAGGTTTCCTAAGTTAATATGCCTTAAATATGTTGTGATATCAGTAGGATACCTTCCATTATGCCCAAAATGGATTTAAACTCAAATTATGCCCTGTAGGGGTATTTTGGTCATTTTATAGCTTATAAAAGAGTTTAATTATAAATCTGAGTTTCAGGTCTAATATAATTAGTAAAAATATTTATTTTTATAAGTCATAACAGTAGGGTATGGTATATATGTGAAATTTACCTTTTATAACCAAACTATGCACCGTATGGGCATTTTGGTAATTTCACATAAGCTTAAAAGGTCAAAACAGGGAATCAGAGTTAAAAACTTTTCTTTACTGTTAAAATATAAAAATTTGCTTAAAACATCAGTAGGTATTAAGTCTTATATATTTAAAATAGTTTTAATACATACTATGCGTTTAAAACGCGTAAAAAGGCGGTTTTAAGCGATTCCCGGGTTTTATAAGAAAACCTGATATTTTTATCATTCCAGAAGACTCAAAATATTTTATTTATTATATAAAATCAGTAGCAAAAGGTTTGGTATCAAAATATTATGTAAAACTCATTTTATAGGCCAAAAGGGCAAAACCGACAATTACCGAATCAAAGCTATATCCCTATGTTATGCTTAGCCTAAAAATAAATAAAAATCTTCAAAAATCCCAAAATATTATTTTACATCAGTAGGTAAAAAGTTTGGTATCAAAAATTGGGTTTAGATAGGCTTTATGCTAATTACGCCGTTTAATTAATAAAAAGCTTTCTAATTACGCTATTGAGCATAACTCTTAATCTAGACCTCCAATTGATGTGAAAATTTAGGGACATATTTATAAATCAGTAATAAAGATTATTGTCCTCTTACATTTTCAAAATTCTTGTTTTAAGGTCAAATGGGCATTATGGTCAACATTTAGGCATATAACGGAAAAATGCATATGAATCGAATAACTAATGAACCAAGTTGTATAATCACAGAGGGTTATACTAACATGTAACCTGGTCCTAATAAATCTTCTAAGGCATTTCTAAAACATGCTACATTGGGTCAGAACTGAAAGTTAAAGTAATAGTCAACTTTTGCGACTTTCGGTTCCAAACCGCGCCTAAACTTGAAATTGTCGGGTTGAACATGCTTAGACATGTTCTTACATTAATTACCAAGTTATATGAATGATAAAACAGGTTTCATAGCTTCTACATTGTTAAATATGTGATTATTTGAAAATTAGCTTTCTGTTGACTTTTTAGTCTTAGGTTTGACCCGACATTTGACCAAGTTAGGGTGATAATCAGTAGGTGCCCTCTTAGGGGTTTATTGCCTACATAATTACCAATTTATAACTACTCCTAATTTAAGAATTGACTGGACCATTAGTGATTAATCACTAAGTCAAACCTTAATTACGATGGGTTTGACTTTAGGCCATTAAACTAATAATACTGAATTAAGAGAGGTTAAGGACACTTACTGAAGTCCTATGCACGACTAAAGGTCCTTAGGAAGTGGTCTTGAGCTTCAGAAATCTCCAGAAATGAAGTTTGAAAGTTTTCAAGTGAGTGATCAAAATGTTGCACTAATGAGCTCCTTATATAGTGAGCTAAATTGATCAAGATGACGCCAAGCAAGTCTACAAATGTTGTATGATGTTCCCAGGTGTCCCTATAATGCCAAAAACCAGTTGCAAAGCCCCTGAATTCGAAAACCACTCTCCTAAGGCGGTGTAACAGGCTGAATAGGCATCTGTCCATTTTCTGCTGCCAGCGACAGCCTTACGGACCGTAAGCAAGAAGCCTTGCGGTCCGTATCCTCCTCTTACGGACCGTAAGCCCAGATGGATGCGGTCCGTAACCGACCTTGAATTGTATCGCCCAGTTGCAGTGCTTGCGGACCGTAAGCCTAAAGCCATACGGTCCGTATCCGATGACCAGAAGATAAAAACTTGTAAACTTCCAAGCTTTGACTATGCAATTTTGTTAATACGAATCTAGGGCCTTTAGCAACAGAATGGGACCACTTGATCAGGTCTGAAAAGCTGTGAAAGCCTTGCCATGCACTTATGTTGTCTTGGACTGTTTTGAAAGGAGTCATGAATGAAGAAATTGTCGTAAATACACTAAGACTCCATTCCTTGAGATATTGAATTAATCATCACAGTAGTTAACCGGACTTGAATGTATTTTCAGATGTTTATAAATCATTTTAAGGTTTGGGATTTATAAAAAGGTCACTCAGAGGTATTTAGTTAACATGTTGACACTTTTTAATCCTACCATACATTCTTTAATTTGATCCAGGTTTATAACACGTTTGCCTTACATGACACGTGTCTTTATTTTATTGGGTAAGATTTTACGAGGTGTTACAGAAACTTGCTCACTTGTTCCACAATGCTCCAAAATAACTTCACCATTTGCTACCTAATCTCGAAGGAAGTGAAACCTCACATCTATGTGCTTGCATCTTCGATGGAAGACAGGATTTCTTGAAAGCTTGATAGTAGAGGTGTTATCATACTTTATCACTAACCCATTATTCAACTTCATACAAAACTCTTCTAGAGTGCTCCTGATCCAAACAGCTTGACAAGCACACTTAGCTGCTGCCACATACTCCGCCTCAGTTGAGGACAATGCCACAATTTCCTGCTTCTTTGACATCCAAGCTACAAATCCACTATTCCATAAAAACACATAACCTGATGTGCTCTTCCGTGTGTCAATGTCTCTGACAAAATCACTATCAGTGAACACTTCAATCTTTCCACCTTTTTTGACATACCAAATCCCATAATCTAGTGTTCCTTTGAGGTACCTTAATATTTTCTTCGCTGCTGCAAAATGAGTTTCCGTTGGCTGAGCACAAAACCTGCTTACAAGATTAACAGCAAACTGAATGTCTGGCCCAGTAGTTGTGATGTACATCAGACTTCCTATTACTTGTCTGAATTTTGTAACATCAACTATAGCTCAATCTTCTGCAGTTAACTTACATCCAGGCACCATCGGCACAAACACTGGATTACACTCTTCCATATCAAATCTTTTAAGAATTTCCATAGCATATTTCTGTTGAGAAATATGTATACCCCTGGATGTTTGCACCACCTCAATCCCCAAGAAGAATTTCATCTTTCCTAAATCAGACATTTCAAACTCTTCCATCATTGAGCGCTTGAATTCCAGTAACATTTCTTCATTACTTCCCATGTATATTAAATCATCAACATAAATGTTAATGATTAATATATTCCCTTCTGAGTTTCTTTTAATGAACAAAGTGTGCTCATTCTTGCGTCTTTCAAAGCCTGCATCAATAAAATATGACTCAATACGACTGAACCAAGCCCTTGGGGCTTGTTTCAGACCATAAAGAGCCTTGTGAAGTTTGTAAACTTTGCTTTCTTCATTCTTTAAAACATACCCTTGCGGTTGTTGAACTTAAACAGCTTCTTGTAACACACCATGCAGGAAGGCAGACTTCACGTCCATTTGAAAAATAACCCAACCCCTTTGTGCTGCATAAGCCATCATCATCCGTATAGTATCCATACGAGTCACCGGAGCATACACTTCTCCATAGTCAATTCCTGGTTCTTGACAGTAACCCTTAGCCACTAAACGAGCCTTATACTTATCTACCTCGCCTCTTTCATTCACCTTTGTCTTATAAATCCATTTCACACCGATACATTTACTGTTTTCTGGCAGTTCTACCAACTCCCACGTTTGATTCTTCCATATGGATTCTATTTCTGAATCCATGGCTTGCTTCCACTTGTCACTTTTTATGGCTTCTTCAAAACTTAACGGATCTGATGGAATGTCATGAACAACATTCACTTCATCTTCAAAGACAGTATTAGTGACATAATCTTGTAGGTAACCAGGAGCCTTCCGCTGTCTACCCTCCCTTAATGCAGCAATACTTGGAGCCAGTTCACTTGTGCTACCTTCATCTGAATTATTATTGGACTGTTGCACAGCTTCAGACTGATCTTCTTCATTTACTTCATCATTGTGTTCATCCCCCCATGTCAACTCTACAATGCCTTCCTTGCCTTTACTTGAATCCCAGTTCCAAGCCTTGTTCTCTTCAAAGATTACATCTTTACTTGTGATAATCTTCTGAGTCTTCGGATTCAGAAGTCTATATGCTTTTGACTCTTCACTTAAACCGACTAGAACACAAGTGATGCTCTTGTCATCAAGTTTCTTTCTTTTCTCCTTTGGCACATGAACATGAGCAATGCAACCCCATGTTCTAAGATGATCAACCGATGGTTTAACACCACTCCAGGCTTCTTGAGGCGTAACATCTAAAAGAGCCCTAGTAGGGCATCTATTTAAAACATGGAAGGTCCACATTACAGCTTCTGCCCAAAGAACTTTAGGCACTCTTTTGGCTGCCAATACTGTCACAACCATATTCATGATAGTTCGGTTTTTACGCTCTGCCACACCATTTTGTTGTGGTGTGAACCTAGTGGTTAACTGCCTCTTGATTCCATGAGTCTTACAAAATTCATTGAAGGCGTTAGAGGTGAACTCCCCACCTCTGTCAGTACGAAGAACCTTGATTGTTTTACCCGTTTCAACTTCAACTTTCTTTTTAAATTCTTTAAAACAATCAAGGGCTTCTGCCTTTTCTGTCAATAAATAAGCCCAACCCTTTCTACTATAGTCATCAATAAAACTAAGCACATACCTCTTTCCACTACTGGACATAGGTGAAATGGGCAGAATGTATAAGTTCCAGCCTTTCTTTAGCCCTCCATGAACTAGTTTTAGGAATTGGATTCCTATGTTGTTTTCCCACACAACAGTCAGCACATACATCTTCAGCCACACTAAACTTAGGCAAGTCTTCCACCATATTCTTCTGTTGTAGTTCTTCCATTCCAGTTTTACTTAAATGACCATATATCTCGTGCCATAACTTTGGCAAGTCATCACTGCTCAAGTACATACACCTTTTGTCTTTCTCCACACCAACTTCCTTGGTTCGTTCCACTAACGGATACAATTTGATGTTGCTCATGTAACTTTGGACCAATAAACCACGCTCAGGGTGATACACCTTACACACATCTTCCTGAAACAAGAATGCTATACCTTTCTGTTGCAGTTGTCCAACACTCAAGAGGTTATTCTTGAGGTCTGGAACAAAGTAGACATCTTGTACAACATAAGTTACATCATTAAGAAGTAACTTTACACTTCCTCTTCCACTGACATTCAATCTAGTATTGTTTCCCAGTTTTACTGAATGAGAAAAACTTAAATCAAGGTCAGTGAACTTATCTTTTACTCCACACATATGGTTTGAACACCCTGAGTCAAGAAACCATAGGAAGTTTCTCCTTTCATCACCAGATTGAGCCATGAGAACCTTATCATCTTCATCCGTAACAGCCATTAGAACCATCTCTTCCTCATCATCAAATTCTACATAATTTGTCTCCTTCCAAGTGGGACACTCATACTGAAAGTGCCCCAACTTATGACACTTGTAGCATTCGACAGTCTCTTTGTTGAAACTTGATCTACCACGTCCCCTTCCCTTCCTCGGAAGCTAGATCTACCTCTACCACGTCCTCTGGTTGGACTGGTATACTCCTCTTGAGCAACCTTCAGCACTTGTTCATCCTCCTTCTCTGGCCTTCTGAACTTCTGTTCATGAACAAGCAGGGTGCTTTGCAACTCATCTACCGTCATTACATCCAGATTCTTTGACTCTTCAATTGACACCACCACGAACACATACTTTTCTGTTAGAGTTCTCAATATCTTCTCCACTATTTTGACATCTGACATGTGTTCACCATTGCTTCTCATTTGATTAGCAATGACCAACACTTTGCCAAAATATTCAGCAATAGTCTCACTTGTCTTCATCTCGAGAACTTCAAAATCTCTCCGGAGTTTCTGCAACATGGACTTCTTCACCCTTTCATTACCTTCAAATCTTCGTTTCATGCAATTCCACATACTTTTGGCAGTCTTTCGGTCCAGGATTTGTTCAAACGTTACCCTATCTATTGCCTGATAGATGTAATGTTTAACTTGTTGATCTTTGACCCGCAATTCTTCTAACTTCTTTCTTTGATTCTCGTTCAAAGCAATTCCCACTGCAGGTTCTTCCAATCCTGGATCGATAAGATGCCACAACTTCTTTGCACATAGAAGGTTTTCCATGATTTCACTCCAATGTTCGAAGTGCCCATCAAACTGGGGAATCTTAAGAGTTTCCTCGCTCATTATTCTCACACTTTTCTCACACTTTGATCGGTTTTTGCTCTGATACCAGATGATAGAAAAATATCACTGGTATATGATTGGATAAAAACTCAATGACTTCATTAAACTGAAAAGCGCTATAAATAGCTTACAAGTCTTAACGGAACTAAACAACTTAAACGAGAAAACAGGAAATCAAACAGCTAACAACTAATGACTCGGTAAACTAGGACCCACTACTCTGACTGAATCAGCCTTATTCAAATAACCCACGTGAACATCAACAGAAAGTCCAACGGTAAATTATTAGTTGTGCATGGGACTCACGTGCATATTTTCTTTTAGTTTAATTTGAATGTTAATTACACAAGATTCAAAGGGCTATCAAGGACCTTTTAGAAATATGAAACCATGTTTGTTTGTTTGTTTTCTCCTTTAAGGCCTCAAGAACCGGAATTTCGTTGCCAGTATGTATTTGTAGATGAGATTTGAACACCATTCATCAAGAATTTTATGAAACTTGAGTATATAACAAATAGAGCATAAAGAAAAATTATGACAGATACAAGAGTTAAACTAATCAAGTCTGATATACAATTAACAACTCCATTAAACTTAGAATATATGCATCTGTTAGTTAAAATTCTCTCACGTACTACTCCCCTTATTATTACAGCTGCTAATTAGAGAGGAAATGAAGTTAGATTTATAAACATGTAATAATAAATCATTAGACTCTAGTACTGCCTTTATTTTCACTAGTTTCTTAACTGGTATATTTCGCTGCTTTCACATCATGTCCAATGCAATAAAAGGAAGCATATGATCCATTTTCAACAACTAGCTAGCAGAATGTCTGTTGGACATGTTGAACCAGGTCTTCCACACTTAGCTGGCATTCAATTCCAATCTATCACATATATATAAAGCAAAGCCAAGTAATAATTGTCATCAGTGTGTGTATATATATATTAGATCAATTTATAACAACTATAGTTTAACTAACTGGACTTTAAATAAAAAAGGAATCATGCATATACAACAATAACTGATTTATATGCAATTCAATATCAAAATAATTTGGTTAAATGCACGTCCAAACAAATCTTTTTTTAACATCAATTTTATACACCAAAATTGTATCAACCTTGTAAGGATGTAAACCCACTGTCACTTTTGTGGGAGCCAAGCACCATACCACTAGGTCATTGGTCCAAGCAAACATTACACACTTGATTATTTAATTTAGTAGACTTTGTTGTAAATGATAATCAAGATAGAAAGATAACAGAAAAGAACTGAATTTCATTGATTTATTTCTTGCATTTAAAACATAAAACAAGCCTTTATTTATAGGCATTACAAGAATGAATAAAAAGGAAAGATTTTGATAAATATGGAGATGATGTTGAGGATCTATTATTTCTCTAAATTATTTTTTTCCTTTTCTAACAAAATGTTCATTGATGGAAAATTTACTTTAAAATGTTCCCGTGAATAAATGTTGTATTGTGACCCATGATTTAGTGGTATGGTGTTTGCTCTTTACAAAAGTGGTGTGGGTTCAAATACTTACAAGTGGAAGATTAGGTGGTATTTTTCCGATAATTAGATGTAAAAAAATAATGTTGTGGAAATTAAAGATGCAGTGGGAAGTATACTTGCCATCTTTTTGGCAAGATTCAAATTATAAGATAGACATGCAATTCTTGATGATCAAAGAAGGGTTCAAGGAAAAGGTGGCTGACCTTAATGGTGAAGGAATTGACCATAGTTTCATCAACAATGTTAATGCCAACATGGAGTATTTCAAAGGAGAGGTCTTCAAGAACCGAAACTATTTTAGTTGCTTGGCCTGGCAAGCGCGGTGAGACAGTCTTTAGAACAAGATTAGAACCCGAAAACTTCACCTCAACGTCGGCAATGGATGATTTTGAAACAACGTCAGAATTTGATGAAGAAGTAGAAGGTGAAGCTAATGATGGTTGCAAGTAAGATGGATTAGGTTGGTGGAATCTGGGTCTGTAAGGACTTGCTGCAGATTGTGGGGTTGTTGGGCTAATTGGCAAGGGCGGTCTGGGGCTGCGCGGTGAAGGTCTTGGGCTCAAAACATCTCCATACACTTTTCTTTGCTTCTTTGCCTCTAGTGATTGAACAACTTGTTGCAATTCAGTGATATAGTCGACTACTACTCCTATTATTGATGCTTGATCACCCTGTACGTACAAAACATCTTATTTATAAGAATTGTCGATATCCAACTATAAAATATTTATTTTTTTCAAACAGCATATATATACCCTTTTGATATAGAAACAAGGCAATAGGGAACGGAGGACAGTTAGGTGCTCGTTCATCTGCTTCCTCCGGTTCCGTTCCACGGTGATATGTGCTACCTTCTGCTGTCCATCTCCACCGTCTTCCACCGACTGCCGCTTCCTCTTGATGTCTGACCCTACAAGCTGTTGTTGTATGCATGAAGAAGAGGAATTAGACTTGTCAACTTCTTTTGCATGAAACTGTGGGGTGGCCATGGATGTGAATTCATCCTCAAGAACTTGAAGGGTACTGAAAATGTCCTCAGCACCTAGGGGTGAAATTAAGTTCTTGTCTGCCTCCATGTAACTATCGAAGAAATCAGTCAAAGAAACACATGATTCACCACCCATATTGACACAAAACAAGCAAGTTTGTTGGTACAAGGATGATTATGATGCAGTTAAAACAACTTCTTTAGGTAGGGAGGATCGAGATCGAAAGAAAGAAGGAACGAGGATCAAGAAAATAACAAAAATAAAAGACGAATCTTGCAGTTAGTTGTGGGATATTGAATGACTAACTGACATGGTTTAATCGATACGAGAAATCATCGAATCACAAATTTCTCTCTTTTTGTCTTAACTGCTTTGAGACTTAAATGCGGACATTTAATGGATCATGTTTTAACCGTTGGATGCTTTAGCGGGTTGAGGTTGACTTCTTATTAAATTTCAGGTTTCCTATACGATCATTCATATAAAAATGACTTTCTACATTCTATATCAAGTTATTTTTTTCCATAACAAGTTATATACTTTTTTTTTTCAAAAAGGTTAATAATTTTATTTTGCTTCAAAAGGTTAATCATTTCATTTTGCTTCATAAACTTGTTTCAGATATACACTCATCTAAGTTATATCCTTTTTTTTTCAATCCATTAATAAATCTTTTTGAACATAGAAATATATAGTAACCGTGGTGGTGGTTGGCGGTGAAGGGTGGTGGTGATGGTTGACAATGGTGGTCGGTGGTAACAGTGGTGGCGGGCGGTGGGGGTTATGGTAGGCGGTGTTGGTGGTGGTTGGCGGTGACAGGTGGTGATGGTGGTTGTTTGTGGTGGCGGGTGATGGTGGTGGTCGGCAGTGTTTGTCATGGGTGTTGGTGGTAGTATGTGTTGGTGGTGGTTGGAAGTGGCAGGTGTGGTGGTGGTGGTTGGTTGTGTTTGTCATGGGTGGTGGTGGCGGGTGGTTTAGGGTGATGAAAGTTTATTAGGCTATGGGGTATGGGGCTTGGGTTGGGTCGTGGGTTTGGGCGTGGCCCTTGGGGCTTGGGTTTGAAGCCGGGCGTAGGGCGGGCTAGCAAGGTGACATGGCGGGCTCTCAATGGCCAAACCAAACTCATGCCCCCAACCCAAGCCCCCAACCCAAGCCCCACCATACCCCATGGGCGTGGGTTTGAGCTTGTTTTCCACATGTCAACTCATGCCCCCCAAACCCAAGCCCCACCATACCCCATGGGTGTGGGTTTGAATGTGGGTTAGCCTATGTCTGCCCCCCCCCCCCCCAAGCCACGTGTCAACTAATGCCCCAACCCCCGCCCCACCATACCCCACGGCCTTAGTGCAAGGGTAAGGGGCTGTTTGGTAGCCTCTTAATGGTCATTAAGAGACTACCTCTTAATGGAACCATTAAGAATTTTACCAATGAGAAGGTAGAATATTGTGACATGTGATGATTTACCATTCAGAGGTTACCTCTTAACCATTCAGACTTGAGGTTACCTCTTATTCATTAAGAGGTTTTAAACCATTAAGAGGTAACATCTGAATGGTCATTAAGAGGCTATCAAACAGCCCCTAAATCTATTACTTAATTATTTAACATTATCTTATCATTTAATTATTAAGAGATCAACTGAACCACTAAAATGTGTTTATTTTTGTGAACCCAACACTCTTTCCACTTATTGATTAGAGAAAGCCTTGACATGTAACCAGACAGCCCCTAAGTGAGTTGTCCTCTTATATCATGTGTAAATAAATTTGCGCATTCGTGTTATATCTTGTTTACTCTTCGTAGAGCTAGTACTGAAACTACAATTTACAAACACAAAGGGCGTGTGACATCACTCTGTTCCCGAGTCTCATTTAACAGGTGGAGAGGAGGGAAAAGAGATGAAAATATGAAAAAACCATGTTCCCGAGTTTTATTTAACAGGGGGAGGGGAGTACGGGTGTTCAAAACTATCCGTATCCGAAAATCCGATCCGAAATATCCGAATCCGAAATATCCGAAAAATCGGATATCCGAATTGTTTGGATTCGGATTGGGATATTGATTTTCAAAATTTTCGGATATTTCGGATATCCGAAAATCTAATTTTCATTTTTTTTGGATAACCGAATATCCGAAAATATCAGAAGTATCCGAAAATATCCGATAATATCCGAAAACTTATATTCGGATATCCGAACCTATCCAAAATATCCGTTTCCGAATATGAAAAAAATAATAAAAAAATAAAAACTAAATAAAAAAGTTGGATTTTCGGATATCCGATTCACTATCCGAATCCGTATCCGAAATTTCGGATATCCGAATTCTGGATATTCGAAATTTCGGATACGGATTCGGATAGTGAAATCTGGTATCCGAAAATTTTGGATATCCGAATTTTCGGATATCCTGTTTTGAACACCCCTAGAGGGGAGCGAAAAGGAGGGAAAAATGAAGAAAATATCTATACTACTTTAATAAGCATATAGGAAGGACAGAAATGGTCATTTGTCACTTTACAACCATTTGAAGCCCATTGTACAAGCTTTAAAGCACAAAGGTGTTGAAAAATCCATTCAACACGCGGACCAACTCATATAAACTAACCGGATCTCTTTGACCCGGTTTACTCAAATGGATCCAATATATACTTTCTTTCACTCAATCTAAACCCTAATATTCATTTCATTACAATCCGCCCCCATGCTTATTCTCTCTCTCTCTCTCTCTCTCACCAGACGCGGTGTCTGCATGCGACGGATTTCACCGGCGATTTCACCATCCTTCTTCTCAGGTACCGTATTTTTAACGTTATCGGCATTTTTTGTGAAATTTTAGGGTTTGACTTAGATCTGTGAAATTTTAGGGTTTCTTTCTCCGGCGATTCCGACATCAGATCTACCGGGTTCAACTTCTTTTAGGGTTTCTTTCTCCGGTGGAAAAAAGATCCAGGTACTTTTTTTTGCCAAATGTTTTCTTAGATCTATCGTACCACCGTCGACTTAGAGGTTGTTTTGTTTGTTCTGTTATAGATGAAGATGGAGCGGTGGAGATACCGTCGACTTAGATCTACCTTACCACCGTCTAGCCAGGTAATTTTTTCTGCTGAAATTTTTCTCAGATCTACCGTCATTTTTTTGAGGATTTTTTATGAATATTGACAGATCTGAGGTTACACGACTAAGGAATATGAGAACCATAACTTTGCAAATCTGTGTTCTTAGAGGAATATTGACAGCCCGGATCTGGTATGTTTGTAGCTGATTATGTTTGTTACAGATCTGGTATGTTTTGTAGCTGATTTACATGCTTATGTTACTGATTATGTTTGTTACAGATCTGGTATGTTTGTAGCTGATTATGTTTGTTATAGATCTAATGTTACTGATAAGATTCAGTTTTGCTTTTACAGTTGCCGGTGGGTGGTAAAGGAGTTGTGTACTCCAGATTTTGTGTACTCCGGATTCATTTGACAAAGGAGTTGTGTACTCCGAATTTTGTGTTCTTAATCTGTCTGAACTGAAAGTGTTTGAGGTTGTGATGCAAAAGCTGAGCTTGTGTTCTTAATCTGTCTGAACTGAAAGTGTTGAGTCTATGATGCATAAGCTGAGCTTGTGTTCTTAATATGTCTGAACTGAAAGTGTTGAGGCTATGATGCATAAGCTGAGCCTGTGAGGTTACATATGTGTTTCTTGTGCTTAAAACACTTGTACATCATGCTTTAAAGGTTGTTTAAGTTTAGTGGCAAATTACTCTTGTACATCATGCTTTGAAACGAGGTTACATAACACAATAGACTGTGATGATGATTGTATTTTGAGGGTACATAGAAGATCCGAGTAGCATCTTGGCGGGGCAATATCCAGGTTGCATAGTTCTCAGATCTGCAACCGTGTGTTGCAGCCATGGCTTTACCCGTAGTTGTGTTCATCTCTCAATTACATGTCTGAGTCTTCCAGATGTTTTGATAAGCAAATGAGCAGGTGGTGTATCGAAATCAATCAGCTATAGTTTGATGTTTATTATGATATTTTGGTTACACAACATATATTAAACCGATTTGGAGTTGCTAGGGTTTCAGTATGAAAGCAAAACAGAGAACAAATAGAGTATTTAGTCTGAGTGAAAGAAAGTATATATCCGGAGGGTTCTTCATGTTTGTTTTGCTTTGAAAAAACATGGTGTGTTTATTGGTCATTTGAATGTGTTTGATTCGATGATAATCAGTTATTTGGGTATTTTGGGTACTTCATGTTTGTTTTGCTTGTGAAAAAACAGAGGGTTCTTCATGTTGTGTACTCCAGATTTTGTGTACTCTGGATTCATTTGACAAAGGAGCTGTGTACTCCGGATTTTGTGTTCTTAATCTGTCTGAACTGAAAGTGTTTGAGGCTGTGATGCAAAAGCTGAGCTTGTGTTCTTAATTTGTCTGAACTGAAAGTGTTGAGTCTATGATGCATAAGCTGAGCTTGTGTTCTTAATATGTCTGAACTGAAAGTGTTGAGGCTATAATGCATAAGCTGAGCCTGTGAGGTTACATATGTGTTTCTTGTGCTTAAAACACTTGTACATCATGCTTTAAAGGTTGTTTAAGTTTAGTGGCAAATTACTCTTGTACATCATGCTTTAAAGCGAGGTTACATAACACAATAGACTGTGATGATGATTGTATTTTGAGGGTACATAGAAGATCCGAATAGCATCTTGGCGGGGCAATATCCAGGTTGCATAGTTCTCACTCTGCAACCGTGTGTTGCAGCCATGGCTTTACCCGTAGTTGTGTTCATCTCTCAATTACATGTCTGAGTCTTCCAGATGTTTTGATAAGCAAATGAGCAGGTGGTGTATCGAAATCAATCAGCTATAGTTTGATGTTTATTGTGATATTTTGCTTACACAACATATATTGAACCGATTTGGAGTTGCTAGGGTTTCAGTATGAAAGCAAAATAGAGAACAAATAGAGTATTTAGTCTGAGTGAATGAAATTATATATTGGATCCATTTGAGTAAAACGGGTCAAAGAGATCCGGTTAGTTTATGTGAGCTGCTCCGCGTGTTGAAGGATTTTTCAACACCTTTATGCTTTAAAGGTTGTATAATGTGCTTAAAATGATTGTAGCTGATTATGTTTGTTACAGATCTGGTATGTTTGTAGCTGATTTACATGCTTATGTTACTGATTATGTTTGTTACAAATCTGGTATGTTTGTAGCTGATTATGTTTGTTATAGATCTAATGTTACTGATAAGATTCAGTTTTGCTTTTACAGTTGCCGATGGGTGGTAAAGGAGTTGTGTACTCCAGATTTTGTGTACTCCGGATTCATTTGACAAAGGAGTTGTGTACTCCGGATTTTGTGTTCTTAATCTGTCTGAACTGAAAGTGTTTGAGGCTGTGATGCAAAAGCTGAGCTTGTGTTCTTAATCTGTAGCATTCATACACGAAACACTTGTACATCATGCTTTAAAGGTTGTTTAAGTTTAGTGGCAAATTACTCTTGTACATCATGCTTTAAAGCGAGGTTACATAACACAATAGACTGTGATGATGATTGTATTTTGAGGGTACATAAAAGATCCGAGTAGCACCTTGGCGGGGCAATATCCAGGTTGCATAGTTCTCACTCTGCAACCGTGTGTTGCAGCCATGGCTTTACCCGTAGTTGTGTTCATCTCTCAATTACATGTCTGAGTCTTCCAGATGTTTTGATAAGCAAATGAGCAGGTTATGATGCATAATATGTCTGAACTGAAAGTGTTGAGGCTATGATGCATAAGCTGAGCCTGTGAGGTTATGATGCATAATATGCCTGAACTGAAAGTGTTGAGGCTATGATGCATAAGCTGAGCCTGTGAGGTTACATATGTGTTTCTTGTGCTTAAAACACTTGTACATCATCTATACTACTTTAATAAGCATATAGGAAGGGCATATGTTTGTTACAGATCTGGTATGTTTGTAGCTGATTTACATGCTTATGTTACTGATTATGTTTGTTACTGATTATCCATTTGAGTACAACCATTTGAAGCCCATTGTACAAGCATTTAAGCATGAATGTGTTGAAACTTTCTTCAACACGCGGAGCAGCTCATGGATCCTAACCGGATCTCTTTGACCCGTTTTACTCAAATGGATCCAATATAAACTTTCTTTCACTCAATCTAAACCCTAAATTCATAAGCTGAGCTGAAAGTTTTGAGGCTATGATGCATAAGCTGAGCCTGTGAGGTTATGATGCATAATATGTCTGAACTGTAAGTGTTGAGGCTATGGTGCATAAGCTGAGCCTGGCGGGGCAATATCAAGGTTGCATAGTTCTCACTCTGCAACCGTGTGTTTGCAGCCATGGCTTTACCCGGTTTGTAGCTGTGTTCATCTCTCAATTATATGCCTGAGTCTTCCAGATGTTTTGATAAGCAAATGAGCAGGTGGTGTATCGAAATCAATCTTCCCCTTAGGCGATTTAGCCTACCGCAAGGATTCGGTTTGGCAGGAATTTTCTTGTTATACGATTGTGGACCAGCTCAATGTGAATGCTGGAGTACTTTAGAAGTCAAGTTGGGTCCAAGGCTTGGAAGAAGGTGGGAGTTGTGGCTTTCGCTACGATATGGAGACGTTGGACGAGTAGAAACGAGAAAGAATTTAATGGCAACAACATTCCGATCGCTAAAGTGTTGAGGCTATGGTGCATAAGCTGAGCCTGGGGGGCAATATCAAGGTTGCATAGTTCTCACTCTGCAACCGTGTGTTTGCAGCCATGGCTTTACCCGGTTTGTAGCTGTGTTCATCTCTCAATTATATGCCTGAGTCTTCCAGATGTTTTGATAAGCAAATGAGCAGGTGGTGTATCGAAATCAATCTTCCCCTTAGGCGATTTAGCCTACCGCAAGGATTCGGTTTGGCAGGAATTTTCTTGTTATACGGTTGTGGACCAGCTCAATGTGAATGCTGGAGTACTTTAGAAGTCAAGTTGGGTCCAAGGCTTGGAAGAAGGTGGGAGTTGTGGCTTTCGCTACGATATGGAGACGTTGGACGAGTAGAAACGAGAAAGAATTTAATGGCAACAACATTCCGATCGCTAAAGTGTAGCAGTTTTGTTTTGATAGTCATTATGTATGATTTCAGAAGCTTTGACCATGTTGATATGTGTATTTCAATTTGTTGTATTTATGAACACAGATTATATTAAGAAAAAAAGAAAGTTATTTTTGTATTGTGTAATCATCATCTTCTTAGAGTTTTGGCGTGGTTTGATTTCATTCTTTGATGCGCAATGGAAAGAATCTTACTTTCACTTATACTTGTAGCATTCATACACGAAAACTGACCCGACCTGAGACCAACCCAAGATTCATACAAAGCGGTTTAGTTATATTCTTTTGACTAAATGAATATTTTTTAGTTATACTTGTAGCATTCATACACAAAAACTTACTTTCACTTATACTTATATTCTTTTGACTAAATGAATATTTTTTTTCATGGGTTACATTTTATTTTTCATGGGTTACATTTTAATTTTGTTACATCCCTGTTTGATTTGTTAACCCGTCCTATTCATTTCCACCTTTGATTTATATTTTAACTTTCAGGCTGTAATGAAGGTTCAACCAGAACTAAACGGAAAACTGACAGGTGTCGTCTTTAGACAAAACGTATATTAAATGTAAACTTTTAATACATACAATACAGAGACAAAACGGCATACCAACTTCGTAGACTTGACAGAACTTACAGACTCGATAACAAAAAACCGTAACATACAATACAGAGACACGCAATTGTGGATCTTTGCTGACGGGTGCACTTCGGAATGTAGCAGATATGAATGAATATAACCCCAGTGGTAGATATGTAATTAGCGAGCTCTGGAATTTCAAGGAAAATCGAAGAGCTACACTGGGGTTATACTCATTCATATCAATCACTTCCTTATGTGCACCGCACCATCTTCTAGGAGGTTGTCAAGTGTTCTCGCCTTCGTAGTTGGTGTTTTGCGTATCTTTACATCCGCAGCCATTCTGTACAATATTTTCACAAAAAACATCACAAACAAACCTGAACAAAGCAAAACAAATCAACCCTCTATTTTTTCAAAGCAAAACAAACATGAAGAACCCTCTGTTTTTTCACAAGCAAAACAAACATGAAGTACCCAAAATACCCAAATAACTGATTATCATCGAATCAAACACATTCAAATGACCAATAAACACACTCTGTTTTTTCAAAGCAAAACAAACATGAAGAACCCTCAGTTTTTTCACAAGCAAAACAAACATGAAGAACCCAAAATACCCAAATATATGATTATCATCGAATCAAACACATTCAAATGACCAATACCCAAATAACTGATTATCATCGAATCAAACACATTCAAATGACCAATAAACACACTCTGTTTTTTCAAAGCAAAACAAACATGAAGAACCCTCCGGATATATACTTTCTTTCACTCAGACTAAACACTCTGCTTTCACATTCAAATGACCAATAAACACACTCTGTTTTTTCAAAGCAAAACAAACATGAAGAACCCTCTGTTTTTTCACAAGCAAAACAAACATGAAGAACCCAAAATACCCAAATATCTGATTATCATCGAATCAAGCACATTCAAATGACCAATAAACACACTCTGTTTTTTCAAAGCAAAACAAACATGAAGAACCCTCTTTTTTTTCACAAGCAAAACAAAAATGAAGAACCCAAAATACCCAAATAACTGATTATCATCGAATCAAACCAAAAATCAAAATGAGGAACACATTCAAATCATCGAATCAAACCAAAAATACCCAAATAACACATTCAAATCATCGAATCAAACCAAAAATCAATATGACAAAAAATATCAATCCGAAACTGATCCGATCACCAGAGATTTTAAACACTGTTTTGGAGCTTCAAGATGTTTCAAGTATCAATATTGATGTGTTCACATAACTACACACTTGTTTCTTCGCATTTGATTCAAAAATTAAAACAAACAAGTATCATAGTTTCAATAAACAACCTACATCTGTACTCTAATCAGCCAAATGATCACATGAGATCTGAAACTATAGAATCAAACAAAACAAAACTTCTGTTTTGAAGATGAACCTGATGAAGATGATGAAGATGAAGATGATCTGTTCGATGAAGATGAAGATAATCTGTTCGATGTCGATGAAGATGATGATGATTACAATCGGCGGTGTTGGGTGTTAGGAGTTGGAACCTGATGTTGAGAAGTGTGATCGAAATTTCTACATATTGATATAGTGTAGATATTTTAAGGGTTTAGGTTAAGGGTATAAAGGACTTTTCATACCAACCATTAATAAACAAATGAAAACTCAAGGTTGGTAACATGACCCCGGTTGGTAGTCGATCCAAGACCACTCCACGAAATTAGATATAGCTATTTTTAATGTTTTTAGGTAAACATGTAAACTGTCGTTGCATCAGGAATTTGGTTTTGGTTATGGCTCAAAACTAAACCTCCCCGTACATAGTCCTAAACTCACCAACCTAAGTGATATGTTTCCCGCCGCATCGCACGGGTAAACGACTAGTGACCATATATTCATCCTCTCAAATTTGAGTGATTAGGAGAGAAAATTTTCCGATTTTTTTCCCAAACTAGTGTATATACAAAAAGTATTTACCTATTTGGGTTATTTTGAAAAATAATTACTCATTTGGGTACTTTTCTATATCCCTTTGTTTTTTTTATCAAAAATATACGTTTCTTTTTATTTTTCTCCATAAAGTAAAATTATAACACTCTCGGAATCAGCAAAAAATATGGTTAATTACTTTTTGTAAAAAAAATAAAAATTCTGCAAATTTTCAAAAAAAAAATCTGCAAAAATTCTAAAAAAAATCTGCGAAAAATCTGCAAAAATTCTACAAAAAAAAATCTGCGAAAAATCCACAAAAATTCTGCAAAAGTTCTACAATAATTCTGCAAAATAAAAAAAATTCTGCAAAAATTCTGAATAAGAAATTAAAGAATACAGTTCTATTCTTTAATATTATATCAATTCTTGAATATAATATTGCTTATCATCTCATCACATGCACTTTGCTGCACTAGTATAAAGAAGACAACAGTTAAAAAATGGAATCGTAGAACTCTAAACTGTAATATGTGATGAACCAAACGAAATACGACTGTAATAAAAAACTAATATAAAAGGAAATCTGGTTTTAAACATGTTATCAGATTCGTTAAAAATACAAAATTACTTTTTCAGTCCCTGTGTTTTGTAGATTTTAACTACTTGAGTCCAAAAGCAAAAAGTTTTACGTCCTGAGTCCCTATAAGCATTTTCTTTAACAATTTGAGTCCAATTTTTTAACTTCGTTTGATTTTTCTGTTAGTTTTTTATTAAAAGACTAAAATACCCTTGTATTATTATTATTATTGTTATTTTTATAATACACACTGAACACACAGTCACACACTCTCTTACTTATCCCCCTCTCTCTCTCTCAACCACCCCACCACCACCACCATCACCGTCGCAACATCACCACTGCAGCCGCACCAACGCACCGCCACCATCACCACTGCACCTCTATTGCTCTTTTTGGCTTCACCAAGCGTTTGCGGGGATCGTTTGACTTGATTGTGCTCACTATCATGTCATTAATCAACAACATTCAATCCAATACAGAACACCATATCTTCCTAATTGTACATCAACATAAAAAAAAACACTAATCGATCCTAATTCATAAAGCCCTAATTTGAATTAGGATAAATTACACTTTTCGTCCTTTATGTTTGTAGCTAGTTGCAATGGATGACCTTTACCTTTAATAATTACAGCCACAGTCCTTTATTTTGAAAACCTGTTACATCTTTCGTCCTTTACCCCAAACCCAGTTAGAAAATTAAGTTAAGTTACATCATGTGCAGAGCACGTGAGGGCATTTATGTCCATTCACATAGCAACTACCCCACCATATAAATACCACTCTTCTCCCCCAAATACCTCATTTTAGGGTTTATCCAAACCTGCATTTAAGATCATCACCTCTGTTGCCAAACATCATCTGCTTTCGGATCTTGTTGAGCCGATGATTTCACCCACCAACACCAACCCACCACACAAGTAGCACTAACCACCACCTGCAACCACCACTAACCACCCTCACACAAATCTGAATGACGATCTAGAAACCCTAAACCCACTACCATTTGCACAACCGCCCTAGATCCAGCTATAATATCAGATTGCAATGGTTAAATCTGGCCACAAATATCACCAACAACCATCACCGCCACCAGACCACCATCACCACATATGTAAACCTATGAAGTATTACCAAATTATCCAATGAAAAATACATAACATTATTCTGGTTGTTATATGGGATTTTAATCCACTACAACCGGTTCCCCAAATTTAGATAAGTATTTACATTAAAAAGCTTGCAAACCAAATCCCCCAAATCAGCTCAATCTAGGGTTTATACTTCATAGGTTTCAAACCAAAACTGATGCTTCCACTATGAATCGACTACTTCCAGATCCAGAAAGAAGATACAACTTCATTTCACATGGAATCTTCATCTTCATCATCTCACATCGTTTTGAGATCCAGAAATCAAACGGTGACGGCGATGATTCGTCGGAGACTCACAACGATGACGGTGGTGCCGATTGTGACGGCGGTGATTCGTCGGAGACTCACAACGATGACGGCGGTGATTCGTCGGAGACTCACAACGATGACGGTGGTAGTAGGTGGTTTTAGAGATGCTGGAGATAATTGTTTATGGTGGGTTGGAGAGAGAGAGAAAGAGGGGAAAGAGATGGCTGAGGCAGGGTAGGGTTGGGGGATGATGTGTGTTATGTAATATTTTTTTTGTTTTATTTATTAATTAATGTTTTAAATAAAAGTATTAAATGACCATAATACCCTTAAATGGATAGGCATAACTGAAAATTTTAACCTGGTTAGTGATAAACGACGAAATGTGTAATGTGTTTTCCAAATAAAGGATTGTGACTGTAATTATTGAAGTTAAAGGCTATCCATTGCAACCTGCTACAAACATAAAGGACGAAAAGTGTAATTTATCCTTTGAATTAATAACATCTACAGTGGATACCTGTTTTGTTTCACTATGTCACTAATAACATGAAACTTTGTCTTCAGCCATTTGACTTTTGACATCTGTTTCTTGACTTCACACCCACCTCCTCTGCACCAGCCTTCCTTTTGCCTCGCTACACATCCTTGTTTCTAGATTGTCATAACCCGTTAAATCCTAGAGTTGTAGCTAGACGGAGGAGTCAAGCTTCCAAATCCAAATCCAAATCCAAGAAACAAGACTAGGACAACACAAGATGCGAACAATGCGGGTCAGGTGTAACACCTAGGAAATTTACGTCCTATAAGGTCTTGACACGTGTCATAACCTTTAAACGTGTGAAAGAATACTTTCGAGGGACTAAAGTTGACAAACAATGAAACTATGTAAATATAAGGGTTCAAAGTGTCAACAATGAATAAATATACTTTACAATAACCCTACATGATGTTTATAACCTTAAACGAATGGATCATGGATCATACGAAGCGAATTGTGAAAGAAAGTGAGAGATTACAAACTACAGGGGTGAAATGTGTCAACATGTTAAGTTACACCTCTGAGTGACCTTTTAGCAAACCCGAAGCCTTGTAACGATTAATTATGCTCACTAGAATGCACCATAAAAATTTCACCAAGTTTCGTTACCGTATGAGAAAGTTATGATAAAATTCGTGTGTGAGGGTTAGAATCGTCAACATTGAAAATTAGGGCTTTTCGGGTGATCACAAAGTTACCCGAGGACTTAACAAAGATGGTATAAGCCCTAAAGCCCCCATATGTCAATATTAAAGGATGAGAATGCAAGAAACCAAGTGAAAATGACCTTTCGGGGGACTAAGGGCCAAAAGTGCAATAAAAGAAAACATGTTTACCTGATCCGGAGGTCCATGCGGCCCGCGTAAGGATTGCCAATACCTCAGGCGGGCCGCGTCCGACTGCCAGTCGCAGAAAAACCCACAGGTGGCTGTTTCAGCCTTGTAACCGACTTCAATTGCATTTCCTAAATTCTATGGGCTGCCTAAAGTGGTATTTAGGCTATAGAGGGCACATGTTCACATCTTGGATCATCCTAGGCATGCATGGCAACAATCTAAGATGATTAAAGTTGCTATTTAAGGCACATGTTGCAACATGCAACCACACTTCAACTTCTGATCAATTCTGGAACTCCCAAGCTGATACAAGACCTTCTTAATCATCCATTAGTCACTTGTAAGTACCCTTGACCCTTCTAAATTAAGTTATGCTTAGTTTATAGCCTAGAAGTCAAACCGTCGTAACTACGGTTTGACTTAGCGATAAAACACAATCGGTCCAGGGTTTTGTCGAAATAAAAGTTGTTATAAGTTGGTAATTATATGGGTAATAAACCCCTAAAAGGGCACTCACTGATTCCTAATCTAACTAGGTCGTTTGTCGAGTCAAACATTGTCCGAAAAAGTCAACAGAATTGTGATTTTTGGTTTAACACGCGAATAGCACATTAGAAGGCGTGTAACCTATTTTATCATTCATATAACCTGTTAATAAGTATAAAAACTTGTCTAAGCTTGTTTGATACGACAACTTTCTGTTTTGAACCGATTCGGAGCCGAAAGTCGCATAGTTTGACTTTCTGCTTTGACCTCGATTCTGACCCGGTTTTGATAGGTTTAGACATGCCTTAAAGTTCCATTAGGATCTAGTTACATGTGTGTATAACCCTCTGCGTTTATACCACTTGTAACCTTGATTGTCCGACGTTTCCGTTAATTGCTTAAATAGTGACCATAATGCCCTTATGATCATAAAACGAGATTTTTGAAGATATGAAAGAACAATAACCTTTGTTACTGATTATTAAACATGTCCCTAAAATTTCACGTCAATCGGAGGTCTAGATTAGGAGTTATGCTTAATGACGTAATTATAACGTTTCTTAGTAATTAAACGGCGTCATTAGCGTAAAACCTATCTAAACCCAATTTTTGACACCAAACCTTTTACCCATTGATGTGATATAATATTTTGGGATTTTTGAAGATTTTTAATTATTTTTAAACTGATCATAAGCTAGGATTATCGTCTTAATTCGGTTAATACCGAATATACCCTTTTCGGCCATAAAATGAGTTTTACAAATCCTTTTGACGCCAATCCAATTGCTACTGATTTTAAATAATAAATGAAGTATTTTGAACCTGTTAAATTGATCAGAAAACTCAGAATCCTATTTTAACCCGTTAATCGCTTAAAACGACGTTATACGCGTATTAAACGCATAGTTAGGGTTTAAAACTGTTTTGGGCATAATGGAAGGTATCCTACTGATATCACAACATATTTAAGGCATGTTAACTTAGGAAACCTGTTTAGGACTCTTATGATTACCCGTTACGCTTCATACGCGTTCGGTTCGGTTTATGTAACTAGTTTACATAAATTTGCCGAAACGGGTCAAACCTTATCGGTTTTATCTCAAAATCCAGAATGTGTATAATATACCCATATTAAGCAAGTCTTCAAACTTGTCAGGTCTAAATCACATTCTATCCGGTCTTCGCTTAATCGTGCGTACGAACCGTATCTTTAAAACTAACCGGTCTAAGCTTAAGCTTAACTAAAGACCCGTTAGGATTCTAATAGGTTATTATAAACCTTCGTTCCAGATTAGGAGAACCGGTAAAAGATACTTGCACTCGCTGATTTTGATTTATACTTGCTCAGGTAAATACTTTTAACTTATTTCCCTATACGAGCTTGGGGTACGGTATATAAAATACCGCTTGGTCGGGCATTGAATCTTTAATTGTTTTATGGTTAAAGTATTGAGATGTCTCGTTTAATTTGTTTTGTTTGCTTAAAGCCTTTGGGGGGTTAATGACCATGTCCCGGATATCCCTGGCATCATTTTACGAAATGGCCACGACCTTAGCACACAGGTGTAGGCGTACACCTGTCAGTGTCTCATTTAAATAATGTGGTGTGTCTATTGATCTTTAACCCGGCTCGATCCGGGCTACTGAACGCATAAGTAACATGTAAATCCTTTACAAGCATTATATTCAAATAATTATCCCAAGTTATAAAATATTATTTGTGCCTTGTGCCTTAAATGCTTTTTCTTAAACTCTTTTCAAAATGAGTCGGTTGATTGTATTTACCAGTGTAAACTGACGTATTTTCTCAAAAAGGTTAAGTGCAGGTACTACGCGTAATAGGCTGGTTTTTCTCCTAGCATCCACAATAAGTCTCGCAAGCTTGGATGTCATAGACTGTTGAACATTGTTTCCTTTTATTTTGATCTACCTGTGGATTTATATTCGACTACTTGTGATACTTAATATTACAATATTGTATGGTTGAAATGAATCTATACTTTTGCTTCCGCTGTGCATTTAAATATTGTGTTGTTTGACTATTGTGTTACCAACCACGTCACGATACTCCCCTACCGGGCCCACCGGTAATACGTGGAAATTTGGGGTGTGACATCAGGTGATTTCGGATCGGAGCTCCTTGCCTCTGTTCCAATCGACTCATGGTTCTGCCCTTCTTGCTCATCTAATCGGAAAACCATTCCAAGTTAACACGTCGGAGACTCCGATCTGGACGAGGCGGCGAGCGAGGTGGCGGCCGAGTATGGCTTCGTCGGAGTTGAAGGAGACGGCGGACTGGATGCAGCAAGTAGGGCTGGATGAGAGAGAGAGACTACAGATTTTTTTTGATCTTTTGTGAGTATATAAATATATATAAAAAATTGAAAGAATACCTTGTGCATAGACACTTGTACTTTGTGTGTAAATGACTAAATTGCCCTTGTAGTTAATAGATTAGGTGGATGGTGTTACAAAATTGGACTCAAATGGTTAAAGAAAATGCTTATAGGGACTCAGGGCGTTAAACTTTTTGCTTTTGGACTCAAGTAGTTAAAACCTATAAAACACAGGGACTCAAAAAGTAATTTACCCCAACAGTTAAAAAATGGAATCGTAGAACTCTAAAGTGTAATATGTGATGAACCAAACGAAATACGACTGTAATAAAAAACTAATATCAAAGGAAATCTGGTTCTAAACATGTTATCAGATTCGTTAAAAATAATAAGATTAACCAAACCTGAGGATCGATGCGCCGTTGCGATGAACGCGCCACCGGGAGAATGCGCCGCTAGCAGGAACACGTCGCAAGGATGCGCCGTCGGGAGAAAAACCGCCGCTTAGGGAACGGGGGTCGCCGGGAGGACGCCGTCGCTTTATGTCGATGGTTGCGTGATTACGAAGAGTAGCGATGGAAGTTACGCTCTGTGGGTTTTTTCTAATAAAAATAATATTGTTACTTTAAATCTACCCGAATATGTAATTATTTTTAAAGTACCCAAGTAGGTAAATATTTTTTTGTATCTACAATTGTTTGGGAAAAAACTCAAATTTTTCTTCCCCTCCCCCTGTTAAATGGGACTCGGGAGCATGTTAGGTTGGAGAGATTTTATTATGTGGAATGAAAACTAGAAAAACAATGGTTGCATATGGGGACCGTGGGACACCAATATCTGGATAATTTTTTTGTCAATATTTGGACAACTTGTATAATTTTAAGTATCTATATAACTTCTGGGTTGATTATGTAATTTGTATATATCTCAAGACAAATTTTTAATGGAAATTACTGAATATTCAGAAAAAGGGGTTTTTTTTAAATCCTCAAGGGTAGTAAAGGTGCACCCGATTTGCGACCAAAATTCAGCCTTCAAACAAAGACATAAAGACTTATTGGGTTACTTAAGTGTGCAATTTTCATGAGAAATCAATATAGAAGGGTGCTTGGAGATAAAATAAATAAGCAACCTCGATTACTGCGATGTGAACATTCTCTTCAGCAAATAGATTAAACGCCACAGCAGTGAGTACCTGTATCATGAAATACAACGAGATAACCAATCTATTGCTACTAGGAAATTTGATTACAAGAAGTGGTGATTAGCATGTTAAAAGGGATACCTCAAAATGACTAAGATGCCCATGTTCAAGTTGCACGGCTTGATCAAGAACAACTTTTATCCTTTGGAACAAGGAATTTACTGCCTTTGCTGATACCGGATTACCTAGTTTTCCAACTGTTATGCGTTCCCTTATGGTCTTAATATGTGGACTGCTTAGAGAAGATGAATCAGATGGTTGCTAGTTAATTCACATATTGTGTAACATCCTTATGTAGTGACGTACTACAAATAAAACTAACCATTGTGATCAACAAGTAATACCTTGTGTAGCAACCAACAGAGTACCCTTCAGCACGTAAAATATTGGACACAAATGCAGCAGTTGAACCTTTTCCTTTGGTCCCAGCAACGTGAATGACCTAGATTAAATAATATCCCGCTATTTAAAGACTAATTTAAAGATAACAAGTAATTTACGTAGGTAATATTAGATGGTGAAATTTTCAAGGTTCATATAAAACACTAACCTTATATTTAGATTGAGGATTTCCAAGGGATTGCATCAGCCGCTTCATCCTTCCAAGATCAAAACCATCATCAGAGTCAGTTCCAGCACCTTTTGGAACACCAGATTTCTCGTGGTTCTTCAGATTATTCAAATAATCATTGAATTCTTTCAGTTCTGACTCTTCTTCTGATATCACTCCTGAAAAGTTACACTTGATCCCTAAACCGTTTAGGTATTTCCTGCCACCAGTGGCAATTAAAGACTTGTGGTGTCGATGGAAGCTGGCAACAATCCTGGAGAAAATCATCTTTTTTCTCTTTTATTTTGTAACTCCCCTGCTATAGCTAAGCTAAGTCGTCACCAGGCAGCCATTACGTTTCCGTTTCTTGTAAAACAAATAGTGTTTCGGTTACTATATGATGCTGAAAGCACAAGACATTTAGTCAGACTTTCTGTTTCTGTTTCAGGGTACAGCATATAATACATTATAGAATAGTGAGAAACATGGAACCATACAATTACAGAACCTAGCACTTGAGAATGATGCTAACAATTGACCATCCCCTAAGGTTTCTTGAAACATGATTTGCTGACTAGACTTAGACATGAAGGTAAAAATCCTGCTTCAATCACTTAATACACTCGACCTAAATCAAACTAAATTCGAAGTTACGATCGTAGGGCATTTCATCGAACAGTTGGAGTGCAAATATGTATCAGATACTAGAATACCTGAGTGAAAATGATGATTAGAACTTACAGCTGCTTCCAAAACAAATACTTCAGTAGTCAATTTCAGCGCCGTGCCTTGCCTTCAATGGAAGGCGAGAGACTGTGAGCAAAGGGTTCCTAAAACTCCAAAACAAAACAGTTGAAAGTTTTGTGCTTCGTTGCTTGAACGGATTTTTTTTTTTTTTTGGTAAATTATACTTTTCGTCCTTCATGTTTGTAGCGGATTGCAACGGATAGCCTTTAACTTCAATAATTACAGTCACAATCCTTTATTTGTAAAACTCGTTACACTATACGTCCTTTAGCACTAACCAGATTAAAATTTTTAGTTAAGTTTATCCACTTAATTCATGATTTTATTTAAATGTTTAAAAAATAAAACCAAAAAATTTGCATATTAACTTCATCTTCCCCAATTTCCTAACCCTAACCACCACATCTTGTCACCACCACCTCATCCTGCCGCCACCACCTCAAATCTCGTCACCACCACCACCACTCCGGCCATTGTTGATGTGAACGGTGATAATCGCGACTTAGGTTCCGGAGCTCAGACAATCGCCACCCCTACCGCACCACAGTTCCAATTACTCAGTCTAACACCAAAACTTAGGCTACAAACTGAACAAAAAACCTTCAAACTAAAAAACTCAAATTACACTCCTGAACATAACTATAACATTAATTACTAAATTACTCCAGTCAAAATTAGCATTGGAATACATAATTTCCTCTAATTTAAAAACAACAACATGGCCCGGCATCTTCCGAAAAAAAAAATTAATACAAAAATTACTAAATGAGTACCTCTGAATTAGCTTCGCAAAAATCGAAACTTTAACACAAAAATTACGTAAAGATTTGTTGAATAATGGACCCTCTAATGGGCTGATGTCTATCACTGTGCCAAGATCTTCTAACACATTCAAAGGGCCTCGGTCCAGGCCTCGACAACTTCCAAAAAATCAAGAAAACACAAGGAACAAAATTGGGGGTTTCTTGAATTTCAAGTGGGTATCATCTCAAATTGAGTAATAAAGATGGAACTATTGGTCTAAAACCCAGAAGAAAGATCATATTTGGTGGTCATTAGTTGAATCAAAAATTAAAATTGATGAGAAACTGAGAAGGGTTTAATGGGGGGCAAGGTGGGGTTTATTGATGAAGAAAGTGCCAACGTGGCGAGGCTTGGGATCTTGGGTTTTAAAGGGTGGTGGTGGCAGCTTCTAAACAGGTCTGATGATGGTTTATGGTGTGGATGCTTGATGGTGATAATGGTTGTAGAAGAGGGATGGAGAAAGAGAGAGTGTGTGCAGAGGAGAGATTCAGTTGAGTGAGAGATTATGGATTTTTATATATATATTTTTTTAATTTTGAAATTCTTTTGGTTTTTGTGTATTAAATGACTGTTTTGCCCCTCATGTTCCTTGCACATGTAATACTTAACTGAAAAGTTTAACTAGGTTAGGTTAGGGACATCCACTGCAATCCAATACAAACATAAATGACGAAAAGTGTAATTTACTTTTTTTTGGGAATGGCTAAACGGATATTATTTAGAACAAAATAATAATATTTTTTTTTGAAATATCATGAAAAATTGAAAATATTATTTTGTATGTATTTTAACGGGTAAATTGCATATAAAATTAATCCAACTCTGTAGGATGGTCATTTTACTTTTACATGCTAACTAACATTTACTTAGATGCAAAAACGACCATTTTAGCAATTATAAAAATATATTATTTTTTAGACTATAAGGTTTGAAGTTGAGATCTCTAATAGAGATATAAAAGTGTTTGAAGGCTAATTAAAGACGTTAGATGTGTTATTTCCATATAGCTAGAATAAATACTTTCCACTCCAATATATCTTCTTGTTAATTTTTTTTTTAAATTACAAACAAGTGGCAGGTAAACGGGCAAGAAGCTGCGCCGCAACCCCCTTGTTAATTTGTTTTTTTTTTCTAAAAGATCAAAACATTTCTTATATTTTTTTTAAATATAAACATGTCAATATAGTATTCAAACTTTATGTAATGTATACACTTTTTAAAAAAAATTTAAGTTTTTATCCCATTTTGGGTCATTAAAAAAATGCTCCTTGTTTATGTGGTGTAATAAATTAATTACCTCAAATGAAGAACAGAAAAAATGATTTTTGATCTATTCTAGCCATTTATATTTATTTATTTTAGGTTGTGAGAATTGACCATTTCTCATAAAATGTTGTGGCCTCCCCTTAGTCCTCTCACCACCTCCCATTCAACATTTGGTTATTTTTATTAACAAGCTTTTGCTTCTTCCATTCCTCTCCATCACCCTTTCTCTTCTTCAAAACGTAACTCTGCTTTCTGCCTCTCTTGCGGAGACGCTTGCAGAGCTACATCACACAGAATGGCACCAACCAAATCCGAAAGATTCGCTTCTGGTGAGGTGGCTAAGTCCTCTGATGATGGTTCGTGTCTTTCTCACGTTGTTTATATCTGTTTGTGTTAATTTATGCGCATTGATGTGTATGGTGATGAAACAGGATTAACAATTGATCAAGGGATCGCGTGTGTGTTGATGTTGGTGGCTTTGGCGCTAACGTACCTCATTCATTGAATTTGACTTCTTCAATACCGTCGTCCTTTAAGTATCGTGATCAAGAAAGATGCAAAAGATAGTGTTCGTCTAGATTGGTCTAGGGATCTTGTTTCTTGTATAGTTTAAAGATTTGGTGTCTTGAATTGGCGTCCGAGAGGTGGAATGGTAGAGAAAATGATGGTTTTCGTTTTGTCATGAGAGTTTCGTGTTAAATTTAATGAATTGAAACAATATTCTGAAACTTATTGCAATGGCTATGTACAACATTTGTTTGGATCAAGGACCAAGAAAAGAAAATACAACCCACTCAGGTTAAGTTTCCATTTCAGCTAGAAAATCAAAATTATCTTAGCAGTTAACTCTTTCAACTTTCAAGAACCTTTTGGCCCAAATTCAGAATTTTTACATAGTTATAATTAGTTTAGAAATTCATAGATCCTCTGCCCTATGCGATGAGATCCGATCCAGTCCTCAGGTTCGCTTTTCCCAGCTTCCCAGTTTGGTCCAGTTTCTAGCCCACGATCAGCCTTTGACGTATAATGCAAATGTTTAGTGTCCTAGATTTTTTTGTTTTTGGAACAGCGTTTAGTGTCCTAGATGGCTAGAAGACAACAATCTACCTTGCAAGCAAAAAAAATATCAATCAATCAATCATACCCAGTAAAATCCCACAAATAGCAGAGCTATTGGCAGGGTCTGGGGAGGGTGGGATGTAGGCACACCTTACCCCTATCCCTAGGGATAGAGAGGCTGCTTCCAGTGAGACCCTCGGCTCCAAAACACCCAGGAAAGAAAGAGGAAAAAATATAGAACATGAGGTGTATGTGTGTGTGTGTGTATGAAGCTACCAATATAACATGAGTGGTAAAAGAGTGCATGGAAAACAAGACAAATATAACAACACAAACAGCCTATACAAATATAAACATATCTACTACTATACACTACCCCTAAAAGCACAATTGAACCCTCTCCTAGAAATCTTTAACCTTAATCCTCCGTCTCCACGAGCTCTTATCATGGACCATGTTCTCAGAGAGGTGCAATTTTAAGCAAAAAAAAATATGTATATATTTAAATGATAAATGGTTCAAACAAGTCAGACTTCAAAATGTTCACTGTTTAAAGTTTCCTTGGATCAATTTAATTTTACTGTAAACACATTTTTACAATATTTTATTTTAGTAACACAATTCGTTTGTGTACAACTCACACTTATCATTTTAACCAGTTTTTCCCAACCCAACAGATTTTAACCAAACAGTCACACTTGCTATACATGGACAGTTGTTCATGACAATTAGTAATTTGAACATTTCACTTTTCAAAATCCTTCAGGGCCAAATACAAAATTGTAACTTTGAATGTAACTAGCTCGACTATGTTCATGGAGAATAAGTGTAAAGAACAAAAAGAACTGATATTAGTTTTGTTTTCATGAGGCAATGAAGAGAGCATCTAAATCTACCGACTACCAAAACTGCTTAATCTCTGTATGCCGTATGATGTATTATTCACCTCCTCCACCACCATCGAACCGCGAGTCAGAAAGAAAGTATAATGGAATAAACACTGCTTATTAGTCATGATTCATGAAGCTGCATGTTGTTGACGATGTAGAGCATACTTCACAACCTCATAAAACGAAACCACAATTCCAACCGAAGGTCCTGCACGCCCCACACGTGGCCCCACCCCTGTGAATAGTCCCCTCATTCCTCCATCCCTGATTCAACAAACAAAAAGGTTACAAAATCACATACGAAAGCCAAAAGGCTTTATGAGTTGGTACAAACTTCACATGGAATCCAATATAGGTGGCACTTTCACCCCATTTACTCAGAAATGGGTTGTTTAAAATTATGTTTTATGTTTTCTCTCTTAGAAGTTAGAAAGGAAAAAAAAAGTCCAGAGTTTGCATAAAATTTACTAAACTATTTTATTCCAAAAAACTACATTATCATACAAATGACGGTTTTTGTAATCATAGCTTATAATTTTAGACGCTACAAAGCTGTTTAGAAAAAAACTAACAACCTCACATGTACAAAAAAAAAAGTTGACATTTTAACCCAACCAGTTCTCGCCCAATAACCAATCCGCCCCTATAAAATCCATTGATATGAAAGTCTAGAAAAGTACCAGTTTGCTATATAGTTGCATAATGGTACATGCTTTTAAAGAGGAACATACATACCTCCACACCTCCATTAGAGTCTGCCTCGTTGTCATCCTTAATGCTCTAATAGGATCCTTCTGCAATAACATTAAAGCGAAGAAATAAATACGAGTAAAGAAACAAATTGATGATTGTTCACGATCTTCAAGAACACCTGAACCTCAATGCAAAACAAAAAAAATGAACTTGAAGAATATACCTCTATTTGTCTTCGAGTTTTTGCAACATCAAGTGGACAGGTAGCGGCGGCAGCAAGGCTACCTGCAACAAAACCGGCAGAGAAATTTGCTCCAAGCACACTCACAGCATTGGCTTCCTCACCCACAAAACTTAGAAGCCTTCTTCTTACTGGCTCAAGAGTAGACCAACAGATGGCAGAAAAAGGTACATCACGAGCAAGCTGTGCCCCAAGACCTGTCCAAAGAGCGCGGTAACTTTGCACTGCAGAAAAAAAAAACCCATGTCAAAATCCTGTTACCATGAAAAAAGAACCAACAAAGTACGAATTCTTATATTTATTGGAAAAATAAGATGATGCAGTTGAGAAAAGTATTAAGAAGGAACAAACGTAACAATATGTGGTGATAACACACACATACATATATAGAAATGCAAGTTCATGAAATGTTTAATAGCTTACCGTTCTTCATATTTTCTGATGTCTTGACACTAGATAATACATCCACCAACGTCTTCAACACTCCAGGAGATTTTTTACCACCATTGAAGTCTTTAAATGCCTACATGTACATTTTGCCGTTATTAAACGAATATAATTAAAGAAACTAGTGCAGCTACTTCAGTGCTAAAAGCTCCAGTAAAAATTCCCCATCAAGTGATATGGCCATGTCCATTAGACCTTTCAAGCTTAAAGCTAATAATAAATTTTAATAAGATGGGGTTACTAAAATAACAAGTGTCAATAACTAAAAGCACTTAAGCACCTGCATGCGAGTTCTAGCAAGTTCTATAGGATAGCAGGTAGTGCAAGCCAATGAGCGTGACAGCGATCCGGCCAGTAAAGGGGCGTAAGGGGTCATGCTTGGAGCATTCTGAGCTGAAAACTCTTCAAACCAATTACGGAATATGTCATAGCAAGGGAGATAAATTCCCACCTGTTCAAACATAATATTGTTAGTTCTAACCATAGTGCAGTTTGGCTATATATAATAACTCAAAACCATCATGAGACTTACAGTTGGTACAGCCAGTGCAAGACCAGCATTTGTGCCTCTCCATAATCTTGCAACTCCCTCCTGTAAAGACTCCCAATATATAGTGATGCAAGCATATCTTTTATTTATTTAAAATTCAAATTTCCTATTTTATCTTTTTAATTGTTTAGTATAAATAGAGGGTATCTAGGGTTTATGGTTTATAAGTTTTTGATTATTATTAAATGAAAAGAACTATGTTCTTGGAACCATTGGTTCAATTTATCATCTTTGATTAATCAATCGTTCTTGAGCCATTTGATCGCACGCGAAACTGCATCAGGTGGTATCAGAGCTTTGGTTCTCAAATGGCTCGAAGTGATAGTGATTACTCTCGTGTCCGTATAATCGCCGACCGAGGCAACGGAAGAGATGGTCTCGATTCACATGCTCGTGGTGAAGATCGACGCCCTGTTCGTAGAACCGCCGACCAAGTTGATCCCAACCCACGGGATCTCAAGATCAAGCGACTCCGACAACGAGTTAGGGATCTCGAGTTACAACACGAGATTAGACGACTCAAGCAAAGGATCCAAGATCTAGAGGACTCTTCGTCATGGAAGGAAACGGAACCGGAAGAACCCGTCAGAGACAAGTTATCCGGGGATGAGGAGCATCCTACCAATTACGACACTATCTTTGATTCTTCTCCTATGTATGATGAATACGAGGACGAGGAATGGTATTCTTGGGCATCCAGTGATGAGTGATGGTTCAAATGAAACAGTGGGATTTGGCAGGAAGTCTTGAGCTAAAAATATATCTGATTATTCAAAGATGAGTAGTTCTATCATTATTAACGAGAATTATGGTGATGAAGTGATTTCCAAGTTTTGTAGTATTGAAAGTGTTGAAGGTGGTGGTTTTACGGTGGTGATGGGTGGTTCAGCAACTACCAATTGGATTCGATGTGCTTCTACGGTAAGTCCATCCTTTATGCCGAAAAAAACTATAGGATTGGATGTTGACCCAAGGATTTTGGAATTTCAAATGGAATGGGATTTTTCAAATATTCAAAAAACAGGGGTGATATTATGCGATCACGTACATGTAGATAATATCCTTAAAAATAGTGGGGCATGTACATGTGAAAAAAGCCATTCATTTGTGGACTACATGAAAAAAGTCATGAGGCTTTAAATTTGGTGATGGGGCCTCATGCAAATAATGATAAAGTGGACATGGGCTTATTTTGTGAATGTATTGTTTGCTAACAACAATCGTCTAGCAGATTGTGGGCCACAAGATCAGATGGTAAGAAACGATTGCGAGGGGCCCATTAGTACTACTTTGGTTGGGATTAATTCACTGACTTCAAAAATTGCCACAATTAATTGTTTAGTTGGAGTTGAATTGTTTGAGCGGGTCAAATCTTTAGCGAACAACAAACATCCCGATGTTCCCTTTGATCCAGGTGGTACAAGTGCGGAGTCGGGCGAAACGATTCGTGAAGTTGAGCTGTTTAGGTGGGTCGTGATGATAATAAATCGGAATCGAGTTGATTTTCCTTTTGATCCGGGTGGCTTTGGTTCGAAGACAAAACTCGAGGACGGGTTTTTTTTTTTAAGAGGGGGAGTAATAATGCAAGCATATCTTTTATTTATTTAAAATTCAAATTTCCTATTTATCTTTTTAATTGTTTAGTATAAATAGGGTATCTAGGGTTTATGGTTTATCAGTTTTTGATTATTATTAAATGAAAAGAACTATGTTCTTGGAACCATTGGTTCAATTTATCGTCTTTGATTAATCAATCGTTCTTGAGCCATTTGATCGCACGCGAAACTGCATCATATAGCTTGATACAACTTCAAAACTTATAGTATAATGTACAGAAGAAACCAAACGAGAGAATCCTAACCTGGCGAATGATTTTGTAAAAAACATCCAGTGTTCCTTTGTACTCAAAACAGTCTGGCGGACAGATTGACACTGTACCATGTACTCCAGCACGTGTGCATGTTGGTGAGCATCTTAGATCCGCAAACATCTAAATAGACGAAATTTATAGAAAAAATTCAGATAAGATGATTATCAAGTTTTTATCTAACACTCATATAGAGATCAGTTAGCTATAAATATGTTATCGTTTCATGTTATGCCCATGAAGTTATAACATAGAGTTATATACTACATCAGAAACAGTAGTGCTTGGCTAAAATTCACAATCATAGAGAAAGATTAAGAATTACCATGTACTGATTCACTTAGAGCATGAATGGTTGAACTGGTGTTCATAATTTTCATGACATTTCAAAGTAACAACAAATAAATAGTTTAAACAAATTTCATGCACTCCGAACAAAGAAGCTGAGCTTTCATTACTAAGAGATGAGCAAATATATGCAACTGCTCCAAAGTCATTTCTGTCTCAAGATATTAGCTAGCCATTACTACTTAGGAGTGTTTGCATGGGTGTTAGTGTCCACAAACTGAAAATGATCATCTTTTTTCTTACTGAAGAAACCGCTAACAAGTTGCTATACGAAAACTGAGAACTTAGTGTGGTTGGTCATAAATGGGAAACTCAAGATGCAGGATATTGTGAGTGTGTGGGAGATGGATACTGATTTAAAGTGCGCTTTCTGCAAAACCCAACCAGATGACTACAATCGCTTGTTCTTTGAATGTGAATACCCGAGGTCAATTTGGGATAATTTGAAGGCTAAGCATTAGATGGGTAGTGGGATTAAGGTTTTTTGGTTTCTTTTTGTGCAAGAGCTTTGCAAAAACCTGGTTAATATGATGTTGGTCATTACTAGGTCCAATCTGTTTTTACCGAGTATTTTCCTGGTTCCAAGTAACACCCTTACACTCCGAGTTATTTAAATAATTTGTTTGAGCCAGATTTTTTGGATTGGGCTTTATGGTGTAAATGTAGTGCAATATAGTTCTGACTATGATTCTCTATCCCTGATGACCCTGGTTTATGTTTTCGTAGTGGCTAACATAGGTCATCTCAATATGAGTTTTTGCTTTCGTGCTGTTGGGAGTCATACAACCATGCAGTCCCGAGAGTCTTGCTTAATGAGAGTTGGATTCAGTCCAAGATTGTTGCAATGGTTAAGTCGCTTGGTCCATTCATGGCTATGTACTGAATCATCATGGTTCACTTGCAATGTTTTCTCAATTAGTCTCCAAAGTTTCTCAAAGCATATAGAGTTTAGAGCGAGGATGCCCACTTAACGTTTTGCTCTTTAACATTTTGGTTGCACACTATTTCCCAGTCTCTTCCTTTTATCCAAAAAAAACCCATTTTATTATAGTAAAACAAATAAATGTTCAATCACATAACCATCCCTAACTTTGATTAGCAGATTACTTAATTGTTTGTTTCTGATTCTTCAAGTCATAATAATCACTTTAAAAACTCACATCCAAACACCCCCTCAATGTATATTCTGCATTAGTGTCCAGGTTAGTAGAGCCACACGATTAACGACACATTTAACGGACGACCTCTTAAACAAATTTAAATGGTAGAAAAACTGTTGCAGCCAGCTACTAGCTCTAAAAAAATGCACAAATTAGAGCACCCCATCCTATTACCGTATTATTATTACCATCTAGAGGAAAAAGGTTACGGAAATACTAACAGATAATACATAGAACGCATACCATGTTTGGTCCAAAAACTGCCATTCGACTGGTATGATTAGTCATCGGGTGCGAGTAAGCAACACCAGCGGCCTGTGCTTGCAGCCTTGTCTGTAAAGTCACAAACATACAAACAAATGCAGAATTATGAAACATCAAAATAAGGAAGTATTCAGAAATGACATCTAAACTTGACTTCACATGTCAAAAGAGTGTTTTTCAACTTAAAAATTTTAATACCGGTTCATAAAAACAGAATAATGATAACAAAACCCCTAAAAACCTGGTTCAAGGTGTAGAAAGAAGCCTAATTAAATTAAAATAAAAACATTAGAAGCAAAACATAAGCCCTAAAGTTGCATACCTTGACGACATCAAGAGGGTTAACGATAACGGCGGAGAGGACGGCGGCGCCAGCGGCGGATAAAGCGCGCTCCGAAAGCCCTAATTTGTCATTTGACTTCAAGGGCGTAGGTTGTTGTTGCGGCGGAGGAGGAGATTTAATGGGTTCAATCATGGTTGAGGAATCAGAGATCAACTCAAGTTCATATTCATGTGTTGCGGCATCCCCTGAAGATTGATCGGAATTCATGAAGTGGTCATATTCGTTCTTGTTTAGCATTTCCCTTGGATTAAAACTTTGACCAATAGGAACTTAATCCTGAAACAGAAAGCGTTGATGGTTAATTGAATGAAGAATCATGATTACGAGAAGAAAAGGTTGGTTATACCTTTTGATCGCAGCTTTTATTGAATTGAAGAGAAGAAATTGGAAAGCGGAAGAAGACGACGCAATATTTACAAATTGCTTGGAATACAGAAAAAGGCTCCCACGCCACAAACCGAGTAGGGGTTGGGAATTAGGGCTGCAGCATTCAGACGTGTCAAATTCTAGAGCAAGCAGGCCCTTTTGCTTGCTATGTCATCCTTGCATCAAAATTTTCATTTTCATGATTTTTCTAATCCACTCCCATTTTTATCCTGATTAAAATAACACCGGGGCCCGATCGAACATCGCGTCCGTAAAAGCGGGGCTGGTGACCAATTCGGTCCTGTACAGAGAAAGTCACCTTCCAAAAAAAATAATAACACTGTGGGATTCAGAAATTTGTGCAAAATGTATAGTTTGTATGTACAAAAATAGTTGTGTTCAGATTATGGCATGGACAACTATAGGTTAAAACGTTAAAAAAAAAATTGTGTACAACTCCGTTTCAACAAAAAGTATACTTACAGTAACAAAATATCTACTTTAAATACAATTCTGTTTTCATTCAAATTTATACCAAAATTTCAAGAAAAATAATAAACACACATGCATATTCATTTTTTTTTTAATTAACGAACACAAGGTTTATAGAAAAATCAAATTAAAGAAAAATAAATTTGTTAAAGACGTATATTATCTAAAGTATATGGAGGTTCGTTTGGTAATTGTATTTGTCTCAATAATTTTGTAAGGGTCTTTATCCTTAGGTTGAAATCGAACAGAATACGAGTCCTGACTTTTGGTTCATTTTTAACCGAATTTAGTTTGGTTTTGCTTTATTGAATAAAGATTAACCATAAAATAAAACTTAAACCGCAAGATGTGCCATAACACCATAATTGGAAAAAGAAACTAAAGCTACGAAAACATACATCGTCCGTTGAAATTCTGCTTTTGCTGTCGTCCGTTGAAATTCTGCTTTTGTTGTCGTCGGCTGAAGCCATGGGGCAAGTGTCGGTTTTTAGTCGTCGGACCTTAATGTTTTTCATACCCCAAGGCCACTGGATTCATCCCTATGACACTAGGCGGAATGACAAGTGTTTGTTCAAGATAAGAAAAAGGTGCACATAACTAACATAGACAATAAGCTTTAACACATATATAAAAATATATATATAGTGATTTGACTATGTACCATCGACTTTAATACTTACCTAATGAGATGTATGTATAAGTGTTTAGCGTTTGACACATAATATGTATCATCTTTATTACTTATCACCTTTATTATAATTTAATAATAGATAATAGATATATTAATCAAGCACACATTTTTAAATAGTAAAAATGAATCGTTTTCATTTCTCACTTCAATTTAAAAATTATTAAGATTGAAATGAAATATCCAATGAAAATAAAGGGACTTTAAAAAAATTTAGATGATTAAAATGAAACACCTCAAAAGAATTGGTTAGTGAAATTTTCCATATCTTCATACTCTTTTTTTAATGATCAATAAAATAAAAAACCCGGCTATCTAGAGTAACTCAAGCCCACTATAATTAGTTTTATACGTCCATGACCGCAGACAACATTGGGTAACTCAAGCCCACTATAATTAGTTTTAGGGAAATCCGCCGTCAAAAGCCCACTGCGATAAAACCTAGTTGGTTCAGTTTGCTTCGCTTGTATTTAAATTAAAGTTGATATTAAATTTGAAAAAGTTGATGTATATGTAGGGCTGACGTATCGTGTATACCCGTACACGATAAGACACGACACAATAAGACACGATACACGAAATCCCATACACGAACACGACACGATAACTTATCGTGTCCTTTTTTTCAAACACGACACGATATACACGAAAATTACCTGTTAACACAACTGTTCGACTGTTATACACGAAAATTACCTGTTAATACATGTTAACACGAACACGACATGCTATCTGAGAGTTACAGAGGGAGTTTAGGGTTTTATTTTTTTGAATTGAATGAGGAATGAAAATAGAAAGGAATTAAGGAACCCACACGCATATGGCTAATGAGTTTTAGTTAATTTAATTTCTTATCGTGTACTAACGGGTATTAACAGGTAAACAGGTATTTAACCTGTTTATACACGAAAATTAACAGGTAATTTCGTGTCTACCTGTTTGGTATACGATACCTGTTAAGGCCATACACAATACCTGTTAACTTCGTCAGGGGCGGATCCAGGGGGGTTCCTGGGGAACCCAGGAACCCCCTCGGTTTGGAAAAAAATGGAAAAAGTTAGTGGAAACTTGATCGATTTCGAAAAAATTAGTGAGAAAATACCAAAAGGAACCCCCCAGGAAAAATTCCTGGATACGCCACTGAACTTCGTGTAGGTTCGTGTCGTGTATTCGTGTAAAATTGCCAGCCCTATGTATATGTCGACTCAAGTTATGGTTCACATGTGACACGGGTCTGTTGATAAAACCTTCATTCGGTGCCCTTGGTCCGGGTGGAGACTTTGATTGTGGTTAAAATTTTGTTTGCCATGAATCCATCATCCTTGAGCTGTCTTCACACACACCAAAAAGAAAAAGAAGAGACACACGCGGGACCACCTGACTGAACCCTAGCGCAAGCAATCCTCTTCTTCCCGCTTCGAATCGCTCTGTTAAATTCTTTCCTCATGAAATGGGAGATGAACATGGAGATGGAAGAGGTGGAGGCCGTTCTCGAGAAGATTTGGGACTTACACGACAAGCTTAGCGATGCTATCCACTCCATTTCCAGATCTCACTTTCTCCATTCCGTCAAGTCCCTACGCTCTTCCACCGATCTATTCGCACCCAACAAGAAACTCTCCGATGCTGACGTCAAAGGTGGCTTCGTTTACGTCAAAGACTTCCCCATCGAAGAGGACGATGACTCCGCTATTCACGAGGCCAAGAGTTTGAATTCCATTCGCACCGCTCTCGAGAACCTCGAGGACCAGCTCGAGTTCTTTCATGTGAGTTTCTGTTTCAATTTTACCATCAAATGTGTTGGACCGACCGAGCCCTAAGTTCATTGTTTGCTTCAGATTTTGCTCCTAAGGCTTTGACCTAATAAGGATGTATGGTTATTTGAACTGAAATTTAAGCGATGAAGGAGATTCTAAATTACAATACAAGCCACCAATGAAGCTTAATTAGGATAAACAGCGTCTTCCTCTTAGACTGTTAGGCTCTGAACTGGTTTTTTAGTCATTTTAAGTTATATACAGGGTCACTTGACTTGTTAGGGTGCTTGTTTCTGTTATTGTTTACATCCTGGGCTTAGAATTATACTTGTGAATGCATATAGTCTACAAGGCCTAGTTTGCTTGCACGGAATGCAGCATCATGAAGTACACTGTATTATGATGACTAATTCATTTTATGGAGTCAGTAGTTTCAACTTTGTTGCTTAGTAATGGCTTCCACGGGGAAGAAATCCTTGCGCAATAGTGGAACACAAGCATGAGCACTATGTTGTCAAAGACGCAAGGTGCAGGCGAGGCGCATCGGCCTCGCCCGGAGCCTAGGTGCAAGGCGCAAAAAAAAGCATGGGCTTTTTTAAGAAAAGCGCACATAGAAAAAAATATAAAAAATATGTTATGCTTTGAAAATAAATAAGATTCCACATATAAAATTAAAAAAACTATTATATATGCCAACTTATGAGTTTCTGAGCTGGAATTTGGTTGAACTTGTGCGTGCCCGCACGTCCTGTGGACACGAATGCAGCTCCGAAAACCCGGGCCCGCCTCGGTATGCGCTGCGCCTCAGCACTGTTTTTTTCAAAAAAAAAAAACCCATTTTTGCGCCTAGGATACCACCAGACGATATAGGTGCGCCTAGGCGCGCGCTTTTTGCACTTTTGACAACATAGCATGAGTAGCATGTGGGCTAGGTACGCTTTCTATGAAGTTATTAGGTTAGCATTTGAAGAATGTCTTCTCTTAGTAAGTAATGGATCACAAAGCTCGGTATTGTTTTCTGACAACATTGTGTCGTTTCCTAGTTTGTGAGCTTCATGCTAAAGAAGTCACTAGGTTTGCATTTGGGGAACGCATCTGTCAAAGAACTAGCTTATGTTTCTTCTTTTGTGAATGTGATTACTGAAAGCAAACCTTATTTGTGCAATGCTTAAATCTATATTTCTGCCCTAGACTTCTTATCTTTTAAAAATAGTTATAGACCCATGCGTATTTTATATTTTACTGGATAATTCTTCATAGAAATTTACTAGATAAGTAATTAGTATTTATCTTTTAGGTTAGGATTAGATGATTAGTATTATTAGTTTTATTTAAATGATATTCATAGTTGGGACTAATACAAATAGAGATTAGGACAACGATTCTATTATGCTTGTTAATTTGAGGAATTGATTTGATATGTTTGAATGTTAATCATCTGAGAGTTGACCTATATCTTTTTTTTTTTAACGGTACAATTTCATAAAACTGGCAGTGAGCTAGAAAAGCAACATACAAGTTAATATACTAAAAATTGAAAGTACACCATCACTCTAATTGTGACGCTTTCCCTCTATATTTGATCCACAAGAACGTCTGGGTCTTTATCTCCACTAAAATTATATTCCTGGTCTTGATTCTTGTTTTGAAATAACTGCCGGTTTCATCCTTTCCAAATACACCACATAATTGTCACGATAATTGCTTGAGCTAATTTCTTATCCCCTACCACTAGAGACCACTGATCAGGGAGATCAATTTACCCCAGATTTTACATGTGAATCGGCAGGGACCAAAAAGTTGATCCATTGTTTTGTCGATTTCGCCACATAGAATGCAAAGTTTTTAATTTTTACACATCTTCTTGACAACGCCTCCTTTGTTGGAAGCCGATTTATTGCTGCTCGCTAGCTGAAGAAGTTGACTTTTAACGGGAGCCAATTCAGTCATTTATGCACGTACTTTTCTTGCTTGATTATGATTTTTTAATATTCTTTCTGCACCATTGAACCGAAAATGAACCAGGCGTATCACTATCCATGACCTTTTTATTTGGCCCTTCAAAATCCTCCAATTTTGAGATCAGTTCTTCACAACCTTGCAAATCCCTTAACACCCTTGAGTTAATGGCTCGGCCCTCTGGTTCCATCTAGCTTGCGGACTCAGAACCGAGGTTTGAACCCGATCGGCTACTGTGCAATCTTTTACGACTTCAAGATTCAATTCCGGAAATACATTTGTAAGAGGTCTCCGATCTATCCAAACACCTAGCCAAAAATTCGTGTTCTCTTCATTGCCCACCTTGCTTTTGAGCATGCCTACGAACCTACCTTGTCAAAGTTTAAACCTTCCAGATCCGCTGCAATATTTAAAATGTTTAACCACGGGCCAGTTATGTGTTTCTTTAACGGAATATTCTTCCGATTTCTCAAACTGTGATGGTTGGCTTCAATGCAATATACCCAAAGATTTGATGGCTCGGATTTGAATGTCCTCCACCATTTTGATAATAGAGCTATGTACGATTTGATTGTACTTTTTATGTGGGTCACATCAAATACCTAGCTTGGTTTAAAAAAGCGTGAAGCGCATAAAAGCGACGAGGTCTAAAACCGAGGAGCAAAAGCGGTAAGCTTTTCGTACGCAAGGCGCAAAGCGTTTATATAATTTATTTTATATATCCCATAGGTTTTTACTAAAAACTTTTTAGCATCCCCTACCTATGATTTACCTATAATTAAGCTTTATGTTAAAAAAAAACATAAATGTACAACATAAAAAGCCTGTTGTACAACACTCAGCTGCACAAAAACAAGCCATGTACAAAAGGCGCGCGCCTCACCTGCGCCTCCGGTCAATTTTTACCCTAAAAAGCGTGCCTCACTTGCGCCTTTTTTACATTGTGCGCCTTAGGTCGCCTCGCGCCTAGGGGCGCCTAAGGCGCACTTTTTTAAACCAAGATACCTAGTCATAAGGATAACGATTCCCAGAATGCTCGTCAGTTTTGGAGCTAGGATTGAGAAGCTGTTATCTCCTGAGCATCTTAATGTATCAAGTGTTTGTCAATACATTCTGTTAGTCTTAACAGGCATTATAATGCATTACTAAACAGTCTTGGGTGTTAACGGAGGCACTGCAACTTCTAGGATTTGTGAAAATGTTGAGGCAGCCATGTTGGGACCTGGTTTTATTATCTTGTTGGGAGTAGAAGTTCATAGTTTATAACACTTAACTAGGGAATAACTTGTAAAAAGCTAAAAAAAATTGAGAACCAAAACCAGCTTATTTTATCAACTGTTAGAAGTGAACTCGTGGAAAGTCCGCAACAGAAAAAGAATCTGGTTGCTTGTTGTTGATCCTTTGTTTAGTCTTAATGACATATTTAGCTGTCTAGGAGTCGTCGATGTGCATGTAAGTTTCCTATCATCTTCTGGCAGTTGTCTTCTACAATTGATCATCTGCAATGTGTAAGATCACCTATTATTGTTTTGGAATGTGGTGTATCTATTCAAAACATGACATGACATGACATCTCGTTTCTTTGTTCCTAAAACACAGACTGTGCAAACACAGCAACGAGCAGAGAGGGATGCTGCAATTGCTCGGTTGGAACAAAGCCGAATCGTGCTTGCATTGAGATTGGCTGATCACCATGGTAAGAAGTACAAAGTTATTGAAGAAGCAAGAGCTTTTGTTGGTGAAGTACAGAATCATGCTAAATTTGTCCAACCTGAGAATGGTGGTTACACGTCAGCAGAAACGTATGAGAGGTCAAACATTCTAGTCAAAGTTGTCATCTCCAGCTTTAACTTTGCAAAAAAGTCGTTGCAAGTTGATCATCTGGGTGGTGTGCTAGGGAATGCTGCTCTGTTTGCAGTGAGCATGCTGGCATTGCTGCATCTTCATCAGGTGGGCGATAGGGACCGTTACATATCAGATCTCCAGCAGAGACATGAAGTTAATGATAAACAAAACAAGAACGTGACCAAGGTTTATGTACCTGAAGGAGGCACTTCTAATGGTCTAGATGTGCTATCTGCCAGGGGTTGAGAAAAAACTGAAGAGAGGGAGTCGTTTCACGTGTGTTTTTTCCTTTTGGCAAATAGCAGTGTCTGGAATTGTTTTAGAAAGTGTAGGGTTTTATTGTTTGTTTCTTAAATTTGTATATTCTTAGGCTGTTTTTGTTTAGGGTGCATAACAAAGATTGGGAATGCAAAATTTGTTTCTTAAAGGAGTCCTTATGATTTGATGGTATTTGCGTCTGAAAATGGTCTTTTTACCGATTTTGGTTGTATGATCTACTTACTTTAGCGTTATAATGTGCGTCTATAGGCTCAAATGTGAACAAATATAAACTATTGAAATAGAAGGTAGGATTGTCAAATCATATATCATTCGGCAGTGTGTTGCACATTAAAATTCCGTCATCACCACCTGTGGAAAATGGCTTCATTTGACTTTCAACAATGCTGTTATTAATTTTTTTTTTTTTTTTGACTTTCAACGAAAGTCAAAAGATTTATTAGGATTCAAATTTCAAAGTTCAAAGTTTGGGCAAAATGTAGTGTAGGCCCCGGAAAGAAGGTAGTGCATTACAACCCTTTATATTATCGTTTTATTTTGTGGCTAGCTATTAAAGGAGTTAATTTCGTTCCATTTTTCTTTCGGTCGCCAACAAACGTAGATAAATCGAATTGAGGAAGCATGCATTTCATGGTCTTTGTTTACATTTGAAACCGGTTTGACTTTAAACATGATATAAACCGTAATAAAAATAGTATGAAAAATAAGAGAAATACCAGAGTGGTTTGTGTGATTTTTCAAAGTTTCACCTTTAGTCCTAAACTTTCTAAAATTGCATGTTTGTTTCTTGTGGTGTTCTCACTTATTACCTGGATAGTCCCTTGACTAGATGAACATTAGTTTTTCTAGCTAAGTCGGTATTCTCACTTAGAAACTATAATTACTTTCCGGTTTTAAACAAGACCGCATTCACCCCAATTTTGTCATGTTTTTACTTCTTAAAATAAATTATTTAGTTTATAATATATAGTTAAATAAATAATATTTAGAAAAATACTATAGTGTATATCTAATACTATAAGTTTCTTTACAAAACAATTTTACAAAAATATTAAATACATAATTAACAATTTTCTACTCGTTGATGTATTTAGCTAATTTTTAGGTTTTATCGAACTCTTAGACATATATTGTATCGTTCTATTATGTCTTGTCCGTGTGAGATATATTGAGTTGTAATGATATGCCCGTCTTGAATATCACCAACGCATTTGGGGCGTTTTGGTTGTGGATAAGAGATGAACTCCATGATTAGGCGTGCTTAACTAAGAACAACACATGTCTTAGGCAAATAAAAACAAATTCGTGAGCTCTTACTAAGTCAACAAACAATATTAGTTGATAGGAGGGATCGTATGTTACATATCTTTAAATCTCAATAACACACTCGAAGTGCCAACCTGAGTTGAAACCATGACGTCACGTTCTATTTCCAACAATCGTCTATTACTCTATTCTATTGGGTTTGGAAGGAGAAATTTCAAGATATTTATATATATATATATATAACTTATAAGAGTTTATTTGCAAAAAGCCAACTAGTATATCAATAGGGCAAATCTCGAAAAGGTAGTTAAAGTAAACAAGTTGATCAATTTAAAACTGTAAAAGAAAATATTCATAAGTGTTTGAGGAGCTCTAAAGGTTGTGAACAACAGCAAGAACTCGTCATAACTTGCAACAAACCAATCAAATTAATTTTGACTTATGCAAAGTATATAGAAATTCGGGATCGGGATTTTCGGGATAGGAACGGTATCAGAACGAGATCGGGATTTGCTCATCCCTAGTGCACACCTGACCTGATCAGGTGTGCACTTCATGAAGCGGTTTGGTGTAGGTTTGAATCTTGGGGGATGAGTTTATGTTTTTCTCTTTTTCCTATATTTTTTTGCTAACCACTTAGGCCCAATAATATGTTGGGATTAGTTTTTAATGGTTTGTTTAATTAATCTTGTTAGATATGTTGGGCTTGGTTATTAATAAGTTAGTTAATTACTTTTTAAATTACTTTGTTAATTACTTTCTTTCTTTTCGGGATTGGAAACTTATATCGACATTCGCTTTTATTAGTTTTAGAATTATTTGTAGATATGTGTATGTGTAAAACTTTTTAAAATACAACTACATGTAAATTTACACATAAATTAAATTCATTTTGTTATAAGTATTTGCTTTTATCATAACTAACTATATGTAACATAGCTTGTTTGTTAATCAATTAATAAAAGAAATTAACAAAATAACTTAAAACCAGGCCTGCAATTATAATTTTTCTTGATTAAGTGAGTCAAACAATAAACTCGAAAACAACTGAACATGTATATAGTACAAGGGAAAGACGCCAGTATCTTTTTTACTTTTAACATGTGATCGTACCTTTCATCATCTAATTCTTTATAGGATAGGATGTTACGAAGTTATAATGCTTACTAACCACCATGATTGTTCCCCTTAATAAATAGTTAAATTTTGACCCACATATATTTTTGTTACGTTTACTATTTTTGTAATTTGTGTTCAATGTGTATCGTGTAGATGAAGTCGGGTGAGGGATTACGACTTCACAGTAAAATCGGGTCAATGAAGGCCACTTTTGTCAAAATTTGAGAATTGAAACTTCAAAGAAAATTATACTGGAAATACAGTGGTGAAAAAACCCCACCTTTTAAAATATATAAACAATAATTTCCTGACTGACCCCTTAGAGGGGAGGTCCACTTTACGCCCGGCGGACATCCTTGTGTTTGGATGGTAAGGGGGGAAACACGCTTGTGTAGTTCTAACTGGAGTCTCACCCCTTGTCAGGCTCAAGGACAAGGGCTTTGTCGTAGGGCAAGCGGTGCTCAAGGCAGAGGCGAACAAAGTGGCAAAACATGAGAAAGCCTGCCTGGAGAATCAACATGTGTTTGTCCCGTTTGCGTTTGATACCTTTGGTGGTTTCGCTCCTGACGCTGTGCGACTTTTGAATCGGGTTCAAAAAGTCGTTAATAGTAATTTTTCGTCGCTAAAGGTTTCAAACTTTGTATTTAGTAGAATTGGTTTTTCTATTCAAAAGGGGGTGGCGGCGCAACTTGTTGCCCGACTACCTACCGTTGCTTTGTAATTGCCTTTTTCGTGTGGAATGATATTAAAATTTTTATGGGTTGACCTAAAAAAAAAAAAAAAAAAAAAACCTAGCATTATTTATCCTGCCATACCACGTGAGGATTTATATTATTTACTTCACATTTAACCCAAATTTAAAAGTTTACCGGTTTAGCACCATAATTGCTTTGTCGGTATCATCCAACCCAAACCCACGTGACACCAATGCCTGCCTATTCACAGTCAATCCTCCAAACATAATTATTCATAGCTAATTTTTTTTGTCGAATTATATATACTTTTGACCTGCTTGTCACTAACAATAACTATGCAAGACATCGGGTCAAAACCACAGCTCATGCCAATTAAGTTATGTCCTATTATTATTTATCATTGGGGTTTTTATAAGGGCACACCTGCTTCTCAAAATATCGCAATGTAAATATAAAATGGTGACATTTTTTTTTATTTTACCTTACCTAATAATAATAAGTTGGTTTACTACTTTTTATATTACTACAATATAACATGTTATAACAGACTTAGAAAAGGTTCTCACTTTAAGAATTCATAGCCTACCCCTCTGCACGACTTTAAATACCTTCAATGATCTTATTTTGTAGGATTAAATATGTATTTAATCTAGTAGCCATCATTATTGAAGAAATACTAGATAGCACGGAACTATTTAGCTGGGTCGTCTCGTACAAGATGGTTCAATCTCTGTTCTTCACTCGACGAATGACTGATTCTTCCAAGCTATCCTGCAAAACGAACAACACCGGTGACTCGCTAAAAGGAGGAGAAGATGAGGGTTCTCCTTGTAACCACCCTCCGGCGTGAGAATAAGTAATCGCTTTGAGGACAAGTGTGTGTATAGAGTGAGTGAGTAAGAAATCAGATCCTTAAACCTGGAAGTCGAGTTTTCTATTTATATCCGGAGGAGTGTGAAGGAAGAAGGTTGCAAGCTAGCGTTGTTTGCCAGCGCTGTCCGACCAGGAGGAATATCCATTCTGTCCCCTCTGCCGTGTTTATGCCTGGAGGCGACGTGGCCATGGTTATTCACTTCAGCTCAACATCCTTTTATACTAGCAGTCGGTCTGTCCCACGGAGATCCTGCGATCGGTGTTGGCGTCCTGCCATTGGTGCCACATGTCGTCTTTTTGTCTGCTGAGAGCATCTTCTTGTCGCCAGGTGTCCCCTTCCAGAATCTTCTAGAACTTTCTGGATGTTTTCGGGTGGCAAGGCTTCCAGCTTGGAGTGGTGTACTCCCTCTAACACGTGTCCACATGTGATTTGGATCATACATCTTCAAGTCCCCCAGTCCATTTGCTTTATTTAGGATATCATATGTTTAAAAATCCTAAAATTCACCATCCAATGTCAAAATCTTAAATTGTAAAATAGTTGACTTTAAAGAGTCAATTATATATAATTAGTATTTTTTTTAATTTATAATATACTTATTTCCTTACATATCGTACATTTTAAATAAATTTTACATTTGTTGTATACATATTTTAAATGGTCCAACCCCATGAAGTTCACGGGGAATAACCTAGTACACTTACAAAGTAGTTGAAATATCATATATACCTAATTCATTAAAAATAATTTAATAAAAGACAATTTTACCCTTATTATTATAAAACTTTTAAATCTCGTATATGACCTTTGACTTCAAATATTATATTTACTTTTTTGTAGCTTAATTTATTTATCTTAAATATTATATACATGGAGAATACAATTGTTTATGGGAAAAAATAAAAAAAATAAGTAAAAATAAATTAAAGCTTAAAATGTGTTATATAAAAAATATAAAGTTAAAAGACAAGCATATAAAACCTAGAAGTTAAAAAAAATAAGGGTAAAATGATTATTTATTAGATTGTTTTTAATAAATTAGGTATATTTGATATTTTAACTATTTATGTAAGGGCATATAGGATAATTTTAGTTTTGGTTTGGTTTGATTTGGTGTATATGATTTTTTTTTTTTTTAAATTTGTAAGGGTATGAATGAAATTAATTCTAAAATTTAAACCAATTTTCTTTTTAAACATGCCTTAAATGAAATTAATTTTAAAATTTAAACCAAATTTCTTTTTAAACATGCCTTAACAAAAGGGGAAATTTGTAATCTTAATTATAGTTAGATTTAATCTTCTTTAATTGGATATAAAGCCAAATCTGTTTACTACTATATTTATATCAGTAAAGGTGATTAAATCGTTTTTAGTTAACAAGTAAGCCATGCATACACCACAAAAATTGTTTTTTATTATCTATTTTTGGCTTTATTTTTGTATTATGCTTTGGCCAACATCTTACCTTTTCATTTACGTTATGGCATTAAAAATCCCATAGTTATATATTATAATAAAAATTATCTTATATGCATTAACAGAAAAAAGAATAATTAAATTTTGGCCGTCATGCACTCATGCATGTATATTCACAGGTCACGTGACTCCTGGGCCCAAAACATCATCATCACCATGATCCACAGGATACACGCTCACTGTGTATACAAAAAGTTTCAAGTAATCATCATGCCATCATTTTGATACATCCAAATTCCTCTGGTATCCACCAACGTTCGGTAAAAAAAAATTATATAATTAGCAAATAAAATAAAATTTGCAGTTATGGTATGTGGAGCGGTTCCCAAGGAACTAAGTGTCTTGGTCGTGCAAAAATAAAGGCCCTTTGGTCTAATGAATTATATAATGACGATTAACGTTATAGCAATAAACATAACAAAAAATTCCGTTGCTAAATTCGTTGATTTGTAATGTGTCAATTAACTTCAACTCCGTATAAAGTTCATCATCATCACCATCACTATCCTGTGGTTTTGTTTAGCCTACGTGCCTAGCCGAGTTCGGTACGGAAAGGTAGGGCTCGAGGTCAAGTTCAAATTCATTTAAGCTCGACTTGTTTCAAGCTTTTAATGAGTTAGCCATCTCTAAGTAGCTTACGAGTGGGTTATTTCGTTTACAATGGTATCTAAACATGAAAACTTATATAACATAAGTGTTCTAGAAATAAATATCATAATGTAAAAGCTAATAATAATATATTAGAAAAATACATATACTAAATCGTCGATGATATAATGAACATGTTGAGTTGTAACAAGTCTCGTTTAGCCAGGTCATCATCCGCATGGTGTAAATTACATGCATCGTTATATGTGGATCATTTAGACTTAGTTAGGCATTAACTAGGTCATACAACGTATACATTACTAAGCAGAATTATAGTATGTCAACTGGTGAATACTAGCATCAATGGACACCCAAGTGCTGGTTCAGCCTAAGCACATTTAATAGACAATCTTAAATGTCAATATAAGATAAGCTACACAACAAAACCCTAATCTGATAAACTTACCAGAACTTATAAAAAACAAGTATTATCTATTAATTATATAGTTTATTTGGACTATTAAAACATTTGTTTTTCTAAACTATATAATCTAGCATGTAAATTCAATATCTAGTGCAATAAAAATAAACAATACATAACCTAATGTTAATATAAGTTAAAAATGTCCTAATATACCTATATAAATAACTAGACTACGCCCACACTTTATAAAAATGAGGATATATGAACCCGAATTAGATTTGAAACCTTCCAAGGTCCTAGTCATGAAGATAAGATCAAAAAAGAATCAAACATGGGAAATTAGGGGGGGGGGGGGGGGGATAAGCACCTACACACCTAAGTTATCACCTCATACACCACCCTACACTCACCCACCCCACTCCGTATCTCGGCCCTAACCCCATAAAATCGAACCAAGACCCCATAATACCATAACACACTTCAAACTACACCTAAAGTTCTCTCAAGCTCAAAAAAATCTATTATCTCTCTATAAAACCCTAAGGAATCTATCTTTTCCATAAAGCATTTTAAGCTTTTAAATGATGGAAGAACATGATCTTGCTTCAAAGCACTCAACAAACTACACAAAAAAGGCACAATGTTGTGTAAGAATCCAAATAGGTAGGGCTTCATGTGATGATAGACGAATCATCCATCATACATGTGTATGTGCAAGGATGTTACTCAATGATTCAACCAAAGCATGAAAATACATTCAACACACAAAAACTAACAAGTTATATGTATCACATCTTATGTTTAGATAAGCATTTTTTAAAGATTTTTGAACTAATATCACCAATAAGTTTTTAAGATCATAATCATATAACGTTTTTTGGGAATAACCTTTAAAAAGTTGATAAACAAACTATGAAAATAATACTTGTACAAAGTAAGCTTGAAATACGCACAAGGTTACAAGATGTGTTCAATAGGGCTTAGATTCACCAAGTTTTGAAGATTTCACTAAGTTTATACTTAAAACAGGCTAGGACAGTGGTTATAACAAATAAAAAATCATTACCAAAAAACCGAAAAGAAAACCCTAGGAGTAATAGTATAAAATCACTAACTAGGGTATTAACTTTCCATTTTGTAACGCTTAAAGGTATTAACGTTAATGGTCTGTTAAAAACTAATCCTGACTCCCTCACGTGCAAAAAACGTGAGGGTATATTCGTCATTACATGCTAATACATGCAGAAAGTGTTTCCCCCATTTTACACTAACCAGAAGTTCATAGCTGATTATAAGCAACAGAATACAATACCAAACACACATACATACATGTACATTATGATGAATATAACTGCAACTTCAACCAATAATCAAAACAATTACAGTAGTTAGCAAATTTAACCAAAAAATCAAGATTAATTAACAAGGATCGCATACATACAAGTGATTATGAGAGATCTGACAACCGAAACCACCGGAACATCCGTCAACAAACTTCTAAACTAGTATCTCCACAAATGCTCTTTAAAACCATAACAATTAACACATGTAAAGCTCGAAATCAATATAAAAGGAACCAACACAACCAATTGCAACCAAAACCGGAAGCGATAACACCAGTAATGACGTCATCATCACCACCATAAAATACACCATCCTTACAAACCTCCACAGCTTCTCAACCAACACTAGTTTTCGGCACCCATAGCACCATCGGTGAAGCCTAATTTTCCGACGACGATCGTTGATTCAAGTCGAACTGAAATAGGAGATTTGAGATTGAAGAATTAATGAGGAAGACTTAAACTCTAGCCGATGTCGGATGAAAGGGCGGCAAACAATATCAAAACTAGATTTGAACTAAACCAAACCATCGCTGCACCACCACTGCGATGAGACCCAGATCTGAGCTGAACCAAACAAAACCCCTTGTTTTGATTGATGTCGGAATCGTTGATGGGGGGTTGGCATCTCACCACACTACACTTTGTTGTGATTGATGCAAGAACCAAACCACCATGGCACCCCACCGTGGTTAGGGTTAGGGTTTGAATTGGGGATTTTGAAAAAAAGTTTGAAAGATGACGAAGAGGAGAATGTAGTCTGGTTTGTTATTATCCAATATATTATTTTTTAAACAAAGGGGTTGTAATGACTAATATACCCTCATGTTTTTGAACGTGAGGGTGTTAGGGTTAAGTTTTAACAGGCAATTAACGTTAATACCCTCAAACATTACAAAATGAAGAGTTAATACACCAGAAAGTGCTTTTAAACTATTAGTACCTTAGCACGTTACTTTATCCGAACCACGGGGACTAACTATGTAATTAACTCTCAAATTTATAAGGGGTTGAATCATCCATAATTATTATTTCAGAGTTTAATTGTATACTTAATGAGATATATAAAGTTGATGATTAAACATTTAAAAAGGTGAAAAAAGTCTTGGATCAGCAAACATTGTTACTATAAACTTAAATTAAAATATAATGTTTATTGATAAACTCTACATCTTTTCTTAAACATGTTTATAATTTTTCATAAGTTATATGACAAATGCATAACTGTTGTGAAACAACAAGCCTAATAGCTAAACAATATAGAAGAGATGTAGAGAAAAAAAGATTAATATTTCATTAATAGGTGTATTCAATACAAGAGAATACAATGACTATATATATAGGAGATGGAGTCTTGAAAAACAAGCTAAGTTATTTTAGGAGTTGATAACCACAATAATAATATTTATATTCATAACACTCCCCCTTGGTTATCAACATAATACGCTTGATGCTGCCTCGTTAAAAACCTTGCTAGGAAAACCCTGTGGGACAAAACCATAGCTAAGGGAAAAAGAGTGCAGCGTGTAATGCACATTATCTCCCTCTGATACTTCGGGATCAGGTATGTTGCCTCATTAAAAAAACCTTACTAAGAAAACTCAATGGGACAAAACTTAGTCAAGGGAAAAAGAGTGCAACTTGAATAAGTCTCCCCCCCCCCCCCATTTTAACATGTATCCTTTAAGTGACGTGTGTCCATCGTCCTTGAAATTCGAACAAAGCTTTTGTAGCAAATGATTTGTCGCTCGATCCCTTAATGTGCAATCCTTTATGTTGAGCAATGTTGTAGAATCTTCTAACGAGACTTTAGATCCCTCATTTCAAAAAAATATCATATGTCCACGGCTGTGTATTGTTACATTCCTGCATTTACAAGACTAACCAAACTTGTTTTGATGAGTTAGTAAAATATAGTCACATATCATTCTTACTTTTAGGGTATTGACATATACCATTCCAGTGTCTCATCAATGGGAAGTGATATGTCATTTTGATAAATTCAAATAAAAGATACATACAATCATGCATAGTTAGAAAGAAACTATGGTACTTTTGGAATGAGAATTCCTACTTTGGTAGGATATGATGATAATTATTTCTTATAGCAAGTGACTTAACAACCATTAACATACTTAAAGGGTAAGCTTTGTCCATACCAAAATGACCCGACATATTCTAGATGTACTTATACATATGCTCGAACTACAGGTCAAGCAATAATTACATTGTCAAGGTCTTTCAAAAATTCTCCTTCTAAAAGCTCAACAGTTTCTCTCGACGATGTGTAAACATCATCACTGTAAACTGCGAATATAGTGAACTTTTAAAAGTAAAATTTTGATAAAACATGGCTAATTTAATCAAACTTATATCCCCCTTTATGCGAATATCTCGAGTTGTACAACACTTGACCCAACTATTTTAGCTATACGTATTTTGTCAACTTCATATAGTACATTCTTGAGGTTTTTTATATCAATGCTTCTGGCATTATCAATCCATGAGGGAATTCTGCCCATCCTATCCAAATATGCATGTGCATTCACTCTTCATAAGTTTTGCTACATAAACTTACCCATATAACACAAAGATATCTATATCATATGCAAAAATATCATAAACACTTGCTTTTATCTCCAAAATCTATATTGTACTGTGTGTGTACACTGTTTATTGAGATATCACAATCACTGGGTACAAGTTTTCTATGTATGTTTCTTGGTGCACAAGTATTACATCGTTAAGATGTTTCAATTAACCTTTCAAGCACTCAACTGCTTTAGGATACTCATGCGGAGTTCCAGTTATATTCAATTTGATAGTATATACATGAATTTGACAATTTAAATTCATCAAGAACTTTCATGTAAACCTTTAGTATCAAAATGATACATAACATTTCTAATACGCATGTCAATTCTCTCTTTATATTACCAGACTAATAAGATATTGGAAAGTCAATGCATCCACCACTGGAGAACGTGTCTCCTCATCATCAATAATGGGTCTTTGCAAATATTTTGTGCCACCAATTTTATCGTATATCGCTAAGTTTGATTTCAATTCATGATTCACATTAAAAAAAAACCCATTTGTATCCAATATGGTTTACAACTTCAGTTGTACGGACTGTTGGTCCGAAAACTTTCCATTTTAATAGAGAATTCAACTCTGTCTCATTTGCGTCTTTCCATTTTGGCCAATCATTTCTTATAGGCAGATCTTAAATTTTGATCCTCATCATTTCAAGCGCTATATTATATACAAAATTATAACGACGTCGATTTTGTTTCGGTTCCATATATTTCATTGACATGATACAATATAATGGGATCTTTTTATTTTCAGGTACATGAGGTTCTTCTAGAACCATCATGTCTAATGTCTCTTCAGGAGACCCTATTAATATAACCCCAACTTGACCATCTTAATTACTTGCTCCAACTCTCGAGGAATTTTATTATTGGAATCGATTAGTCTACCACGCATTAGACGTGCAATAGACCCATCACAAATATGTGGTTGTCCTTCTGGGACACTCATCTTAATTGGAGCATTAGCAGTTGGCATATGTGATATAAATCACCTCTTTAAGGTCAATAAATGTGTCTGGTAATAGATTCACTAATCTTTGTAAATGAGTTATTATCTGAACTTCTGGTCCACACTTTTAGTTTTTGAGGATCAATGATTATTCATACCAACTCATTTCTTTTCCAACTGCTTTTTATCTCCCCCTGATGTTGAGAATGTTAATCCATTGATATGGATATCAAATAATTGAGCTGTAATTAAATATCCCGTCAATGGCTCTATTCATTATCATATATTCCCAACCACTTTTTAAGGTCCCATCTTTGTGCATCGTGGTGGATCAATTTCAATATATGTCGCACAACCAAAATCTTTGATGGGACATCTTTGGTTCCTAACCAAAAACCAACGATACGGGGATAAGGTATTATGACTTGTTGGCTTGATGTGAATTAATGTTGCATGTAAAATAACATATCTATAACATATGAACTTCTACTCTCATGATCATAGGTTTTGCAACCAATCATAGACGTTTAGCGATCGTCTCAACAAAACATGTATTCCAATGATGATCAATAACTTGGGAACCCAATTCGCTATTACAACCGAAATAAATATGCCAATCTGGAATAATATGCTTGTGATCACATTAGCTAAGCCATAATTACACAAACTTTAGGTTGTGGATTTGATAACCATTTAGACGATGCATCGATTTAAAACACTAAATGGTATCAAGTTGGGATATGCATATCCTTTAATCATTTCCAGAATATTTAGGGATTGTTACCCTACTTTGGTTGGTGAATCATTAATTTCCCTTGAGAGCAAAGATGACAAGTTTAATTATCAGCAAGAATCTTTTGATTCTTCGTTAGGTTTCACAACATCATCGACTCGGTGTGGTCTAACCGGTCATGCCAACTAATTAAATAATTATGATCCACAAACTTCTGGTTTATGATCGTATATGTATTACAAAACTTTAGATACGAGAGAGTGTCTTGTAACTTTATAGTTCAACTACCATGTTATATTGTCACTCCTTAGTTTGCCACTTTTAGTGGTCCATCTCATTATTAACATGACCATTTACAATTCTAAATGGTCGATCTCATTATTACAACTTTCTCAATTATGTCCATGATCGCTACCTTTACAATGATTAATATGTAATCACATTCACTTCATGGGATGAGATAGAATCTAAAATCTTTCATAAATTTTCATCCTTTACTCAGTCCCACGAGTATGAAATCATTTCAAACTATCATACTCTCTTAATAATATTCCTACTTCAGTAGCATATCTTAGATATGACAAAGGAAATCTTTTGTCTAGTTTTTCATTATAAACAACCCTCTTTCCATATAATATAAACTGAGATATATATATTTACATAGCCGAACCATATGCGATTTCCTGGTCTAAAATCATATAACATTCTACAAACTGATAATGAGATTTAGGGAGTATGACAATTTGAGTGTCATATCTAACCATATGTATGCTCTTTCTTGAGAGTGACAATAAACCACAACCTTGGTTTAATTATTCTATTGAATACTATCTATACAAATATACAACATAATAAATACAATTAATACATGAAAAGATAACGTTCTAACATGTCACCATATAAAACGAGTTATAGTAAAACTTTAGAAAGTGAGATTTTTTCAACACTTAGGGGGGAGGGGGTGGTGATCACTCATCACTCACAACATCCAATCAAGTTCCGCCATGTCATCAACCATTATTACATCACTCACCACACACCCATCTCCATTTAAAAATAACTCACCACTCAATATGAATAACGCGTGATATATATAACGAGTGATAAAATCCACGAGTGATACTTATGAGTGGAAGTGGTGTTTTGTTTTCCATCACTCGTGAAAAAGGTTCATCACGTGCTAAAATCATTTCACCCCGCCTGCCCTTATAAACAAATATATATATAGTTTATGTGTTAACATACCATAGTATACCTAACCAATCACAAGTATATCTTATATACAAATATTTGTATACATGATTTGGTATACATTTGGGGGAACTTTTAAGTTCTTTTATTCATATTTTCTCACCCTTTTGTGGTGTTTTTTATTTTTATTTTTTTATTCTGAGTTTGAATCAAAGAAGTTTTAGTAAAGAAATTTCTTAAAGTCAAGACGTAAACATTGTCTTGTAACAATATTTGTGTGACAACTGGCACAAACCGGTAATTTCCGTACACTATAATTATTGCTTAACGACTGCAATTATGGGTTTAAGTGTCAGCAATGTCTGAACACATGATTAAACAAGTGAATTCATGCATGTTGTATACTACAAAATATTGCTTTATGCATAAACAAGAGCGTTGCGTCAAAAATAATAGTAAACTCACCGGTAAGACACACTGTGTCGACTGAACTGCAGAAAGCAGTCAGACAATAAAATTGGAGCCTAGGTGTAGGTCCGACAACAAGAATGCATTAAAACCCAAGAGTACATACAAGGGTTAATATATATGCAATACGAAAGCAAAAATAAGCACTAAAAAGCACCCGAAACGCACTTTAAGTGCAGAACTTATACAAATCAGCAATAATTCAGCATTTAGACATATAAATATTATGCAGAAATGTCGTTTTATTATCCAGAATATTTCCCTAAGTATTGGGAATTGAAAGAGTACAAGAAGGGTACTTAAAAGACACTAAAAAGTGTAATTTAGCACTTTAACGAATCGGTATGTAACCGAACAACCGGAGATTACCCGGAACATAAAAATAATGTCAATGACATTGTTTATACTTTTCTGAGCTAGTTAGGGTCCCCGAACACCCTAACACCCTTTATATTACACTACACACTAGTAACCGGGTTTAATCCCTAAACTAACTAATTGGTTAAGAATTACACTTTACCCCCCCCCCCTTTTTAAGAGTGGCCGGTTATGGAAGGGCCCCACCAAGATCTTTCTTAATCTTGCAAGATCACACAAGATACCCTCTAAAATCTTGCCAATATATCCTATAATCTTCCTTGGATTCGTTTATGTACTATGTGATCTTGTGAATATTGTGTGAGATCTTACAAGTACCATAAAAAGGCATAAGCACTTCACTTTCATCACAAACTCTCTTCTCCTCTCTCCCTCATAAAACTCACGGCCAAACATCCCAAGAGCATCCACCCATCTTTCAATTTTGATCTTGCCATTCCAACATCATACAAACATCAAGGGGCACGTATTAGGAGTCTTGGAGCAAACGGAAGGCGAAGGACCTCTCTACTTTGCTTTTATCCACCTCTTTTGCGCATAGATTCTTCCCTAGCCTCGAGCTAGAGGTATAATGTTTAAAACTCGTATTTGAACTATTTTAGAGTGGTTAAAAGGATTTGTATCGGTTAAATCTCGTTAAAATACAAAATGATGAACAAAAGTCTACTAAAAACACTTAAAGTGGTGGTTAATAGCACATATGTTGTGTAAATGTTGTAGTATTTGAAATTTATGGTCATCTAGACCCGATCTATGATGTGGTAGCCCGGATCATCGTTTAACCCGACTTTGTAAGATCATGGATCTTAACATAAGCTCGTTTTTAGTTAACACAAGGGTTAAAGGGTGAAACTCTACCACACATGAGACATGGACTTGTGTAGAAGCATTTTTGTTGTGTAAAAGCAATTTAACTTGTGAAATAGTGTTTAAAACTAGTAGATCTACGTATCTACAAGCGGTATTTTCAAAGGACCAAGTGTCCAAGAAATCACATGTTCTAAACCGGGTCTTACACAAACAAAAGTGGTTTTTGTGAACAAACAAGTGTGTGGATACTTGTGTAACAAAGGTTTTAACAAAAAAATAATTTTCGTAAAAACCGACTAGAAGTTGTAAAACTTCATATTCTTTAAAAATAAAGTTTTTAAGAAATTAAACTTATTTTTAAAGATAACAAGACTTACTAAATGTGCTAGTAAGTTACTACACATTTTTGTAAATATTCAAGTTCATGAAATTAGTGATTATTGTTGATAAGTATGGTTGATAATTGTTGTTGATGATTATTGATGATTGATGATGATTTAAAAGAAAATAAACACACGTTTTGAAAACGTGGGAAACCTCCATTTTTAGGGGAAACTCTGTCAAAATTTTTATAAATTTTGACACTTAGAAAAATATAAGTTTTTGAGAAACTTATTCCCTAAAAATGTATTTAAAAGTATTACCAAGGTTTCCCTAATTTTTGGTGATAAGAAATGGTGATTTCTTGAAGGATAAAAATGGATATTATGTATATATATTTTTGGAGAGAAAAATATATATTATTTTATCACCAATTTTTGTGCTAAGTGTATATAGTATGTGTCATACGTGCTAGTGTATTAAGACTTAAAAATACACTAATTACTCATGAGGAGTAGAAATATAAAAAGGCTTATTGGCCTGTAATAATCCCACCTACACCTTTTTGGCCAATAATAATCCCACCTCAGAATATTCCCCACACCAGTCCCATTTTTCAAAAATTTTGCCCACACTGGTCCTCCGTTAAAAATCCCTAACTCAGTTAGCAAAATGGTTGATGTGGCAGCTGAGTTATGGATGATGTGTCAAAAAAGGTTATGTGGCAGCTGATGTGTATTCCCCTGGCCTTTTACAACATAAATTTTACTTTTATAATTATAACCCACATTTACTCTTTACCAAACCCTAATTTATCCCTTTTACAAGCACAGACGATCATCATCAACTACAGGCGATCATCAACCACCGTTCAATACCAACACTTTTACAGCGTCATTCCATTCTTCAACCTTTAAATCCCTGAATCCACCTTCACCACCTGAATCTCCACCACTATATGCAAGCAACAATGCATGTATTCATTCATTCATTTCCAACTCTCTCTCACTCTTTCAACATTCATTCATACATCTGATTTTCACTCATTTTAACCTAATTTTCACAACCTCAATTGCTGAATTTGTTACAGACACGAACAGTTCAAGTGGATCAACTCTCAGATCTAGCTACCGAGCGAGAAATTCATGAGTATTTCTCCTTCTCCGGTGACATTCACAGCATCCAGATCTGGAAGAAAGAAGACTGCCTTTGTTATAGGAATATAAGATATGTTTCTTTGATTGCTTTGTTTAGTGAATCTGGAAGAAAGAAGACTGCCTTTGTGACGTTTAGAGATCCGAAAGCTCTTGAAATTGCGTTGTTGTTATCGGTGTGGTGGCAGGTGAGTGAAGGTGCGGTGGTGGTGGACGAGTGGTGGTGGAGGTGGAGGTGCGGTTGTGGAGTGGTGATGATGAAGTGCAAGTGTGGGTTATAAATACATTAAGTTGTAAAGGATCAGGGAATACATAATCATCTGCCACGTAATCAGTTTTTAACACATCATCTGCCACATAATCAATTTTTAACACATCATCTGCCACATCAGCCATTTTGCTAACTGAGTTAGGGATTTTTAACGGAGGACCAGTGTGGGCAAAATTTCTGAAAAGTGGGACTGGTGTGGGGAATATTCTGAGGTGGGATTATTATTGGCCAAAAAGGTGTAGGTGGGATTATTACAGGCCAAAATTTTTAGGGGAAACTCTGTCAAAATTTTTATAAATTTTGACACTTAGAAAAATATAAGTTTTTGAGAAACTTATTCCCTAAAAATGTATTTAAAAGTATTACCAAGGTTTCCCTAATTTTTGGTGATAAGAAATGGTGATTTCTTGAAGGATAAAAATGGATATTATGTATATATATTTTTGGAGAGAAAAATATATATTATTTTATCACCAATTTTTGTGCTAAGTGTATATAGTATGTGTCATACGTGCTAGTGTATTAAGACTTAAAAATACACTAATTACTCATGAGGAGTAGAAATATAAAAATACACATACAACATACAAGATACATAATTCGGGTGCAAAGTGCAAACACAAAAGACTTATATTTATTTTTGGAGAAAATAATATAAGTAAGATACGTAGTTAAAAATATAGAATATTTTTAACACAAGAATATGTACAAAAGAGAGTGACTGTACTTGTGCGACGCAAGTCTAGTGACTAACGTTAAGAAAACGCGTATAGGTTACGACGTTAATTAAGCAAATCCGGTGGAGTTTACGACGCTAGGAACGCAAAGTTGTGAGTTCATGCTCCCCCTTTTCTCTTTAACTGTTTTCAGTTTTTATAACTTCGGGGGTGAAATACATGTACAAAAGTACAATATTTATAAATGGTATGATATAAATACAAGAAGTACACTTGGTGAGAACGAGAACCAAGTGTGACGAAATATATGAATATGAGAAGCGCATTTGGTGAGACGAGAACCAAGTATAAGGCGCTATGAGAAATGATAACAAGAAACGCGCTTGGTGAGAACGAGAACCAAGTAGGAGGCGTTATGAGAAATAGTGTCACGAATAGGGTACAGAAGCACCATTAATCAACAATATACCTAGACCGCAGAACAAAAGGTTAGATCTAACGGGTGCCTGGCAGCCACACTCCTGGTCGGGGCGAGAATCGAGGAGTGCTTTTGTGTCTCAGAATATACCAATTAAATGCCTTAGGTTTGGTGACTTCCTATGACGTGCCACAGGTTAATGGCTTTGCAACCCATTAACAATCTGATAATTACAGAAATACTGTATTTACATAAAATTCATACCATACAAAATTGATATATAACTTGAAGTACGTGGGGTACTCAAGAAGATTGAATCATACTTGAAGTACGTGGGGTACTCAAGAGAATGAGAATTAAACTTGAGTACGTGGGGTACTCAAGAAGAAATTGAATTATACAGATGTACGTGGTGTACACATGAAACTGGATTTACATATGAAAACTTGATTTACTCACAAACTATGTTTTCATACAAAGTATACAAACATGAAATACAAAACAGCATGAATTCACACCAACATTATGTTGACGTTTTTCCAAAAACTCACATGTATTTCAGGTAACTAGGATGGATGTGCGCGTGGTCTAGCTTATGCTCGTGGATGTCGCTTGTGTTTAATTTTGAATAAAGTTGTAAACTTTTAAGACAATGTTTTATGCGACTTAGCGATGTAAACGCTAACGTATGTTTTCAAATTATGGTATTTGAATGTTATTTTACGAGCATGTAGCATGTTTACTCTTCGTATGCAATGAGAACCTTTCATGATCACACCTCGTGCTTCCGCCGCAGAAAGGGGTGTGACAGACATGAAGCTGGTATGATATAAATACATGTTCCAGTGCTATCCTTGTATTTATAACTTCGGGGGTGAAATACATGTACAAAAGTACAATATTTATAAATGGTATGATATAAATACAAGAAGTACACTTGGTGAGAACGAGAACCAAGTGTGACGAAATATATGAATATGAGAAGCGCATTTGGTGAGACGAGAACCAAGTATAAGGCGCTATGAGAAATGATAACAAGAAACGCGCTTGGTGAGAACGAGAACCAAGTAGGAGGCGTTATGAGAAATAGTGTCACGAATAGGGTACAGAAGCACCATTAATCAACAATATACCTAGACCGCAGAACAAAAGGTTAGATCTAACGGGTGCCTGGCAGCCACACTCCTGGTCGGGGCGAGAATCGAGGAGTGCTTTTGTGTCTCAGAATATACCAATTAAATGCCTTAGGTTTGGTGACTTCCTATGACGTGCCACAGGTTAATGGCTTTGCAACCCATTAACAATCTGATAATTACAGAAATACTGTATTTACATAAAATTCATACCATACAAAATTGATATATAACTTGAAGTACGTGGGGTACTCAAGAAGATTGAATCATACTTGAAGTACGTGGGGTACTCAAGAGAATGAGAATTAAACTTGAGTACGTGGGGTACTCAAGAAGAAATTGAATTATACAGATGTACGTGGTGTACACATGAAACTGGATTTACATATGAAAACTTGATTTACTCACAAACTATGTTTTCATACAAAGTATACAAACATGAAATACAAAACAGCATGAATTCACACCAACATTATGTTGACGTTTTTCCAAAAACTCACATGTATTTCAGGTAACTAGGATGGATGTGCGCGTGGTCTAGCTTATGCTCGTGGATGTCGCTTGTGTTTAATTTTGAATAAAGTTGTAAACTTTTAAGACAATGTTTTATGCGACTTAGCGATGTAAACGCTAACGTATGTTTTCAAATTATGGTATTTGAATGTTATTTTACGAGCATGTAGCATGTTTACTCTTCGTATGCAATGAGAACCTTTCATGATCACACCTCGTGCTTCCGCCGCAGAAAGGGGTGTGACAGATTGGTATCAGAGCTGCGATTGTAGTGAACCAGGATTCATTCTCGAGTCTAGTCTACAATCTCTAGGATCCATTCACGAAAACAATTTTCAAAGAGTTTTCATTGCATAAAACGTCCCGCGACATCCACTACCTGAAACTGTCTACATGAGTCTAGAAAAGACACTACAAGACTTAGAGTGCACTAGAGTAGCACTTGTCATTGACTAGAAATTACTTGCAATTATGTGTGATAATTAGCATGTACTAGAAGTAGAATGTCACGAGTATACGTGACCTTACCTGAAAGCGATGGCCCATCTGAAGGAAGAAATACGAGGATGAAACGAACTGTGCGGACTGTGCAAGGAGTTACGTAATTATGGATGCATACATAATTATGGAATTCAGTGCACAAAAATCACAGCAAGTCTTGTCACGTATAGATTCCCTCAGTGCAAGCCTACTAAGTACTCTGCTAGAGTAATAATTGTTTGATGTCACTTGTGTGGTATATATACCTGTGAATATATATGATACTACAGTCTAGTGTGACGATATCAAACAAATGCCTAACCCTGCTGTGTTATGTTCTGTCAGAACATGGCACCCAGGAAAGCTGTGAATGCTCGCAATGACGATCAACCTCCTCCTCCCCCACGGCCAAGAACTGCTGAAGAGCTGAACGCTTTGCTAGAGGAAAGGATCTCCGCTGCTATCGCCCAGTACGAGGCGAACCGAACCCAAGACAGTGGAGGACCAAGCAACGCTAGGCGTAATGGGAATGGAGATTCGTCTGGAGGCAATGCAGCTCAAGGCTGCACTTTCAAGCAGTTCCTCGACTGCAAGCCGATGAACTATGACGGCACAGGAGGTGCAGTAGCATTTGTGCGCTGGACGGAGAAGACTGAAGCTACATTCCGCATGAGCAAGTGTACCGCGGATCAGCAAGTCACTTTTGCTACTGGGTTATTCGTCGATGAAGCTCTGACTTGGTGGAACCTGCAAGCCCAAACTTTGGGTGATGACGCCGCTTATGGCCTCACTTGGGAGGAACTGAAGGAAAGGATGAGAGAGAAGTACTGCTCTCGTGCAGAACTCCAAAGGCTGGAAACAGAGTTCTGGCACTTGACTATGGAAGGTGCTGACATCAATGGTTACACTCGAAGGTTCCACGACCTGTCGAGAGTGCTTCCCTACATGGTGACTCCTGAATTTAAGCGTGTGGAACGCTACATTTGGGGACTGGCCTCAGAGTTTCGTGGCATGGTGACGTCGGCCAAACCACAAACAATCACCGAGGCTGTAACTCTTGCTGTCAGCCTTACTGAAGATTGTGTTCGTATGAAGAAGCTATCACTGAACCCGATAGAGAAGACCGAGACACATGCTGAGTCGTCCGGTGACAAAAAGAGAAAACATGCAAACCTGAACCAAGCAACTCGCAACAACAAGGGTTTCAGCAAGAAGCGTGACACTAATCCGCCTCAGGAGGCGAATACCCATGCAACCAAAGCATACCAAGGCTCCATGCATAGATGCCAAAAGTGTAAGTATCATCATGATGGAGCTTGTCGCATTCCAAGGTGCGACAAATGTGGTAAATTGGGTCATCGAACAGAAGATTGTTGGGGAAAAGGAAAGAACCGAAACGGGAATGGTGCTGGTAACAAGAATGGTAACGGGAAAGGGCAAGGATGCTTCGAGTGTGGAAGCAATGATCACTTCATGAAGAACTGCCCAGAGAGAAACAACGCTCCGGCTCGAGCATTTGTGATTGGAGCAAGAGACGCACGCGAGGACCCTAACATGGTCACCGGTACGTTTCTCATTAACAATCACTTTGCATCCATATTATTCGACACTGGCGCCGATTATAGCTTCATGTCTGTGGAATTTAAACGCATACTCGGAATAGAATCCAGTAGATTAGAAATTCCTTATTCCATAGAACTAGCCAATGGTAGACTCGTTGAATCAGGAGAAGTTGTTAGAGGCTGCACACTGGAACTTGGCGAACGAAATTTTAGCATCGACCTCTTACCTATTCAATTGGGTAGCTTCGATGTAGTAGTCGGGATGGACTGGTTGTCCAAGAACAAAGCTGAAGTTATTTGCCATGAGAAAATCATTCGCATCCCTTTAGCGAATGGTGAAACTCTCATCGTGCATGGAGAAAAACGAGACGCGCCTCTTCGAATCACCAGTTGCATAAAGGCACAGAAGTGCTTGAGGAAAGGATGTGTCGCTTTCCTAGCACACGTTATAGACAAGAAGGCTGTGGAGCCGAAACTCGAAGACATTCCCGTGGTGAAGGAATTTCCTGATGTATTCCCTGAAGATCTGCCAGGACTACCTCCGCAACGACAAGTCGAATTCCGTATAGACTTGGTTCCAGGAGCTGCTCCTGTAGCCAAGGCACCCTATCGACTTGCGCCATCCGAAATGCAAGAATTATCTACACAACTCCAGGAGTTGTTGGATAAAGGATTCATAAGGCCAAGCTTCTCACCCTGGGGAGCTCCAGTATTATTCGTGAAGAAGAAGGATGGAACACTGCGGATGTGTATCGATTACAGGGAACTGAACAAGCTCACAATCAAGAATCGGTATCCGCTACCAAGGATTGATGACTTATTTGATCAATTGCAAGGATCAAGCTACTATTCCAAGATCGACCTTCGATCTGGATACCATCAGCTGAGAATCCAAGATGAAAGCGTGCCAAAGACTGCATTCAGAACGCGATATGGGCACTACGAATTTCTTGTGATGCCGTTTGGATTGACGAACGCGCCAGCGGTCTTTATGGACCTAATGAACCGCGTGTGCAAACCATATCTCGATAAATTCGTGATTGTATTTATCGATGATATCCTAATTTACCCGCGAACGAAAGAAGAGCACGAGCAACATCTCAGAACCATCTTGGAACTACTGAAGAAAGAGAAGCTTTATGCAAAGTTCTCGAAATGCGAATTCTGGATTCGCGAAGTACAATTTCTTGGTCACGTGGTGAATGAGAAAGGCATTCATGTAGACCCGTCCAAGATTGAAGCAATAAAGAATTGGGAAGCTCCCAAGACCCCAACTGAAGTTCGTCAATTTTTGGGCTTAGCGGGCTACTATCGGCGATTCATTGAGAATTTCTCGAAGATAGCTCAACCGCTAACGACCCTGACTCAGAAAGACAAGAAGTACGACTGGGGTCACAAACAAGAAGAAGCCTTCCAGTTACTTAAGAGCAAGCTATGCGACGCACCGATACTATCATTACCCGAAGGCACTGAAGACTTCGTGGTATACTGCGACGCCTCACGACAAGGCTTGGGTTGCGTGCTCATGCAACGCCAAAAAGTCATCGCTTATGCTTCAAGACAACTGAAGGTTCACGAGAGAAATTATACCACTCACGACCTGGAGCTGGGTGCAGTGGTATTCGCCTTGAAGATTTGGCGACATTATTTATATGGTACTCAATGTACAATCTTCACAGATCACAAAAGCTTACAACACATATTTGATCAGAAGGAATTAAATATGCGCCAGCGACGTTGGGTCGAGCTGCTGAATGATTATGACTGTGAGATTAAGTACCATCCTGGAAAGGCAAACGTTGTAGCAGACGCGTTGAGCCGAAAGGAAAGGGTTAAGACCCTAAGGGTTCGAGCATTGGAAATGACGATTCGAACGAACCTCACTGCACGCATTCGGGATGCACAACAAGAAGCTCTTAAAGAAGAGAACCGTAAAGCTGAATACCTCCGGGGTGCATTGAAATACATGGTGCCAAATGAAGAGGGAGCCTTATACTTCAAGAAGCGTATCTGGGTTCCACTCTGCGGTGGCATACGTGAGGTCATCCTTAATGAAGCCCACAAATCGAGATATTCGATCCATCCAGGATCGGACAAGATGTACCAAGACTTGAAAGAGTACTATTGGTGGCCGAGACTCAAAAGCGACGTTGCGGTTTATGTCGGAAAATGCCTAACCTGTGCGAAGGTTAAGGCCGAATATCAGAAACCGTCCGGCCTATTACAACAACCAGAAATTCCCGTGTGGAAGTGGGAACAAATCTCGATGGACTTCATAACGAAATTACCCAGGACCCCGAGAGGGCACGATATGATATGGGTAATAGTTGATCGATTGACGAAGTCTGCGCACTTCCTACCGATCCGAGAAAAAGACAGCACTGGAAAGCTTGCTGAGATATACTTAAGAGAAATTGTGGCACGTCATGGAGTGCCAATCTCAATCATTTCAGACAGAGATGGACGCTTTGTCTCAAGAATCTGGCAATCATTTCAGGAAGCCTTTGGATCTCAGTTAGATCTAAGCACGGCATTCCATCCACAAACAGACGGCCAGAGCGAACGGACTATACAAACGTTAGAAGATATGCTTCGCGCATGTGTCATGGATCTAGGCGGCAGCTGGGATACTCACCTACCTTTAGTTGAGTTTTCCTAAAATAACAGTTATCATACGAGCATAAAAGCCGCGCCGTTCGAAGCTCTGTATGGCCGCAAATGCCGATCGCCCCTGTGTTGGGCAGATGCCGGAGATAAACGTATGGTTGGTCCGGAACTTGTACAAGAGACAACCGACAAGATTGCGCAGATCCGAGAGCGCATTAAGGCGGCTCGAGAGCGACAAAAGAGCTACGCGGATCCAAATAGAAAATCGGTAGATTTCAAGGTGGGAGACAAAGTGTTGTTAAAAGTCTCACCATGGAAGGGCGTAGTCAGATTTGGAAAACGTGGAAAGCTGAATCCACGATACATCAGACCATTCAGAATTTTGAGAAGAATTGGTACCGTGGCATACAAGTTGGAGTTACCGGAAGAACTTAATGGAGTACATGATACGTTTCATGTATCCAACCTGAAGAAGAGTCCAACGCAAGAAAACGTGACCATCCCGATGGATGAAGTACATATTGATGAAGCCCTCCGATTTACAGAACAACCCGTTGAGGTTACTGACTGGAAAGTCAACAAGACCAGGAGGAGCAGTGTGAAACTTGTCAAAGTACGTTGGAGCTCAAAACACGGACCCGAGTACACATGGGAACGTGAAGACCAGTTCAAGAAAAAGTATCCCCACCTATTCAAGAAGACTCCAGCGAGAGTTAGTTCAGTCTGAATTTCGGGACGAAATTCTTTTAACGGGGGGAGACTGTGACAACTGGCACAAACCGGTAATTTCCGTACACTATAATTATTGCTTAATGACTGCAATTATGGGTTTAAGTGTCAGCAATGTCTGAACACATGATTGAACAAGTGAATTCATGCATGTTGTATACTACAAAATATTGCTTTATGCATAAACAAGAGCGTTGCGTCAAAAATAATAGTAAACTCACCGGTAAGACACACTGTGTCGACTGAACTGCAGAAAGCAGTCAGACAATAAAATTGGAGCCTAGGTGTAGGTCCGACAACAAGAATGCATTAAAACCCAAGAGTACATACAAGGGTTAATATATATGCAATACGAAAGCAAAAATAAGCACTAAAAAGCACCCGAAACGCACTTTAAGTGCAGAACTTATACAAATCAGCAATAATTCAGCATTTAGACATATAAATATTATGCAGAAATGTCGTTTTATTATCCAGAATATTTCCCTAAGTATTGGGAATTGAAAGAGTACAAGAAGGGTACTTAAAAGACACTAAAAAGTGTAATTTAGCACTTTAACGAATCGGTATGTAACCGAACAACCGGAGATTACCCGGAACATAAAAATAATGTCAATGACATTGTTTATACTTTTCTGAGCTAGTTAGGGTCCCCGAACACCCTAACACCCTTTATATTACACTACACACTAGTAACCGGGTTTAATCCCTAAACTAACTAATTGGTTAAGAATTACACTTTACCCCCCCCCCCTTTTTAAGAGTGGCCGGTTATGGAAGGGCCCCACCAAGATCTTTCTTAATCTTGCAAGATCACACAAGATACCCTCTAAAATCTTGCCAATATATCCTATAATCTTCCTTGGATTCGTTTATGTACTATGTGATCTTGTGAATATTGTGTGAGATCTTACAAGTACCATAAAAAGGCATAAGCACTTCACTTTCATCACAAACTCTCTTCTCCTCTCTCCCTCATAAAACTCACGGCCAAACATCCCAAGAGCATCCACCCATCTTTCAATTTTGATCTTGCCATTCCAACATCATACAAACATCAAGGGGCACGTATTAGGAGTCTTGGAGCAAACGGAAGGCGAAGGACCTCTCTACTTTGCTTTTATCCACCTCTTTTGCGCATAGATTCTTCCCTAGCCTCGAGCTAGAGGTATAATGTTTAAAACTCGTATTTGAACTATTTTAGAGTGGTTAAAAGGATTTGTATCGGTTAAATCTCGTTAAAATACAAAATGATGAACAAAAGTCTACTAAAAACACTTAAAGTGGTGGTTAATAGCACATATGTTGTGTAAATGTTGTAGTATTTGAAATTTATGGTCATCTAGACCCGATCTATGATGTGGTAGCCCGGATCATCGTTTAACCCGACTTTGTAAGATCATGGATCTTAACATAAGCTCGTTTTTAGTTAACACAAGGGTTAAAGGGTGAAACTCTACCACACATGAGACATGGACTTGTGTAGAAGCATTTTTGTTGTGTAAAAGCAATTTAACTTGTGAAATAGTGTTTAAAACTAGTAGATCTACGTATCTACAAGCGGTATTTTCAAAGGACCAAGTGTCCAAGAAATCACATGTTCTAAACCGGGTCTTACACAAACAAAAGTGGTTTTTGTGAACAAACAAGTGTGTGGATACTTGTGTAACAAAGGTTTTAACAAAAAAATAATTTTCGTAAAAACCGACTAGAAGTTGTAAAACTTCATATTCTTTAAAAATAAAGTTTTTAAGAAATTAAACTTATTTTTAAAGATAACAAGACTTACTAAATGTGCTAGTAAGTTACTACACATTTTTGTAAATATTCAAGTTCATGAAATTAGTGATTATTGTTGATAAGTATGGTTGATAATTGTTGTTGATGATTATTGATGATTGATGATGATTTAAAAGAAAATAAACACACGTTTTGAAAACGTGGGAAACCTCCATTTTTAGGGGAAACTCTGTCAAAATTTTTATAAATTTTGACACTTAGAAAAATATAAGTTTTTGAGAAACTTATTCCCTAAAAATGTATTTAAAAGTATTACCAAGGTTTCCCTAATTTTTGGTGATAAGAAATGGTGATTTCTTGAAGGATAAAAATGGATATTATGTATATATATTTTTGGAGAGAAAAATATATATTATTTTATCACCAATTTTTGTGCTAAGTGTATATAGTATGTGTCATACGTGCTAGTGTATTAAGACTTAAAAATACACTAATTACTCATGAGGAGTAGAAATATAAAAAGGCTTATTGGCCTGTAATAATCCCACCTACACCTTTTTGGCCAATAATAATCCCACCTCAGAATATTCCCCACACCAGTCCCATTTTTCAAAAATTTTGCCCACACTGGTCCTCCGTTAAAAATCCCTAACTCAGTTAGCAAAATGGTTGATGTGGCAGCTGAGTTATGGATGATGTGTCAAAAAAGGTTATGTGGCAGCTGATGTGTATTCCCCTGGCCTTTTACAACATAAATTTTACTTTTATAATTATAACCCACATTTACTCTTTACCAAACCCTAATTTATCCCTTTTACAAGCACAGACGATCATCATCAACTACAGGCGATCATCAACCACCGTTCAATACCAACACTTTTACAGCGTCATTCCATTCTTCAACCTTTAAATCCCTGAATCCACCTTCACCACCTGAATCTCCACCACTATATGCAAGCAACAATGCATGTATTCATTCATTCATTTCCAACTCTCTCTCACTCTTTCAACATTCATTCATACATCTGATTTTCACTCATTTTAACCTAATTTTCACAACCTCAATTGCTGAATTTGTTACAGACACGAACAGTTCAAGTGGATCAACTCTCAGATCTAGCTACCGAGCGAGAAATTCATGAGTATTTCTCCTTCTCCGGTGACATTCACAGCATCCAGATCTGGAAGAAAGAAGACTGCCTTTGTTATAGGAATATAAGATATGTTTCTTTGATTGCTTTGTTTAGTGAATCTGGAAGAAAGAAGACTGCCTTTGTGACGTTTAGAGATCCGAAAGCTCTTGAAATTGCGTTGTTGTTATCGGTGTGGTGGCAGGTGAGTGAAGGTGCGGTGGTGGTGGACGAGTGGTGGTGGAGGTGGAGGTGCGGTTGTGGAGTGGTGATGATGAAGTGCAAGTGTGGGTTATAAATACATTAAGTTGTAAAGGATCAGGGAATACATAATCATCTGCCACGTAATCAGTTTTTAACACATCATCTGCCACATAATCAATTTTTAACACATCATCTGCCACATCAGCCATTTTGCTAACTGAGTTAGGGATTTTTAACGGAGGACCAGTGTGGGCAAAATTTCTGAAAAGTGGGACTGGTGTGGGGAATATTCTGAGGTGGGATTATTATTGGCCAAAAAGGTGTAGGTGGGATTATTACAGGCCAAAATTTTTAGGGGAAACTCTGTCAAAATTTTTATAAATTTTGACACTTAGAAAAATATAAGTTTTTGAGAAACTTATTCCCTAAAAATGTATTTAAAAGTATTACCAAGGTTTCCCTAATTTTTGGTGATAAGAAATGGTGATTTCTTGAAGGATAAAAATGGATATTATGTATATATATTTTTGGAGAGAAAAATATATATTATTTTATCACCAATTTTTGTGCTAAGTGTATATAGTATGTGTCATACGTGCTAGTGTATTAAGACTTAAAAATACACTAATTACTCATGAGGAGTAGAAATATAAAAATACACATACAACATACAAGATACATAATTCGGGTGCAAAGTGCAAACACAAAAGACTTATATTTATTTTTGGAGAAAATAATATAAGTAAGATACGTAGTTAAAAATATAGAATATTTTTAACACAAGAATATGTACAAAAGAGAGTGACTGTACTTGTGCGACGCAAGTCTAGTGACTAACGTTAAGAAAACGCGTATAGGTTACGACGTTAATTAAGCAAATCCGGTGGAGTTTACGACGCTAGGAACGCAAAGTTGTGAGTTCATGCTCCCCCTTTTCTCTTTAACTGTTTTCAGTTTTTATAACTTCGGGGGTGAAATACATGTACAAAAGTACAATATTTATAAATGGTATGATATAAATACAAGAAGTACACTTGGTGAGAACGAGAACCAAGTGTGACGAAATATATGAATATGAGAAGCGCATTTGGTGAGACGAGAACCAAGTATAAGGCGCTATGAGAAATGATAACAAGAAACGCGCTTGGTGAGAACGAGAACCAAGTAGGAGGCGTTATGAGAAATAGTGTCACGAATAGGGTACAGAAGCACCATTAATCAACAATATACCTAGACCGCAGAACAAAAGGTTAGATCTAACGGGTGCCTGGCAGCCACACTCCTGGTCGGGGCGAGAATCGAGGAGTGCTTTTGTGTCTCAGAATATACCAATTAAATGCCTTAGGTTTGGTGACTTCCTATGACGTGCCACAGGTTAATGGCTTTGCAACCCATTAACAATCTGATAATTACAGAAATATTGTATTTACATAAAATTCATACCATACAAAATTGATATATAACTTGAAGTACGTGGGGTACTCAAGAAGATTGAATTATACTTGAAGTACGTGGGGTACTCAAGAGAATGAGAATTAAACTTGAGTACGTGGGGTACTCAAGAAGAAATTGAATTATACAGATGTACGTGGTGTACACATGAAACTGGATTTACATATGAAAACTTGATTTACTCACAAACTATGTTTTCATACAAAGTATACAAACATGAAATACAAAACAGCATGAATTCACACCAACATTATGTTGACGTTTTTCCAAAAACTCACATGTATTTCAGGTAACTAGGATGGATGTGTGCGTGGTCTAGCTTATGCTCGTGGATGTCGCTTGTGTTTAATTTTGAATAAAGTTGTAAACTTTTAAGACAATGTTTTATGCGACTTAGCGATGTAAACGCTAACGTATGTTTTCAAATTATGGTATTTGAATGTTATTTTACGAGCATGTAGCATGTTTACTCTTCGTATGCAATGAGAACCTTTCATGATCACACCTCGTGCTTCCGCCGCAGAAAGGGGTGTGACAATTTGCTACTTATATCTAACCTAGAGTTCATCATCCATCAGCATACTTAACTAGCTTAGTCGTTATTTGTTAAGCAAGTGGCCACTAGTTGTATCATGCATTCTCTAGTAACTAGGATAACAAATAAACAATGAGAAACTTTTTGATTTAGAGAACCCTAAATTTCATCATAATTATAATTCCTTTTAGTTTCCCTAAATGTAATTGACCAAACATACATATAATACATACCTTTATTAAACTTACACTGGAAAATCAATACTCAGAAAGTGTACTTTAAGAAATTAAAAGTTAATTTTAAATAAAATTGATGAGTCAACCCAACTCACAGCACATCTAACAAATTTAACACTAGTAGCTTATGTTATTATTTATGTATAAGAAAATTACTTTATTACTTTAATAACCGACTGAAAATCCCTTCACAAACAATATCGTAAAACTAGAAGGGTATATTAATTTATCGTAGAACTAGAAGGGTATTAATTTATTGATTATATTATATACATACAATATTATTTTAACAAAATTTAAACACAATGATTCTTTATAACGATTTTCTGAAATTGAATAGGTAATTATGTTTCAACATGAATAATCAGTTAGATTGTATATTGAAACGAGAGATTTGATTAGAAATTTTATATATTTACTTATTAAAAAAATAAACTATTTAACCATACATTACATTTGTAAAGTCCAAAACTTTGATATTTGAGTGTTTGCAGAGAAGAACACCCAAAATTGTATGAAGAGAAGAATACCCAAAATTGTATTGTATTTTTTTTTCAAAGCTTGCATGCATCATAAAGTTCTATAAAACATAATCATCCATATGTTTGTTTATATGTTTCGACTTGATAGAATGAATGGAAAGAAAGAATATAAATAATAAATTCAAGTTTTTCTTAAAATTGAATATGGCTTTGGTATGTATATTAGATTCAAAATATATACATATATTCTGTTAGCCTCACAAATAAACTACCGAACACATAAGATATCCATGAAATTTGTATATGAAAAATAATTGTATGAATAACATTCGTTTATATTAAAACGTAAAAGAAAATTATAATTCGATTTATTCAACAATACGTAATTCCTTATTTTATTGAAATAATAAATATGAATCTTGTTTTAACCAAATATTATGAGTGATGATATGAGGGTTTTTTTTTAGAGAGATTTAATAGAAAACAAAACAAATCTCTAACATAAACCAAAATTATATGACTTACAATATGGTTTGCTTTTGTGAAGGTAAATAATAATGAAAGGTTAATTAGACAATAGCGACTTACCTTATGATGGTGCGATCCAACTCCAAAAGCAATTCGTGCTGATAACGTGTTGTGAAACAACAAGCCTAATAGCAAAACAATATAGAAGAGATGTAGAGAAAAAGAGATTAATATTTCATTAATAGGTGTATTCAATATAAGAGAATACAATGACTATATATATAGGAGATGGAGTCTTGGAAAACAAGCTAAGTTATTTTAGGAGTTGATAACCACAATAATAATATTTATATTCATAACATATTTTTATCCAATTTATTTAATTAATTTATTGCTCTACAATATGCACTCCCATCAGATTTCATTTCCTTCATTTGACCCAAAAATATATGTATACACACATATCTATATATGGTATATGACATTAAGTCCCTAAGCTTTCTTTGGTTTAATAGTAGAGGGAAATTTGCTAGAGTAGGTTGGAAGGAACGGCAATCGTTCTCTTTTGATGTAATGTAATTGTTTTTGTGTTGGTTTTCGGTTATCTCCTCCTTGGAGATTCCGGTTTTTAATGAATTTCGCCCTTAAAAAAAAAGGAATCAAATTGGATATTATATGATAAATTATTAAATACCAGTTAGCTAGCGAATAGGCAGATATCGTTATATATGGGTATTTTTTGTAGATCAAAATATAATTAAAATCATGATTGAGACATAATAATGAGGGAAGGTTTGATTTGGTTTTTCTTTATGAAGGAGAAACAAGTCTTTGAGTAAGAATTAAGGTTTGTCATAAAATTCACATGATGCAACCTACTACAATTATTCCTCAAAAACATTGCATTTAATTTACAACAATTAGTCGTTTTCCTTTATTTTTTTAAGGGTAACTTTCATTAACAGAACAGCCAATCCAAACCGGGCCGACCAACAAAAAATTACAAACTTACATATTTACAAAGGAGCACCATTTTTCCCAATCCGTACCCTTGTGTCTAGATCTATTAGAGAACCAAAGAAAGCTCAAAGCCTTGACCTCACTCATAATTTTATCTATTTTTATCTCCTTATTCGAAAAAACGAGGTTATTCCTAGCACGCCATATGCTCCAACAACCAATCATAATGATACCTTGGACAACTTCCTTTTTAACGTCCGTAGCTCTAATCTCCTTGTGGATCCCGAGAAGGTCTCTAATAGAAAACGCGAAAATGTTCGGAATCTTGGTCCACGAGCTAATACCATTCCAGACCACCGATGCAACATGGTAGGCAATGAAGATGTGTTCCACCGATTCTTCATACGAGCCACAAAAGGGACATAACGGGTCACCAACCTGAACGTTCCTGTTTTTTAAAGCGACTCCGGTCGGGATCTTATCCATTTCCATCCTCCATGAATGGATATTGACTTTAGCGGGAACCCAATTACACCAATCTAAAATAAATCTGTTTTCAAAACCGACATCCGCGTGGTGACTATGCTTAACCGGCTTGACCGAGAACACACCGGACGGATCGGCGGCCCAAATCCACTTATCAACATCAGCCGAAACATGAACACCTTCCAGGAGAGTGAGGAGCTGCTGAAAACTGGTAACAATGGCTGGATCAGTAAGCGATGACCGCCAATTCCAGTTATAAACCGACCCGCCTCCTTGATTTAAGATACGATCTGCAACCGAACACCTCTTGTCTGACTCCAGATTGAACAGAGCTGGGAAACAATGCTTGAGAGGTTCGTTGAGAACCCAACTGTCCAGCCAAAAAACAATACTAGACCCATTGCCCACTGTTCCTTTAATAAGATACCGAATAGGAGAATTTCCAACCTTAGAATTAATGATTGTCTTCGCGATATTGTTCCATACCCCATTGAGACTTTTCTTAAAGGGAATACACTCCCAACCCACCCGACTAAAATGAAACGTATCAATGACTATTTTCCAAAGATTGTTGGTCTCCGTTTTATATCTCCATCCCTACTTGATTAAAAGAGCCGTGTTAATCTCGTTAAGCTTCTTTAATCCAAGACCTCCTTCTTCCTTATTACATGAAACACGATCCCAAGCCACCCAATGCATATTCCTTTCTTCTAAGGATCCCCCCCCATAAGAATCTCTTAATCATGGCTTCTAAATCCGAAATCACTTTCTTAGGAGCTTTATAAAGGGAGAAGTAATAATTTGGAAGACACTCCATAACCGACTTGATCAACACCATCCTTCCACCAATGGACAAAAGATTTGCTTTCCATTTAGAAAGACGAGCACGAAATATTTCGTATACCGGATGCCAATTGCTAATACGATTCATATTAGCACCCACATTCAAGCCGAGATACTTAAACGGGGCGCTATCCGGTTTGCAACCCACCTCATTAGCCATAGCTTTAGTCTCATCCCAACCAACTCCAAAACCATAGATATTGAATTTGTCTAAATTAATTTTAAGACCCGATCAAACAAAAAAGCACCGAAGAATTCTCACTAGATTCATCACTTCCAAGTATGACCATTCCCCAACCACAATCGCGTCGTCTGCATACAAAAGATGGGATAGAATGGGCCCATTGTTAGGCGTAGGAATACCTTTACACTATGTTCCCGAGTCTCATTTAACAGGGGGAGGGGATGGGAAGGAAATTTTTCTCTACTAATCCCTCTAATTTGGGAGGATGAATATATGGTCATATTTAGTCATATTTTCTTCCCTTTTCCCTCCCCTCCCCCTGTTAAATGAAACTCGGGAACATGGTTTTTCATATTTTCATCTCTTTTCCCTCCCCTCCCCCTGTTAAATGAGACTCGGGAACAGAGTGTTAGTGTTCCCAGTCTCTCTCGCACGGTTGAACATGCACGATAAGGCTTCCATAACCACCAAGAAGAGAAACGGGGAAAGCGGGTCCCCTTGCCTCATGCCTTTCTCACATTTAAAAGTAAACGTGGGGGCCTCGTTCACCAAAACTGAAGAGTTAGCCGACTTGAGAACTCCCATAATCCAATTACACCATTTGGGTGAAAACCCCATTTGGTGGAGAACACTGACAACAAACCGCCGATTTGCGTTGTCGTAAGCTTTTTCAAAGTCGATTTTGAGGAAGAACGCTTTGGATTTGCTTTTCCTAATCCAATAAATGAGCTCGTTAATAATGAGAGGGCCGTCTAATATGAATCTACCTTTAAGAAAAGCAGATTGGGTTTCAGAGATAACCCCTTCCAAAACCTTTCTCATCCTATTCACCAAAACTTTTGAGATCCCCTTGCTAATAACTCCAACCAGGTTAATGGGTCTGTAGTTGTTGAGAGAAACCGGATCTGAAATTTTAGGAATAAGAGTAATAAAAGAAGTTCCACTACCTTTACTTATCGTTCCGATGTTATGGAAGCTGGCGAAAATATTAACAAAATCCTCTTTAAAATAATCCCAGAACTGTTTGATGAATCTAAAATTCAATCCGTTTGGACCAGGGGCACGATCATCATCACACTCGAAAATGGCATCCTTAATTTCTTGTTTCGAGAAAGCTTCGTCCAACAACACACTATCTGAGTCCGAAATCTTTTTGATACCATGGCAAAGGAGATCAGGTCTAACCGAAGACGATTCCTTGAATCTATCACGGAAAAATGATAAGACTTGCTTTTTAATACTAGCCGGTTTGGTGCACCACACCCCATTGATGGTAAGCCCTTGAATTGCGTTTACCGCTTTCCTATTTTTAACCGAAGCATGAAAGAACTTGGAATTCTCGTCCCCGTCGACTGCCCACCTTAACTGAGCTCTTTGTTTGAGATCTAAGTTTCTTCTAATTTCCACCTCTTTGATAAGCTTCCTATTTTCCGCCAAGGACCATTCCTCATCCTCCGAGAGGTCCCTAATCTCCATATCTGTCACGGCCCCTGTCCCAGTTTTACCCGGTCCAGGAGCCGCGGGACAGAAATCCCGTGGTATTTATTATTTGAGTTGACAACGGAAGATTTACAGGATCTTTTAAACTTGAAAATGCCCGATTATTTTATTAAATAATTTAGGACAAACCCCGTAATTTACAATAGAGGAATTTCACTAGGAAATTCCCTGTTTTACAAAACATGTTTATTTATTTAACTGAGCCACCACTTCAAGCTTTATTAGTGCTCCGTAGCACTTTTCCTTGATTCACAGCAGGTCGCCTGAAACATGTTTAAAAATATTTTATCTGGCGTCGTGTCACCTCCTGGTGATGATGGTCATACCACTATTGGGTCCTTTCACCCAAGTAGTGATGATTATCACTGTTAGGTTAATGAACCTAACCGTGAGAAATTAGTAATGTGCACAATACCCCACTTGCCAGTGATTCAAGATAACCATGACTTAATCCCTGTAATTATAACTTTTTGAAAACAAATGGAGTATTGTAAAACTTTTGATAAAAAGAGAATGACTCACATTGCAAGTTTAAACGGGCATAGTTTAGCCTACTGATAAGCCTTGTAACCTAAATTAAATGACAATGCATACGAACTAGGTTAGTAACTTAATACAACCTTTACGATAACTCACGAGATTAAAACCCTCATAAGGAATGACAAAGTGCAACACTTAAACATCCATTGGATCCACGACAAATGACAAAGTATAGCCCGAGTTGGGCAGCACTTAAACATGCATCGGATTCACAGCGAATGACAAATTATAGCCCGAGTCGGGCAACACTTAAACATCCATCGGATTGGTTTCAATCGATCGGACATTGAATCGTAGCAGCGATCGAGTTAATACCCAGTATCGTAGCAGCGCCTTGATACCTTAAAACTTCTTTTTTGCAGAATTTGGTCGTTTTGAAGTGAAAATTTCGAGTGCAGATGAATGCCCCATGCACAGGCTACTTATAGCCTGATTTTGAGTCTTACGCGGCCCACGAGAGCCACCTATTCGTAGACTAGGGCTAGCGTGTCACACCTAGGTCTGCCACGTGGCCTAGCATTCTGATCCGGAGATTTTATGAGTTGTCGCGGCCCGTGTAAACCTAGGCTTACTCTTACGCGGCCCGCGTGAAACCCAAAATCTTGTTTTCTTAGTTTTTCATGCACATTAGGGTTTCAGGGATCCGGGTTTTCACTTACGGGTCGATTTGGGGCATTTTTGAAGGTCCTTACATCCTCCCCACCTTAATTAAAATCTCGTCCTCGAGATTTATTGAAATAAGTGAGGATACTTTCGCTTCATCTCCAATTCCAGCTCCCAGGTGTATTCTGGTCCTCTTTTTGAATCCCACTTGACTTTGACTAGTACTAATCTTTTGTGTTTAAGAAACTTGATCTTTCTGTCTTCTATTTGAAGCGGTTTTTGCACGAACTTTAACTTTTCATTCACCTATATGTCTTGAAGAGGTACTACCAGGGATTCGTCAGATAGACATTTCTTGAGGTTTGATACATGGAATACATCATGTACTCCAGCTAGCTCTTCTGGTAGTTGTAAACGATAGGCGACCGGTCCTATTTGTTGGACTACTGGGAAGGGTCCTATGTATCTTAGAATTAGCTTTCCTTTCTTACCGAACCGAACTACTCCTTTCCAAGGAGAAACTTTCAATAGTACCTTCTCTCCAACTTGAAATTCTAGTGGCTTGCGTCGATTGTCTGCATAACTCTTCTGGCGATCTCGAGCCGTCTTTAGTCTTTCCTTGATTTGAGTGATCTTGTCGGTGGTTTCTTGCACAATTTCAGGACCTGATAATTGGCTTTCTCCTATTTCTGCCCAACAGACTGGAGTTCTACACTTTCGTCCATATATTGCTTCGAACGGGGCAGCTTCAATGCTTGAATGATAACTATTGTCATAGGAGAATTCAATTAAAAGTAAATGGTTGTCCCAGTTTCCTCCAAAATCAATCACACATGCCCTGAGCATGTCTTCCAGGGTTTGGATTGTCCTTTTACTTTGTCCGTCTGTTTGAGGATGGTATGCGGTGCTTAAATTTAGTTGGGTTCCCATGGCTTCTAGAAAACTTGTCCAGAAATGTGAAGTGAAACGACTATCCCTATCCGATACAATGGAGAGTGGGACTCCATGCAGTGATACTACTTCGTCTACGTACAACTTTGCTAACCTTTCCATGCTAAAGGTTTCTTTCATGGGTAGAAAATGAGCTGATTTGGTTAATCGATCCACAATTACCCAAATCGCGTCATTACCTTTTCTGGTTTTGGGCAACTTAGTAACAAAATCCATTGTTATGAGCTCCCATTTCCATACCGGTATTTCTAATTGTTGCAGTAGGCCTGAGGGTTTCTGGTGTTCTGCTTTAACTTGTGAACAAGTTAGACACTTAGATACATATCTAGCTATGTCTTTTTTCATTCCTATCCACCAGAAATTATTCCTTAAATCTTGGTACATTTTATTGTTACCAGGATGCATGGTATACCTAGATTTATGGGCTTCCTCTAAAATCTTATTTCTTAATTCTCCTTGCTTAGGTACCCAAATTCTTTTCTTGTGGAATCTCCAAATTCCATCACTTCCTTGCTCTAATTCCGTTATTCGTCCTTTCGTTCCTTCAGTATCATCCTTGATTGCTGCTTCCTGAATATTCTTCAGTTGTTCCATTAAGTCCAATTGTAAACTTAATCTAAGAGCACGAACTCGTCGTTGTTTCTCATGATACTTACGACTTAAGGCATCTGCTACTACATTTGCCTTTCCTTCGTGATATTGAATATCACAGTCGTAATCACTTAGAATTTCCATCCATCTTCTTTGCCTCATTTTTAATTCTTTTTGCCCAAATATATATCTTAAACTCTTATGATCCGTATAGACTGTAAACTTACTGCCATACAGATAGTGTCTCCAATTCTTAAGGGCAAAAATTATTTCTCCTAATTATAAGTCGTGAGTTGTATAATTTTCCTCATGCTTTTTCAATTGCCTTGAGGCATACGCAATTACCTTCTTGCGTTGCATCAACACACATCCTAATCCTAGTTTAGAAACATCACAATATACTTCAAAATCTTATGTTCCTTCTGGTAAGGTAAGAATTGGGGTGTTTGTTAATCTTTGATTTAAAATCTTAAAGGCCTCTTCCTGCCTGGGTCCCCATTCAAACTTAACTGATTTACAGGTTAGCTTAGTTAATGGTACAACTATTTTGGAAAAATCCTTAATAAACCGTCTATAATATCCGGCTAACCCTAGAAAACTTCTAATTTCCATAGCTGATTACGGGACCTTCCATTTGGTGATCGCTTCTATTTTGGAGGGATCTGCGTGTCACGGCCCCCGACCCAGTTTGACCCGTTTCAGGAGCTACGGGACAGAAAATCCCGTGGTATTTTATTTAATTGAGTTTAACAGCGGAAGTTTATCATCAGGATCTTTTTAAAGCTAAAATTTTCCCGATTATTTTATTTCACAACTTGGGATAAAACCTCGGTAATTTACAATCATATGATTTCACGGAGAAATCTTTATTTTACAAAACATATTTCTTTATTTTATAATGAGCCAGTTTCTTAAGCTTGCAGTGCTCCACAGCACTTTTCCTGAATCACAACAGATCACCTGAAACATGTTTGAAAAAGGTTTTGTCAGCGGGAAATACTGGTGAATCATTCTATTTACTAAAATGACCTGTTTGTTATAATTTACAGTATTAAGAGCGATTACAATGTTTTCTGATATCAAACGAACTACCCACGGTATTTTGTCACTCGACCCATTGGCCCTCTTATTGTCCAATGGTGTCTGTGACTATGGTCATATCACCCCTTGGCTGCCCCAATGGTGAAGATTATCAAGTAATGTATACAAAACCCCACATACCGGCTGTAACTTGGTGATTACAAAGACTTAATCCCCGTAATTATAACTTTGAAAATAAACATGATTTTGAAAGTAGTTTGATAAAAAGAGAATGACTCACATTGCAGATTTAACACGGACAGAGTCTAATATACTGATTAGCCTTGTTAACCTAATTTAAATAACAATGCACACAAAACTGGGTTAGTAATCAATACAGCATTTACGATAACTCACGAGATCAACTCTCACAACGAATGACAAAGTGCGATACTTAAACATCCATCGAATTAACGACGAATGACAAAGCATAACCCTAATGTGGGCAGCACTTAAACATCCATTGGATAGTTTAATCGATCGGACATTGAATCGTAATAGCGATCGAGTTATTACCATGTTTTGCGGCAGCGATTTGTGAATTGTGTGTGTTTTAGAATTGTTTCTGCTATAACTCAGTGTAAGTAACAAAATTTTACGTCGTTTCAACTCCAGAATTCATGTCCCAAACCCCACTATTTATAGTCAAAATTTGACCCCCTCGCCTGACGCGAGGGGTCCCTATTTACCATAGGGTAGCCACATCCTCAACTAGCCTTGCTGACTTGACAGTTTTGTAAAATTCGATTTTGACAGATAGTTATGTGGATAATCGTAACTAGGGTTTACCCCCCCCCCCTCTGAGTTTTAGGGGCCCTGATCCTGATTCTGATTGTTCTGAAAATTTCAGGGTTTGTGCAGAATCACTTGGGTGTTTCAATTAGGGTTTCCTATTGAACTAAATATAATAATAAATAATAGTTTTGGTGAGAGTTGTTACATCCTCCCCACCTTAATAAAAATCTCGTCCTCGAGATTTACTGGAATAAGTGAAGATACTTTCGCTTCATTTCTGATTCCAACTCCCAAGTGTATTCAGGTCGTCTCTTTGAATCCCACTTGACTTTAACTAGAACTAGTCGCTTGTGCTTGAGAAATTTCACCTTTCGATCTTCTATCTGAAGAGGTTTCTCAACAAATTTTAACTTTTCGTTTACCTCTATGTATTGAAGAGGTACTACCAGAGACTCGTCTGTTAGACATTTCTTGAGATTGGATACATGAAATACGTCATGTACTCCAGATAACTCTTCTGGTAATTGTAAACGATAAGCAACTGGTCCTATACGTTGGATTACTGGAAATGGTCCTACGTATCTTGGACTTAGCTTTCCTTTCTTACCGAATCGAAGTACTCCTTTCCAAGGAGAAACTTTCAAAAGTACTTTATCTCCGACTTGAAATTCCAGTGGCTTGCATCGATTATCGGCATAACTCTTTTGACGATCTCGAGCCGTCTTCAGTCTTTCTTTAATTTGTGCGATTTTATCAGTAGTTTCTTGCACAATCTCTGGACCTGATAATTGACTTTCTCCTATTTCTGCCCAACAAACTGGAGTTCTGCACTTTCTTCCATATATGGCTTCAAATGGGGCAGTTTCGATACTTGAATGATAACTATTGTTATAGGAGAATTCAATTAATGGTAAGTGATCATCCTAGTTTCCACCAAAATCTATTACACATGCTCGGAGCATGTCTTCCAGAGTTTGGATTGTCCTTTCACTTTGCCTGTCTGTTTGGGGATGATATGCAGTGCTTAAGTTTAGTCGAGTTCCCATTGCTTTCTGGAAACTTGTCCAAAAATGAGAAGTGAACCGACTATCTCTATCTGATACAATGGAGAGTGGAACTCCATGTAAGGATACTACTTCGTCTACGTACAATTTGGCTAACCTTTCCATACTAAAGGTTTCCTACATGGGTAGAAAATGAGCTGATTTGGTTAATCGATCTACAATTACCCAAATCGCATCATTACCTTTTCTGGTTTTGGGCAACTTAGTAACAAAATCCATTGTTATGAGTTCCCATTTCCATACTGGCATTTCTAATTGTTGTAGTAGACCTGAAGGTTTCTGATGTTCTGCCTTAACTTGTGAACAAGTAAGACACTTTGAAACATATATAGCTATATCATTCTTCATGCCTATCCACCAGAAATTATTTCTTAAATCTTGGTACATCTTATTATTTCTAGGGTGTATGGTATACCTAGATTTATGAGCTTCCTCTAAAATCTTATTTCTTAATTCTCCCTGCTTTGGTACCCAAATCCTTTTCTTATGGAATCTCCAAATTCCATCAGATCCTTGTTCTAATTCTTTTATTCTTCCTTCCATTCCTTCAGCATCATCCTTGATTGCTGTTTCTAGAAAATGCTTTAATTGTTCCATTAAATCTAATTGTAGATCTAATCTAAGAGCACGGACCCGTCGTTGTTTCTCATGATACTTACGACTTAAGGCATCTGCAACTACATTTGCCTTTCCTTCGTGATACTGAATATCACAGTCGTAGTCACTTAGGATTTCCATCCATCTTCTTTGCCTCATGTTTAACTCTTTTTGCCCAAATATATATCTTAAACTTTTATGATCTGTATAGACAGTAAATTTACTTTCGTACAGATAATGCCTCCAAATCTTAAGGGCAAAAATTATGGCTCCTAATTCTAAATCATGAGTCGTATAATTTTCTTCGTGCTTTTTCAATTGCCTTGAAGCATACGCAATTACCTTCTTGCGTTGCATTAGCACACATCCTAATCCTAGTTTTGAAGCATCACAGTATACTTCAAAATCTTCAGTCCCTTCTGGCAAAGCTAAGATTGGAGCATTGGTTAATTTCTGCTTCAAAATTCTAAAGGCTTCTTCTTGTTTAGGTCCCCATTCAAACTTAACGGTTTTACAGGTTAGCTTAGTTAATGGTACAGCTATTTTGGAAAAATCCTTAATAAACCGTCTATAATATCCAGCTAAACCTATAAAACTTCTAATTTCCATTGCGGTTTGCGGAACCCTCCATTTGGTAATGGCCTCTATCTTAGCTGGATCTACATAAATACCTTCATGATTTACCATGTGACCTAAAAATTGTACTTCCTTTAGCCAAAATTCACACTTCGAGAATTTGGCATAAAGCTTTTATTTTCTTAACAAAGTTAAGAGTGCATGCAAATGCTCACAATGTTCTGCCTGACTTTTGGAATAAATAAGTATATCGTCTATAAAAACAATTACAAATTTATCCAAATACGGTTTACAGATTCTATTCATCATGTCCATGAATGCGGCAGGAGCATTCGTTAACCCAAAGGGCATGACTGTAAACTCGTAATGACCATACCTAGTCCTGAAAGCAGTTTTAGGTATGTCTTCCTCTTGTACCTTTAATTGATGATATCCGGAGCGTAAGTCAATCTTAGAGAAATATCTAGCTCCCTGGAGTTGATCAAATAGATCATCAATCCTAGGTAATGGGTATCGATTCTTAATTGTAATCTTATTCAATTCTCTATAATCAATACACATTCTCATCGAACCATCCTTCTTCTTTACAAACAACACTGGAGCTCCCCAAGGAGATGAGCTAGGTTGTATGAATCCTTTATTTAGTAATTCATCTAATTGTGTTTTTAGTTCTAACATTTCGGTAGGAGCTAACCGATAAGGTGCCTTAGCTATCGGTGTAGTTCCAGGAATTAGATGAATCCTAAATTCCACTTCCCTATCTGGTGGTAATCCTGGTAACTCTTCTGGGAATACATCTGGGTATTCTGAGACTACAGGAATTTCCTTAAGTTCTTTATTCTTAGTACTAATGATTACTGAAATCATATATACTATCCCTTGTTTTCGTTCATAACTAGCAATTTTCATTACTGATATGAACTTCATGGGTTTACATGGTTTATCTCCTGTAATCACGATTACTTCTCCGGTTGGTGCCTGGATCTCTATAGAATTTTTATCACAAAGAATTCGAGCATGGTTGGCTACTAACCAATCCATTCCTAACACGACATCGAATTCAGCTAATTTCATAGGCAATAGGGTTGCAGAGAATTTATGACCTGAAAGTTCTATATTTTCTTTTTGCAAAACCTGATCTATTTTAACTGAATTCCCATCTGCCGTTTCAACTGTAAAAATCTGCCTAAGTTGGGTTAAAGGTAAGTTAAGAACTTGGCAGAATGAAGTATTTATAAAACTTTGGTTTGCACCAGAGTCAAATAATACTTTTGCGTACACGTTGTGAACTAGGAACGTACCAGCTATCACATCTGGAATGAGTTCTGCTTCTTGAGTGGTCAGCTGGAATGCTCTGACATTCTTCTTAGTAGCTCCGTCGGTCGCCTTGGTTTTGTTGTCTGCTGGTTTGGCCAATTTAGGACATTCTATTTTAAAATGCCCCGCTTCTCCACAGTTAAAGCAAATTATGGTTTTCTTTCTGCAGCTTTCTTCACGATGTCCTACAGTTTTGCAAAAGTTGCAGGTTACATTACATCTTCCATAAATGTTTCCTTTTGCAATTCCTGCAGAAAGGCGGACTTGAGGATTGCCCTGTTCCTCTTTTCTTGAAGTTGCTATTATTACCCACCCGAAATCCTTGGGAAATTTTCTGAGCCAGTTCCTTTTTCCAATTTTCATCTCTTGTGCGTACCAGTTCGTCAGTGAGGGTATTAGCTAATTCTACCGCATCGTCAATAGTGCGAGGTCTCGCAGCTTTAACGATATTACGGATTTCACTAATTAATCCCCAAACATAGCGAGAAATGAGTACCGGTTCTGGCGAAGCCAGCGTTGGTACCACTCTAGCATATTCGAAAAGTGTCGAAGTATAACCGTGACAATCTACACCCAGCATTCGATGATTTAGGAACTTATTTGCCATTTGATCTTTTTCATACTCGGGACAGAATTTTCTTTCTACAAGATTCTTAAATTCTTCCCATTTCATGGCATATGCCTCAATCCTTCTTTTAGCTTGTAACACAGTGTTCCACCATTCTAGCACCCATTCTTTAAAAAGATTTGACGCATACATAACTTGATCTTCCTCAGCACATTTACTTATAGTGATTACTGCCTCAGTTTTCTCTAACCAACGTAATGCTGCAATAGCCCCTTCGTTACCTGCAAACTCAACTGGTTTACAGGCAAGGAATTCTTTGTAAGTGCAACCAGGTGTTGCAGCTTTCATTTTCTTAAAAATTGGGGCTTGCAGATCATTATTATTATTATTATTATGATTGCCTCCTCCGTTTATACTATTACTAAAGTTGTCGCCTTGGGTACGTTTACTAGGAATGATTGATTGAGGTTTAACAGGTTTCTGGACAGCAGCAACGATTGCTGGAATAGCATTGGCTATTCCTTGTGCAACGATATCCTCGATATCTTGTTTATTTAACAATTGCTCTTCCTGATTTTGCTCAGATTGATTTACTTCATTTACTGGTTCATTACCAATGTTTGCCATCTGATAATTAATTTATAGATAAATAATTAGCATAGAATAAGAAACAATCCAATATAACAATTAATCGCACATAATTACGTAAACAAATATACAATCAAAATTGTAAATTTTCAAAATTTTCATTTGTTTTATAGATTATTTTATGCTTCTATATACAACCGTTTTATTGTTTATTTTACACATACTGATTTTTATTAATATTACTGTTATTATACAAACACAAACTCATAACCCATTTCTCCCTCGTCAACTTGCATCTTTAATAACGATGTTCCCTCTCATCATATTTCCATGAAATTTGTCCTCCTATCTCTCGGATCCTATTCCCAGCATCCATCAGCTCTTCGCCAAAATGGCGGAGTTCAGCCATATTCTCGTTACTCATCGGTGGATTTGGTAGAGGTTCTGGATCGAACTGAGGGGAAAACGTATAGGGACTACTGATAAGGTTTTGGAATTGCCAATCATTAGTCCACCACTCATCCATTCCTAGAGGTTGGGTATGGATTATTGGTCCTGGGATTGCTGGTTCCAGATTTATAGGAAGTTGATTTTCGATAGGATTAGAGTAAAAATTATTATTATTGACAGGCTTAATAGTATCACAGCTTGTCAATATAAAATCTAACTCTTCCTGAAATGTCATTTCTTGAGTTGGCTTAGAGCTTTCTCCAATTTCTATCTTGGTTTGTCTAGAACCTTTTCCAACCTCCATTTCTATTTGCTTAGAATATTCCTCAAACTGTATTCCCATTTGCCTAGAATCTTCCCCGACTTCAATCTCCAATTCCTGCTGTCTAGAATTTTCCCCGGTTTCAATTCTTTTTCCTTTTTCTAAGGGATTGTTTATTTTAGGAAGTCTCTTAGCTGGCTTTCTCTTATGTACACGCCTCCCCCATACGAATCTTTTTCTTTTCTTAGGTTTTGGCTTTTGCAGATGTGGAGCGTTGAATTCTATAGGTTGTTCCACATCAGGAAAGTACCCAGTAAACTCTTTAGAAACTTCTATGTTTACAGGGTAAAGATTGAGATTCTCTAGGGCTCTAGATAACTCATTCATTCTGTTTAGCAAAATAATAAATTAAAATTTTATAACAATTTTACAGATAAACCTCAAATATTATTGCATATCCTGTGACTAATTTAATACAAAGGAAAATTAACAATTTAAACATACTAAATTTTATTGAAATTTTATTTATTTACTAGATGATATTTCTGGTTTATAAGTTGTTAATACGGAGTCATGGTATTCTAAAGATTAGCATTTACTGCTACAGTGGCTAGCATATAAAGATCCGCCCATTTTTCATCTAACTTGTCTTCCCATGGTGATTTACTGATTAATTCCTGGGTTTCCTTTTTAACTTTCTTTTCTCGGAATTTCTTTAATTTCTCCTGACTTTTTCTAATAATCAAACTTCTTTTATCAGGAGAAAGTGGTTCCTCGTATTGGGCTTTTCGAACAAATATTCCTTCTTCAGGAGTTTGGGATGAACTTCCCTTTTCATTTGATGACCTATCTAATTTAAGATAGATGTTTGAAAGCTTTTGCCTACCCATACTGTAACTAACAAATATTCAGTTAATAAAACACATAATCACATAATAGTAATCAGGAAAAATTAAGTATTTCTAAATACTTAATTAGCTTAACTCAGTGGCTCTGATACCACATTTTTCTGTCACGGCCCCCGACCCGGTTTGACCCGTTTCAGGAGCCGCGGGACAGAAAATCCCGTGGTATTTTATATAATTGAGTTTAACAGCGGAAGTTTATCATCAGGATCTTTTTAAAGCTAAAATTTTCCCGATTATTTTATTTCACAACTCGGGATAAAACCTCGGTAATTTACAATCATATGATTTCACGGAGAAATCTTTATTTTACAAAACATATTTCTTTATTTTATAATGAGCCACTTTCTTAAGCTTGCAGTGCTCCACAGCACTTTTCCTGAATCACAACAGATCACCTGAAACATGTTTGAAAAAGGTTTTGTCAGCGGGAAATACTGGTGAATCATTCTATTTACTAAAATGACCTGTTTGTTATAATTTACAGTATTAAGAGCGATTACAATGTTTTCGGATATCAAACCAACTACCCACGGTATTTTGTCACTCGACCCATTGGCCCTCTTATTGTCCAATGGTGTCTGTGACTATGGTCATATCACCCCTTGGCTGCCCCAATGGTGAAGATTATCAAGTAATGTATACAAAACCCCACATACCAGCTGTAACTTGGTGATTACAAAGACTTAATCCCCGTAATTATAACTTTGAAAATAAACATGATTTTGAAAGTAATTTGATAAAAAGAGAATGACTCACATTGCAGATTTAACATGGACAGAGTCTAGTCTACTGATTCGCCTTGTTAACCTAATTTAAATAACAATGCACACAAAACTGGGTTAGTAATCAATACAGCATTTACGATAACTCACGAGATCAACCCTCACAACGAATGACAAAGTGCGATACTTAAACATCCATCGAATTAACGACGAATGACAAAGCATAACCCTAATGTGGGCAGCACTTAAAAATCCATTGGATAGTTTAATCGATCGGACATTGAATCGTAATAGTGATCGAGTTATTACCCTGTTTTGCGGCAGCGATTTGTGAATTGTGTGTGTTTTAGAATTGTTTCTGCTATAACTCAGTGTAAGTAACAAAATTTTACGTCGTTTCAACTCCAGAATTCATGTCCCAAACCCCACTATTTATAGTCAAAATTTGACCCCCTCGCGTGACGCGAGGGGTCCCTATTTACCATAGGGTAGCCACATCCTCAACTAGCCTTGCTGACTTGGCAGTTTTGTAAAATTCGATTTTGACAGATAGTTATGTGGATAATCGTAACTAGGGTTTACCCCCCCTGAGTTTTAGGGGCCCTGATCCTGATTCTGATTGTTCTGAAAATTTCAGGGTTTGTGCAGAATCACTTGGGTGTTTCAATTAGGGTTTCCTATTGAACTAAATATAATAATAAATAATAGTTTTGGTGAGAGTTGTTACACTGCGTGAAAACCTTCGTGATTCACCATGTGTCCTAAAAATCGCAGCTCTTGTAGCCAAAATTCACATTTCGAGAATTTAGCGTAAAGCTTCTCTTTTCTTAACAAAGTTAAGAGTACATGCAGGTGCTCACAATATTCCTCCTGGCTTTTGGAATAAATAAGTATATCGTCAATGAAAACAATTACAAATTTATCCAAATACGGTTTACAGATCCTATTCATCATATCCATGAATGCTGCCGGAGCATTTGTTAGTCCAAAAGGCATAACTGTAAACTCATAGTGACCATACCTAGTTCTGAAAGCAGTTTTAGGTATGTCTTCTTCTTGTACCTTCAGTTGATGATATCCGGAGCGTAAATCTATATTAGAAAAATATCTAGCTCCCTGAAGTTGATCGAAAAGATCATCAATCCTTGGTAATGGGTATCGATTCTTAATGGTAACCTTATTCAATTCCCTATAATCGATACACATTCGCATCGACCCATCTTTCTTTTTTTGCAAAACCTTATCTATGTTAACAGAATCCCCTTCTGCCGTTTCTACCGTAAAAATTTGTCTAAGATTGGTTAAGGGTAGATTAAGAGCTTGGCAGAATGAAGTATTTATAAAACTTTGGTTTGAACCAGAGTCAAATAATACTTTTTCATAAACGTCATGAACTAGGAACGTACCAGCTATAACATCAGGAATTAGCTCTGCTTCCTGAGTAGTCAACTGGAAGGCTCTTGCATTCTTTTTGGTAGTTCCTTCTGCAGGTTTGGCTTTGTTGTCAGCTGGTTTGACCAATTTCGGGCAGTCTGGCCTAAAATGTCCAGCTTCTCCACAGTTGTAGCAGATTGTTGATTTCTTCCTCCTGCAATCTTCTTCTTGGTGCCCAGGAATTTTGCAGAAATTGCAATACCCTTTGCATCTTCCAAAATGCTTTCTTTTACAGGTATTGCAGAAGGGAACAGTGGAAGATGGCCCGGTTCCCTTTTTCCTGAAGTTGCTACTATTACCCACACGGAATCCTTGGGTAATCTTTTAGGCCATTTCCTTCTTTCTATTTTCTTCTCGCGTACGCACCAGTCCGTCTGTCAAAGTGTTGGCTAATTCTACTGCATCATCAATTGTGCGGGGTCTCGCAGCTTTAACGATATCACAGATTTCTCCAATCAAACCCCAAATATAGCGAGAAATAATTACCGGTTCTGGCGAAGCCAGGGTTGATGCAACTCTAGCATACTCGAAGAATGTCGAAGTATACCCTCGACAGTCTACATCCACCATCCGGTGGTTCAAGAATTTATTCGCCATTTGCTCTTTCTCATATTCGGGACAAAATTTTCTTTCCACCAGCCGCTTAAATTCTTCCCAACTTATGGCATAGGCCACATCGCTTCCTTTAGCTTGAAGTACCGTATTCCACCATTCTAGCGCCCCTTCTTTAAAAAGATGCGACGCGTACATGACCTTGTCTTCCTCGGCACATTTACTTATTTTAATTACTGCCTCGGTTTTCTCCAACCAACGTAGTGCAGCAGTCGCCCCTTCATTGCCTGCAAATTCAATTGGTTTACAGGCAAGAAATTCCTTATAAGTGCAACCAGGCGTTGCAGCTTTCATTTCTTAAGGAGTGGGGCTTGTATCCCATCATTATCGTTATTATTAATGTTGCCGCCTCCATTTACACTATTACTGAAGTTGTCTTCGTGAGTACGTTTGCTGGGAATAATTGGTTGAGGTTCATCTGGATTTCGGGCAGCAGCAAGGATTGCTGGAATAGCATTTGCTATTCCCTGGGCAACGATGTTTTCTATATCTTGCCTATTCAGAAATTGATCTCCATGGTTTTGTTCGGATTGATTAACTTCGTTAACTGGTTCATTGTCGGCGTTTTCCATCTGATAATTATCAATATAGAAATATAAATTATTGGTACAACATTATTAATAACTAGTCACAATAACACAATCACACATAAGCATCTCAACACATATAGCCAAAATTGTCGACTTTGCGACGTCAATTTTTATATATTATAGTATGCATCCGTACACACTAAATATATTACAAAAGTTTTATTTTTAGTTATATTATATGATGATATTTTTTATTATTAAACACATACTCCTACAACCACACATCTTCAGTCAGCTGGCATTTCAAAAACGACGTTCCCTCTCGTCGTATTTCCAGGTGATTCTTTCTCCCACATCCCTAATCCTGTTTCCTGCGTCTATCAGTTCCTCGCCGTAATGACGGAGTTCGGCCAAGTTTTCTTCGCTCATAGGTGGGTGCAGTGGAGGCTCAGGGTCAAACTGAGGGAAAAAGGTATTAGGGTTATTCAGGAGATTTTGAAATTGCCAGTCAGTGGTCCACCATTCTTCCAGCTCTCCTAGAGGTCGGGGATGGATAATAGGATCTGGGATAGCAGGTTCCAGATTGACTGGAAGTTGGGCTTCAGCTGGATAATTAAAAAGATCTTCATCGGCAGGTCCGATGAGGTCGCTAGTTGCCAGTTGGTGGTCTAGCTCCTCCCAGGGTGGCATTTCCTGGGCTTGCCCAGAACTTTCTCCGATCTCTATTCCCTTGCCTTTATCCGTCGGATCCTCAATCTTGATAACTTTCTGTGTTGCTGGTTTCTTCCTACGCACACGCCTCCAGCCTACGAGTCTTCTTCTCTTTTTCGGTTTTGGTTTTTCTTGAGGTTGGGCTTGAAATACCATTGGCTCTTCAATATCAGCCTGGTAGCCAGTGAAGGTACTGGTAGTATCCATATCTGAACTATGGATAGAAAAGTTTTGAAGTGCTTCTGATAGTTCATTCATGTTGTTAGCATATATGAAGAAACACACAAAATTCTAAGTTAAAATTTTGTAAATTAAATTTTCAAAGAATCACAGAATGGCAAATCAGAAAATTAAGTATTTCTTAATACTTAATTGGCTTAAATCAGTGGCTCTGATACCACCTTTTTCTGTCATGGCCCCCGTCCCGGTTTTACCCGGTCCAGGAGCCGCGGGACAGAAATCCCGTGGTATTTATTATTTGAGTTGACAGCGGAAGATTTGCAGGATATTTTAAACTTGAAAATGCCCGATTATTTTATTGAATAATTTGGGACAGACCCCGTGATTTACAATAGAGGAATTTCACTAGGAAATTCCCTGTTTTACAAAACATGTTTATTTATTTAACTGAGCCACCACTTCAAGCTTTATTAGTGCTCCGTAGCACTTTTCCTTGATTCACAGCAGGTCGCCTGAAACTTGTTTAAAAATATTTTAACAGCGGGGAAATACTGGCGAGTCATTCAAGTTACATAAAATGACACATTAGTTATAAATTACAGCATAAGAGCGATTACAATGCCTTCTATCTTATTTTTATCTGGTGCCGTGTCACCTCCTGGTGACGATGGTCATACCACTATTGGGTCCTTTCACCCAAGTAGTGATGATTATCACTGTTAGGTTAATGAACCTAACCGTGAGAAATTAGTAATGTGCACATGTAACAACTCTTATTTAAAAGTCCTAATTATTACTTTAATTGGCCAATAGGAAACCTTAATTAAGACACCCAAGTGATTCTGCATAAAACCTAAAAATTTCAGAACAATCAGAATCAGAACCAGGGCCCCTAAATCTCAGGGGGGGTAAAACCCTAGTTACGATTATCTAAATAACTTGTTGTCAGTATCGAATTTTAAGAATCCGTCAAGTCAGCAAGGCTAGTTAGGGACGTGGCTACCCTATGGTAGGATAGGACCCGTCGCGCCATGCGACGCCCCCAGGGGTACCCCTCGCGTCACGCGAGGGGGGTCAAAATTTATGTATAAATAGGGGTGTTTGGGACTTGAATTCTGGAGTTGAAACGACGTAAAAACTAGTTATATACACTGCGTTACGTTCTGTTTATTATCAAAACACACAAGAATCACAAATCGTTGCCGCAATACAGGATAATAACTCGATCGCTGATACGATTCAATGTCCGATCGATTAAACTATCCAATGGATGTTTTGAAGTATATTGTGATGCTTCAAAACTAGGATTAGGATGTGTGCTAATGCAGCGCAAGAAGGTAATTGCATAAGCTTCAAGGCAATTGAAAAAGACGATATACTTATTTATTCCAAAAGTCAGACAGAACATTGTGAGCACTTGCATGCACTCTTAACTTTGTTAAGAAAAGAAAAGCTGTATGCCAAATTCTCGAAGTGTGAATTTTGGTTGCAAGAAGTACAATTTCTCGGACACATGGTGAATCACGAAGGTATTCACGTAGATCCTGCTAAGATAGAAGCAATTACCAAATGGAAGGTTCCACAAACCGCAATGGAAATTAGAAGTTTTATAGGTTTAGCTGGATATTATAGACGGTTTATTAAGGATTTTTCCAAAATAGTTGTACCATTAACTAAGCTAACCTGTAAAGCCATTAAGTTTGAATGGGGACCTAAACAAGAAGAAGCTTTTAGAATCTTGAAGCAGAAATTAACAAATGCTCCAATCCTAGCTTTACCAGAAGGGACTGAAGATTTTGAAGTATATTGTGATGCTTCAAAACTAGGATTAGGATGTGTGCTAATGCAGCGCAAGAAGGTAATTGCATAAGCTTCAAGGCAATTGAAAAAGCACGAAGAAAACTATACGACTCATGATTTAGAATTAGGAGCCGTAATCTTTGCCCTTAAGATTTGGAGGCATTATCTGTACGGAAGTAAATTTACTGTCTATACAGATCATAAAAGTTTAAGATACATATTTGGGCAAAAAGAGTTAAACATGAGGCAAAGGAGATGGATGGAAATTCTAAGTGACTACGACTGTGATATTCAGTATCACGAAGGAAAGGCAAATATGGTTGCAGATGCCTTAAGTCGTAAGTATCATGAAAAGCAAAAGCGAGTTCGTGCTCTTAGATTAAATCTACAAGTAGATTTAATGGAACAATTGAAGAATGTTCAAGAAACAGCAATCAAGGATGATGCTAAAGGAATGAAGGGACACATAAAAGAATTAGAGCAAGGAGCAGATGGAATTTGGAGATTCCACAAAAGCAGAATTTGGGTACCTAAGCAAGGAGAGTTAAGAAATAAAATTTTAGAAGAATCCCATAAGTCTAGGTATACTATGCACCCTGGAAACAATAAGATGTATCAAGATTTAAAGAATAATTTTTGGTGGATAGGAATGAAAAAGGACATAGCTCGATATGTTTCTAAGTGTCTTACTTGTTCACAAGTTAAGGCAGAACACCAAAAACCCTCAGGTCTACTACAACAATTAGAAATGCCTATATGGAAATGAGAACTTATAACAATGGATTTTGTTACTAAGTTGCCTAAAACCCGAAAAGGTAATGATACGATTTGGGTAATTGTGGATCGATTAACCAAATCAGCTCACTTTTTACCTATGAAAGAAACCTTAAGTATGGAAAGGTTGGCAAAGTTGTATGTAGATGAAGTAGTATCCTTACATGGAGTTCCACTCTCCATTGTTTCGGATAGGGATAGTCGTTTCACTTTTCATTTTTGGACAAGTTTCCAAAAAAGCAATGGGAACTCAACTAAATCTGAGTACGGCATATCATCCACAAACAGACGGGCAAAGTGAAAGGACGATACAAACTCTAGAAGACATGCTCCGAGCATGTGTGATAGATTTTGGTGGAAATTGGGATGACCATTTACCTTTAATCGAATTCTCCTATAACAATAGTTATCATTCAAGCATCGAAACTGCCCCATTTGAAGAACTATACGGACGTAAGTGCAGAACTCCAGTTTGTTGGGCAGAAATAGGAGAAAGTCAATTATCAGGTCCGGAGATTGTGCAAGAAACTACTGATAAGATTACACAAATCAAAGAAAGATTGAAGACGGCTCGAGATCGCCAGAAAAGTTATGCTGACAATAGACGGAAACAGTTGGAATTCCAAGTAGGAGACAAAGTACTGTTAAAAGTTTCTCCTTGGAAAGGAGTAGTTCGATTCGGTAAGAAAGGAAAGCTAAGTCCAAGATACGTAGGACCATTTTCAGTGATCCAACGTATAGGACCAGTTGCTTATCGTTTACAACTACCTGAAGAGTTAGCTGGAGTACATGATATATTTCATATATCCAATCTTAAGAAATGTTTATCTGAAGAATCTATAATAGTACCTCTTCAAGATATAGAGGTAAATGAGAAGTTAAAATTTGTAGAGAAACCTCTTCAAATTGAAGATAGAAAGATTAAATTTCTCAAACACAAGCGACTAGTTTTAGTCAAAGTCAAGTGGGATTCAAAGAGAGGATCTGAATATACTTGGGAGCTGGAATCAGAGATGAAGCAAAAGTATCCTCATTTATTCCAATAAATCTCGAGGACGAGATTTTTATTAAGGTGGGGAGAATGTAACAACTCTTATTTAAAAGTCCTAATTATTACTTTAATTGGCCAATAGGAAACCTTAATTAAGACACCCAAGTGATTCTGCATAAAACCTAAAAATTTCAGAACAATCAGAATCAGGATCAGGGCCCCTAAAACTCAGGGGGGGGGGGGTAAAACCCTAGTTACGATTATCTAAATAACTTGTTGTCAGTATCGAATTTTAAGAATCCGTCAAGTCAGCAAGGCTAGTTAGGGACGTGGCTACCCTATGGTAGGATAGGACCCGTCGCGCCACGCGACGCCCCCAGGGGTACCCCTCGCGTCAGGCGTGGGGGGTCAAAATTTATGTATAAATAGGGGTGTTTGGGACTTGAATTCTGGAGTTGAAACGACGTAAAAACTCGTTATATACACTGAGTTACGCTCTGTTTATTATCAAAACACACACGAATCACAAATCGTTGCCGCAATACAGGGTAATAACTCGATCGCTGATACGATTCAATGTCCGATCGATTAAACTATCCAATGGATGTTTAAGTGCTGCCCACATTAGGGTTTATGCTTTGTCATTCATTGTTAATTCAATGGATGTTTAAGTATCGCACTTTGTCATTCGATGTGAGGGTTTAATCTCATGAGTTATCGTAAATGCTGTATTAAGTTACTAACCGAATTGTGTGCATGTTATTAATTTAGGTTAATAGGCTAATCAGTAGGCTAGGCTCTGCTCAATTAAATCTGCAATGTGAGTCATTCTCTTTTTATCAAATTACTTTCAAAAATCATGTTTATTTTCAAAGTTATAATTACAGGGATTAAGTCTTTGTAATCACCAAATTACAGCCGGTATGTGGGGTTTTGTATACATTACTTGATAACCTTCACCATTGGACAACGGGGCCAAGGGGTGATATGACCATAGTCACAGACACCATCGGGCTCAGAGGCTACCGATGGATGTTCGAGTGACAAATACTGTGGGTAGTTGGTTGATATCAGGAAACATTGTAATCGCTCTTAATACTGTAAATTATAACAAACGGGTCATTTTAGTAAAATAAATGATTCACCAGTATTTCCCACTGACAAAACCTTTTTCAAACATGTTTCAGGTTATCTGTTGTGATTCAAGAAAAGTGCCGTGAAGCACTACAAGCTTAAGGAAGTGGGTCAATATAAAATAAAGAAACATGTTTTGTAAAATAAAGATTTCTCCGTGAAATCTTATGATTGTAAATTACCAGGTTTTATCCCGAGTTGTGAAATAAAATAATCAGGAAAATTTCAGTTTTAAAAAGATCCTGATAAAGACTTCCGCTGTTAAATAAATACCACAGGATTTCTGTCCCGCGGCTCCTGAAACGGGTCAAACCGGGTCGGGGGCCGTGACAGAAAAAGGTGGTATCAGAGCCACTGATTTAAGCCAATTAATTGCTATTTTGTGATTATGTGTTTTATTAATTGAATATTGTGTACAGTATGGGTAAGCAAAAGCTTTCAAATATCTATCTTAAATTAGATAGGTCATCCAACGAGAAGGGAAGTTCATCCCAAACAAAATCCTCAAATCAGTCTGTAATTCCTGATGAAGGAATATTTTTACGAAAGGCACAATATGAGGAACCACTTTCTCCTAGTAAAAGAAGTCTGATTATTAGGAAAAGTCAGGAGAAAATAAAGGAATTCCGAGAAAAGAAGATTAAACAGGAAACCCAGGAATTAATCAGTAAAACACATTGGGAAGACAAGTTAGATGAAAAATGGGCAGATCTTTATATGCTAGCCACTGTAGCAGTTAATACAAATCTTTAAATAATCTAACTCAAGTCCTATCACCCTTATCACCTACAATCCAGAAACCTTATCCAGTAAATAAATAAATTTACAATAAAACCTAGTATATTTCAATTTTCGGTTGATTTGTAGTTACCCAATATGAAATAATATTTAAAGGTTTTCTATGAATTTTTGTTATAAAATTTTAACTTAGTAATTGTGTGTATTTTGCATAACAGCATGAGTGACTTGTCTGACGCCCTTCAGAATTTAAATCTCTATCCAGTAAAAATAGAGGTTTCCAGATATTTCAATAGGTATATACCAGATATAGAAGAACCTATTGAATTCAATGCTCCACCTCCAGAGAAACCCAAGCCCAAGAAAAGGAGAAGATTTGTGGGATGGAGGCGTGTGCCTAGGAGGAAACCCGTCACTAGAAAATCCCTTAGATAAAGGGAAGGGAATTGAAGTCGGGGAAGAATCTAGGCAAATGGGAATACAGTTTGAAGAATATTCAAAGCAAATAGAAATGGAGATTGGAGGAGGTTCTAAACAAACCCAGATAGAAACTGGAGAAAGCTCTAAACAAACCCAGGAAATGACATTGCAGGAAGAGCTAGATTTTATATTGGCAAGCTGTGATACTATTCAGCCTGTCAATAAAAATGTTTTTAATCATCCTATTGAAACCCAACTTCCAATGAATTTGGAACCAGCAATCCCAGAACCTATAATCCATACCCAGCCTTTAGGAATGGACGAATGGTGGACAAATGATTGGCAGTTTCAAAATCTGCTCAACAGTCCTTATTCCTTTCTTCCTCAATTCGACCCAGAACCTATACCTAATCCACCTATGAGCAATGAGAATTTAGCTGAACTCCGCCACTTTGGCGAAGAATTAATGGATGCAGGAAATAGGATCAGGGAAGTAGGAGAACAGATCTCCTGGAAGTACGATGAGAGGGAACGTCGTTATTAAAATAACAACTGATAAGGAATAGTGGGTTATGAAACTGTGGTTGTATAATAGCAATAATAATATAAATAACTACAAATAAAACTTTGTAAGATAATGGTATGTATTGATGCATACTATTAAATATAAAAATGGAAATCGAGAAATCGATAGTTTTGGCTATATATGTGCGTATTTGAAATTTGTATGATTGTTTTGTGTATAATTGTTATTTAATCGATACTAATAAATTATATATATCATCAGATGGAAAACGCTAATAACGAACCAGTTAATGAGGTTAATCAATCTGAGCAACACCCGGAGGATCAATTTTTAAATAGGCAAGATATAGAAAATATTGTTGCTCAAGGGATAGCCAACGCTATTCCAGCAATAGTTGCTGCTGTTAGAAATCCAATCGACCCTTAAGTAATCATTCCGAGCAAACGTATTTCTGAAGATAACTTCAGTAATAGCGTAAACGGAGGCGGTAATCATACTAATCATGATAATGAACCACGGCAAGCTCCGCTCCCTAAGAAAATGAAAGCTGCAACGCCTAGTTGCACTTACAAAGAATTTCTTGCTTGTAAACCCGCTGAATTTGCAGGCAATGAAGGAGCGACTGCGGCACTGCGTTGGTTAGAGAAAACCGAGGCAGTAATCACAATAAGTAAATGTGACAAAGACGATCAAGTTATGTACGCGTCAAATCTTTTTAAAGAAGGGGCGCTAGAATGGTGGAACACGGTGTTACAAGCTAAAGGAAGAAATAGGGCCTATGCTATGAACTGGGAAGAATTTAAGAGTCTTGTAGAAAGAAAATTCTGTCCCGAATATGAAAAAGATCAAATGGCAAATAAGTTCCTAAACCATCGAATGATGGGTGTAGATTGTCGCGGTTATACTTCGACATTCTTTGAATATGCTAGAGTGGTACCAACACTGGCTTCGCCAGAACCGGTACTCATTTCTCGCTACATTTGGGGACTGATTAGTGAAATCCGTAACATCGTTAAAGCTGCGAGACCCTGCACTATTGACGATGCTGTGGAATTAGATAACACCCTAACTGATGAACTGGTACGTAATAGAGATGAAAACAGAAAGAAGGAACTGGCTCAGAAAATTACTCAAGGCTTTCGTACGGGTAATAATAGTAGCTTCAAGAGAAGAGGAACAGGGCAATCTTCAACTTCGCCGTTCTGCAGGAATTGCAAAAAGAAACATTATGGAAGATGTAATGTAACATGTAACTTTTGCAAAGTCGCGGGCCATCGCGAAGAAGATTGTAGAAAGAAAACTAGGATCTGTTATAATTGTGGAGAAAATGGGCATTTCAAAACAGAATGTCCTAAATTGGTGAAACCAGCAAACAACAAAGCCAATATAGCCGATGGAGCTACTAAAAAGAATGTCAGAGCATTCCAGCTGACTACTCAGGAAACAGAACTCATTCCAGATGTGATAGCTGGTACGTTCTTAGTTCACAACATTTACGCAAAAATATTATTTGACTCTGGTGCAAACCAAAGTTTTATAAATACTTCATTCTGCCAAGCTCTTAATATACCCTTAACCAACATTAGGCAGATTTTTACAGTCGAAACGGCTGATGGGAATTCAGTTAAAATAGATAAGGTTTTGCAAAATGTAGAAATAGAACTTTCTGGTCATAATTTCTCTACAAACCTATTACCTATGAAATTAGCTGAATTCGATGTTGTGTTAGGAATGGATTGGTTAGTAGCCAACCATGCTCGAATTCTTTGTGATAAGAATTCCATAGAAATTCAGGCACCTACCGGAGAAATAATTAGGATTACAGGAGATAAACCACGTAAACCCATGAAGTTCATATCAGTAATGAAAGTTGCTAGTTATGAACGAAAACAAGGAATAGTATATATAATTTCAGTAATCATTAGTACTAAGGGTAAAGAACTTAAGGAGATTCCTGTAGTCTCAGAATACCCAGATATATTCCCGGAAGAGTTACCAGGATTACCACCAGATAGGGAAGTAGAATTTAGGATTCATCTAATTCCTGGAACTATACCGATAGTCAAGGCACCTTATCGGTTAGCTCCTACCGAAATGTTAGAACTGAAAAAGCAATTAGATGAATTACTAAGCAAAGGATTCATACAACCTAGCTCATCCCCTTGGGGAGCGCCAGTATTGTTCGTAAAGAAGAAGGATGGTTCGATGAGAATGTGTATTGATTATAGAGAATTGAATAAGGTTACAATTAAGAATCGATACCCATTACCTAGGATTGATGATCTTTTCGATCAACTTCAAGGAGCTAGATATTTTTCTAAGATCGACTTACGTTCCGGATATCATCAATTAAAGGTACAAGAAGAAGACATACCTAAAACTGCTTTCAGAACTAGGTATGGTCATTACGAGTTTACAGTCATGCCCTTCGGATTAACGAATGCACCTGCAGCATTTATGGACATGATGAATAGAATCTGTAAACCGTATTTGGATAAATTTGTAATTGTCTTCATTGACGATATACTTATTTATTCCAAAAGTCAGACAGAACATTGTGAGCACTTGCATGCACTCTTAACTTTGTTAAGAAAAGAAAAGCTGTATGCCAAATTCTCGAAGTGTGAATTTTGGTTGCAAGAAGTACAATTTCTCGGACACATGGTGAATCACGAAGGTATTCACGTAGATACTGCTAAGATAGAAGCAATTACCAAATGGAAGGTTCCACAAACCGCAATGGAAATTAGAAGTTTTATAGGTTTAGCTGGATATTATAGACGGTTTATTAAGGATTTTTCCAAAATAGCTGTACCATTAACTAAGCTAACCTGTAAAGCCATTAAGTTTGAATGGGGACCTAAACAAGAAGAAGCTTTTAGAATCTTGAAGCAGAAATTAACAAATGCTCCAATCCTAGCTTTACCAGAAGGGACTGAAGATTTTGAAGTATATTGTGATGCTTCAAAACTAGGATTAGGATGTGTGCTAATGCAGCGCAAGAAGGTAATTGCATAAGCTTCAAGGCAATTGAAAAAGCACGAAGATAACTATACGACTCATGATTTAGAATTAGGAGCCGTAATCTTTGCCCTTAAGATTTGGAGGCATTATCTGTACGGAAGTAAATTTACTGTCTATACAGATCATAAAAGTTTAAGATACATATTTGGGCAAAAAGAGTTAAACATGAGGCAAAGGAGATGGATGGAAATTCTAAGTGACTACGACTGTGATATTCAGTATCACGAAGGAAAGGCAAATGTGGTTGCAGATGCCTTAAGTCGTAAGTATCATGAAAAGCAAAAGCGAGTTCGTGCTCTTAGATTAAATCTACAAGTAGATTTAATGGAACAATTGAAGAATGTTCAAGAAACAGCAATCAAGGATGATGCTAAAGGAATGAAGGGACACATAAAAGAATTAGAGCAAGGAGCAGATGGAATTTGGAGATTCCACAAAAGCAGAATTTGGGTACCTAAGCAAGGAGAGTTAAGAAATAAAATTTTAGAAGAATCCCATAAGTCTAGGTATACTATGCACCCTGGAAACAATAAGATGTATCAAGATTTAAGGAATAATTTTTGGTGGATAGGAATGAAAAAGGACATAGCTCGATATGTTTCTAAGTGTCTTACTTGTTCACAAGTTAAGGCAGAACACCAAAAACCCTCAGGTCTACTACAACAATTAGAAATGCCTATATGGAAATGGGAACTTATAACAATGGATTTTGTTACTAAGTTGCCTAAAACCCGAAAAGGTAATGATACGATTTGGGTAATTGTGGATCGATTAACCAAATCAGCTCACTTTTTACCTATGAAAGAAACCTTTAGTATGGAAAGGTTGGCAAAGTTGTATGTAGATGAAGTAGTATCCTTACATGGAGTTCCACTCTCCATTGTTTCGGATAGGGATAGTCGTTTCACTTCTCATTTTTGGACAAGTTTCCAAAAAGCAATGGGAACTCAACTAAATCTGAGTACGACATATCATCCACAAACAGACGGGCAAAGTGAAAGGACGATACAAACTCTAGAAGACATGCTCCGAGCATGTGTGATAGATTTTGGTGGAAATTGGGATGACCATTTACCTTTAATCGAATTCTCCTATAACAATAGTTATCATTCAAGCATCGAAACTGCCCCATTTGAAGCACTATACGGACGTAAGTGCAGAACTCCAGTTTGTTGGGCAGAAATAGGAGAAAGTCAATTATCAGGTCCGGAGATTGTGCAAGAAACTACTGATAAGATTACACAAATCAAAGAAAGATTGAAGACGGCTCGAGATCGCCAGAAAAGTTATGCTGGCAATAGACGGAAACAGTTGGAATTCCAAGTAGGAGACAAAGTACTGTTAAAATTTTCTCCTTGGAAAGGAGTAGTTCGGTTCGGTAAGAAAGGAAAGCTAAGTCCAAGATACGTAGGACCATTTTCAGTGATCCAACATATAGGACCAGTTGCTTATCGTTTACAACTACCTGAAGAGTTAGCTGGAGTACATGATGTATTTCATATATCCAATCTTAAGTAATGTTTATCTGACGAATCTATAATAGTACCTCTTCAAGATATAGAGGTAAATGAGAAGTTTAAATTTGTAGAGAAACCTCTTCAAATTGAAGATAGAAAGATTAAATTTCTCAAACACAAGCGACTAGTTTTAGTCAAAGTCAAGTGGGATTCAAAGAGAGGATCTGAATATACTCGGGAGCTGGAATCAGAGATGAAGCGAAAGTATCCTCATTTATTCCAATAAATCTCGAGGACAAGATTTTTATTAAGGTGGGGAGAATGTAACAACTCTTATTTAAAAGTCCTAATTATTACTTTAATTGGCCAATAGGAAACCTTAATTAAGACACCCAAGTGATTCTGCATAAAACCTAAAAATTTCAGAACAATCAGAATCAGGATCAGGGCCCCTAAAACTCAGGGGGGGGGGGTAAAACCCTAGTTACGATTATCTAAATAACTTGTTGTCAGTATCGAATTTTAAGAATCCGTCAAGTCAGCAAGGCTAGTGAGGGACGTGGCTACCCTATGGTAGGATAGGACCCGTCGCGCCACGCGACGCCCCCAGGGGTACCCCTCGCGTCACGCGAGGGGGGTCAAAATTTATGTATAAATAGGGGTGTTTGGGACTTGAATTCTGGAGTTGAAACGACGTAAAAACTCGTTATATACACTGAGTTACGCTCTGTTTATTATCAAAACACACACGAATCACAAATCGTTGCCGCAATACAGGGTAATAACTCGATCGCTGATACGATTCAATGTCCGATCGATTAAACTATCCAATGGATGTTTAAGTGCTGCCCACATTAGGGTTTATGCTTTGTCATTCGTTGTTAATTCAATGGATGTTTAAGTATCGCACTTTGTCATTCGATGTGAGGGTTTAATCTCGTGAGTTATCGTAAATGCTGTATTAAGTTACTAACCGAATTGTGTGCATGTTATTAATTTAGGTTAAAAGGCTAATCAGTAGGCTAGGCTCTGCTCAATTAAATTTGCAATGTGAGTCATTCTCTTTTTATCAATTTACTTTCAAAAATCATGTTTATTTTCAAAGTTATAATTACAGGGATTAAGTCTTTGTAATCACCAAATTACAGCCGGTATGTGGGGTTTTGTATACATTACTTGATAACCTTCACCATTGGACAACGGGGCCAAGGGGTGATATGACCATAGTCACAGACACCATCGGGCTCAGAGGCTACCGATGGATGTTCGAGTGACAAATACTGTGGGTAGTTGGTTGATATCAAGAAACATTGTAATCGCTCTTAATACTGTAAATTATAACAAACGGGTCATTTTAGTAAAATAAATGATTCACCAGTATTTCCCACTGACAAAACCTTTTTCAAACATGTTTCAGGTGATCTGTTGTGATTCAAGAAAAGTGCCGTGAAGCACTACAAGCTTAAGGAAGTGGGTCAATATAAAATAAAGAAACATGTTTTGTAAAATAAAGATTTCTCCATGAAATCTTATGATTGTAAATTACCGGGGTTTTATCCCGAGTTGTGAAATAAAATAATCAGGAAAATTGCAGTTTTAAAAAGATCCTGATAAAGACTTCCGCTGTTAAATAAATACCACGGGATTTCTGTCCCGCGGCTCCTGAAACGGGTCAAACCGGGTCGGGGGCCGTGACAGCACAATACCCCACTTGCCAGTGATTCAAGAAAACCATGACTTAATCCCTGTAATTATAACTTTTTGAAAACAAATGGAGTATTGTAAAACTTTTGATAAAAAGAGAACGACTCACATTGCAAGTTTAAACGGGCAGAGTTTAGCCTATTGATAATCCTTGTAACCTAAATTAAATGACAATGCATACGAACTAGGTTAGTAACTTAATACAACATTTATGATAACTCACGAGATTAAAACCCTCACAACGAATGACAAAGTGCAACACTTAAACATCCATTGGATCCACAACAAATGACAAAGTATAGCCCGAGTTGGGCAGCACTTAAACATCCATCGGATTCACAGCGAATGACAAAGTATAGCCCGAGTCGGGCATCACTTAAACATCCATCGGATTGATTTCAATCGATCGGACATTGAATCATAGCAGCGATCGAGTTAATACCCAGTATCGTAGCAGCACCTTGATACCTTAAAACTTGTTTTCTTCAGAATTTGGTCGTTTTGAAGTGAAAATTTCGAGTGCAGATGAATGCCCCATGCACAGGCTACTTATAGCCTGATTTTGAGTCTTACGCGGCCCGCGAGAGCCACCTATTCGTAGACTAGGGCTAGCGTGTTACACCTAGGTCTGCCACGTGGCCTAGCATTCTGATCCGGAGATTTTATGAGTTGTCGCGGCCCGCATAAGCCTAGGCTTACTCTTACGCGGCCCGCGTGAAATCCAAAATCTTGTTTTCTTAGTTTTTCATGCACATTAGGGTTTCAGGGGTCCGGGTTTTCACTTACGGGTCGTTTTGGGGCATTTTTGAAGGTCCTTACAATATCGGCTTCCAACATCTCCAACTCCGCCAAAGCCATTTTTTCGGTGTCATTTTCATTAGCAAGAAAATCATCCCTCCACTTCTTTAAATGAGACCTAATCCGAGCAAACTTAGCAGTGAGGCAAGAATTCGGGGGTTCAAAAGATTCAAAACCATCTAAAGCTTCTTTAACTGCTTCCTCATAACCTGGTTTCCCAATCCATGAATTGTACACCCTGAACGGTCGAGGCCAGAATTTCAAATCAACCAACTCAAGTAAGATAGGGCAGTGATCAGAGAACCGACTAGGCATAACTCTAACGCACGCGGACGACCATTTGTTGAAAAAGTCCGAACAAACCAGAAAACGGTCCAATTTACTCAGTTTCTTCCCGTTATCGCTTATGCACGTAAACTTCCTCCCTTGCATAGGATATTCAACCAAACCGTTGGAGAAAATGAAATTATTGAAATTATCGGCACAGGCCTACTTAAATTGAGAATGTTTTCTTTCATCAGGGGACCGCACTGCGTTAAAGTCACCAGCTAGGACCCAAAGCCTAGCTGAAAAATCAATGACACCAGATAATTCGGACCAGAGAAGCATTTTAACAGTCGTACTCTGTGGGGCGTACACGTTAACCAGGTTAATGGGATCCCCACTGCTAACCACAGTGCCTTTAATAATCAGAAAAAATCGACTCTGAACCACTAAGTCAATCTTCAAAACACTTGGATCCCAGATCCAATCCAAAGCCCCAGACAGCCCTACCGACGTAGCACACGCTGACTCAAAATTCTTGTTACCCCAATAACTCGCACAACCAGGCCTAGACATAGACTCAACTTTGGTCTCTTGCAAGGCTAAGACACTAACTTTATTCGCTAATCTGAGATCCTTAATCCACGAAGCTTTTGCACCCCCACAGACCCCTCTAATGTTAACAGACAAAAAATTCATTGGATAACAACATTATTACCTTTGTTAAGAATCAAATCCTTGATGAGATTACTGTGGCTTCCGACATTAACTCCCACAATGTTTCCCAATGAGATAGTGGCTTCAAGTTCACCATTGATAAGTTCTTCGGAAGGATCCAACACTTTGTTTGGCGGGACCACTGCCTGATCTTTTCTTAAAAACTCATCTACGGGATGATCCAATCTTTGATTCCCAACATCGCCTGAAAGTGGACGGGACTGCGGGAGATCACTGCAACCATCAGCAACATTAAGATTAAGGTCAAAAAGGAATTCACCTTCCTCCCTCACACGCTTCCTGGGCCTAAGGTCCGAATTTGGGCTGGAGCTAACCACCCGCCTGGGCTTAAGGATCTTGGGCCTATTACTCATGGATCTTTTCTTGGGCATGTTACCCGCATCAGAAGCGGTAAAAAAGAAATAACTTTTACCACGAGACTTAACTGGGTTAGCTGAAGATTGGGCCCTACCACTTTCACTTTGCGGCTCTCTTAGATCATGGGTACCTGTGAAGGAACCTTCGGCCGCTTGGATATTATTGGTTTCATTCCCGAGATTAACAACATCATTATTTCCCTCTGTCCTACCAATATCCACATGCATGCTAGATCCTTCCCCTTCCTCATGCACACTAGGAGTGACCTGCACCTCGTTACTCGAAACGACGTTACTACCTTCCTTAGCATTGATCTTTTCCACCGCCGGATTGTCTTCCACATCTAACCGGAATTCGAAAGACAGATCACCATCCTCCGATGATTCGGCATCATCAAGACATTCCGGCAACCAGTCAGACATCTCTTCCTCTATCCAGACTTTGAAAAGTTTGCCCTTCCATTTCAGGGTAGTTTGGTCAATAATTCTAACTCCATCGCCCACCAAGATCCCAATACAGTTGACTGAAAGGTCACTATCCTCCGGTGAACGCTGAGACGCGTGAATCACCTTACCGAACTGTCCTGCAATGGAATCATACACCTCGTCCACCGCTAAATGAATCGGCACACCAGTAACTTTTAGCCAGGCGATCCTCTCAAACGGCAGTGATTGACCCATCCAATAATCCAGGGAAGAGAACCAGTGTCGCTTGAGGTCATATGTACCAACCAAATTTTTGCAATCCTCCTCGGTGGACATCTTAACCAGAACGGACAAGCCTCCCAAATAGCTAATACTGAACTTAGAATAACCTGCCTCAACAAGAACAGAGTTCAGGTTGTTGAGGATTTTAAGATCGGAACATCTACCCACCAAAGCTTTCCCACCTAAGTCCTAAAACGCCAGAGTATCTTCTGGAACCACCACCATCTTGCCACTTGAGGTCTGCCCAGAAGCTTCGCCTGCCTTCGGACCATCATTGTTCAAAAAAAGGTCACTGGATAGTTTCCCACCTCCGTTGCTAATGAAGGCATGATTATTAAACTGATTCTGGACTGGAATTCGACCCAAGGGCTCAGCCGAGGGGTGTCCATTAGCCTCCTTTGAGTTACCAAAAAGGCTCATGTTTTCGGACGCAAATCTTGCCACATTCACCTTAAGCTTGTTACTACCCATCTTCGTGTCGTTCAGAGCCCTTTCCATTTCCTTAACATCTCGAACATGCTTAAAGCTAATAAAACCGAATATGTTTCCAGATTTGTCCTTCTTTCTTGCAATATAGACCCCTGCAACTTCACCAAAAACTTTAACGAACTCCGAGACTTCCCAAGGTGTGCAGCCCTGAGGAAGATTGGTTACGAAGAACTTAGTGATATTTTCATTGCCCAGCTTTTCTTTATTCCGAATCTTGTCCTTCTTCCGAAGGTGGGGAGGGTCCTCCCAAGGGCCATCTCAGCCATTAGGGGTGACGGAAACAAGTCCCGGTCAGCGAATGGAAGCGACGGGCACAGAAGATAGTATGTAAGGTTAAGATAGATCCACAACCAGTATGAAGATCAGAGCAAACCTCAGATACTATCCCGGTGGCCACCACTCCGTCGATCCTACGGCAACTTGTCCGAGACAAGAAAACAGGGGCAGAGGTCCGATCCCGGTAAAGCGAACAGGAGATTCAAGACCACAAGTTAGGGAGAAAGGTCGAGCCAAGCGAACACGGCGACCTCGCACACTAACCCTGGTTATCCTACTCCGTCGAGCCACCAGCGGTCGAAGGGGGGGGGGGGAGACAAACAAAGTGTTTTTTGTTTTCCTTTCATCTAAACTAGTGATATTTCCCCGCGCTTCGCGGCAGGGATTAAGTCGGTATCAATTTGGTTCGTTACAGCACCTGCACTCGATATAGTAATTGAAAGAGAAAACACTACATCGATCGAAAACAAAAAAAAAAACATATATGTTGTTCGGTTGATATCTGTTCGGTTCGCTTGCATTTTATGTTTATTTTGTTTCAACATTACGATATTTTTTTGATAACGGATATTCTGCCGCTATCGTACCAAGCCCAATCGAAACCAATTGAACAACATTCGTATCGATACCAATATTTTTTTTATTTTTAGTTTTTTTTTTGCTTTCAATAAACTGATACTGTATTGCTACCATATTGTACCGAACATCATCGGTACCGATATACATTCCGTTTTATTGTTTGCTGTTTGATAACAGATACTTTGATCGTATCTTAAAAGTTATATAAGAGAACAAAATATACTTAAATCAATTAAAGTAATAAACCAATAAATTAATAAAACCTTAGAAAAAACAATATTGAAAAAAATCAAAAACAATTGTTCCCTTCTTTTTATTTCAACATTACGATGTATATTTTTTAAACGGATATTGTGTCGCTATCATACTAAATTCAATCAAAACCGATTGAATAACATCTGTATCTGTATCAATATTTATTTTTAGTGTTTTTTGCTTTTGATTAATTAATATCGTATCGCTACCATACCGTACTGAACAACATCAGTACCAGTATACATTCATATTTATGATTTCTTGTTTGATAACTGATACTTTAATCGTATCTTAAAAGTTATATAAAATTATATGTTTAAATCAATTACACTAATAAAATAATATAATAAAAACCTAAAAAAACAATATTAAAAAAATTCAAAAAACACTATTCATGGCATGTTTCTATTAATATGTATAATAATATAATAATAATATAATATAATATAATAATAATAATAATAATAATAATAATAATAATAATAATAATAATAATAATAATAATAATAATAATGTATAATAATACATGAAATCAGTTTTTAAAGGAAAAAAGAAATATACATATGAAAGTTAAAAAGCATGATCTGGTCAACAAAATGAATGATAGCTGTGATGAATGGCAAACGCGAAGTAGTCAAATAAAGCGGCCAATAGATCCTTGCTCCTACAACTACAAAGAATTACACTAATTTTAATCATCCTTTTTAATCTAGTTATCATGGTAAAAAAATAAAATAAAAAGAGAACTTTACCATGGATGCAATTAAAAATACTATATATAGATCCCTAAACTTTTTAAAAGTTCTTCATTATTGTAGTCGTAAAATCGAATTAAAATAATTATTTGCCTTTACATCTATAAGTTTAATATTTAAGCTACATTTATATAATAGGGTTTTAAAATAAAAACACGAAATGAACATGTCCTTAAAATTTGATGATTATCCTGTTCTTGTTAAAATTTTAAAGGACATTCTATAGTAATTATATATGCATGTGTTTGTTATAATAAACCCACATTCCATTATTATATAACTAAATGTAAACTTTTTTTCATAGAAAAAGGGTTTTCATGATATCAGTTTATAAATATTAAAAGTAAACCCAAGCCCACAACTCACTTCAGTTCAGTTCAGTGGCTCTGGCTCATTACTTTCTACCTCACAGACGAAAACCCGGTCGAACCGGATATTATGGTTTGTATGGCCCACCCGCCACGCGTGCTTAATTTTTAAATCTGCAAAGTTTAATACCCACCGGTTACTATTAAAATATGTATAATAATAATAATAATAATAATAATAATAATAATAATGTATAATAATAATAATAAGATCTCCCTCGCGCAAATCACGCCTGCCCGTGTGATCCAATTATAATATTCACATAATAATATCTTCCAAGCGTTTTCTATTTTCTTTTTTACACCTGATAATTATAAGCTTATTTACACCATGCATATTATTATTAGTTTACATCTTTTATAAACTTGAGTAAAGAAATATTCATACTTAACAAGAATGATATCAAGACAATTAACACTGAAAAGCATATGTATCTGATAAACAAAATCACAACTTATTATTTCAAACATTAACTCGCTCAAATCTTCTTCTTTCCGAAGATACATATATTTTTTTTATATATAGCTAGTAATATTACTATTACGACAAACAGTAGTGTCGTTAGGCAAAACTGTCATCGGCACAAAATCTGTTGGGCGAAACAAGTGACCCAAACTGTTTAAAAACACCCTGTCATAAGAACATCGGCAGGAAGAAAGTCGCCGGTGATGTCTTGAAAGTAATCATCAACTTTAAGTATAGATGACGAAGATGATGTCACATCTAGCATCATGTCATTGCACGTTCCAAAATCTTCATCCCATAACGTCTTCTTGTTGTTGTTGTTAGCATCAGAACCCCAAAGTGCTTCATCAAAGGGTATAGAATCAAAACTGTCGTCCGTTATGTATTCTGATGATTGGGCTCCGTTTTCTCTATGGATCGGGCCAGGTAACTCCATGTCTTCGAAATCACCGTAGTTTAAAAATGGTGAATCGTCGTCCGCCTGGGTCGGATAATCAAAAAGATTATCCAAGAAAGGTACATCCATTTCCAGTTGATCGTATACCAAATCTGCAAAATGACCCGATTCAGTATCCTGGACCGGATGCAGATCATGATCCGATTGTAAACCATATACTTCCTGACCCGTCGAGCACCCGGATGAACAACCCTCCAGTTCCTTAACCGGTTCAAGTTCTTCTTTAGAAGTGGTCTCACTCTCGAACCGTAAAACAGAAGTAGGAGAAGGAAGGTTGTTTGACTCGTCGCCGGATTCATAACCTGAGGTTGACGGAACATTGCTTTCCGGGAAACTATCTTTGGCCGGCGGCGTGACAAAATTTGTCAAAGCGTCAGGACCACGTAGTTTAATAGCTGCATTGTCGTACACCATGGCAGCTTCCTCAGCGGTATCATATGTTCCCAACCACAAACGTACACGTCGCGCTGGGTCCCTAATTTCCGCCGCCCACTTACCCCACGGCCGTTGTCGTACTCCACGGAACTTCCTGACACCACCCGCCGGCACTGCCTGAGCACCAGCCGTCTTCATCGCTTTCTGTTTAGCCTGCAGCCTACCCTCGCCGTTTCTCCCCACCTTTTTAACCACCGTAGATGTTTGAATATTAACCTCGTTCACATACTTCTTGACCCGCCTCCGTCCAAAAAGCTCGTCTTCATCGTCACTAGAAGAATCAGTAGCATCAGGATCTGTCATTGATATCCGTACGGTTTTCGGCAAGGATGACATTTGCCGATGGCTCTTAGACTTGGGCACCGTTAATGAACTAACAGCCACCATTTTTGTAACGTTTTTGTGTTGGGTGTATTTGATCGGACGTAGCTTGCCGTAACTATCCATTTTAGTTACAAACTAACCACAATATTATAGCATCCAATAGAGAGGTTTCACAAAAAAAAAAAAAAATGACTGAAAGATGGAATCAAAAAGAGTTGTTTTATGATAAGGAAGGGTTTAAGAAGTTGTATGAGTTGAGTGTGTAGATTTTGTAGCTAAAGAAGAAGCTGTGAAAAGGAAGACCAAAAGAATTTGGAAGTTGAAATGACTTTGGGAAATTAGAGTTTTATAGGATACGAGTATCCCGACCGAATTATTTTAATTATTATTATTATTATTATTATTATTATTATTATTATTATTGTTATTGTTATTATTATAAAAAACACCCCAAAATATCTCAACTTGTTAGGCACTGAAGTAAAAGTGAACGACGGTCTGTCGGAAACTAAAAGATTCCGATGACACTCCGGAAAAGAACAGGCCCGCGGCATCTCGATGGATGGTGACACGTAAGTGGAGGTTTAGAGACAATGGTCCAATAAGTGAACTTGAAGCAATGCTGACTCACCACATAACTCACCTCGTTTATTGTGCAACGGTCACGTGACACCCAGGATGCTCGCTCAGTTACAATCATGTCGGTCAAATATTATCACCACTTCAACCTCCCTTTGCTTTGACTAATTATATTTTTGAGCTTTTACTAATTTACCACTTGATTTATTAGCTGTAATTTCTTGGCCTTATTGTTGGTAACAAAATCTACCCTTCATCCCGTACATTCTGTTTGCATTAAAATATGATATTTTGTTCCATATAAAAAAATTGAATAATAAAACGTTTACCATTTTCCTTTTATTATTCTTTTTCTTTTTTGTTGAATAAAAGATTGATTTAAGTGAGGTACAAAGAGATATAAATATAGCTTGGTTTTTCCAAAAAAGAATGAATAAACAAATAACTTGTTTAATTAGAAATTAAGGTTGTTAAATTTAGTATTTGTTTGTACAACTTTTTACAGCAATGACTAACGTGGGTAACCTCGTATCCGGGGCCATAATATAATTCTACCATGTACGTCTCTGGGTTCAACTCTGTTTCTTTAGTTACGTTTTACGAGATGGGTTTTTTACCCACCAACCCAATTAAATTTGAGAAAACAATAAGCAAGTAGTAGATGTTTTAACAATTATGTTATATCTATACCCCATGTCAGCACAACTAACTTATTTTTTTCATTTATAACCATGACCTATGCAATAATATCATTAGGGTTGTAAACGAACCGAAAGAACACGAACGAGGCCTTGTTTGTGTTCGTTCGTTAAGGAAATAAATGTGCTCACGAACGGTTCATGAACACCTACCGAATGAGATTTTATGTTCGTGTTCGTTCATTAAGGAAATGAGCGTGTTCACGAACACAAGCGAACACAAATAAATTTGGCGAACGCTATGAAGGATAAAGGTGGATGGCCCAGAAAGTAGCACTAGAACTTGAATCCCTTATTGTGGAACGGAGGTATCATATTCGTCGATGTAAATAATGAGAAAAGAAAGGGAAATTGTGTATAAACAAGGTGCAAGAGGGTTTCATAGTTTAATTGTTAGGGTAATGATATAAATAAAAAATAGTATAAAAAGTATAGATAAAATATATGAAAGTATAAAAATATTTAATTAAAACACGAACATACGAACATAAACGAACGCAAATAAACGAATGTTCACGAACACCTTACCGAACGTTCACGAACACAATTGAACGAACGAGACCTTTGTTCATGTTCGTTCATTTAACTAATCGACCGGAATTTCTTGTTTATGTCCGTTCGTTTATTAAACGAACGAACATAAACGAACTTCCCGTCGAGCGGTACACGAACTGTTCGCTGAACATTCATTTCATTTACAACCCTAAATATCATAGTTACGGATATGGGTGTTTACGATTCGGTAGGGGTGCAAACGAGTCGAGTCGAGCCTGAGCTCGACCAGGCTTGAGCTCGAGCTCGATTAACTTATGAGAGCTTGGGCTCGAGCTCGGCTCGTTTGTATTTTCTCAAACTCGAGCTCGGCTCGTTTATTATCTATTAATTAGTATATTAAATAAAAATAATATAAAAAAGACTTTTTAGGCTCGCAAGCTCGATAAGTGAAGCTCGGTGGACCACCAGGTGGACCACCAATGATGAGCTTGATAAGCTCATCGTCAGGTCAACTGTAAAAAAACCAACAGTGAACCAAATCAGACCCTAACCCTGTTTATAACATGATAATGACTAAATCTGACCCTGATTAACTAACATTGGCCGATTATACATGCGGTGTGGCGGATGAGATAGCGGATTAGCCAACAAACAACCGGCATTTTGAAGAGAAGACTAATCGGAGGAGATAGCGGAGGAGTTGTTGTCGCCGGAGGAGAAGACTGATAGGAGGAGATCCCTGATCACCGGAGAATCACTGATCGCCGGAGGAGAAGCCTGTCGTCGGAGAAGAAGACTGGTCGCAGGTTGAAGGACGATGGTGGGAAGGTGGGGGGTAATTCTGCTTTGTTATGTTACTTATAGGGGGTTTGTAGAGAAGAAGCTTCACATTAATAGCAAAATGACATATTTACCCTTTGACCATTAGCTTCTTATGTTGACTGTTAAGCCAAACTAACGCCGGGGGGTAAAGTTGCGACATAAGAGCAAACGTTGGGGGGGTAAAATTGCATTTATTTCCTTAGGGGGTAGACATGCCAATCACCCCAAACCACAGGGGGTAATATTGCAGTTACTATATACAATGATTAAGCGAATATGAGTAATGGATTGTAAACCTACGCTTGTGTATTTGTTTACGGTAAAAAGATGTAAATTCAAAGTAAATTATTAATAGTTAAACTCCTGTATGTTTGAATAAGTTAAATAAAAGTTAATTCTTTTTTTAATAAAAAATGTGAAAATGGTTTATTTCAATCATATTTTCAACAAGAATGATGCTAATTAATAACCAAAATCATTGTCAAATATGTATACATTAATATCGTTTTATAAATCACTTTTTCCTTACATAAAAAGTTATAAAGTAACATCTTCTATAAAGAAGAAAATGCTTTAATTATACTTTCTTTATAAAATATTCCCGCATCAACTTTAACTTGTTAAATGTTTTATAGAAAAGATACTTCTCATAAAACAAGTTTAAAGTTCGAACCATAAAAAGGAAAAACACACGACACACTTTTTAATTGAGTTCCATATATGCTCTCATATTTAGCTAAAAAGGGGTTAAGTAAGCATTATAGCTAACCGTAAAATAGTAATTTTTTTTTGAATGGCTAACGTTGCACACCATATGGGGATTGAACCCCTGACATCTCCTATCCTAAGCTCTATCTAAACTCACCAACACCACTGGGCTATTCCCAAGTGGATCGTAAAATAGTAATAATAGACAAAATTCAAAGTGCAGATCGTAATGAAGGTGTTCTGGAGCGGTTAATAAAACAAAATTGACATTTGATTATGGGATATAAATTAATAAATGATATAATACAAATTTGCATGCAAAAGGAATATGGTTTATTACAAACATATTCGTAAACAAAATATAAAGTATATAAAATGATCAGCTTATAAGGTAGTCAAAGCCACTAAGGTCGAAAAATAGAAATCCAAAAACATAAACATTCTTGAAAACAATATAAGAAACAAAAATTGCCGGCAAATGCATAACTTGTATCCTCAAATTCGTATTTTTCCTCCTTCGTACGCTATCGTTGTTGTTAAATAACAACTTTAGCAGCAATGGCCGGGCATGTCCATCCATAGTCTACATGGCATCTGATGAGTGGATGGTTGGTGTACACGTCATTCCGAAGCTAGAATAATAATTAAGGATGGATTATTAGAGGTGCCGTTTGGGTTTTGGTCTGCCTATCATCTGTTTGTGTATTATTAATTAAATAAAATCCATTATTAATTCCCTTTATATACCTGTTTGGTTGTACTTTGTCTTTGCATGCTTACAAGTGAAAATATAGTCTATAGGCATCATTTCTTCAACTACAATCTTAATTCACATGCACATTTTCTTTCTAGAGTACGTGTGGCTCATGCATAATATTACACAAAACCGTTGGGTGTATATATAATTATAAATGTTTAAATACAAATCTTATTTATATAAATCGTTGATGTAACTAGTTGCAATGAGTACGATCTTCTAATTAAACGATCACCAACGTTTAATACATTAAGTTTTATGTGTCGAAGTGAGTTAAAATATTTCCAAGATCAAAGTATCGAAATCATCTGGCGGTTGTAAGTCCAACATGCCTGCCTCAGTTAGGAATCATGTGGTACAACGAACATTATAAAATTTGCCTACTCTAAAGGAAGATGATCAGTTTGTGTGTGGATTATCGAAGTTAAGATGCAGGTTATGTTAGTCTCAAATCTTGGAGTTTGGCCCCATTGCCATCGAGCCAAGTGAACCCTTAACCAAAGCTTTTAAATATATAAGACAAGTAATATAGAGTACATGGAGCTCGACAAAAGTTATTAAGTTAATATAAAATTTAACTATATATATTAATTAGTCTTCTATTTGTATTTGGTTACATGTATTTGATACTTTGCTATAATATGTTATAGAAAAAGTCAAAATTGTTAACACAACGTCCAAGATTAAGATTTTTTAAGTCGATTAATTAATTTTCATCAAATCCTAGATGATGCTCTTCCCTTGATTCTAGCCTTCACCACCCATGCTCTAATGCATCTTAATTCTACACTTTCCCACACACATGCATGCATTAAAAAGCTGTACGTTGTGCCCTTAATTTTGTACCTTGCTAGCTCACTTTAACGACCAAAATAACCCTCATGGTAGTATACGACTATACGCATTAAGCAATTCTTTTTTTCATTGTCAATATCTCTCTTGATTAGGGATGAGCTTACCAATGATCGAGGTGATGGTCCATTGGTAAAGGCAAAGCCTTGGAGAGGTCTTAGGTTCAAGTCACACAGACATCAGGAATTAAACGAAATTTGCCGTTCAAAAAAAGGGGATGAGCTCGGTATTGAAAGTACTGAACCCGGAATTCGTCAAATGTGAGTACTAGCACTGAAAAGGATCGGTATGGTACAATATTTCAAGGTAAAATTCGGTAAAAAACCGGTACCGTATCGATTTGAAAATATCGATACCGCAAATGCCAAATAGTTGGTACCGAATTTTAATTGATGCGATACCATTCGATACTGATACTGGAATACTCATCCCAACCCTTGGCCAAGAGTGATTGCAGGAATCTATTGTATATCATGAATTAAAAGAATAAAGTGACAAATATGTCGGGATCAGGGGCGCAACATAGTGTGCGTGTGGGAGGAGGGGAGGCGCCCGACTACCTGAACTTTTCGCTTAGTAGTGCCCGGTATGTAGTTTTCGTATAAGATTTTTTAGGCATATACGTTTTCGACCCCCCAATTTATAGAATTTTTTAGGCATATACATTTTCGACCCCCGGTCGTAAATCTCAAGTTGGAGAAACATTTAATTCGTGATGAATTTTCAAAGTGTCATATTTTGAATTTTCAAAGTCTTTATTTGTAAACTTTGACCTTAAATAATTTTGTTTGTGTTAGATAATACTTGATGAAAGTTATATGATTTGAGTGTGTTTTACAAGTGTTTTCATCGGGTTAATTTTCATCAAGTTTTATATAACACAAAAATATATAATTAAAGTCAAAGTTTATAAATAAAGACTTTGAAAATTCAAAATAAGACATATTTAATGGGACGGAGGTAATAATTTTTTTTATGAGCGACAAACCATCTACTCTAAACACTCGTGTACATATCTTTTACAGAATAGATGAGAATCAGAACTTACGAAAACATCATCCTCCTTTAATCAATATGTTTTTGACTTTAAGACGTCTCAAAGATATTTATGGAAAAAAGGTTTTATACACACGATGCAATTTTACTTTGTTCAAGTAAAAAGTTTCTCAATTCCAATTAAAGATTTTGTTTGGTATATATGTTTGTTTAAGACATATGAAGCATGAACTTTTTAGTCCAATTGACTTGCATTAAAATTCCCAAATTAAGAGAAAATCTTATTTTCTTGGTCCCAAAACACGATAATGGAGTATTTTCATCAAATAATGTGTATTTTCTTTAATACATTGCATGAGTACACAATAATAATAAATATATATACATGTACGTACGTTATACGTGTTGTCTAATCCCCAACCAAATTGTGAGAACTAAATATCTATCCAATTTATTATATATTTAAACGTAACATGAAATCAAACTTTTAGCAGAATGAAAGAATATATACTTGGTCCACATTTTTTTTTTTTTTTTTGATATCTTGTGACCGACTATGGGAAATAGTTCAATGTTTATTAGAATATATAATGATTAATAATTAAAAAATTTAACATTATAAAATTTGAAAAAAGGTATGGAAAACGATAAGAAAACAAAATAAACCCGACAAGATGCACAACAATAACAAAAATAATAATATATTATATTGATAAGAAAAGAAATGGAGAGAATAATGGTTAGATCAATGATAAATGATGAGAAAACCGAAGATAGAAAAACCAAGAATTAATCCCTATGTATACAAAATCGAAAAATAAGAATTAATCCCCATGTATGAGTAGTATATGTAAATAATCCCTAAATATAATAGAGTTTGGAAAACAAAATAAAAATAAAATTATAAAGAGTTTGTTCAAGATCCATTGTGAAAAGGGGGGCCAAGTTGCAGAAGCAGAGAGTGGGGTTTATTATGTTAATGTTATCCTCCAAGAAGACTCATGAGGGGCTTTAAATTCAGCTCGAATTTTCATGATATTTTAATCTTTTTTTACTGTATCCAAGGCCCAATTTAAAACTGGAAATTAAACAATGAATCTTGGGGTTAAAATATTAGCTACATGGGTACTCTTTGGGTAGCTTCTCTGTGAAGCAAGAGATGTTTGTCTTAATTTTGTGTATTCTACTACTGCAGTAATTATGGTTTGTCACTTAGGTTGTTACCATTTTACCAGACCCCCAACATGTTTTATTGCATTCTTTAGGTACCTGGCAGACATGCATGTGGTAGAGTGAAAAAGACCATCAACTTCAGTCTTATAACGTTTTCCTTTTTCTTCTAAAAGATCTTATCTAGCTAGCTTCCTAAAGTTTCTATTTATTTAGTCTTCTATACCTTTTTTTTGCTTTTATTTTGAAGGATATGAAGACAAATTAAACGTAGCTTGTTTACTATAATTATTATATATGTTTATGAGAGTGTCAAATGGGTCAGTCAAATAGGGTTTTATACCGTTGGTAGGTAGTTTTTGTTTAAGGGTCAGTAAAGAGTCGGATGAATGTATGCATGCATATTTGGATGCGTGTAAATCTTGCAGGGTTTAGGGTGAGTGGAGTGATGCGGTAAACACCTCGGTAAAGCAGGTTACCGATCGGTGAGGTTGGTTGAGCGGTGAAGGTTACCGATGAGGGGAAGGGGTGTTTGTTAGCTTTTGCCTTCTATTTTCATTTATTATGTTTTTTTAAATAATAGTTTACCTAATCCAATATAGGTAAATTGTAACACCCCGAAAACGGGTTTGGTAATTAACCCACGTTAATACTAAAAGACGGGTAAAGTACCGCTAGTAGTAAAAATAACCCGGTAAATATTTAGGATTTAATAAGAAATCCTAATATTAAATACAAGCGAAACAAAGTTTTAAGGAATTGAGTTTATAAGAGCCCGAGTTAACGGGACTTAAAATACTACGGATTATAACTCCCGGAACCCACCAAGTAACTAGGAGTATTAACCTAGTTAGATAATGTCTTGATATTTATAGAACAAATATGGTTAAGATATCCTTTAAATAACTTGTGTAAAGTTGAGGGGCTAAACATGGACAAAGGAATTATAGTTTTTAATTAAATCAAATATTAAAAACATAAAACACACATACGTGTGTGTTTCCTGCGAATTCAACCAGAGCCAAGAAAGGCTCTCATGCTTCAACCCTAAACTTCAGAAATTCATCAAATTGAAAGGGCAAATCAAGCCCAAATCGAAATCCAAGCATAAATTAGTGATCACCTTAGTAAAGGGATCATAAGGTATGTAAAATTTTACTATTTGGTTCCATCTCAAATTCTGGATGAACACATAAGATTCGAAATTTGTGCTTGCATGATTGTTTTTTTGATGAAATTGGAATGAAATCATGTCTAGGAGGTAACCCTAGCCATTAGCTTGTTGAATGTTGCTCATCATTAGGGGTGAGCATGGTGCGGTTTGGTGCGGTTTTAGCATAAAACCGCAACTCATACCGCGAGGTGCGGTTTTTATTTTTTTAAAACCACATGTTGCGGTTTTTTTGCGGTACGGTTTTTGCGGTTTCTTTGCGGTTGCGGTTCGGTTTCGGTGCGGTTTCGGTTTTAATAGTTGAATACATCTAAAAAAAAACTCTCAGCAATACTTGAATACATCTAAAAAAAACTCTCGGTTTTAATACTGGAATACATCTAATACTTGATGGTAATTAGAATATAATTTTTGCAAGAGCAATGTGAAGAGCATATGTATGGGCTAGAGGACATCAATCAAAACAAGAGTTTGTACTAGAAACATGTCTAGAATAATAGTTGCTATGTGAAACGGTGAAAGCTTAATCACATAGTCGTATCCAAATAAAAACGTAATATTGTTTCCAACTCATTCTTGTTTCCAACTTTCAATCTTTCCAACTTTCAATGTTTCCAACTATCATTTGCCATTAGTGTTTCCTAGATAGAAAAAAAAAACAAAAAATATATGTTAGTAGGTATTTGAAATATAAACTCACACATGTAAAGAAAACCTTACCAATTTTTAAACCCGCCATCTTCTTATTAAATTCATCTATGTCTTTATTCTTCATAGAACATCCGAGCTCAAGATCAACCCTTGTACACCTTATCCAATCTTGTGCACAAATCAAAGCTTCCGCAGTTTCGGTGTTAAGTGAGGCACACTGTTTGGCCTTTCAACAAATGTTTGACCTTTTCTGCTTCTTGTTCAAAAACAGTTATACAATCTCTAGCAACCGTCCATCTAGATGGCATAATAAACTCGGGATTCAATTCCCACGAGTACTCCTTAAATCCTTCATCATCGACAATACTAAAAGGTCTATTGTCTTTAATGCACATTTTAGCGAGGCCTAGTTAACTTAACAAAGTCAAGTCTGTACTTTTTTTTAACAAACACAGATTATATAATATATAGGGAATTTTATATTTAAATCTTTAAGTATATTATAATATATATATATATATATATAATAATTTTGCGGTGCGGTTTCGGTTTTTTGGTGCGGTTTTTAAAGCTAAAACCGAACCACACCATACCTTTGCGGTTTCGGTTTTTGCGGTTTCGGTTTTTGCGGTTTTTGTGTCGGTTGCGGTTTTGCGGTTTCGGTTTTTACGGTTTTTGGTGCGGTTTCGGTTTTCGGTTCGGTTTTTGCTCACCCCTACTCATCATGATGAAGTTCATAATCACCAATATGGGTGTTTAGTGGGTTTTGTAGAAATATGTTAAACACTAGGATTTTGATTGTCACTCTGGTGTATTTTGATCTCTATGAAGTAAGTCTAGGTGTTGTTATGCATGCTAGACATAAGAACTTGTGAATTATGTTAAAACTTGGGTAAATAACTAGTCATGAAAAATTGATTGTTGATTTTATAGAATATGCCCACAAGGTGTTTGTTAAAATGCCTAAGTGAATGTTTATATGTTGAAAGTACGAATCAAGCGCGTAATTGCCTTAATTGATTAATTACGTGAAATATGGGTTAAAACGGGTTCTAATCATAATGTTGATTTGACTTAATTGTGTAAACCAAGTGATCAATAAGTAGTTAACTTTTGATAAGCTAAGTTAACTAATCATGAAGTCGAATAGTAGCTTCGGCATAGTAAGTAAGCGAGGTGGAATAGTCGTGATTTTTATGACTAATTTGACCGCCTTGTAAATGATTGAAAATAGTTTGACGCCTAACGAGCTAGGTGGAGGCTTGGGAAAGGAAGCGGGTCAAACGAATCAAGAATGAAGGGAAAAGCATAATTCGGATGCAAGGTAAGTATAGCTTACACTAGTCTTACATTTCAGAATATTCTCTTATCGTATTAGTTATGAATAAGTTAAATACAAAATCGAGGTAAGATGTTCCGGCGTGTAGACGTACGGAACAAGATAGTCGAGCATAATTAGAAGCCATGTTGATGGTTTAAAAAAAAAAGAAGTAAATCGATAATTCGGTCATATTATGTCGAAGGTAATAAACGGTTTATAAGTTAAAAATGACCGTACGGTGTTAAACGGAACGAGTCATGCAGAGGAGATGATAATAAATATCATCTCGCAAAGATAAATGGTCAATTCGGCCAAACGGGTCAAAAGGTGTAGACAACACCTTTTGACTATATAGACTAATGATTCTTTTGTCGAGTTATATGCTTACAGGAATAGATATCCAATGGATATTCGCATCGTTCTTAATTAGCGAATATAAAGCAAGGTATTAAAATCGGGTCTATTTGTTGATTCGAGCCAGGTACGCATATTTATGATGAATGTAAAAATGCTAATTTGGTCGAATAATTGGTGATAGCCCTTCATTGTAAAAGAAGGACCAAAATCGACCAAAACGCCCTTGTAGGCTAAATTGAACAAACAACTCTTAGAGGTTGTTTGGAAAGGAGTCTTATGATTAAACAAAAGTTTAGAACGAGTATGGGTAGTGAAAGATGTAATTCTTGGGCCAAAAGACTCCATACGAGTCTTTGCCGTAAAATGATATTTCAAGGGTATAAATTCGGAACACATAGATATCTACTTTAAATCCAACCCACATTTAGTTGTGATGGAAGAGTACTAGATAAGAGATATGGGATACAACGCTAGATTAGAATGAAAGCGAAATTTAGCTTAAAAGTGCTTAAAATATCCTTAACGGGTCAAAATAAGCATACTAGTGAAAACGGGTTTAAATTGGTGTAATAAACCTATGATTAGAACCTAATATGGTATATCACAATTATTTGATGAAGTGTATGAAATATAGGAATCAAATAAATACGTTTGTTTGATAAAATGCATAACCGGGTCAAAAATTTGGTATAAAGGGTAATAAGCCGAAGACTTAAAAGTCTTAAAATTTATTAAGCCAGATGTCGGATTTTAACTCCATTTGATGGAGAATCAAATTACAAATATGTAGGAAGAAACGGTAGGTCAAACGGTTAAGCGGTTTGAAAGATATGAAAGATTTCGTGTCAAATTACGACAAAATAGAGAAGCTGGATGCAGTGTCCACCGTAATTTACGGTCCCACCGTAAATTACGGTGGAGTTGTTTTGGTTACGGTGCTAATTGTCTGTTGTACGGTAGAAGAATAGAAACCCAGGGGCCACCGTAATTTACGGTCCCACCGTAAATTACGGTGGAGAATTTTTTTTTATATATTTTGTTTTTCATTTGAAAATCAATTGTTTCCCGGACATCGTTCGGACATGAATTAAACCCCGTATGACTAAAGCATTTCATGTTTATGAAATGTAGGTACACTTTGGGATGCCGGAAGACGATCAAGCTCAGCGAAGAACCGAACACGATAAAAATACACGCTTCCGCACTTTACCACGTTGTAAATTTTAAACAACGAATTTGATCACGCTATGTAGAATAACTTATGATTTGTAAAAGTTTTAATAAACCCGTATTTTTATAATATGTGTAGTCTTAACTACACATCTAATTGTTGGTATTTACATGTAAAACCGTTAAATAGAAACTAGGGTGTTACAAGTTGGTATCAGAGCCTTGGTTTAAGAGATTCGAGTATGGTGGGGAGGAACCATGCTTGGACTTAAACCTTATGCTCTTAATAAAGATTGGTGTTCGGTTCGAGGCTTGATCGCAAACCCGGTAAGTGCATGTATGCTAATGGTCTAGCGTATTAAAGTGTTGAAGACAACACATAGGGTTACCGTGTGTTACACGTTACCCCAATTGAAATGATTGAAATAGTTGGCGAAAATACGTGCATTGACGCGTATAGTAGAAAAAGCTTTGTATTAGAATACGGGCGATTTTTGAAGTAGATGTTATTAACTTTTGTGAATGTTTTAATTGAAGGACACTCGCGTTTGAAGACGACGAGAGTCAAACGAATTGTGGATATGATGATGGAATGGTCCGAGATATGACAAGAAGAGCATGCTCATTAAGGACCTAAATCGCGTAATGGTCGCTAACAAGGCTAAGGGCAAGAAAAGCCCGTTAGGGCAAGCATTTACCAGGTGCACGTTTAAATTATTGCATGAATATAAATATGCAACAAATACGTAGAAACTGATAGTTGCATATGTAGCTTGAAAAACTTGGAAAGACCTGAATAGAATACCTATCCAGGATATTGTTTCCAAGAGAACTAAATAGAGGCATTACTTACATAGGGTGTGATGTGAAAACTATAAAAAGGTCGTGCATGTCATGTGTTAATCGCTTACTCTGGCCAAGTAAGTAGTGGCATATGATACCATGAGTTTCTTATAGCGGACACATTTACATCCGATGTAGTAAGGGCAGGGTGAATGCGACTAACTTAAAAAGTACCCAAATGGATCAAATGAGCAAAATATTTGATAATAATGTAAACGCACGGCCGTGTGACGGAAGTTTATTACATTAGGATAATGAGCCCGAGAGAAGGGACAAAGAAGCATGAAAAAGGATTTAGACAAGTATTGGGAGGGAGTGTACTTACACTCGAACCCAGAAAACGCAAGCATGTAAAATGATTTAGACAAGTATTGGGAGGGAGTGTACTTACACTCGAACCCAGAAAACGCAAACATGTAAAATGATTTAGACAAGTATTGGGAGGGAGTGTACTTACACTCGAACCCGGAAAACGCACACATGTAATATGATTTAGACGAGTATTGGGAGGGGGTGTACTTACACTCGAACCCGGAAAATGCGAATATGTACCTAAACAAGTCGTTTTTGTAAAACGTCAAACTTAAAGACAAAGTAGGAATACAAAAATGAAGCGAGGTCTTAAAGCATACCGGGAGGGTTGCAATAATAACGATTTCGGTAAAAACACCCGGTGGATGGGTAAGAATTAAACACATGCGTAAACCATGAGACGTGAACGCGGGTTGAAAAATCAAAGTAACTTGGATTACGAGTTATAACTATAAAATCTCGTATATAGAAATTGGGAGTAAATATGTTCAACTATTCGAAGTCGAATGGGTTGAATAAAGAATAAAGTTGATTGTTTATAAGTAATGGATTTCACATTAATAGGTCAAACATGTTGAATACAATATAACGCCGAATGGCACAAATGGTGTAACACCTCGAAAATTCACGTCCTATAATGTGTTGACACGTGTCATAAAGTCTGAACGTGTGAAAGAATGTTATAAAAGGACTAAAGTTGACAAACATGGAAAGTATGTGATTTTACGGGTTCTGAATGTCAACAGTGAATAAATATAATGTACATTAACCCTACACGATGCTCATACCTTCAAACGAATAAATCATGGATCATACGAAGCTAAAAGTGAGAGATTTCAAACTACGGGGGTTAAATGTGTCAACATGTTTAAAAGGTATACCTCTGGGTGACCTTTTGACAAACCCAAAGCTTTGTAAATGTTAATTATGCTCACTAGAATGCACGATTTAAATTTCGTAAAGTTTCGTTAACGTATGAGAAAGTTATGATCGAATTCGTGTGCGAGGGGTTAAAGCGTCAACGTTGAAAATTAGGCCTTTTCAGGTAACAATAAAGTTACCCGGGGACTTAACGAAGTGGGTATATATCTTGAGGCCCTTATAGATCAATATTGAGGGTCCATATCGCAATAAACAAGTGTCTGTACAAAGTTTGAAGAGCCAGGGACTGAAACTGCAATTTAACAAAAATATGTTGGAGAACCCGGAGGGCTCGCGTAGCGCGAGCACGTGATGTACATACAGTGGCGCTACGCCACTGCCACATCTGGACAGAATGTGATTTTGTTTGATTCTTTGTCTGCCAATTCACTTGGATGCAACTTTGATCGATCTTGCTCTTTCATTTGGCCCCTAAAACACCCCCTAGAACATGTAGGACACTTGTGGGATTGTTGTGGTGTGTGCTAGACTTATTTGTCAATCAATTGTGGTGCTTGATTCACTATAAAAGGCCACCTTCAAGTCACAACAATTCCACACATCTTCATCTGGCCATTTAGAGCTTTTGTGGAACTTCCAAGCAGCCCCCAAGCCTTCCTAAGCATCCATTAAGCACTTGTAAGTATGCCTAACCTTCTCTAATTCAGTTTTGCTTTGTAATTAGCTTAAAAGTCAACATATCGTAATTAACGATTGACTTTGAGATTAGTTATAAACGGCTCAGTCTTATCTCGAATTGAAAGTTGTTATGAGTTGGTAATTATGTGGGTAATAAACCCTCAAAAGGGTTCCCCCTGATTTCCACTCTAACTAGGTCGTTTGTCGAGTCAAAGATGATTAGAAAAAGTCAACAGAAATGTAATCTTTCGTTTAACGCATAATTAACAAGGTAAAAGGCGAGTAACCTATTTTATCATTCATATAACTTGATAATAAGCATAAGAACTTGTCTAAGCTTGTTTGATTCGACAACTTTCCATTGTGAACCGATTCGGAACCGAAAGTCGCAAAGCTTTGACTTTTGCTTTGACTTCAGTTCTGACCCGCTTTAGTATGATTTGGAAATGCCTTAGGGTTTCCTTAGGACCAGGCTACATGTTAGCATAACCTTCTGTGGTTGGTTCATTGATTGACCCATTCGTTTACGCGTTTCCGTTAATTGCTCATATGTTGACCATTATGCCCTTATTACCTTAGAACGTGATTTATGAAAATGTAAAAGTGTAGAAACCTTAATTACTAATATATAAACTTGTATGCAAAGTTTGACATCAGTTTGACTTGTAGATTAAGAGTTATGCTCATTATCGCAAAACTAATACTTTATGTTAATAAAATGGCGTAATAAGCGTATAGCCTCGTTAAACATACTTTTTGGTATCAAATCTTTTACCCACTGATGTAATATATTATTTTGAGATTTTTAAAGATTTTTAATAAATTTTAGGCTTAGCATAACTCATAGTCGTAGGCTTAATTCGGTAATTGTCGGTTTTGCCCTTACGGGCCATAAAATGAGTTTTACATATCTAAACGACCTCAAACCTTTTGCCACTGAATGGTTATGATAAATAAATTATTTTAAGCCTTCTAGAAATATAAAAATATCAGATTTAAGTATCGAACCCGGTAATGGCCTTTAATCGCCTTATTTAGCGTTTTTAGCGCATAATACGTTTTAAAATCATATTGGACATACCCAGGTTGATACCTACTGATATAAGAGGCAAATTATCATATTTCAACAGTAAGCAAAGGTTGATTAACTCAGACTTCGGTTTTGAGCTTTTCGGCTTATGTGAAATGACCAAACTACCCCTACGGGGCATAGTTTGTGTTTAATTTCATTTCGGGCATAATGAAAGACATCCTACTGATGTCACAACATATTTGAAGCATATTAACTTAGGAAACCTGTATATGGCTCTTACGGATACCCGTTATGCCTATTACGCGTTCGTTTCGGTTTATGTAACAAGTTTACATAAATTAGCCGAAACGGGTCAAACCTTATCGGTTTAATCTCAAAATCCAGAATGTGTTTGGTTTACCCATATTATACAAGTCTCCAGACTTGTCGGGTCTAAATCACATTCTATTCCGGTCTTCGCTTATTCATGCGTTTTGAACCGTAAACCTTTCCTTAAAACTAACCGGTCTAAGTTACGACTTAAATAAGACCCGTTAGAAATTTAATAGGTTAATAAAACCTTCGTTCCAGATTAAGAGCCCCAGTAGAAGTACTTGTGCTTGCTGATTAAGATATACGGCTGAGTGTAAGTTGCATTGCTAGCTCAGGTAAATACTTTTAACTTATTTTCCCTTATACGGGCTTGGGATACGGTATTATAAAAATACCGCTTGGTCGGGTGTAGAAACCTTTTAATCGGAGATGATTAAATTGCATAATCCCGTTTTAATCTGTATTGATTGATAACAAATAACATTGGGGGTTAATGACCGTGTCCTGGATATCCTTGGCTCATTTTAAAAAGTGAATGGCCACGACGTAAGCACAAGGTGTAGACAAAACACCTCCTGTTGCATATGTATAACGTATACTCACTCGTAAGGGTATCTTCTTGTGAGATTATATTTGTGGTGTGTCGATTAATCTTGTCCGGCTTGCATTGTATAATCACCGGCCCTAAATGTTGGACAACCATGTAAATCGGATACAAAATTTTTATTAATAGAATTGTCCCAAGTTATAAAAGATTAATTTTGCCTCTGTGCATTTTAATCAATGTGTCAAGATATTTTGTGCCATTTGCACTCGAATCACTTTTCAAACTCTTTTTCCAAAATGAGTCAGTTAATTGTATTTACCAGTGTAAACTGACGTATTTTCCAAAAAGGTTAAGTGACAGGTACTATGCGTAATTGGCTGGGAGCTCAGGGCGTCACTAGGGAATCTTGCAAGTTCTAGATGCCTAAAGTCTGTTGAACAGTTTTCTTTTATTGATCCGCCTGTGGATCCTTTACCTTCCGTTGTAATACTTTGACATTACTTATATTCGGAATGTAATATATTTATCTTTTGCTTCCGCTGTGCATTATTTATATTGTGTTGTTTGACTATTATGTTGCCAACCACGTCACGATACTCCCCCACCGGGCCCACCGGTGACACGTGGAAAATCGGGGTGTGACAGGTTGGTATCAGAGCCAACATTGAGTGAATTAAACACTAGCTTTTTGTGTTTAATCTCAATGACACAATTGCACATTCCTAAATCTTCTGAGTCTAGACTTAACATAGGAATACTTTCAATCCTAATCTATAAATTTTTACTTCCAAATTTTTATTGGATACGTCGCCAAGCGAAGAAGCCGTAATAGGAGTTCTCCACACCCGGAGCCCTGAGATGCTGAGCTTCGTACCACAACTAGAATGAAACGAGCATCCAAGGAGAAAGCATTCAGAAATAAAATGAAGAAGAAACTCCTTTTTACAGAAGATCGTTTCCTTATTAGTCCTTATAAGGACATATTTATCTTTCAGTCCCTTCGAGGACACATTATTCCTTTCAAAGACCCGCTTAGGGCAACTCTGTACTTTTATATAATGAATTGATTAAATTAAGTTTTCATTCTAAACATAAAATATGAAATGAATGGAAAATAACTTCCCTTAGAAGGGAAGTGCCTACGGGCTATAATTAACGTCCTCTGAGACTAAAGACGGTGGTAGCCTACAGCTCCTTGTCAAGAAAAGGTAATGAACTTTGATTCACACCTAAATGCCTCGATCCCAAACGATCATGGCTTATAAATTAAACTTGTCCAAGTGACTAAGCCTTTTGTGCTATTACTAAATGCCTCGATCCCAAACGATCATGGCTTATAAATTAAACTTGTCCACGTGACTAAGCCTTTTGTGCTATTACTAGATGCCTCGATCCCAGACGATCATGGCTTATAAATTAAACTTGTCCACGTGACTAAGCCTTTTGTGCTATTATTAAATGCCTCGATCCCAGACGATCATGGCTTATAAATTAAATTTGTCCACGTGACTAGGCCTTTTGTGCCATTACTAATTCATAAATTGCCCTGATTCTCTGAAATCTTGGCTTATAAATTAAACTTGTCTACGCGACTAGGCCATTTGTGCTATTATTAAATTATAAATTAGGATTTATGATAAAAATCCTGAATAAAATAAATATCCTTCCTTCCCTGCCAGTAGGCATTTTAAAAAGAATCTTAAAGGTGAAATCTAGCCTATGCGGCCAAGATGGTGAAACCTACCCAAGGGATTCAGATCCTTGTTAACACCTAAGAACGTGTTAGCACTCCTGACAAATGTGATTCGATAAAATCACAACAGTCATCCTTATATTAGATTCTTCCAATTTCCTTATCTAGTCTATTGATTTAGAAATCATGGCTTGTGTCATCCTATAAGATGATCACATTATAAACATCCAGTAGTGATGAAGTGCCTACGGGCTAAACTTGTTGTCCGAAAAGGCAACGACAGTGGTGGTCTTTGACCCCCTGTCCAAAAATGTTGGACCAGGTCCAAGCATAATAGTCGGTAGGATCCATACGATCTCGACTAATAGCATCTGAGAAGATGATCATATTATAACCATTCCTCAGAAGGGAAATGCCCACGGGCTATATCTATTGTCCTAAAAGACAAAAGACAATTGAAGTCTACAACTCCCTGTCAAGGTAATGAACGTGATTCAAACCTTAATGCCTCGATTCTCTGAAATCATGGCTTATAAAATTTAGAACTGTCCTTGTGACTAGGCCTTTTTGCGCCACTCTAATATCCTTAATGTTTCATAACTAGGATAAATTATAATGGAAAATACTAATTAAATATAACTAACAAGTTAACCAATATGGTTTATATTACCATGGTTGATAAATCGTCAAAGATGATGATTCCATAATAATCTCTGAATAAATCATTGTTAATATTTATGTAGCAATCAAGCTACATGGCTGGATTAGATGAAGTTAACAGTCACTTGAAGGAGAGCAATGATACTACCAGAATTAATGTAACTGGAGCAGAACTACATGCGATAATAGATTATGCTGTTGCTCGAGCACTTGATCGGCAGTATGATGAGTCAAATGATACCCACTCTAAGACTCTATCTGCGGCTAGTTGTAAGCCCCCTCTTAAAACGCATGAGTCAAAGGAGGACGATGTTCATGACTTGTCAAATCAAAGGAGTATTCCGTCTAGACAAGTTGTGTTTCATCAAGAGGCACCAGTTAAGACCTGTTCATATAAATATTTCGTCTCCTGCAAGCCCAGAGACTTTACAGGAGAAGAAGGAGCCATCGATTGCATGACATGGCTCGATGAGATGGACGCTGTTGTTGACATCAGCGGTTGTGCGGAGCAAGATGTTGTGAAATTTGTTTCACAATCATTTAAAGGAGAAGCGTTGGCATGGTGGAGATCATTGCTCCAAGCCACGGGGAAAGTTCTACTCTACAACTTATCTTGGGATCAATTTGTTGCATTAGTCAAGGAAAACTATTGCCCTCAGCATGAGGTAGAAAAGATAGAATCAGACTTCTTGACTCTGGTCATGGAGAATTTGGATTGTCAGGCATATGTGACAAGTTTCAACACTATGTCCCGCCTAGTTCCTTATTTAGTCACCCCTGAACCTAAACGCATAGCGCGTTTCATTGGAGGCCTAGCACCAGAGATAAAAGGGAATGTTAAAGCGTCTAGGCCAACCACATATAGGTCCGCGGTGGACTTATCCTTATCTCTCACCTTAGATGCAATTAGAATTAAGTCTGTTAAGGCTTCTGGCGAGGGAAGAAGAGAAAGAGAGGAGGAAAACTCTCATCGATATAACAAGAAGAAGAAGGGAAGCTCGGAGTGCGGGAAGGATTCCGAGGTTAGGAAGAACTCGAGCCAGCCTGATAACAGACCCAAATGCAGTAACTGCAAAAAGCAACATTATGGAAAATGTACAATAGACCCACGTGCTAAATTGTGTGGAATTTGCAAGACCAAGGGTCACAAAACCTTAGATTGCAAGGGGATGAAGAACGCCACATGTTACAATTGTAACGAGGAAGGGCACATCAAAACCAACTGCCCAAAGCTTATAAAGAAGCCTGGAGAGGCCAGGAAAACAAATGCATGAGTCTTCCGGATGAACGCCAGGAGATGGTGCAAAAGGATAACTATATAGCAGGTACTTTTCCTTATCAAGCAATTTATGCAGAAATTCATTTGATGCTGACACATGTGATTCAATAATGAACGGTGACTGTTGAGAATTGTTGTCTCCGTCTGATTAGGACTTCGGTCATTTTATACGAAGTAGAAATTGGCCGATGATACTTTAGAAAATGCTCCAACAAACCTTAGATGGATATTTTATATCTAATAGGAATCACTATTTTATGATATTCCTATGGCAAGCTTTCAAGCTACCTAAATTCTTTAATGTAATAAAGACAGATGTGACGTTTTGATCCTCTGTCAGAAAAGTGACGGACTAGGTCCAAAATCTTTAATGCCATTAATGGTCTTTTGCGACGTAGGCTAAGTAATATTAAAATATTTTAAATAATGTTCATTAAGAATGTTAGTACTTTAATAGCCTGTATAGGTTATTGACACCATGGTTAGTATATATTAAGGCCATCAGAATAAAAATAGTAGTTGTTGGATTTCAACTAAGAAATTGTTTTATTGGTATTAGGAACCAATATCGAATATGGCAAACTCGGATAAGACAACAGTCAATCGCGCCATTGATGACGCGACGCAGACTAATGATGCTGAAATTGTAAACCTTAGTAACCGATTCTTCTCGTATCGGCAAGGAATCCTTCCGAAAATCTAAGAGCACTCTTTCTTTGCATAGAGTACGACAACATATGTTATTTTAATTATTTTTCCTTTTCTCATTGTTTTCTATCGCCTGCGAATGCCAAACTAGGTTTGATTAAAGTGTTATATGAGGATTGGCGTATCCTAGTGTGTCCCATAGATTATTCCCATGTCTGATCAGCATGGAGGTTTAATACATGGAACCCCTAAGATATCCCAATGATCATATTGTACTAAAGTTGACTAGTAGTATTCAAAGAAGATATCCATAATAGAGTTATCCAAATAAATATTCCCTGGTGACGGAATATGAGGACTCATAACATAAACGTGTCACTTAATTGACACAAGATTTCCTTGTTTACCCTAAGAGGCAGGTAGAATTAAGATTTATATCCCATTTAAGGTTGTATTATTAGGAAATCTCCAAGACGGCTAGTACCATCACTGGAGGAATCGAACCCTGATTTACTAAGTTTTAAAATATAGGGTTCATATAGCCTAACTCGATATTCCGAGAGCTTGATATTGTTAGATAAGAAAGACGGATCATTTTGCTTATGCATACATTACCGCAATCCTAATTAGGCAACGATTAAGAATTTGCCATCAGCTAACCAGGATCGTCGAATTGTTCGACTAACGACAAGGACTAGCTATTCCTTAATATTAGTTAAGTAATGGTTGGAATAACCATCTCACCTTAAGATAAGCTTCTCTATAATATTTGATATATAAGTATCAAGGCTACTCCCTTGAAGACCTTGTATAGATGGAATTATAAACGTCCATTGATAGGACAATAGTTTGGTAAGTCCAAACAATAAGATCTGAAAGTTGCATTATAGACAATCAATAAGATCAAGCAAATTCATAATCATCAGTAAGATGCCAATATTCGGCAGAAAATTAAGGATTATGAAAATAGCAAACCTCCTAAATTCTTATTAAAGAATAAGATTCAACAATAGATATCACCCTGGAAAGGAGTGATGCGGTTTGGTAAGAAAGGCAAGCTAAGCCCGAGATACATAGGGCCTTTCGAGGCTATCGAACGTGTCGGTTCAGTTGCCTATAAGCTAAACTTACCTGAAGAGCTCAGTGGAATTCACAATGTGTTCCACATCTGCAATCTGAAGAAGTGTTTCGCTGAGGAATCACTGGTTATACCACATACGGATGTGCATAAAGATGAGAGCTTAAAATTTGAGGAAGAACCTTTGTCGATTGAAGATCAATAGGTAAAGAAGCTTCGGAAGAAGCATGTACCTATTGTAAAGGTTAAATGGGATGCCCATAGAGGTCCCGAATTCACGTGGGAGGTTGAATCCACGATGAAAGAAAAGTACCCTTACTTATTTCAGTAAATCTCGGGTCGAGATTTATTTTAAGGGGGTGAGGATGTAACACCTCGAAAATTCACGTCCTATAATGTGTTGACACGTGTCATAAAGTCTGAACGTGTGAAAGAATGTTATAAAAGGACTAAAGTTGACAAACATGGAAAGTATGTGATTTTACGGGTTCTGAATGTCAACAGTGAATAAATATAATGTACATTAACCCTACACGATGCTCATACCTTCAAACGAATAAATCATGGATCATACGAAGCTAAAAGTGAGAGATTTCAAACTACGGGGGTTAAATGTGTCAACATGTTTAAAAGGTATACCTCTGGGTGACCTTTTGACAAACCCAAAGCTTTGTAAATGTTAATTATGCTCACTAGAATGCACGATTTAAATTTCGTAAAGTTTCGTTAACGTATGAGAAAGTTATGATCGAATTCGTGTGCGAGGGGTTAAAGCGTCAACGTTGAAAATTAGGCCTTTTCGGGTAACAATAAAGTTACCCGGGGACTTAACGAAGTGGGTATATATCTTGAGGCCCTTATAGATCAATATTGAGGGTCCATATCGCAATAAACAAGTGTCTGTACAAAGTTTGAAGAGCCAGGGACTGAAACTGCAATTTAACAAAAATATGTTGGAGAACCCGGAGGGCTCGCGTAGCGCGAGCACGTGATGTACATACAGTGGCGCTACGCCACTGCCACATCTGGACAGAATGTGATTTTGTTTGATTCTTTGTCTGCCAATTCACTTGGATGCAACTTTGATCGATCTTGCTCTTTCATTTGGCCCCTAAAACACCCCCTAGAACATGTAGGACACTTGTGGGATTGTTGTGGTGTGTGCTAGACTTATTTGTCAATCAATTGTGGTGCTTGATTCACTATAAAAGGCCACCTTCAAGTCACAACAATTCCACACATCTTCATCTGGCCATTTAGAGCTTTTGTGGAACTTCCAAGCAGCCCCCCAAGCCTTCCTAAGCATCCATTAAGCACTTGTAAGTATGCCTAACCTTCTCTAATTCAGTTTTGCTTTGTAATTAGCTTAAAAGTCAACATATCGTAATTAACGATTGACTTTGAGATTAGTTATAAACGGCTCAGTCTTATCTCGAATTGAAAGTTGTTATGAGTTGGTAATTATGTGGGTAATAAACCCTCAAAAGGGTTCCCCCTGATTTCCACTCTAACTAGGTCGTTTGTCGAGTCAAAGATGATTAGAAAAAGTCAACAGAAATGTAATCTTTCGTTTAACGCATAATTAACAAGGTAAAAGGCGAGTAACCTATTTTATCATTCATATAACTTGATAATAAGCATAAGAACTTGTCTAAGCTTGTTTGATTCGACAACTTTCCATTGTGAACCGATTCGGAACCGAAAGTCGCAAAGCTTTGACTTTTGCTTTGACTTCAGTTCTGACCCGCTTTAGTATGATTTGGAAATGCCTTAGGGTTTCCTTAGGACCAGGCTACATGTTAGCATAACCCTCTGTGGTTGGTTCATTGATTGACCCATTCGTTTACGCGTTTCCGTTAATTGCTCATATGTTGACCATTATGCCCTTATTACCTTAGAACGTGATTTATGAAAATGTAAAAGTGTAGAAACCTTAATTACTAATATATAAACTTGTATGCAAAGTTTGACATCAGTTTGACTTGTAGATTAAGAGTTATGCTCATTATCGCAAAACTAATGCTTTATGTTAATAAAATGGCGTAATAAGCGTATAGCCTCGTTAAACATACTTTTTGGTATCAAATCTTTTACCCACTGATGTAATATATTATTTTGGGATTTTTAAAGATTTTTAATAAATTTTAGGCTTAGCATAACTCATAGTCGTAGGCTTAATTCGGTAATTGTCGGTTTTGCCCTTACGGGCCATAAAATGAGTTTTACATATCTAAACGACCTCAAACCTTTTGCCACTGAATGGTTATGATAAATAAATTATTTTAAGCCTTCTGGAAATATAAAAATATCAGATTTAAGTATCGAACCCGGTAATGGCCTTTAATCGCCTTATTTAGCGTTTTTAGCGCATAATACGTTTTAAAATCATATTGGACATACCCAGGTTGATACCTACTGATATAAGAGGCAAATTATCATATTTCAACAGTAAGCAAAGGTTGATTAACTCAGACTTCGGTTTTGAGCTTTTCGGCTTATGTGAAATGACCAAACTACCCCTACGGGGCATAGTTTGTGTTTAATTTCATTTCGGGCATAATGAAAGACATCCTACTGATTTCACAACATATTTGAAGCATATTAACTTAGGAAACCTGTATATGGCTCTTACGGATACCCGTTATGCCTATTACGCGTTCGTTTCGGTTTATGTAACAAGTTTACATAAATTAGCCGAAACGGGTCAAACCTTATCGGTTTAATCTCAAAATCCAGAATGTGTTTGGTTTACCCATATTATACAAGTCTCTAGACTTGTCGGGTCTAAATCACATTCTATTCCGGTCTTCGCTTATTCATGCGTTTTGAACCGTAAACCTTTCCTTAAAACTAACCGGTCTAAGTTACGACTTAAATAAGACCCGTTAGAAATTTAATAGGTTAATAAAACCTTCGTTCCAGATTAAGAACCCCAGTAGAAGTACTTGTGCTTGCTGATTAAGATATACGGCTGAGTGTAAGTTGCATTGCTAGCTCAGGTAAATACTTTTAACTTATTTTCCCTTATACGGGCTTGGGATACGGTATTATAAAAATACCGCTTAGTCGGGTGTAGAAACCTTTTAATCGGAGATGATTAAATTGCATAATCCCGTTTTAATCTGTATTGATTGATAACAAATAACATTGGGGGTTAATGACCGTGTCCTGGATATCCTTGGCTCATTTTAAAAAGTGAATGACCACGACGTAAGCACAAGGTGTAGACAAAACACCTCCTGTTGCATATGTATAACGTATACTCACTCGTAAGGGTATATTCTTGTGAGATTATATTTGTGGTGTGTCGATTAATCTTGTCCGGCTTGTATTGTATAATCACCGGCCCTAAATGTTGGACAACCATGTAAATCGGATACAAGATTTTTATTAATAGAATTGTCCCAAGTTATAAAAGATTAATTTTGCCTCTGTGCATTTTAATCAATGTGTCAAGATATTTTGTGCCGTTTGCACTCGAATCACTTTTCAAACTCTTTTTCCAAAATGAGTCAGTTAATTGTATTTACCAGTGTAAACTGACGTATTTTCCAAAAAGGTTAAGTGACAGGTACTATGCGTAATTGGCTGGGAGCTCAGGGCGTCACTAGGGAATCTTGCAAGTTCTAGATGCCTAAAGTTTGTTGAACAGTTTTCTTTTATTGATCCGCCTGTGGATCCTTTACCTTCCGTTGTAATACTTTGACATTACTTATATTCGGAATGTAATATATTTATCTTTTGCTTCCGCTGTGCATTATTTATATTGTGTTGTTTGACTATTATGTTGCCAACCACGTCACGATACTCCCCCACCGGGCCCACCGGTGACACGTGGAAAATCGGGGTGTGACAAATGGGCACTAGACAGACAAAGGCAGCGTTAAATGCAAGAGAATAATGAGCCCGGTAATGGGATATAACCAAATGAGAATAAATTATGGGCTGTCAATATCCTGGTATGGATAATTGACAAAAGTTAAAGAAAAGATCCTAAAACTAAAACTTCGGTTTTAGTAAGAAATAATGTTTTTACAAACATAAATTCTGATAGGAATTTAAATAGTAGGCATGAAAGATACAAGTCTTGACACTGATAGGCGCAAAACGATATATTCGAAAAGTGATATTCTCGAAAATGAAATTTGATATAAATTAAACATGACGTAACACAATCACGGTCAAGAAATGTAATGTGAAATAGAATCACATTATAACCAAGCAAGCGGTAAAAAGTAAATGGACTAATAAGTCTAATTAGTGAGACTCGTCAAGGTCATTTAAATAAATTTGGTTTGCTTGTAAACGGTAGGTTCGGTATGACTGAACCGAATAAATAAATCTGAAAACAAAAGAAAGTATTACTAAAAGTGAAAGATTTCACTAAAAGACATTTAAACGGGTCAAAGTAACGGATTCATAAGGAATTCGATGGTATATGAAAGCGATGGATATCGCTAAGTTAACTAAACTAGTGGAAATAACGAGACTACGTTATTTCGAAGTTACATTATGTCATATGAGATACGTAGAGGTTCTGTAACCAAAAAGACATTACCATAATTTTTCTGGTAATGCTAACAATTGGTTAAAGTATGAGTAATGCTTAAGAGATTACTCAAGTCAAACGCATTGAGTTTAGAAATTCAATGAACTAGGTAAGCAAGGTTTCGAGGACGAAACCTCTTTAAGGGGGGTAGACTTGTAACACCCCGAAAACGGGTTTGGTAATTAACCCACGTTAATACTAAAAGACGGGTAAAGTACCGCTAGTAGTAAAAATAACCCGGTAAATATTTAGGATTTAATAAGAAATCCTAATATTAAATACAAGCGAAACAAAGTTTTAAGGAATTGAGTTTATAAGAGCCCGAGTTAACGGGACTTAAAATACTACGGATTATAACTCCCGGAACCCACCAAGTAACTAGGAGTATTAACCTAGTTAGATAATGTCTTGATATTTATAGAACAAATATGGTTAAGATATCCTTTAAATAACTTGTGTAAAGTTGAGGGGCTAAACATGGACAAAGGAATTATAGTTTTTAATTAAATCAAATATTAAAAACATAAAACACACATACGTGTGTGTGTTTCCTGCGAATTCAACCAGAGCCAAGAAAGGCTCTCATGCTTCAACCCTAAACTTCAGAAATTCATCAAATTGAAAGGGCAAATCAAGCCCAAATCGAAATCCAAGCATAAATTAGTGATCACCTTAGTAAAGGGATCATAAGGTATGTAAAATTTTACTATTTGGTTCCATCTCAAATTCTGGATGAACACATAAGATTCGAAATTTGTGCTTGCATGATTGTTTTTTTGATGAAATTGGAATGAAATCATGTCTAGGAGGTAACCCTAGCCATTAGCTTGTTGAATGTTGCTCATCATGATGAAGTTCATAATCACCAATATGGGTGTTTAGTGGGTTTTGTAGAAATATGTTAAACACTAGGATTTTGATTGTCACTCTGGTGTATTTTGATCTCTATGAAGTAAGTCTAGGTGTTGTTATGCATGCTAGACATAAGAACTTGTGAATTATGTTAAAACTTGGGTAAATAACTAGTCATGAAAAATTGATTGTTGATTTTATAGAATATGCCCACAAGGTGTTTGTTAAAATGCCTAAGTGAATGTTTATATGTTGAAAGTACGAATCAAGCGCGTAATTGCCTTAATTGATTAATTACGTGAAATATGGGTTAAAACGGGTTCTAATCATAATGTTGATTTGACTTAATTGTGTAAACCAAGTGATCAATAAGTAGTTAACTTTTGATAAGCTAAGTTAACTAATCATGAAGTCGAATAGTAGCTTCGGCATAGTAAGTAAGCGAGGTGGAATAGTCGTGATTTTTATGACTAATTTGACCGCCTTGTAAATGATTGAAAATAGTTTGACGCCTAACGAGCTAGGTGGAGGCTTGGGAAAGGAAGCGGGTCAAACGAATCAAGAATGAAGGGAAAAGCATAATTCGGATGCAAGGTAAGTATAGCTTACACTAGTCTTACATTTCAGAATATTCTCTTATCGTATTAGTTATGAATAAGTTAAATACAAAATCGAGGTAAGATGTTCCGGCGTGTAGACGTACGGAACAAGATAGTCGAGCATAATTAGAAGCCATGTTGATGGTTTAAAAAAAAAGAAGTAAATCGATAATTCGGTCATATTATGTCGAAGGTAATAAACGGTTTATAAGTTAAAAATGACCGTACGGTGTTAAACGGAACGAGTCATGCAGAGGAGATGATAATAAATATCATCTCGCAAAGATAAATGGTCAATTCAGCCAAACGGGTCAAAAGGTGTAGACAACACCTTTTGACTATATAGACTAATGATTCTTTTGTCGAGTTATATGCTTACAGGAATAGATATCCAATGGATATTCGCATCGTTCTTAATTAGCGAATATAAAGCAAGGTATTAAAATCGGGTCTATTTGTTGATTCGAGCCAGGTACGCATATTTATGATGAATGTAAAAATGCTAATTTGGTCGAATAATTGGTGATAGCCCTTCATTGTAAAAGAAGGACCAAAATCGACCAAAACGCCCTTGTAGGCTAAATTGAACAAACAACTCTTAGAGGTTGTTTGGAAAGGAGTCTTATGATTAAACAAAAGTTTAGAACGAGTATGGGTAGTGAAAGATGTAATTCTTGGGCCAAAAGACTCCATACGAGTCTTTGCCGTAAAATGATATTTCAAGGGTATAAATTCGGAACACATAGATATCTACTTTAAATCCAACCCACATTTAGTTGTGATGGAAGAGTACTAGATAAGAGATATGGGATACAACGCTAGATTAGAATGAAAGCGAAATTTAGCTTAAAAGTGCTTAAAATATCCTTAACGGGTCAAAATAAGCATACTAGTGAAAACGGGTTTAAATTGGTGTAATAAACCTATGATTAGAACCTAATATGGTATATCACAATTATTTGATGAAGTGTATGAAATATAGGAATCAAATAAATACGTTTGTTTGATAAAATGCATAACCGGGTCAAAAATTTGGTATAAAGGGTAATAAGCCGAAGACTTAAAAGTCTTAAAATTTATTAAGCCAGATGTCGGATTTTAACTCCATTTGATGGAGAATCAAATTACAAATATGTAGGAAGAAACGGTAGGTCAAACGGTTAAGCGGTTTGAAAGATATGAAAGATTTCGTGTCAAATTACGACAAAATAGAGAAGCTGGATGCAGTGTCCACCGTAATTTACGGTCCCACCGTAAATTACGGTGGAGTTGTTTTGGTTACGGTGCTAATTGTCTGTTGTACGGTAGAAGAATAGAAACCCAGGGGCCACCGTAATTTACGGTCCCACCGTAAATTACGGTGGAGAATTTTTTTTTATATATTTTGTTTTTCATTTGAAAATCAATTGTTTCCCGGACATCGTTCGGACATGAATTAAACCCCGTATGACTAAAGCATTTCATGTTTATGAAATGTAGGTACACTTTGGGATGCCGGAAGACGATCAAGCTCAGCGAAGAACCGAACACGATAAAAATACACGCTTCCGCACTTTGCCACGTTGTAAATTTTAAACAACGAATTTGATCACGCTATGTAGAATAACTTATGATTTGTAAAAGTTTTAATAAACCCGTATTTTTATAATATGTGTAGTCTTAACTACACATCTAATTGTTGGTATTTACATGTAAAACCGTTAAATAGAAACTAGGGTGTTACATAAACCGCCGCCAACGTTTTAAGCATTAGGTAAACAAAATAGGTAAATTGACGTGTCACTGTCTGATTGGGTGAATGGGGAGTTTACATATTCCAAATAGGTAACCACTCCCTTCACCCTAAGGATAGAATTATCTCGGGATATGGAAATGGTGGCTTTTCGTGGAATTGAATTAGACAACCAGAGACTGATACAAAAATTAAGGAATGGAAGAAATGTCAAGAAGTTATCAACACGGTGAGATTGAACAATGATATAGATTCATGGAGGTGGAACGATGACAGGCAGGAAGGTTTTTCGGTGAAATCTGTGAAAAAGGTGATAATTTCTGATAGAGGAAGCAACCAACTCCCCATCTTCGATTGGAGCAAATGGGTTCCCCTCAAATGTAATATTATGGCTTGGAGAGGTAACTTGGATAGACTTGCTACTAGAGTAAATTTGAGAAGAAGGAATGTGGATATTTCAACGGTTATGTGCCCCTTCTGCAACGAGTATGAGGAATCGGTGGATCATTTATTCACGGCTTGCTCGATGACTATTCAGGTGTGGGCGGCCATCAGTGCGTGGTGTAACATTCCTTTGATCTTTGCTTTTGAATTCAAAGATCTAATGGATATTCACAATCCTCTCTAGATTGGTAAGAAAGCGAAAAAAAATATTCTTGGGTTGGTTATTATTTCGTGCTGGTGTATATGGAAAGGCTGGAACGAGTTGTTTTCAATCTGATCAGGAGAAGCCCGCAAGATATTTTGGTTGAGATTAAGTCGAGAGGATTTGGATGGATTAAAAATATGACGTCCTGTAAATATATCAGTTGAAAGGAATGATGTAAATATAATATGTATATGTTTTAGTTTTGTGCCCTTTGTCCGTTTGGGTCGGGGGGTTGTTTTGTATGGTCTTTTGCCTGTTTGGGTCGGAGGCGTGTTTTAATGAAGTTTTGTTTTAAAAAAAATGTTTATTGAACATTAATTAATTCCCAATCTCACAATCATAAGACCTGAATCCCCTCATACCAACAGGACATCTATTCTATGTAAGTACTATTTATGGTTTGACGTACTTGATATTATATATATATATTGTACTATTGAACATAAACAAAATTGGGATGATAATAGAATACAACCCGGCTAAGAAGGTGTCCGTGCACTAGACGTGTTGTTATATATAGTGGACGAACGTTGGCACACCTACCTACCTATGAAGAAAAAAGCGACGAATTGAAACTCAGTATTTCATCTCGCGAATGAAGATACATGTTGCAATGCAATTGAATCATACAAACTAGCGTGTTTGTTACTCGTTCATTTTTAATACATGGCATTCAAGAAAATAGATTGTGGCATGCATGAACGTATATATATTATCGACTACTTCGCAAGTGATAATCCCATATAAATTGTAAGTGTAGATTTGACTCATGAGTGAATTTATTTATTATTAAACAAAAAAGAAATTAACCTAACAAGCCTTTAAAAGTAAAAAACAGAATTATCTTAGAAAATTTTAGAAACAATTTAACCCTTGATTATGATAAGAAAAAAAAATTATATTATACGAAGTACCTTTTTAGACTGCGGGGTATGGGGCGGGAGTTTGGGCGTGGGTAGGGGGAAAACGCCCAAGCCACCACCCCGGGTGGGCATGGGTTTGGGCGTGGCCCCTTTGTCGTGGGTTTGAAGCCGGGCGTGGGGCGGGCTAGTAAGTGACATGGCAGGCTCTCAATGGCCAAACCAAATTCATGCCCCCAACCCAAGCCCCCAACCCAAGCCCCACCATACCACATGGGCGTGGGTTTTGGTGGTGGGGGATCTCCCATTCCACATGTCAACAAATGCCCCACTCACAGCCCCAACCCAAGCCCCCCATACCCCATAGTCTTAACTAAGGGGGGCGGGGTAGCTAGACAAGACATACCTAAACCTCTTAGTTTTGCAAGGATACAAGGAACAATGGGAAGTGAGACATTGAACGGTTTGAACCCAGAAAATAGGGTCTAACATGGTTTAGCTACGCATAATTAACTAAAAAAATACAAAATATATATACATCCATATATGTGTGTGTGTGGCGTAGTTTATCTTTGTTTTAATTGTGGAATGTACATGATATTTGGTCTTCCTTTTTGAGACACTTACATATGCCTCTACCACCTTTTTGTTATTTGTGCTAAGATAATTCTTATTATACATACGCCAACTAAAAAATCATTAATTCAATGATATGCGGCTGTAGCATAATTAAATTATGAGTTAGTAGAATGACAACTATTTATGTTTTGAATTATAAACAAGTTGATCATTGATTTCGAAAAAGTAGTGAAAAGCATTGTTTCATAACGATGAAGAGTTAATTTAGCTAATCTAAACATCATTTCAAACTATATTGCCATACTTCAACTTTTAAAAGATGTTACATTACTTAAAATCAACATTATACTTGAAAAGGTGTGTTTTAAGCACTTTACCGTTTTCATAATGTTAGATGTTGTTACAACGAACAATTATACTTTAAAAGATCTAGATTGACATGGTTGAATTTTCAAGGTATTATGATTATTCGTAGAAGAGTTTTATTTTTATATCTTTTCATAAAGATTATTACTATATTGTAAAATTTCATGAGACAAACCTCCTAATTACAAAATAAAAAACAAAGTCATCAAAATTCACACCAACAAAACTTGGGAAAATTTGAATTGATGAAACATGCATGTATTTTGTTTCTTTTTTACTCGCTTTTACTACTTTGTATGTGTTACTTATTGGAAAAAAAGTCACGGTATCAATACATGCATCTCAACCCAATGGAAATCACTCCATAACGTGACAAATGTTCCCATTTTTTTTTATTATATAGATTTGTTAAAAAACTGGACCAATTTATATTTATATATAAAATATATCAACAATGACTGTCTAATTTATTTATGGGGTTAAATTATTCTACAAAATAAGAAGTGTACAAAGACATAATGGATCGTACAAGATGACACAATGTCGAGCAAAATATAATACAATGTCAAAAAATATAACACAATGTCGAAGAAAAAAGACACAATAAATCGCAAAAAAGACGTAATGACGCAAATATAAAAAAAAGACACAATGCTAATAAAAAGACATAACGATAATACAAAATTCTAAAATCTACAACCTATAAATCTAAAAGTGAAAACCTAAAATCTCACATCATATAGTTCGATGAGATGGTTTCAATACCGCTTGAATGAGGTGAATCGGAGTCCGTTTAAGACCCTCTGTACAACTTTTTCTTTTAAATTAAGAGACTTTGTAACTGACCCCAAACCATTATTTCTAACCATAAAGTAGAATTTTAAGTTAGAAACCATATGATTATATAAAAAAGTAATATAATCACTATCAATATCTAAATATTACAACGTTTATATGATTATTCATGTTAAATATAATCGTTTTTTAATTGTTACTATGAATAACTTTTGACTAAAAAATAATTAATTTGATCCAGCCTGTTTTGAAATAACCGATGAATCAGGTCAGTATAACCCATTTAAATTGTGATTACTTATCTTTCAATGATCATCTATAAAAATTAAGCGAGAAAATCCAATAAAAATCATCCTATAATTTGACAAGTGTCCCCTATTTAATTTACTTTTATTATATACGATTTTAACATGATGTACCACATTGGCACATTATATGATACATATACATATAGAAAGATGTCATATTATTATGAATATATACATTTTTTTGTCTCTTTACGATTTAAGCATCACTTTCTACAAGCATTGACTAATAAAAGTCGCTTAAAGATTTCATTTTTTATAGTTTTTCTCTTACATTCATTAATGGTTTAAAATTTTAATTACGCTTTTACGTTTATTGAAAAAGGAGACGTGTGAAAAAAGAGTATTTTTTGGTATTGTAAAGTTTATCGAGTACCATTACTTTTACTGAACCGAACCAAACTAATACCCTCAAAACTCGGTGTTGGTACCATCATTTTTAAGGTTTCCGACTTCGTTAGTATTTCATTTATCATTTAATTTGATATTTCTATAATAATTTGCGTTCATCGGCTTTAAAAAAAACTAATTCGTGACATCAATATCGGTATTATGGGTACTGGTATTCATTTTTATGTTTTACGATCGATATGAAAAACGTCTTGAGACTTTAGTTTTTGAGTTTTTGTTGCTACACCAAGTGTCGATACTATAACGAAACGCGCCGTTAACGACCAAATTCCGTCTTATCGCTAGGGAATTCCACTAGTTAAGTACAAAAAGGACTAACATTAAACTAGCCAAAACATACAAGCGACCAAGTCACTACCCCCATCTAAATTAGAAATATTTGCTTCTATTTTTTAATTCAAAGGAATCTCATGTCCTTTATTTCCTTACCAAGCTTTTGAATGGAGTTCATTTTTCTCGCTATTCAAATATATCACATAGCTATCATTAGAATCATCATTGTAGTTTCTTCTGAATTAATGGAAAATTCCGCTGGTTTGGCAATTGTAGAAAATCCAACTTCAAGTTAAAAGTTGTTATTGGAAGGTTACACCATGACTAGATTAAAGTCCATTGGGCAAGTCACTTTGTATTTGCTGTGTGTTGTGTATATATGAACTAACTTTACTGTGCGCATATCACCTTCATGTGTATATATGAACTAACCATAATTTTACTAATTTTTCAATGTGGTGCTCGTCCAATAAAATCAAGCAGAATTAACTAATCAAACATTATTAACGAATCAAACTTTACATATGAAGATCAATGATAAAAAACCATGATTAGGTAATTAATAAATGACGAATGATTAGTAGACAGACAGGTTTAACTAAATCAAGTTTTGCCCATACAACCAAGTACAACCACTATATACACAATTAGCCACATAAACATCCCACTAAATCAGCATTATTATAATCGAACTAGTGGGAGTCAACTGGTATGTCCCCAATATATAAGTTGAATAAAGCAATAATTATAAGTATATAATATATATATATATACACACACACTTAGGTACAAATCGCACTGGTTTGTGTTAATGAATTTGTTGTTGAAAAAAGAAAAGAAAAACTTATGTAAAAATGTGTATATATGTATGTATATTATGGGCAAAAAGATGCGGATTTTGATGGCCATGTTTTACTTCTCCACTTGTTAGCATAGATGATTGGTTTTTAATTTCTACTTTGAAGATCTTCCCATCACTGTACGACCGACACCTGTGGATATTATTTTATTAATTTAATTTTAAGTGCGATTGTTCCATATCAAATAAAATTTGACAATAAAAACGTATTGGTATCGGTTTTGGTTCGTTACATTATCAACACTAGTAATGCAATCGAAGAAAAAACCTTTTTTGTTGAGAACAGAGAAATAGACTTTCATTAAAACAGATTACAGACTAATGGCAGGTAGAAGTGCAACAAGTTGTGCCGCTACCCCTTCTGAATAGCAAACCTTACCCTGCTAAACACAAAATTCTGCCCCTTAACATGCGTGGTGTTACTGCTTACCACCTGCTGAACCTACTTGAGAAACTGCATCGCGTCAGGGGAAGGGGCGGATCCATGTACAAGGTTCCGGGTTCATCAGAACCCACTAGGTTTGAATTTTTAATAAAGTGGCTATATAAAATTATGGAGTGAACCCATAAATGAAATATGGGATGAACCCATAACAAAAATGATGAAGCAGACCACTGGTTAAGGCTTTGGTTTGTAAATATATGGCGCCAAGTTTGAACCTCAGTACACCCGAATTTTTTTTAAAATAAGATTTGTGGGTTGCTTATATTAGGTAGGGCTGGCAATAGGTAACCTGCAGGTAACCTGCTAAGACACGATAACAGAAAAGTACACCATGTGATTTTTACGTTTTTAAAAGTAATCAAAATTTGAAAGTTATGATCCATTATTTCTCCTTCTATGTGCATAAAATATACATCTGTCTTATAGACATTGGATATAAAGTAGTTAAACGAGTCGTATTCATGTTTAAAATTTTTGTTGTTCGCGTTATCAGATACCTGTTAAACCTGCTAAGACACGATTTGCCAGCTCTAAATTATTAGGTGTCCCTCACATCCATTCCACCAAATGTTGTGAGTGAAGTTTTTATAGTATAAAAAGTATAAAAAGTGGTTGTGAGTGGAGGAGAGAGAAAATGTTACTGTTCATCTGTATATTTGAGGGGACACTGTTCACCCCCTATAATTTTTTAATATATTTTGAAAGTGGTTGTGAGTGGATGAGAGAGAAAAGGTAATGATAAAAGTATAAAAAATATTATTTAATTGAAAAGGAAAGAGAGAATATAGTGTTTTTTAGTTTAATTTAGGGTGAAAATATGGTGGAATGGATCTGAATGTGCCCCTTCTTCTGCTACACCCAAACAATCCCATTATAAGTTGAGCATCATATTATCTCTGTTTTATTTTTATTTTTTTAACCAACAACAGCCAAAATCATTCTACACCCAAAAAGCAAAGCTTAGCCAGAGACTAAGCCAAGCCAAAAACAAGATTACACCCAAAGAGACATCACCTACATGAACAACCTCTGTTTTATTTGATTAAAGATTGACAATCGCTTTTAAGGTCTTTTTGTTTGGCTAAAATTGGTAAAGTATTAAAGGAATGGAATGGTTTTATTCCATTATTATGTTTCCTTGATAGTTGATAATGAATGAAAGTTTTTTTATTATGTATAAAGACCAAACATGTATATATAGGGGTTTTATTAATATGTTTGATTGGTCTCTAAGACCATACGAGTTTAATGATCATGTTTTTTTTTTTTATTATTATATCGTATATTTATTATGTGATAAACCTTACCTGATCCGAACTGTCAAATCGACCCGAAAATTTCAAAGTCCGGTCCTATGAAATGGATCATTTAAAAGTAGTGAACCCACTTGAAAAAATTTCTGAATCCGCCACTGGTCAGGGGCGAGAGCGCCAAAGGTATCGAAAACGAATGAGACGAACACGTGCTAATTCTCGATGCAAGCTTTTTCTTTCTTAGTTACTTTGCCCGCATCCGCCTTGGTTATTGCCTGGCCCGCCACAAACCCGTGGTCCCTTAGCCCAACGAGGGGGGACACACCTGTCAAATCGACTCACGCGTGTTTCCTTCCTTCCCATCCAAAACCAAGAATGTCAGCGTGTCGTAGGGTAGATCTCCCTTCTAATGGATCAGTCAAGAAGTTCACTGGGGCTTCCTTTTTTTGCCGAGATCCCTGCCCGCTTAAGGACATCATGAAGCACATCTCGAACTAAATCAGGTCGAGATTTAAAGCCCGGTAATTCTTTGCAATGGACTGCATGCTCCCCAAAAGAATCCAAGCAAGCCTTCCGACATACAGGACATGGGTCATCAACCGGGAAAAGGGGTACCATCAGCCGGTACTTGAGGATAGCCGGGTATTCTACAGCCGACATACATTTCCCTAAACCTTCGATGGGAACAACATACATGAAATCCTTAGCATGGGGGGCTCACAAACACTCAAACACGGCTTGCTGTCGCGAGGACAAGACAAACTTTTCTTCAACTGTCTTGACGATTTCACCATATAAGGCATTTGCCAGAATTTTCTGGGCTTTAAGGGGGCGGTGTCTATAAAGTTGTCATTTGCCAAAAAAAATATTGACACATGTTTTGCATCGATCGAAAACTATAAAAAACGAGTATCGATTCCCTTTGATGTTGTTCAATCGGAACTGGTTCGATTCATTAGAGTACCCACACGGTATTGACACTCGTACAACTTACGATACAAAAAGAAAACAATTTATTTTGAATACAATTACTTTGTCAACAAAGTTTATTCCGAAATTTCGAGAAAATATTTAAACACAACCACATATTCAGTTTTTTTAATTAATGACCACAAGTTATTAAAGGAAAATCAAAGTAAATGAGTTAAAAACGTATTTTCTTTATAGTTTATAGTTTAAGTGGTGGAAGTAAGTCTAAGAAAACTAAAGGGTACACATGGAAACAAAAGAATGGTTTCAGTTCTCTTTTATAATAAAAAATGATAATGCCAATGATCCTTTGGTGGAGTGGTGGAAAGGACTTGGGCCATGTGAGTGGTCTCAGGTTCGATCCCCACCCCCATCAAAAGGTGAGGCATTGGGGTTATTCCCAACCCAAGGATGGCAAGGACTCCGGTTCAAGCCTGAGGGAACCCGAGTTTTCTATTACGGCGCATTTACTCCAGCGGGTCGCTCTGTCACAACTGGCGGTCGATTCGTGTGGAGGGTGCAACTCCTGTCAAGTGGCAGGGGGTCGGAAATTTTCTCGGGGAAAGCTATGTCGCATTTCTACCGAGGCGTGGGCCCCGTTAAGACAACATAGTCCTTGGGACAGAAATGAGGCGGGCATGCGACTTGCGGGTGTGTATTATCCGTCTGTTGTGAATTACACCTTTCAAAAAAAATGATAATAATAACGACTAGTGGTTCCCTCTCGCATGTTGCGCTGGAATTTCGGTCAGGACCGAAAGATAAAACCAAAAAAAATATATATATATATTCATGATGTTTCAAAAAAGATATCCACACGTGTTTACATTGATCGAAAACCATAGATACAAATATATGTAACATTATCACATATCGATATTGATATTGTCACACCCGCTAAAATCAGAGTTGGTGTGATCTGACCGGTATCTTCATTGCACAGCGGAAGTATATAATGCTTGGGTTATGTAGGTGTCGGTGACTCAGAGTGTGTGGGCTATAAAGGTGCCGGAATATTGGAGTGTGGGATATGAAGAGAGGTCGGTTATAGAATGCCGGCTTACCGGTGTAGGCTATGGAGGGGCCGGCTTATCGGAGTGTGGGCTATGAAGGTGATGGATTAGTGTGGGCTATGGAGGTGTTGTCTCTGCTTATTTGTCCTACTCTAGTTGATTGTTTTGGATTGTCAACGTGTACAAATGTAAAATTCAATGCGTTTTTGCTAATATGTTTGGTCTAACATACCTATTCTTATTATTTTTCCGTTGGAAAATATTCATTAATCAGCAAAGATAAGCTAAATCCAATTAGTTGTTCATGTAAATTGTCATAAAATCTACAAGCAATCAACTAACTAATTCCATAGACAAAGAAAAAGTGAACGATATGAGAAAATTGAAAAAGAGAGTAATGAATTGGATAAAAACAGAGAGAAAACTAGCAATAGGGATGAGAAAGAGTATTGAAGAATGAAAAGTAGAAAAATAAATATAAGTGGGCTCAGCGTATCAGATTTGGGTGGAATAAGGCATTGAGTTGTTGATGAATTGAATTGAAGCAATGAGCTAAATAAATCACTTTAACACCAGACCGAAAGAGACTAATAGAGAGATAATAAGTGAAGGTGGGAGCTGGAATTAATGGAGGTAAGGTGGAGAATAATAAATGAGTGAGTGAGGGAGTGTAGAGCAATGAATGAGATTGGGCGGAAAATGCACGTGGTGGTTAATAGTAACTACGTAGTAGGGTAAGACAAGCAGTGACGGAGCTAGACCTTAAAACCAGGGGTATCCCAAAAAAAAAAAATTACGGTGTATTCATATAAAATCCATTATAGGGGTATCCTCGTATTTTTTTAGGGGTATCCTTTATATAAAATCCAAAAAAAAACAAAAAATTAACACTGCAAAACACTGCGAACACGACTTTGAGCCGTAGCCCGTGCTACGGCTGGTTTAATGCTGTCTTCGCCCCTGAAGACAAGACTGCTTAATCAGTAGTGATTTGGAGAGAGAGAGAGAGTTACTAGTAGATAACTAATATCTAAACTTAAGATCTCTAAACAAATAAACAAACAAAATACCCACCAGTTTGAGACATTATCTATTCAGTTTTTTCCAATGTCTTCTGCTTCTCAACTTTGTAAACAATCAATAATCCACAGATCACAAGTTATTGGTGACACTTCAATTTACAAGACATAAAACCCGATAATCAGAAGTAGCCCATTTTATAATCAAACACACAAAGGGAATGTAAATGATATATGACTGGTAGTGGCCGTCTCAGGATGAACCGCTCAGATAATGGGCTGCAGCCTCCTTATCATTATCATGGGCAAATAATGCTTCAGCAACACTATTAGCTTCAAACCCCATTTCTCGCAACACCGTGTAGCCATTCACAAATTCCCTAACCTATAAAATTAAAATAAAACCAAAATATCCTTTGTCAACCACACAAGATCTCATCATACATTTACCAACACTAACAGCTGCCAATTTCTACTCGTATACCTAAAAACGGGTTCATCAGCAACCGGTCAAAATATAAATAATAGCTATAATGAAAGTATGAAACAGGTCCAATAGGTTAACAGGTTAAAGGTTACACACATGTATTACAAATATACAATATTATGGCTTTAACACTAATTTTCAAATAGTGTAAGAGGAGTTCTGACCTGCATTACGAATTTCCCCGCACTTTTCGAAGTATAAATATTAAAAAAGATAATAACTAGAAAGAAAGCAGACAAGTAGTTACCTTAATTGGATTATCTCCGTATTTGGCAACAGCAATAGGCACTGCATCTCTATTAAGACCTGTCGCTATGTATTTGCCCGACACTGGGTCTACACTAGAGTTCTGCATAAATAATAAGAATCACAAATTTTCAAGAAACACTAAACAACCCTTATGTAAGGTGCATTAGATAATCTAGTTCAGCTGTAATCAGCTCATGTTTTCACAGATCAAAGGTAAATATCATTAATAAAATATCTGCAAACTTGTGCAGATCAAAATTTATTGACATATTACATTCATGTGTATCAATACTAACTGATTTTTAGTGCTTTATTTTGACATTAAATATAAAACCATAGGGAAGGCCTTTAAATACTTTCCCATCGTAATTCAGACAAGGGTTATATAAAAACATCACATCAATAAAAAGACGTGTGTATTAGTCAGAAAGATAACATACTGCACGAGATATTGGTTTTGCAGTTTTACGAGGAAAGTTTTCCAGCCCAAGCTTGCTCCAGTTTGGGTTTTCCTTCTCTGCTTCAGCAAGTATCTTCCTCTCTAGTTCAAAGTCAAACTGAAATGTGCTTCGAGGAATTTCTCCAATGTGTGGAGACATTTGAGGCTACAATATAAGTAATTTAATCAGGACTTCGAATAAGAACCACACAAGGTTAAAATCTAATTAAACAAAATGATACAAAGGCTTTTGTATTACAATGCTTTATATCACATATCTAAGATCCTTTTAATAGGTCTAGAATGGCAATTAATGCAGTACGAGTAACTATCCACAAACAATTAGGTAGCAGAGAAAAGGATTTTAAGGAATAAAAAGTAAACTGTAAATACTTGTCTGAACACTATCAGCTGCTGAGCAAGTTATATAAAACTATAGATGTGTCTGCTGCATATCAATAATTTCAAAAAGGCTGATGCCATTACAGAAAAGGCAGTTAGGGTCTGCCTTTTCTTTTGTTTCCTGAATCTGGAAATTGAGTGAGAACATGCTAAAAATGTGTAAACCCATATATAACTAAGGCTGTTAATTTCACAGAAAGAAGCTTGCCATATGTAGTGGGGATTCTATACTTCTAGAAAGTCTAGTTAGTTGAATTCACTACTTTCTCTAACCTCTTGCGATAGTAAGACAAACCTTACATACTTCTACCATGATTCATCCTAATGTGATATATTAGCCAGCCAGTATAACACAGCATCTCTCCACGTCCATTAACAATGTGGGATTTGCCTAAGGTGTTACAAAAATACAATCAAAATAATATATGCCTAAGGTGTTACAGTTATAACGTCTTTTAGAGACTCATTGGCCCTGCCATCCCAAACTAGCAAGAAAGGCTCGGATACCGTTTTCACCACCCTCATCGTTCAATGTATATTCTAGTCCTCCCCTCACAATCCAATCAGCCTCGTAGGTTGAACATTCACTGTTGGTAAAACGGCTTGTATAATTTTGGCAGCTTCATCTATAAGTGATTGTGGCATGTCCTCATCACATGGTGGCTGAGGCAGATTATACGCCAGGTTCAACAACCCTTCCTCTATCATGATCTCACTATAACAATGACTGATCTAGTCAGAGCATTAGGTTGTAATTCCTCTGAAGAAGCTTTTGACATGACCAAGGTCCAAGTCCAACCCTTGAGGCAACAATAAATGAAGAAATGTAGCAGCAGTGATTGCTCAAACTGGCGATTTGCTAGACAATATTACTACACCAGCAGGGGTGTTAGATAATCCATTAAACACTCACATTTTTCTAGATCAGGAGTTGATATCTCACAAGAACTGAACTACAAATCATGGTTTGGACATAAAATTTGCTTTAAAAAAAGGGTAAAATGCCCTACACCATAAACCAACAAAACATAACTAGTAAAACTGAAAATAGATAAGATTACTAATATACTAGGTTAGGAATTCAGTAATTCATGAATATAGGGAAAAACACAATAAGGAATTTAAATGAAGAAGAGAAAAATAAGAATACCGGTTGTGTAATCCGAAATTCTGGTTTTAAGGTAACCATAATCCCCATTCCTGCTAAAAAAATATGGAAATAGATATTTTGATGATGCATCAGTAAAAGAATGAAAAAGTTAAGGATCATCAAATAGACACCTAGGAACTTACAGGAGGAAGAAGATGAAGTGCTATTTCTGGGGGGCGGAGGATGGACACCACCACCGGATTGACCGATCTTAGGGTAAAGCGAGGACGGTCCGTACATCGAATGAGGCGATTGCTGCATCGGAGATGATGATGGCCTGTTATTGTAGACGGAGGAGGATTGTGAATTGTAAGGTGGATTCAACCTGTTCCTGAAATCGTAATCCATTGATTTTAGAGAAGAGAGAGAGTCGCCAAACAATCGAACAAGAACAAGAAGAACGCGTAGGAGGGGATCGGAAACAAAGAGTTGATGAGACTTAACAGAGTCGTAGACGACCTAACCGTGTATTATTATATTATGCTAGCATGGTGCATACCCGATGCCGCGATGACGATACTTTGCATTGCGACACTCGTTTCCTGTAGTTTTTTTATTCATGTAATATTTATGGTAGCCTTATTGTGATGGATATATGTTAGGGTGTAAGAAGTTATTAAACACTTGAGAGAGGCAAACGAAAAAATCAACCAATCAGAGCGCGCCACGTCAATCAGTGAAAAGCGTTTAAACTTTGCTGAAAAATGTTGGCAATGGCTAAACATTTGGTAAAGTGGTAAAAAGAAATTTAAAAAAAGGAAAAAGGTGAGATTGATTGAGATTGGAATGGACCCCACCCCACACTACTGAAAATGGTTGGAATATTTTTGAGATTGGAATATTTTTGAGATTGGAATCAAACAAAAATCTGAGTGAAAATGGTTGGAATATTATTAAATTGATAATAATGACAATAACGTAGAGAGTCTTGAGCATTTGAAATGTGATTGGACACATTGCTCTAATCACTTGTACACTAATGCATCATCCACTTGTACATTTAATCCGCACAACAATACTGACCAAGACAAGTATCGAAACGTCAACAAAAATGAGGAGGTTATTACGGTACCTTTGGATTTTTTTTAAAACATTATACTTTATAAGATATGACAAGAATATGCAAAATAATTATAAGTTTGTTGTGGAAGGGGATAAGTGTAACTAATTAGTCATAATTTTGTTAAAATAAAAGGGATTTAAGTGTAATAATATGAGGGACTAAAATATAATTAGCGTTTAAAAGACCAAGTTACCCTCATATTAGAGGTGTTTTTATAAATAAAGAGGGAAAAAGTTCTTATTTTTTAGGTATTTTAAAATACCACCCCCTCATGCATTATAATATAGTATAGATTATTAGTTGCGCTTACAAAAATGCCCCCATCGTCCCACAACCTTAAGAGTTAAGGTTATTTTTTCGCTTTAGTTATTTTTTTATCGTTTTATATTTTTAACACATACGAATGAGATTTATTGGATAAATTTGTTTATTAAACCGCTGTCTCTAAATTTACTGTAAAAAAATATTTTTAATACTAATCTTGGTTTAAATAAAAAATACTTTTAATACTAATTTTGGTTTAAATATTTATATTTTTAGTTATGGTGATGAGGATTACTCAAAGTATCTTGGTAAGACCATGTGTAGTGGTTAGCTCAATAATGTCCCCACCAGGGGGCGTTTTCTGCCATGTGACAGTCCAGTCAGCATGGGGGCATTATTGGGCGTTATTGCAAAAAGGCCGTAGTGAGAATAATGCCCAATAACGCCTATGCAATCATTACACAATTATTTGTTTTTTTTTAATTTAAAACTAAGAATACTTCATTAATTTAAAAAAAATTACACTACTAGAAATAAAAAAAAAACATAATAAAAAAAAAACGGAAATAAAAAAAATAAAGTAAAAAAAAAAGATGAAGATCTAGAGTCCGTATTTTTCCCGAATTTTTTGGCGATGCATTTGCGCAAGGATCAACGCGTCGCCTTGGAGGTGGTCGATCGGTTTCAACAAAAACTCAATGTCCTTTTCCAGTTGTCTTTTCTCTTGCATCTCGTTAAACTTTTTCGTTTCGGCGACGCGTTCTTTCATAGTCTCCAAACGTTGGTGGCCGAGGTCTCGAATGTCTTGGAGACGACGGTCCATCTCCTCGAAATCTTCCTTCAACTCTAGATCGGAAGACGACTCCACCGTTTTTTTCCCGGTTCGCTTATCTTTTCTTCTACCTGGTGGTCGGGCCAACTTTTCTTCAAGTTGCTCGTCAACGTCCACAACAACATTTAGATCGACATTGCGGGCGTCGGAAGTCGGTGTTTCAAGGTCAACGGATGATGATGTTTTTGACCGTTTAGCTCGACGTCTACTACTCGACGACATGGTCACTACGCCCGCCCACTTTGGACTTTTTTGTAGTAGTTCCCAACACTTATAGTACGGGAAAACGCTTTTTGTTCTCTCGTACTCTTCCATAGCCTTCGTTAAAACCCCGACGTCACCTTCTCCGCTCGGGCGATTATCGTAGTTACGTTGATACACTTCTTGGAAGGAGTGACACTTGTTGTTGATGTCGGTCCATTTGCTAGAAATTGAATCTTTGTCACGATGCTCGCCCTTACCCCACGTGCTATAAAAGAGTGCACGAATCCTAATCCAAAATTCGGGGCCCGTTTGAAAGTTTGCTACAAATTGAAATATAGAGTTCTACGTTAAAAATAAAACAAAATAGACGTGTACGAAAAAAAAAGTAAAAAAAATATAAAAGTTACCAATATCGGGGTCCTCCGAAACTTCGACCCACGCCCGAACCAACGTGTATTCCTCCTCCGTCGTCCAAGTAAGGTAAGAATGCTTACGTCGAGGTTCGTTCGCTTCCTTCTTCTTATGCGACCTTTTGCCGCGTTTGTGTCGCACCCTCAAATCCACACGCGGAGTACTACCGCGAGGCATGCGACTGACCAGGATCCAGCCACTAATTATTTTGAACCGTTTAGTTATTATTACAAGTAATGGTATAATTAGCGACCAATTTAATTTTTTCAAAACATAGTTTAAGTTTGCAGCGGAAATGATAGGAGTACATATTGCAATTTAGAACCACAAGTTTATTAGTTATGAACTTACAAACCACACACTCCAGCTGATTGCAATGTCCGTCCTAACAATATTGAGCAATCTGCAAAGCATGCAGTAGGGTATCAACACAAAGTTGGCGAGTTCACGAGTTTGTCCAGTTTTTAATTCCAAAAACTTGTTTCAACAGTTAATTTACTCATTTATACATGCCATGGGGAGCTACCCCATAAGTAAGCTACTACACTGTTTTTACAATACCGAATACTATGTGACCGTACGTTTCCGTAGTGCCCCGTTTGTCATTGTTCTATCATCATTGACGGTTTGCCAAAGTCTATTAGTTCACTCCCGATCCCATACGGGTCTCACCTAAATAGCGCTATCAACTAATAACCCGTTCGCCAGGCCCCGGCGACTAATCGGTATTAAGAAGTGAGGACTTGAGTGATAGAGTTTCGTTTAGTTTTGCTTGTTGCATCGAGTATAAATAGTAATTAACTAAGGGTCCCGCATAAGGGGAGAAAAGTAGGTTTGTATCCCTCATAAGGGGATAGCGTTGTTTTAAGTTCCGTTTCCCAAACCACCGGGAACGCATGCTTTAAAAGTTGTGAACTCACCTTTGCTTTGCTCGGCAGACAATTTACTCGTGTTACGTTGGCCAACCTTACCCTATTATGGTTATTAATATTCGTTAGGTTCGTATGCAAGCAGTGTCACGTATAATCCTACATGTATCTAACACATAGCATGCATGTCTTACAAGCATACACGGTATTGGGCATATTCTAGCATGTAAACAGTTAAACAGTAACAGTTAAACATTAACACCAGCACACAGTCTAAAACATCAGTTAACACATAGTATATAAGGCACACCAATGTTATTGGGCCTGTCCTAATCATATAAATAGTCAACCAGTAGCATCATGTAGTAAAGTTAAACACACAGTCCAAGCACGTCAATACACATTGTGGCCCAATAACTAAGTCAAGCAGCCCAATCGAGACCAGGTGGTCTCGACTTGAGAACATGCGGTCTCGAGTCGCAACCAAGGGGTCTCGGGTTGCCAACAGGAGGTCTCGAGTGATGCATGCGCGAGTCGAAACCTTGAGATCTCGAGTCAGGCCTCGAGTCGAGACCAGGAGATCTCGAGTCACAACCAAGCTGGTCTCGAGTCTCCTAATGTGTATGCCCTGGTCTCGACTCGCAATCTCGGATGAAACAGCTGTCGAGTCGAAACCACTGGTGAATCCACTAGTCTCGACTTGCAACCACTGTGGAATCTTTCTAGAACATTCTCCAACTTTTGTACTATCCAATCAGATTTCATGAGTATGTACTGTCCAATCAAAATTCACTAACATGTTTTCAACATTCTACTCAAATCAAATCAGATCAATCACCAGGTTTTTCAAATATTCATCACATATTCAAATTGTTCATCGTGTTCATATTTCTAAACGAATCCAATCAACCATCGCCTAATACTGCTTTATCACTACCTTCCAACCGAAGCATATGCAGCCATTATATCACAAAAATCACGCTATCATGCACCCTGAGCATCACCAATCAGCATTATTCCATCAACAAGCATTACCATGATTTTGTTAACAAGTTCATCATATTCTCATTTGAACGGTTCATCATTAGTATTTACACATTCCTTTCATGACCCCAAGACTACAAGAAACACAAGGCACACATATATATATTTCAAAACATCACATAGTCAGCATATAAACAGTTTATACACTTTCTAGTTTCAATATTAACAGACACTCTCACATCAGAATGCACAAACAATTCAGCAGTCTTGACATTTTAACAATTATACTACCAAAACATCATACGGAACATCTTGTATACCCAAAATACCAAGCAGTTGAAGCACGACTATGTTTATATGTGTATAACCAAATCACAAAACCCATCAACATTCAAACCCAACATAATACACTTAAACAGTTCAGCAAGGATTTAATTTAAGCATCAACATCCAATCGCCAAATAGTAACAATCACCTATTATCATGTGCACAACCATGAATCGAACAAACTGCCAAATCATTAAACAAAAACACAAGCACAAACAGTGCTATAAACTGACCGAAGGTTGAGGGACGGTGGTTGTGCGGACCGAAACCGGACCAGACGAGACCCGAGCAGAACCCGAGGTTGTTGCCGCTGCTTCTCTCCGAACACGGACTCGAACTAAACATGACCCGAGCCACCAGCTCAGGTCCGAGCTGAACATCATCAGCATCCGTTTTCATCATCTTTCAGAAAGAATAAATAGAAGGTAACGAATGTGAGGAACAGGGGTTACCAATGAAACTCGTCGGAGCAACCGTCATTGCCGTCGCCTGAATCCCTACTGTCACCGTCGTGAGCGGTGTTTGTCGCCGGTGACGTTTCCTGCCGCCGCCGAGAGCTGCTGAATAGTTTTGGCTGTTATGGGTATTATCCAGCTCCGCCGTTGTTCACGGTGGTGGTGGTCGGCCGTGTTATTCAGGAGAGAGAGATGAGGGATAGTGTGACTGAGGTGTGCGATCGGACAGAATGAGAGTGAGGAGGGTAGGGAGTGTGGGTGTGCGGTTGGAGCAGGAGCCGGAGCTCGCCGGAATATCCATCTCCGGTGACCGGAGTTTTAGAGAGGGAGAAGACAAGGAATTTGAGCGGCTGAGATCTTTGTTAGGGTTTTTAAAAATTAGAGGTAGGGGAGGATAAGTAGTTTATATAGTGTAGGGTTTTAGGGGGGTTTAGGTAAGTGGATCCGTTTTTGCACAGCATCTCGCATAAACAGACGGGTCCGATTATTTTACATAAATGTGTAAACAATTGAGCCGATATATCTTTCGTCGTGTTCTATTATTATTTCTCAAATAATAATAGTGTAAATAATAATAGTGACATTAATAATTACGCGTGTTACTAAAATACCCTTCTCAGGACAACAAGAGTACGGGTTGTCACATTCTTCCCATGTCACTGGAATTTCGTCCTCGAAATTTAGGTAAAGGTCACACGATGCGCTCTGTATGTATACATAGATTCCATTACTATACGTAGATACAAGCATTTTCACGAAAGTCCACCAAAACGAACATGTAAGTCACATAACACATAAAATCACATAGTACGAAAAAAAAAATATCACGTAGCACAATATCCACAGAGTTCGTACGTATTTCACTTAGTATAGAATTTCACAAAATTAACAATAGCATCCAAGAAACGTACAGGAAAACCCGAAGTGTCACAGTTTGGATGTCTCTCACTCCGGTTCGGGTTGCGTCTCCGGCACGATATCCACATCGGGTTCGGCTTGTTGTTGTGAAGGTTGCGACCCGCCGGCTTGACCAAAGCCGAAAGTGGGTTGCACGAATGGAGTAGCGCCACTCAAGAAGCCGCGTACGATAACATGTTCGGGTCCATGTCTTGAAGGTTAAAGGGTTGTTGCGGTTGGCTTGTGTTCGGGTTCACGGGTCTTGAGGGGACACCAAATGGGGGTCGGAATGGGTTCATATTTTTTATAAATTGTAGAAGTAGTAGAGACAAAGTTTGATGTTGTGTGAGAGTTTTTTATAAAAAGATGAAGAAGTAGTGGGGATTTTATAGTGCTTTATATTGGATTTGAAAAAAAAAATAAACAAACTAACCGTTGCCCAATGTTCAACTCGCCCCCCAAAAAAATTTAAGGCGTTTTTTAAAAAACGCCGGTGACCAAATTGTGCCGAATATCGCCCAAACACGCCCTCGGGGGCGGTGGCCCGGCGTTTTGTGGCGTTTTTTTTTTTTTGAATTTTTTTTATAAAACACGCCCCATTACGGGCGGTCTAAGAATAAGTCCATTAGACAACGCTACGAGAAACTTTTGTTTCTTTTTATGTTAAACTTATTTCACTTTTTTTTCTTTTGATTTGTAAAGTTTTAAGTTTTGACTTATGTTTCGTATTTAAAAAGTTTGGTGTAAAATATTTCGAGTGTTTCTTATGCAGATGAAATTTCTGATCGGTGCATCACTATACCATAAATATTAGGAAATTTACACAACCGTGTTTCCCACATGCCCAACTGAACACAAGAACATCTTTTGGCCGAATAGTAGACTTCCTTTCAAGCGGGCCTGTCATGAAATTTACATGAGCCTCTTTTTCAGTTTTTTGCGGATACTTCTGCCTGCTTAAGCATATCACATTGGACATTCCTGACCAAGTCATGTTTGTATTCAAACTCCGGCAACTCCTTTCAATGAACTCCATGCTCCCCAAAGTTATCCAAACAAACCTTATGGCAGACTGGGCAAAGCTCGTCAACTGGAAACAAATGGATCATTAACCGGTATTTAAGGATAGTCCGATACTCCAGCGTTGACCTGTGTTGGCCTAGCCTTTCAATGAGGATAACGGTCAGGAAATCTTGAGCATGAGGGTCTCGTAGACACTCTTAACACCGCTTTCTAATGTGAGGATAAGTCAAACTTCTCTTACAAAATATGGACGGTTTTACTATATAGGGCACTCGCCCATAGGGAAATCGGATTTTCTTGAATTTGATACAATCCGGTAGGATTCGCCGGATCCAATCATAATTTCAAATTTTTCAACCCACCAGATTTTTCCGGCTCTTCTCACATCGGATCCTATCGGGATTTAAAAAATCCGGTTTCTTATTTTTGTATGATTTTTTAACGAAATTGTGTTTTTTTTTAACGAATTTATGTTATTTTTTTGTTTTTAACGAATTTATGTGATATAACAAATAAAAAACAAAAAAATAAATAACGTATGATTTTTTTAGTTTAATTTATATAATTATTTCTTTTATTTTATTTATATTTGAGTAAATTACTTTTTGAGTCCTTTTGTTTCAGTGGTTTTAACCATTTGAGTTCAAAATCAAAATGTTTAACGCCCTGAGTCCCTAGACGCTTTTTTTATAACCTTTTGAGTCCAATTTTTTTTTAACAAAATTGGACTCAAACGTTATAAAATGAACAAAATTGGACTCAAAACGTTATAAAATGAGCGGTTAGGGACTCAGGACGTTAACCTTTTTGATTTTGGACTCAAGTGGTTAAAACCACTAAAATACAGAGACTCAAAAAGTAATTTACTCTTTATATTTTTATAAAACTCAAAATCCGAATTAAAAAATAATGGTTTTGGATAATCCGATCGGGGTGTATTGGATCGAGTTTTCTGGACCTTCAAACTAGATATAAACCGATGAAAATTTTCACAATCCGGTTTTGATCATTGTTGGACTTTAGCTAGATCGGATAAAATCCGATCCGGTTTTATAAATAAAAAAAAAATCTGATTTGCGCACCTCTACCCTCAAGGCCACAAAAACATACGCAGATTTTTTGGTTAAAATTTTATTTCACAATGTTGTATAATCTCAAATATTAAAATGTGGTGGTGCATATTGAATTAAAAGTTTAATATTACTTCAACTTAACAACAATTACCTGATGATTTTTTTGTTCTAGGGTTAACGTAGGAGTTAGGACTACTAGATTAGATTCACAACCTTTATAAAGTTCTGATCAAAACTTTGAGTTGTATGTTCGACCTGTATAAAAGTATTTAACCTAAGCACAATGTAAGGCGGCTCTTGTAAGCACTATGGTATTCAAAAACCAAAGAATCAAGTATCAGTCCAATGAGAAAGAAAAAAAGAAAAAGAGTTCCCTCAACCATGCCTGCATATAAATGGCATTCCATGCTCCTTTCAACTGAATCCATGTAATTTCTGTTACTATTCAACTTTCATAAGCATCAGGGACCTATCTCAGTTGTGTATATATCAAACCAGGGTTCTTCAATTAGATTAAATTATGCACCTGCGCAAATACCACCTGCAAAATGACCACCACGTTAAACTCCAACAATATCATAACACTACTTTGGGCACCGGTAACAAAAAGTATAGGTGGTAACAGATCAAATCTGTTGGGGCGGCACTTTGTTTTGAGTTCTATAAATAATCGATGTGTCAAACATGACGGAACGGAATTATATTACTACGATGATGATTGAATTTTTGAGAGCTGAATACGCTTTTTAGATGACCTTCGACCGGTTTCCATTTTAGCAAAAAAAATTACACATTTGATGATTAAAGACAAAGCGCACAACCAGTATCGATCTATTTACCCACAAACAGGTCAAAATTGCCACGTATGGATACACCTTATTCCATACGAATTCCCTTAGCATACATACGTTTACATCAGCAAAAGTGCATTTGTATGTGTAATGTATGAGAGAGAGAGAGAGAGAGAGAGAGAGAGAGAGAGAGAGAGACCTGTTGACCAAGATGCACAGCAAAACTTTTTGTCATCAATATGTTTGACATCAAGACCAATGAACCAGGAGCCAGTACTGACATCATCAAAAGCATATGTGCGAAGAATCGATCTGCCAGATCCCATAAATAAACAAAAGTCAGACTAATTGTTAGCAACAGTTTAAATCCCAAGTATGAGATGTTGTAGAAAGTGGTGTGAAACCTGTTAATCGAGACAAATTTCGCCAAAGCCTTTGATATAACAAACATCTCACCAGATGCATGGCGGAAATACCTGTTAATCACAAAAGGCAAGTCTTGATGACTTAGGAAAATTGGTATATTTATGAAAATGAAAAGAAAAAAGTCAAATATCAGCTTCTTACGTCTTTCCATCCCCAAATTTCCACCAATCAGGTTCATACCACTTCTGACCCCTGCCAAAACACACAACCACAAAAAAAGGATCAAAATCAAGTGCCATGAAACAAAATAACATAAACTGGGTATAATTAGAAGTCTTAGATTAGTTTTAGATCACACTTACTGTTCAGAGAAAACTTCGCCTGATTTCATACACCCAATATATACACGAGGACTATCCAGATGAGCAGCAAGTGTACTTCCCAAGGCATCTGTAAAACAAATGCAGTTTCATTATCAACTTACTTATGTGACCAAATGATCTCACTTTATGCATTACTTCCAGAGAAGCAAGTTAAAGTTAAGCCCCACTTCCAAGCACGTATATCTATCATCGACTAATAAAATAATACACATGCCCTAATAAAATATGCTTACCAATATTTACATAAACATCATCATTGACTTTGGCATAGTATTCAGCTTCCCATCTTTCTGCAGTATGAGCAAAGAAATATTTGGTCTTCTTTGGAAGTTCCTCAGCAGACTCCACATGGCTATCCTGTAAATGTATAGAGCATTATCACTTCAGCTATTGTGATTAACAATAATTTCACAGTATATATTAGTAAGAACTATATAAAGAAGGTACAGAATAGAATTATGACTGAACCTATGCCGAAAAAAAAAAACAAGTACAAGAAACCAATATATAGAATAAGAGGATGGATTCCACAGATCAGTGAGCCTTTATACTTACTAGGATAAAGAAATCATTATAGTTCCTATTTTCAATATCTATGCCCCTATCCAGACTGTCTCCACGATTAGCACTGCAATTAAATTGTCATGTATCAGTTAAACTTCAGAATAAGAAAAGTCATCATGGACAATTGGAAAATGGAAATAACAAGAGCTTTCAGTAAAAATAAAAAGAAAAAAGTGTATACCTTCTTCCAATAACAAATCGAGCAATAACACCCTTTTGATCCTCCATCTTTCTCAAAGCTTCACCTGCAGCAATAACACTTTTATTTTATTAATACCAAGCATGTAGCAACAACAGCAAATATACATAAGACAACATGCGGACATTGAGTCTAAGACCACACATTGCTCACAATTATCATCATTAACTTGAGTGAAGTCAAATAATATTGCAATACTAGTCTAATGTGATGTTTCATGAAAAGCGCAAGTGCAGCATGTCTAACAAAAAGATTTTAGGACAAATTACACGTTTTGTCCTTTATCTTGATACCCTTTTTCAGGCGGTGTCCTTTTCAACTAATTTTGACAAGTTTTGCACTTTATCGGAAATATCCTTGCACGTTACGTCCTTTAGCCCCAACCCTGTTAATTATTTTGGTTAAATATGGCCGTGTGCCTTGCACATGAGGGTATTCTTGTCATTTCACCATCCCAAGGACTATTGTGTAAATAATTTATATTTAGGGACTATTTTGTAAAAAAATATATAAATAAATAAATAAATAAATCCACTCTTTCTCTAAAGTCTCCCCTCCCCCTCTCTCTCTCTTATCTCTCTTTTTTCTCTCTCTACGATCTGCATATCACTTAGGATTTAATTTGTTATAAATGTTTTAAATTATGCGATATGTTGGGTGGCCGGCAATGTAGTGGTTGGGTGTTTGGTTAGGGTTGGGGTGGCTGGCAATGTAGTGGTTGGGTGGACGATGATGGTTTGGTGTTTGGTTAGGGTTGGGGTGGCCGGCAATGTAGTGGTTGGGTGGAGTGTGGACGATGATGGTTGGGTGTTTGGTTAGGGTTGGGGCGGGGTGGGGCGGCGATGGCTGTAGTTGTGGTGGTGGGAGGGTGGGGGACGGTGGCAGATGGTGTGGACGGTGGGGGTTGGTGGCGGTGGTGGTGGAGGTGGGAGATGGTGGTGGTGGTAGATAAGGCTGAGAAGGGTAGCAGATGGTTGTGGTGGTGGGAGTGGGATATGGTGGTGGTGGTGGTAGATGAAGGCTGAGAAGGGTGGTGAGAGGTGGGAGATGGTGGTGGTGTTAAATGTGTTTGTATATTAAATGTGTTAATTATTGTTTTGTTTTATTTATTAAAATCTATCAAATAAATGGGTGAAATGACTAAACTGCGCTTGTGTGACTTTATTTAACAGGAAAAACTAACTGGGTTAGGGTTAAATGACGTAACGTGCAAGGATATTTCCTATAAAGTGCAAAACTTGTCAAAATTCGTCGAGAAGAACACCGCCTAAGAAAGGGTATCAAGATAAAGGACAAAACGTATAATTTTTCCAAGATACTATTCACATAAATAACTTGTTCCTGATATATGCACGCACATGTATGAGTTTCTTTAGAAAGAATAATATATTTATCCAAGACAAAGTAAAACAAGAGGTTAAATGCTAACAATGTACTTACCAGTTGCCATCCACGCCTTGCGTATCACATCCCTGTTGTTCTTGCGGCCAAATCCTGTAAGGACTCCAATCACCACCAATGGTCTCTTCTTAGGAGGAGTTTTTGTGCTTGACAAGTGCTTTGATACGAAGCCTTCTTGACGAGCTGCAGCCAGTTCCATCTCAAGAGCTGTTAGTTTCTTCTGTTGTTCCCTAACAAGCATATAACCGTCAATCAAACTTACAAACTAGATTGTGAGCAAGAAGGCAAAATAGAGTAAAAATTTGGAGAAAAAAACACCACTTTACCTGCATCCTATAATTTTCAACGTATCATCCACGGATATAGCAGATTTCCCCTGATATCAATTATCAAATAGTATCAAGACAACTCCAGAGACAACCAGCTTGGTTTTAATATCCCATTACATGATGTGGGAATGAGATAGCATTTCACGACGCAATCATCACATGATTCGACGCTTTATGCAGTTGACCGGTATTTGAACAGACTGAACCGTGATTGCAATGGGTCTGACTTTTTAAAATTTTATTTGAACAAATCTGACCATCCATTCAACAAGGGGGTTGAGTATTTAAACAAATTAGGATATCCTGTATTTTCGGTGTTTAAAAGTTAACAAGTTCACGTATTATCTATAAATATTTTTTTTTTGTATAATTTAATAACGCCTCGCATACATGATCCAAACGCACCGGATCACTACGCGCTTTTTTTTAAAACCAAGACAACCAGGCAAATATTTAAGAAATCGAAGCAAGTAAACAGATGAATAAGTACTCGTTGTCATATCCGATACACAAAGTTTTGGACAGTTCTGAATTGTACAAGCATGTATCAATTGTAGCTGATTTAGGGTAGCATATATGTGTGTAGATTGTGACTACTCGAAGAGCTAAAAGAATTAAAAAAACTAATCATGAGTTGCCTTGGTTTATTACCTGCCCTGTTATTCTGTCAAGCTCTTTACCCAAATAAACCCTATTCTCTGCATCCTGCCATAAACTTCACAAAAACAAAAATTTAATACATGAAACAATTAAGCATAATAGGTATGATCATCAGTCCATATCAAACAACATCTGTGTCAATTGATAAATTCGAATACAAATCAGTTTAAATCAGAGTTCACAGGAGTCAGTAATGAGGCGGTGGAGTGTTACACCGTGTGAAAGAAAAGACTTACCGACCGGCGACATAGAAGGAAGCCATAGCGGCGATCGTGCAGAGCAGTAAGGCTGAAATAGGGGATCGAAAAACCAATCCATTCCGGTGGTAATTCGAACCCTTGCTTTGCATTTTCACTTAACGATACTTCTCCTTCACCAGCAGACACGATCTGAACAAAACATTTGTCAAAAGTCCGTTACGAGATCCGACGGCCTGGATTGCTTCAACGACCGATCGTTGATCGCCTCAGCTTCTCTCTCTCTCTATTGGGCTTATCTATATAGATGGGTTATGGGCCCGTCTTCACCACTATAACTATACATAGTGGTGCACAAATCGGGTTTTTTTAAAAACCGGGTTTCGGGTAGGATCGGGTTCGGGTAGGATCGGGTTTTACAAAATCGGGTTTTTTTAAAAACCGGGTCGGGTCCGGGTCCGGGTTCGGGACCAAAAATGTATACCCTATATACCCGGGTTCGGGTAGGGTTCGGGTCGGGTTTTTTAAAACCCGGGTATTATAATACCCTATTTCCGGGTTCAGGTCCGGTTCGGGTATTCATTGGGTACGGTTCGGGTATGCATCGGGTTGGGAAAAAACCCGCAACGGGTATTAAAAAATCCGACCGGAACTATGCTTATAATTAGAAACCTAATAATTAAACAAGATTACATCAAAGTGCATACATAATTTTGTTAAATCATAAGAACTAGAAGTCTTAATGCTTGAAACCTAATAATTAAACAAGATTACATCAAAGTGCATACTTTTTGGTCGTCTTCGTTTTTTTATCGTCTTCGTTTAGTCTTCTTCTAGTGGGCTTGACATTCCCATTTCAACCTCTTCCTCGTGTATATCCGTTTCAACGCCATTTTCATCTTCAAGTGACTCTACATGTTGAATCCGCTCCGCCGCATCCAAATAGTCCTTCAAGCAAATACACATTTCAATCGACTCGGGACTAAGCTTCGTCCTCCTTAATGAAATGACTCGGCCACTAAAAGAAAAGGCGGACTCCGAAGCTACCGTGGAAGCTTGGACACTTAGTATTAAAAAAAACACAAAAAAAGGGTCTTTAAAAGACTCGTTCACTTACCATTGTTGGTGTTGGTCAAATGTGATGGGCTAATGACTTTGGGCTTTTAAACCAAAAACAAAAAGGATTGAAGAAAAATGGCACTCTGGTCTAAGGCTCGAGGGAAAGTTTCCTGCAAGAAAAAAAAATACTTTCAGATTTTAATTTAACAGAGAACACTTTCTACAAATTACAAGGAGAGTCCCATAAACGTATTAGTTTGCTCTTTAAAAACCGGGTTTTGGGTATTATAAAAACCGGGTTTCGGGTATTATAAAAACCGGGTTTCGGGTTTTTATAAAACCAGGTTTCGGGTATAAACCGGGTATAAAAAAAAACCGGTTCCGGGTTCGGGTTTTAGACCAAATATGCATACCCGGTCCCTACCCTACGGGTAGGGTCGGGTTCGGGTATAAAAAACCCGGGTTTTATAATACCCGGTTCCAGGTTTTTTTTTCGGGTCCGGGTCCGGGTTCGGGTTTTTTGTGCACCACTAACTATACAGCATAAATCGAGTTCTTTTTAATACCTGGTTTCGGGTATAGTAAGGAATTGAGTGAAGCGAGATAGGGATCGGTAGTGATGCACAAATCGGGTTTTCTGAATACCCGGTTCCGGGTATGGAACCGGGTTCGGGTACGATCGGGTTCTACAAAATCGGGTATTGACAATACCCGGGTCGTGTTCGGGTCCGGGTTTTATATAAAAAATGTATACCCTATATACCCGGGTTCGGGTCGGGTTTTCTAATACCCGGGTATTATAATACCCTATTTTCGGGTTCGGGTAGGGTCGGGTATGGATCGGGTTGGGTTGGGTTCGGGTATGCCTCGGGTATTTATTTTTTTTGGATAAATCACAGAAAAATAAAATGCAAAACCTTTTATTTCACAAAATATAGAAATACATGACACCTAAATAATCATTGAACCGGATCGAATAAGATGATGAACATAGATAGCTTCAAATAACTTGATCGTCTCCGTTTATTGTTCGTCATCAAAGACCCCTTTTATAGGGTAAAGAGATACAATATAAACCAAACAAATGATCATAATACACTTTTTAACGGCTATATAGCCGTTACCAAGGTACAAAACTCGAAAAAACAAAAAAAACGAAAAAACCTGAACAGGGTATTGGGAAACCCGGACCGGGTATTGAAAAAACCCGGTTCCGGGTTCGGGTTGAAACCGGGTACTCGTAAAACCTGGGTTGAAAACGGGTATAAAAAAACTCGGTTCCGGGTTCGGGTTTTATAACAGAAATGCATATCCAACCCCTACCCTATGGATAGGGTTGGGTTCGTGTATAAAAAACCCGGGTTTTATGATACCCGGTTCCGGGTTTTATTTTCGGGTCCGGGTCCGGGTTTTTTGTGCACCACTAGGGATCAGGTACGGATATTGAGAAGAAAAACCATACCTTATGTATCTGGGTAGGGTACGATCAGGTTGGGTCCGAGTATTAATATATGGTTTTAAAAAATAAGTTTATTATTATTTTACACCAAAATAAATTTGTTTAAAAAATAATTTTGGCTTGTAATTTCTAAAAGTAATTAGCAAAAATTCACTCAAGTACAAATTATTTGTTTTTGCGCTTTTGAAAAACTTAAATATAAAAGTTGTAAAGTAAACATAAAAATACGAATTAAAAATCCGGATATTCAAAAAAACAGGTATAGGGTATAACGGGTTCGACTATAGGGTATGGTCGGTTCCGGGTATTTTAGGGTATAATTGGGTACGATTTCGGGTAGTGTATGGGGCTCAAAATGCATACCATATCCATACCCTACAAGTAAGGTCATGTTCAATTACGATTTTAAAATACCAGGGATAAAAAAATAACCAGTTTCGGGTTTTTTTCCTCAGGTCCGGTTCTAGGTACGAGTTATTTGTGCACTTCTAGTCTATAATAAAAAGATATTTGTTAAGATATTATTAACCATCAACAATTACCAATGATCTAATATCAATATTATAGGGTTTCAATATAAGGAAACCCTAGGTCGATAATTGACCTAGGGAGTGTAGGGTTGTCCAAAAACTCGTAACTCGGATCTTGCTCGTATTTAGCTCGAAAAAAGCTCGTTCTATTTGGATCGGTTTGAAACTAAGCAGGGACAGCTCAGCTCGGTTAAAAAGCGAGCCTAGATCGCCTCGATCCGTAACGAGTCGGGCTAGCTCAATTTGGCTCGCTCGTTAGCTCAACTCGGTTTGGCTCGAGTTATTTTAGCTTTAATATATTTTATTTTTATATACATATAGTATATTATTAAAAGGTTGATTATTATCTTCCGATATTTAGGTGTGTAGTTGGATATTTATAGCATATTTGGGGGTTAAATAGAATGCTAATAAACTTATTTTGTATTTCGTTAAAAAGTGAAACTTATTTTGTATTTGGTTGAACTTGTTTTGGCTTGTTGAACTTATTTTAGATATATATATACATATTTTTTAAATTTTTTATGATATACTAGACTATTGAGTTTTGAATGCTATGTATTAGTTAATTTTTTTAAATTTGAGCCTCACCAAGCCGAGCCGAGCAAGCTCAGTTAGAAGGCTAGTTGAGCTCGAGCTTAGATTTTCAGCTCACTTTCAAATCCAATAAGCTAAGAAACCGAGTCGAGCCCAAGCTTACCCTTGGCTTGGCTTGTGAACATCCCTAAGAGTAGGTTCACGGTTGAACATTGAGAGAGAGAGAGAGGGAGAGAGGGGAGGAGGAGGAGGAGGAGGAGGAAAAGACTTAGAGCTTCGGCGGTTTCGCGATTTCCGGATAAGATTTCATAATCCTATCTTATGATCTATCATATTTGTGATAATGGGTGAGTGTCGGGAGTTGTTTTGATGTTAGGGTTTCATGTTTTTCTATTTTAAAGTCATGGGACGAAGAATGGTAATGTTTTGGTTAAGGAACTAAACGAAAACGAGGATTTCAGTGAAGAGTCGAAGTAATGTGGTGACTGTTTTGGCTCTTCAGCGGTGGCGCCGTCAATACGAATAGGAATAGCTCGGCGATGCGATCGTTTTGATATATTATATGTCTGAAACTGAACTCGTTTGATAGGGTTTTGAGCCACGCAAAGACAGACGCGCAAAACTGTGAGTTCCAGCCACTGTAGTGGCGGTTTCAGAGACGGAGTCTAGTGGAGATGATGTGGGTTGTCGATATGAACGTGTGGACATATTATTTGCCTAAATCAGAGTTTGTTTGGGTCGATTTTGATCTACTCGAATGTTGATGGGAAAAATCAAACGCACGGAAAGTCAAATATATGTTCTGGCAGCAACTGTGGCGTCGACACCTGATGCTGATCATTTTCAAAGGTTAAGCATGTTGAGACGAATGAGTGGATGTGTGGATCACACGAACCAGAGTTCGTATGGTCAAGTTATGGGCGAAACAAGATTACGTTCGGGTTTTGTTACAGGAGCTCTGAGCAGACACGCCAAGGACGACACGTACGCAAAGGTATAACCCAATAGAACTTTATATTCATTGTTGGGGACTATTTCGGGATGTGACACAATTGTCGGGGATGACTTTCGGAAACGTTTTGCAGTAACGTTAAATTAAAGTTTTTTGTACGCGACTAGACACGTCAGTAATATACATCATACAACTAATGTATATGATGATTTTTGAAATTTAGATGATTGTTTCGAGGCTACGGATGATGACCAAGTTTAATGAAGAACTGAACACAGTTAAAGAATCAGGCTTCCGCATTTCGTTTAGTCGTTTACGAAACTAAACAACGATAACATGTTGAAATGTCCTAATACTTATGAAGTTTTATGAAGCTCGAAATTACGAAGGAACTTGTATTTGCATTATAATTAATAAATGCAAATTTCTTTATTTAATTTATGTTTATTAAGTATGGGTATTACACAAATGATATAAAAGTTAAACGTTTAACTAGGATGGGTTAATGTAGATACAAATTACCAAATCAATATATTTGAAAATTGGTTTTTTTTAAACGACAAATTTGGATCACTGACGGACCACTAGAGTATCATCGTGCCACCAGCGGAACCACCCGATCATATCCATCTCCACTAGGCAATAACGTTTATACACTAGTTCAGAAGAAAACTCAATAAAATTAGAAAAACCCCTTTTATCTCACCCCCACAAGATGCCACCAATATATCACTGGACAAAATAAATTATTAAATAAAAAAAGATAATTGTTAAAGTTACCTAAAGAAACACCTCACCTAGCCATATGCTATGATAGTGATTGGATGGTGACTCACCCAGATATGAATTTAGAGTTCACTATAGCTAATTTTGTGGAGTTAAATGCTTGGTTGGTCCCTGTGATTTTCAAAAATTGCAGACTTGATCCTAGTGGTTTACTAATTACACGCTTGGTCCCAAAATTTGTCAAAAAATGCACTCGGTTGGTCCCCAGCCCTAACATCAGTTAAGTCCATGTTAAATGACCAAAATACCCTTCACTTTTTCATCAGCCACTTACACATTTTTATCCCTTCCTATATTCTTCTCTCTGAAAATTATCTTCAACATATACACACAAACAAAAACCCAGAACTTTATCATCTTCCTCAAATTAAAGAAAACCCTAAACACTTGCTCATCCTCAACTGATTACCCCATTTCTTCTTCACCGTAACCCTAACTAACCACACAATACACAGATTTGAGCAATGCAGAGATAGAGAGACAAGATGGTGTGGTGTCGGCCACCACTTCCGACGGCAAGCTTAGCCGACGCACGTCGGTGGTCTTGTGCACGACGAATTCCCACCTGCAAACACCCCCTAACCTCCTATCTTCATCAAAAATCAACCTTGCAGCCCCTCCCCCTCTCGATTTCACTTCCGGCAGACCAACCGGTCAACCATCGGTGGTGGTTTGTTTTCCAGCTGAAATGATGACGATATCATGAAGATGATGATGTTGATTTATGATGAATGTCGGTTGAAGATGATGGCGGAAGATGACGGTGACGTGGTTGACGGTTGGCCGTCGGAGCCACGCCGGGGTCACCGACAACAGTGGAGTTTATCTCGGGTCAGGTTTGTTTAAAAATAGATGGGTTTTGTTCGATTGAGTTTAGGTTCAAGTCAGATTGGTTGTTCAAAAACATGATGTTGATTTATGATGAATGTTCGATAAAGATGATGATTGTGATGAAGATGATGATGGTGGTGAAGATGATGCAGTGGGTTTTTTAATTCTTAATTTTAGGTTTTTAATTGTTCAATGATAATATAGTCATTTCACATATAGTTAACTGAGAAATTTAACTGATGTTAGGGCTGGGGACCAACCGAGTGCATTTTTGACAACTTTTGGCACCAAGCGTGTAATTAGTAAACCACTAGGACCAAGTCTGCAATTTTTGAAAACCACAGGGACCAACAAAGCATTTAACTCAATTTTGTGTTGTAGTGTATAGTAAGTATATATTTATGTATGGTAATATGATTATAGCCTTTATTTATTTTTTTATAAACATTATTACATGCTAGTCTTGATTCCAAATTTAAATAGACATTGAAACTACACGAAAAAGAAATTATGTGTTACATTGACGAGTAAGTATCAGAAATTAAAAGCTCTGTCGGTGAAAGACTCATAAAAATTATAAAAATTTTGTTGAATCAGGGCTTGTTAGTAGTTATTAATGATGTCTTTAGGAGTAACTATAAATAATGATGTGTTTTGTTGTTATAAAACAGTTATATGTTTATTTATGTTATAATACTTTATAGTCAACATAAACATAAATTGTATCAAATATTCCCATGCTATAAGTTGCATGGAAAAAGAAAATTACACCTTTTGTGGAGCAGGTGTTTTCATCAACTAATGTCACTTCAATTTATAATATATCATCCAATCACAAGTGAGACGACGGTTTAAAACGCATTAGGCATCCATCACTCGCTTTTTTTACGGATACAAAACTCCATAGTTACGTAAATACTTTTTTTCTTTTAATAAAACAGTATGTAAATTTCACTAAAAAACTTGTCAAGTTACATCAAAACAGAAGGTAGACGAGCAACAAGCTACACCGTCACCCTTTTCTGAATTGCAAACCCTAACCTTCAAAAGACAAACTCCTGCCCCATGGGGCTGAACAATTGTTGTGGATGACCCGTTGGACCCTGGTCAAAATGGGGATAACTTCTGGGGCTAGGGAACCAAATGTATCAAAGGCAAAAAGGAATAAAGACATGTTGGTTCTTTACGCAAGCTTTATCATGCTTATCCGCTTTCTTTGATTCTGGCTTTCTTGCTGTTTGTCCAGCTACAAACTCATTTTCCCTCAAACCAACCAACGGGGAAACCCCCGTGAGGTCCACACAAGCATGTTGCCCTCCAGCTCAGCCAAAGATGAGCAGATTCGTTGGTCGCAGAGTAGATCTCCCTTCCATAGGGTCCGTGAGGAAATTTACAGGGGCCTCTTTCTTAGAAGAAATCCCAACTTTTCTCAGGATCTCCCACAAAACATCTCGCACCCAGTTATGCCGATATTTGAACCCAGTGAGCTTTTTACAATGAATTATGTGCTCCCCGTATTTATCCATACAAGCGTTACGGCATATTGGGTAGTTTTCATCTTCCAGATACATAGGGATCATCAACTGGTATTTGAGAATGACTATGTATTCTATTGCAAACATGCACTCAAACACCGCCTTATGACGGGATGACAAAGTAAAAACTTCTCTCAGGACTCAAAAAATCCTGAGCAAGGGGACTCTTCAGGCACACGCCTTCTGGTGGGATTAAAAATTTCTCGTAGGCTTTGAGCGATTTTGGTAAACATAGTATTCGCCAAAGTTTTTGATATGGGAGAATCAGAATTAACATTGATTACCCAACAAAGTGTTGGTGAGTATTTGTTGCTATAAATATTGTAGTTGATGTAAGAAAATCTTTTTATGCTTGTTACATGTCTAAATGATCGAATATCCTGACAAAAAAAATTGATATATTTTAGTTTTTAAATATAAATTTAGAACATTTCTATGAGTGAAATATAAAAAGTAAAAATACAAGAAAACGCAAAAGAAGATAAAAAAGAAAAGATACATATATACCCATACTTATCTAGCACTTGGAAAGCGCTCTCAAGAACCCTATGTCCAGTAAAGTTTCTTCCGCTTTTTGAGCAAGGTTTTCAGCCACATTAAATATTTATGATTTCAAACGTCATAAAGCTAAAATATATTTGTTTGTATTAGCATCCCGTTATAGATAGATATATAAGAGCTAAAGCACAGTTAAGATATGATTAAATATATTTAACAAGCTGTATAAACATTGTGATCGAGAATAAAAAAATGTTATTAATTATATTTCGGTCACCGGCCAGTAATCTATACATATAATAAAAGAAATCAATAAAAGGACACATGTCATTCATTGGATCCATCTATTTTTTAGCTTTCTCATCTTTATCTCCTACTTAATTATAATTAATATTAATTAAAAGATAATTATAAAATAAAATTTAATATAAATTTAAACAATTCGTATAGGAGATAATATAGTATTTTAAAATATTTATTAGATTTCAAAATTATTTATCTTGAAATTGATAAAGGATGTACACTAATATAAATTAATATAATGTAAAGAGTTAAATGTCATTTTAGTCTCTCTGGTTTGTGTTATTTTACCAGTTTAGTCCAAATGTTTTATAATACACATGGTTTATAAAGATATAACAAGATATAACTTTTTATAATACAGTTTTTTGAAATATTTATTAGATTTCAAAATTATTTATCTTGAAATTAACAAAAGACGTACACTAAATATAAATTAATATAATGTAAAGAGTTAAATGTCATTTTAGTACATGTGGTTTGAGTCATTTTGTCAATTTAGTCCAAATGTTTTATAATACACAGCGCTTATAAAGATATAACTTTTTATTGATTGGTATATAACATGTGCTCAACCCATATAATATATGAGGTTCTTAAAAATGTAATTTTTTTCCTTATTTAATATATAAAATTGGGGTTCTTAAATATATAACTTTTTTTATTATTTAATATATAAAATTACATTTATTCAACCCATATAATAAATGAGATTTTTAAAAATATATTGTTTTATTATTTGGTATACAAAATTACATTTATTCAACCCGTGTATTACACGGGGTTCTAACCTAGTTAGTTTATATTATAAATTTTGACAAAAGATCAAATACAAATAACATTAACGTACAAAACGTACGAACTGAAGATTTTTCTGAAAAACGCGATGGCATTTTCGTAACTATTTACTCGTAGAGTATTATCAAAATTACCCTACAAGATTGTAGATTAATTTTGTAAAATAATATTGTAGAGTAATTTTGATCTTGTAGCGTAATTATCAAAATTACTCTACAAGATCAAAATTACCCTACAAGAAATTTTACAAAATTACTCTACAGTATCAAAATTACCCTACAAGATCATTTGTAGAGTAATTTTGATAATTACCCTACGAGTAAATAATTACAAAAATACCACCGTGTTTTTTTGGTCTTTTCATGTCTTTCATACGTTTTGTACAATAAGACACTTTGTACGTAAACTTTACTCTATAAATTTTAGTCACATATTTAAAAAGAGGAGACATTCAAGTGACGAAGCATCACATGGCCCTTGATTACGACACATAATTATGAATTGAAAAAAATAGCAATAAGTCTGGTACAGGGGCGGACCTACCTCTTTGATAGGGGTAACCCCCGCTACCCCTTGGTCGGAAAAAATTTGGAAAAATTAGTGTAAATTTTGAAAAAATTTGACGTTTTTTCGATTTCGTTACGGCTTATTTATAAAACGTTACCCCTTGGTCGGAATCCTAGATCCGCCACTGGTCTGGTAGGTGTGTACCTGGCACGTCGGTTTCGTCGAGGCCGTCAACACCACCCCCTACAGGCCTGGCACGTCGGCCAAGAGACGAAGGGTACAGGGTTGTGTATTGTCACACCCCGATATTTCCATGTATTATCGGTGGGCCCGGTGGGGAGTATCGTGACGTAGTTGATATCATCATAGTCAATTTATCACAGTTCAATGCACAGCGAAAGTCTAAAGTAAAAATATTACAAACCGAATGAAAGTAACATGAGTATTACAAACGGAATGTAAAAAGGATCCACAGGCGGATCAAAACAAAAGAAGATAATTGTTCAACAGATTTTAAGTGACAAAGCTTGCAAGACTCTTATTTATTCACTCATGAGTAGCCAGCCTATTCCGCCTAGTACCTGCACTTTAGCCTTTTTGGAAAATACGTCAGTTTACACTGGTAAATACAATTAACCGACTCTTTTAAAAACATTTAAGAAAAAATGATTTAAATGCACAAGGCACAAATAATCTTTTATAACTTGGGACAATTATTTTAAAAATAATCTTGTATACAGATTTATATGTTTGACGTCCGTCAGGGCCGGTTAGAAGAGCCGGACAAGACTAACTGACACACCACAGGTATAATGCCCACAAGGAGAACTCCTTATTGTGGATTACCATTTATACATACGCAACTGTCAGGTGTATGCCTACACCCCGTGCTTAAGTCGTGGCCATTTCAATGAATGAGCCGAGGATATCCAGGACATGGTCATTAACCCCCAAAGGCCATATACCAAACAAAACAGATTAAAACGGGTTATGTAAATATACTAATCATAATCCGATTTAAATAATTACACACCCGACCAAGCGGTATTATTATAATACCGTATCCCAAGCCCGTATAACGGAAAATAAGTTAAAAGTATTTACCTGAGCAAATTATACAAATTTATCCCAGCCGTATACAATCAGCAAGTGCAAATATCTTTTACTGGGCTCCTAAATCTGGAACGAAGGTTTTAATAACCTATTAGATTCCTAACGGGTCTTACTTAAGTTTAAACTTAGACCGGTTAGTTTTAAAGAAATGTTTACGGTTCAAAACGCAAGATTAAGCGAAGACCGAATTAGAATGTGGTTTAGACCCGACAAGTATGAAGACTTGTATAATATGGGTAAACTAAACACATTCTGGATTTTGAGGTAAAAATGATAAGGTTTGACCCGTTTCGGTCAATTTATGCAAACTAGTTACATAAACCGTGTCGAACGCGAAAACTGCATAACGGGTAACCAAATGAGTCATGTACAGGTTTCACAAGTTAATATGCCTTAAATATGTTGTGTTATCAGTCGGATACCTTCCATTTTGCCCAAAACAAATTTAAAATCAATTTATGCCCCGAAGGGGTATTTTGGTCATTTTTAAGATTATAAAAGAGGTTAAATATTAATCTAAGGTTCTGGTCTAAAATGATTAGTAAAAATATTTATTTTTGTAAGTCATATCACTAGGGTATTGCATATATGTGAAATTTATCATTTATAACCAAACTATGCACCGTAGGGGCATTTTGGTCATTTTAAGATTATTAAAGGTCAAATTTGGAAATCTGAGTTCAAAACTTTTGCTTACTGTTAAAGTATAAAATTTTACTTAAAACATCAGTAGGTATTAAGTCTTATATGTCAAAAATAGTTTTAATCCATACTATGCGTTTATAACACGTAAAAAGTCGGTTTTAGGCGATTTTTAGGTTATATAAGGAAAGCTAAGATTTTTATCAGTCCAGAAGGCTTAAAATATTTTATTTAACATATAAAATCAGTAGAAAAATGTTTGGTATCAAAATGTTATGTAAAATTCATTTTATTAGCAAGAATGGTATAACCGTCAATTACCGAATCAAAGCAAGAACCCCATGTTATGATCAGTTTAAAAATTAATAAAAATCTTCAAAAATCCCAAAATATTATATTACATCAGTGGGTAAAAGGTTTGGTGTAAAAATGCGGGTTTAAATAGGCTTTATGCTAAATATGCCGTTTAATTAATAAAAAGCTTTCAAATTACGATATTGAGCATAACTCCTAATTTAGACCTCAAACTGATGTCAAATTTTTAGGACAAGTTTATAAATTAGTAATAAAGGTTTTTGTCCTATCACATTTTCAAAAATCTCGTTTTAATGTCAAAAGGGCATAATGGTCGATATTTAAGCAATTAACGGAAACACGCAAATAAATCGGATAATTAAGGAACCATGTAGTATAACCTCAGAGGGTTTTACTAACTTATAATATGGTCCTAAAGAAACCTTAAGGCATATCTAAAACAAGCTAAATCGGGTCAGAACTGAAAGTCAAAGCAAAAGTCTTCTTTTGCGACTTTTGGTTCCGAACCGAGCCTAAACTCGGAATTGTCGGGTTGAACATGCTTAGACATGTTCTTTCATTATTTAACAAGTTATTTTAGTGTTAAAACATGTTCCATAACTTCTACATTATCAGTTATGTGTTTATTTGCAAAAATAGCTTTCTGTTGACTTTTTAATATTAAGTTTGAACCGACAATTGACCAAGTTAGAGTGATAATCAGGGGGTGCCCTTTTAAGGACTTATTACCCACATAATTACCAACTCATAGCCACTTTCAATTCGAATAATGGCTGGACCATTAGTGATTAATCACTAAGTCAAAACTTAATTACGACGGCTTTGACTTCTGGTCATTAAGCTAATAAAACTTGAACTTAGGAGGCTAAGAACACTTACAATGGTCCTTAGCACGAATTTGGAACTTAAGAAAACTTGCTTGAGCTCCAGGAAGTTCCAAAGAGTGAGTTGAATGAGAAAATTGAGAGTGCAAGTGAACAAGTGCAACAATCAAGAGCTTATATAGGATTTAAAACATCACAAGATCATTCCACACAAGTCTACAATTGATCCCTGATGATTCCAGGTGTCCCTATGCATGAAAAACTGTTGGCTCAGCCCTTGAAATCGAAAACAAGGCATGCAAAGGCGGTGCAACAGGCTAACCTGGGGCTGTGCGGAGAATCTGCCCAGATCAGGCCGTCGCATCGCGCGACGGCAGAAGGTGATGGTGGTGGCGTGACGCCAGCATGTAGGTAACCAGATCAGCAAGTTTCCAAAGTTGACATTTTCACCCCCTGGACCTTCTAAAGCGTAAAATCTTTCATTTTAAGCACATTTAACCCATTTAACTTTTATTCTTGTGATCTATGAGATATAACCAAATACCGTTAGGTTCGGTTTCGTTAAATGATAACCAAAAACGCAAGTTTTGCCTTGTTGACGCTTTTAACCCCTTAATTACGAATGTTAACGTATTTTCCTCATACGATATCGAAACCTTGTGAAATTTTTGTCACTTATTATTGGGAGCATAATTAATCATTACAAGGCTCCGGGGTCGTTAAAAGGCCACTCAGAGGTATTACTTAAACATGTTGACACATTTAACCCTCGCGTCTTGTAAACTTTCACTTTCTTCCACAAACGGTTTCATACGATTCATGATTCATTCGTTTAAGCGTATAAACATCGTGTAGGGTTGTTGAAAAACAAAATTATCAATTTTTGGAACTTTGAATCCTCTACACACACACTTTCTTTGTTTGTCAACTTTAGTCCCTCGTAGTCAATTTGTTAATCGTTTAAAGTCCATGACACGTGTTGACACTATATTGGACATGATTTTGCGAGGTGTTACATGTATTTGACCTTTGTGATGTGAATTTTAAAGGGGGAGATCTATCACCCACACCCCAATCCCATCACTTGGGTGAGGTGATGGCCATCCGTGACTGTCCATCACCATCTCCACACCCACCAACCTAACTTCTATATAATCATAGCTCCGGTAATTTTGATGGCAACCGTATGTAAAGCATTTAATGTTAGGATGAGAAGCATAAGACGACGTTGGTTGAGTGTGATGGTATTCAATGTACGGTTGTTTGTGGTCTAAGGTGGAGAGTAGGGTTGCAAATGAACCGAACGAAAACGAACAAGACCTTGTTCGTGTTCGTTTGTTAAGAAATATACGTGTTCGCGAACCGTTCACGAACACTTATCGAACGAGATTTTATGTTCGTGTTTGTTTGTTTGTTAAGAAATATATTTGTTCGCGAACCGTTCATGAACACTTATCGAATTCGTTTGTGTTTATTTGTTAATTTTAGGCAACGAACAAAAACGAACGTTGAAGAACACAAATGAGCACAAACTAATGTTCTTAAACACAAATGGAAACAAACGAAGACAAACAATCGTTCATGAAGAGAATATATAATACACTGACATTTATTAGATATTAAATTTATTGGAATTTTGACGTACTTAAATAAATATACAAACTAAAAGCTCGAACATAAACGAACATGTTATCGAACGTACACGAACATAAACGAACGAACACGACTTATGTTCATGTTTGTTCATTTAACTAAACGAATGAAATTTCTTGTTTGTGTTCGTTTGTCTAATAAACGAACGAACACAAACGAATTTCTCGCCGAACGGTTCACGAACTGTTCGCCGAATGTTTGGTTCGTTTGCAGCCCTAGTGGAGAGCATGCGTTCTCATCGTCTTCTTCTATTTCATATTAACTCAACATCAGATTTTTTTCAATCCATCATTTTTATTTTCAAACCCAAAAAAACAGATCATTTTCATCATATCCATGTTGATTATATCCTTAGGGTGAGGTTCCGCTACAAAGTCCATTTTTCCTACAAAGTGTGCAAAGTCATAAAATACCACAATTTCAGCCATAAAACATACTCAAAACACACAAATAACATAGTGAAGTTCACTAAAACACAATATCCAAACCCTAACAGTCCTTAAAAACTTCAAACACAACATCGTACAACTATAAATATAAAACACAACATGATAATCAACATAAAACACACTAATGTTAGTCATTTAATCAAAGCATTATCATCCAAACGCAACACAAAACCCACAAATATGGTGTTTTAGTAATCTCCACTATGTTATTTGTGGGTTTTGAGTGTGTTTTGTGGTTGACATTATGATGTTTTATGACTTTTTACACTTTGTAGGAAAAATAGACTTTGTAGCCAACTCCCACCCTATATCTTTAAACATCAATCAAAATAATAGAACCGTAATTATATTTATTCAATTAATAACATAATAAACAAGCAAATATAGTAACACATGTAGGATTGGTTATCCTTAAAAGATGAAGTCATGATTCTCACTGTCCTACCTTGTGTTGATAGATCAATTGGGAGAATAGTCAATTGGTCTTCTTAAGGAGTTTTATACTCTTATGATATTATATCAAGGGAAAATGTCACAGAATAGTAACCAAGTTATAAAAGTGATCTAATTAGGTCACTCGTATCGTTTTTGTCCAAATTAGATAACTTAAAATTCAAATCGATCCATATCCTTTTTTCACGTGTCAAGAAAAAAATGTAGCATAAGATGTTGAGGTCGGATTATTTTAATATATGTAATTATATTTATTAAAAATGAAAACATTATAATTACATTAAAAATAAAAAAAACAAGTTAAATTCCACGTCATCATTAGACATTAGCATCAAATAAAAGGGAAAAAAGAAACAAAAATCCACATCACCACGGTTACCTATGAAATGGATGAAAAAACTCTTAATTTTAATGAAAAATATTGAATGGTGAATAACCTAATTGGAACACTTTTGAAACTTGAGTGACCTAATTGAAACACTTTTAAAACTTGGTTACTATTTTACAAAGTTACCCCTATTAATTAATACTAATGATTAATGATGATCGGTTATCAAAACTCTATGTATTCTTTATTAAAGGGACCCGAAGGGAAATCTTAATTACCCTATTAAACTAATCAATATTTACAATAACTATCATCAAGTAATTGTAGTCGACTAGTTATGTCGTATTGGTAACTGTTATAAATCAGAGCATGTAGTACAAGGGATAAAAACTGAAATTGAAATAGAAATGGGTAGAGACCAATAGATCTAAAGCATGCTTGTGATACAGACACACCACACAAACAAACGATAGGGCAACCTCAGTTAATACTAGATTAAGATTCAGCACTAGTATCAATTTAGGATCCAAAGAACACCACATTTAGTACACCATTATTGAGCTAGCAATGGATATAATGGTAACTTAAGAAAGAAGAACAAAGAAAACTTAATTCCATATTAAACATCCAGTGTCTCCTTCGTAAAACAAAATCGGTACATAAAGAAGAGGACAAAAGAACTACCCCACCTGCATACACTAACCTATAGAAACTTTAGACAAACTGGAAGTACAACAAAACAACGCACACTAATAATTTTTTTTTTTTTTTTGATACAAATGCAGTTTTCATTCCAATCATCAGGGCAAATTACATAAGAATAGCAGGTAGACGAGCAACAAACTGCGCCGCCATCCCTTTCTGAATAGAAAACCCTAATCTACTAAAAACAAAGCCTTGCCCCTGAGGGGTCGAAAAGTTGCTGTGACTAATAAATTGCAACAATAAAAATAAAGAGATGGGTCAAAACCATTAAATGAAATTGAAACATGCATGAGAACGTGGGTCTTGATAGTTGCATCTGCATCCCCCCCCCCCCCCCCCCCCCCCCCCCCCCCCATTCAGCTTGCATGTGTATCGGATGAGGTGATGGATCATGGATGTAATCCAATTTACCATAATACCCTTTTGTGGTTTGGTTGAACATCAACGAAAATTTATTATGAAGCGAGTTGGTGACCCGATATACACCACTAAACTTACTCAAATGAACCGTAAGACCATATTAACGGGTTAATGGAAATAACCTATCCCAAAACTATTTTTTAAATAATTAATTCAAACTAATAAAAAATGTGATATTTAAACTACAATAATTAAATTTAAAATAGAGAAACTAATATTTAAAATACAAAGAAAAGACATTCCATTAATTAAAAACACAATACTAAATAAAATAAAACCAACTACTCGTGTAGATTAGGTATGCGAGTGTTTGTAAGACAGACCGTTGTGGAATAACAATCCATGACACATCAGCCCGTTAACAAGCAAAACACCGCCTCAGCTAGTTATCGAGGGGCGCCAAGGGCCCCCTCGCCAGCCCAACAACGTGTGCGAGGCTCCTTTCTACTATTGTTTGGTTGCGTAGATGGACGAAAAGTATCTGTTGGGAGGGGGACCGTTGTTGGGTTGGGGGTTATTTAAAAAAACACTTTTTAATTTACAATAAATACCATTCAAATCTTTTTTTATTTAACAACATTCACAATACCATTACAATCTTTCATAATAAAAGATGAATATGTGGGATTCAAGACACTTGCTTTTTTCAAACATTCGACCCGATGTTAATAACCCGTTTTACACCAAAACACAACCAAACCCACACCCAAAGAATGATTGTAAACAACCTTTCTAACTTCTTCAATCCTTTGTACTTTAACTAAGGCTAGTGATACAAGTACACAAGTATGAGTGAATTGAAGGTTGAAGACACATAGGATGTGTCTTAGTTAATTAAATGGATTTTGTTGGAGACTTATAACTTGTGGATATTGAATGATTTTTTTTTGAATGTTTCTATATTATATGTGATAGTTTAATTTAGATGCTTCAAATATTTCAACATATAATAGTTGTTACGAGCTATGGACAATCATCATGCTCTAATCAATAATCCACCACGGGTCGAGGTGTGACATTGGGAAGGCTTCTGATTGGGGGGGGGGGGGGGGGGGTTAAAAGTTAAGATAATAAATTAATAGGGGAATAATACAATCTGGTGAAATAGAAGATAACCAGTTAAATGGGACCTATTTTGCTTATTTGGTAACTTAATTAATTTGATGTCTAAATCGCTTCGATAATTTAAAAGATCCCTAAATGTGATCTCATTTGTTAAGTTTGAAATGCAAGCACTTATTAATTAAGGTATAAAAAGATAATATAACCAAGATGGCCTAAACCAATCTTGTTGTGGCATATCGTTTACTAGCCGCAAGGCCATGGGAGGTTCATTATGGACGTATTTCCAGACCGGTCTATCATTATGTTGTGGCAAGATTGAGGGATGTTGGCGGCCGGATCAAGGAAGCCACTTCTAATCTAATTAAAAGTTAAAATCGAAGACTTAAACATTTTCCTCATTTAATAAAATAAGCTAGATTAATTAAGAAAGAATTATCCAAGAGTCCTGCATTATCATTTTAGTCTACTAAACTATAAATAAGGAGGGTCATAATAATAATAAACGATTGAGTAGCGGAAGCGTATCCTTGGACGATACTTGGTTCTTATCTAAAGCCATACTATACACTATGGGTTCTCTGCCCGTTGTGTGTATTTAGTTTAAATAAAAATCATTTTTATAAATTTAAAACTAGATAATCGTGCTTTTAAGTTGTTAAGTTAACACACTTAAGTGTGCTCAATATTATTAATTAACATGTATAATCCACACGACATCACCCCTCCATTTAGTTTTCACTTCTTCTATGAATCTTTTCCTTCCCTCGATTTGATGGTAGTGTCGAACACCAACATCAAGATTCAAGTCAGATCGCATCATCATCCATCACGATTCTCGTTCGTTGGACTATATTCACCAACCGGGGGATTTTGAAATTGAAATTGACAAGTCGACAACTTAAGGGTTTGGTCTCAAATATTAATATTCATAAATCGATCATGGACATGCTATGGAAGAAAACAGTTCCCCTGCGACGATTATTGAGGATTAATCAGTCAAGAGGTATCTAATCAATTCTAGTTATGACAAAGTCTATAAAATCGTTGAAGAGAAGGAGTGGAGGTTTTGGGTTTTTAGAGAATGTTTCTGGTGGGTAAAAAAACACAAGTCCTCTATAAAATCGTTGAAGAGAAGGAGTGGAGGTTTTGGGTTTTTAGAGAATGTTTCTAGTGGGTAAAAAAACACAAGTCCCCTGATTCTTCTTCCAGTGTCCAATTCTCCAACTATACCCCTGCAGAGAGACACTTGTCGAGGGGGGCATTGAAGATTTGGAAACCTTAACTTTCATTGATTCAGATGATGATGTTGAAGCTCAAGATTCGTTTCCAAAGCTGAAGCGGCTCAGGTGAGGATCCACAGTCAAGGAAAGAGTATCATTGGAATTGGTTAAGAGGTAAGGGGGTTTAGATTGTTCTGTGTTTGTTGTTGATGATATTGGTTAAGATGATGGTGATTAGGACGACGATGAAAGTGGGGGCGGTAGGGTAATGGGTCAGATGGGGTGGCTATGGTGGTTGGGGTGGTAGTGGGTAAGATTACAAAAATACCCTTTAGTAAGATTACAGATGGGTGAAGAGTGATACAATCAGGAAATGACTGGGTGTAAAATTAATTGATTTTCAAATTAAGGGATAAAGTTGATCCCGTAGGGGGTAAAATTAATTGATTTTCAAATTAGGGGATAAAGTTGATCTTGTAGGGGGTAAAATTAATTGATTTTCAAATTAGGGGATAAAGTTGATGTCGTCTGTAAACCTCAGTGTGTAAAACTACATTTTACTCCTTAAAAATGAAGCATATAAGTTTATTAAATATAAAAAATATTGATAATTTTTAACTTTAAGCAATAGTTTTTTTTTAATCATTTCAACCTCTTGTAACTTTCTATCATTCATAATTTTACTAGCATCTCAATCTTACTATTAAAAAAAATACTTAATCAAAGGTTAAACTTACTCTACTTCCCATAAAAAAGGTTTCCACAGGAAAAGAGATATTCACAAAATTTGTTGAGTAAAAACGGTATAATATATAGGGAGAGGATCAAATATGAAGTTTATTTTGCATAGGAATGATAGGAAGTAATAAGACTATGACATGTGACAAATTTTAAAAATAAAGGGGAAGAGTATTTTAGTTAATTTTATCAAATCTTCTCCCTTCTTCTTTCTCTGTAACTTCAAAACCTACCATTTTCAAAACCCACCATCTTCAACATTTTCTTCAATTTCTATCTCTATAATCACTACAATATAGTGCGATTTTCGTCACCAATCAATGATTCAAACACCCAATCAACGTGTTCTTCAACTTTTTTGAAGAAACCTAATTAATTTCATACAACATCTCATTTTTCTTGTGATTTTGAAGCGAATCACTCGATTCGTTCCATTCGATCGCTAATAAGTGTTTCTAGCATTCAAATTTCGTCAATCGTTCAAGAAATTTGAAGAAATCGGCTTAGATTTATGTAAGAAAATTTTGAATTGTATTTTTACGATCTGGGTTTTTGAATTGAGTCATTGTGTTTTACAAAGGAATGAAAAAACAGTTTTTTTTTTATATTTTCAGTCCATTGCGTTTTAGAAATAACACATTTGATTGTGTTTTTAGTCCATTACGTTTTAGGTAAAACACATAAAATGTGTTTTTAGTCCATTGCGTTTTAGAAAAAAAAAACATTTTTTTTTTGTAATTTTGTCTATTGCGTTTTAGGAAAACACGTTTTTATGAGTTTTTTGGTCCGATGCGTTTTAGAATAACACATTTTAAAGTGTTTTTAGTCCATTGCGTTTTAGAAAAAAAAAACACTTTCTTTTACGTTTTTTGTCTATTGCGTTTTAGGAAAAACACATTTTTACGTGTTTTTTTGGTCCATTGAGTTAAAAAAAACACATTTTGAAGTGTTTTTAATTTATTGCGTTTTAGGTAAAATACATTTTTTATGTGTTTTTGGTCAATTGCGTATTAGAAAAAACACTTTCTTTTGTGTTTTTAGTCCATTGCGTTTTAGAAGGAACACTTTCTTTTGTGTTTTTAGTTCATTGCGTTTTAGAAAAAAAATCATTATTTTGTGTTTTTCAATCATTGCGTTTTAGAAATAACACATTTCTTTTGTGTTTTTTGTATATTGCGTTTTAGAAACAAGATATTTCTTTGTGTTTTTTGTCAATTACGTTTTAGAAAAAAAAATCATTTTTATGGTTTTTGTCCATTGCGTTTTACACAAGTGGGTTTTTGAATTTTTTTTTTTTTTTTTGAAAATTTAGCCATAGTATACTCGTTTTAAAGATAAAAAACGCTCGTTTTTTTGTGCGATTTTTATAATAAAATAATGTCGTATGAAAGAGTTATTAACGTTTAAAAAATGGGGGATGGGGGAGAATTGGAGGAGAGAGAAACTATTGTCTTGGATTGACTAGAATTACTCTAAACAAACCCACACGCATTTTTTTTCTTTAATTTCACTCATTTAATCTTTGCACTTGATTAATAAATAGATGGTCAAGATTATTTTCTATCATTTCTATCCAAATAAACTTCATATTATATCCTGACCCATATATATATAGAGAGTGGGGATCCTACGGAAAGTGTGTTTTTCCTAAAAAGTGTAAAAAGTCATAAAACACAATAATTTCAGGCATAAAACACACCTAAAACTCATAAATAATAGAATGAAGATTAATAAAACACCATATTCAAACTCTAATAGTCCATAAAAACTTCAAACACACCATCGTAGAACTATGAATTTAAAACACAAAAGGCTAAACAACATAAAACACAATAATATTTGTCATTCCATAATCAGAGCCTTAACATCTAAAACACAACACAAAACCCACATACATGATGTTTTAGTAATCTTCATTATGTTATTTGTGGGCTTTTGGTGTGTTTTATGGTTGACATTATGGTGTTTTATGACTTTTACACTTTTTAGGAAATTTGGACTTTCTAGCCAACTCCTAGCCTATATAGAGTGATATATATATATATATATATATATATATATTATGAGGGTGCGGTTCCTCTACAAAGTGTGTTTTTTCTACAAAGTGTAAGAAGTATTTTGTGCAATTGGATGTGTTTGATCAATGGTTGAGATTAGTTGGGTGGCATTTTTGTAATATTTTTGTTTTAATTATTGATTCATTTAATGGGCGAGGGGCATTGTAGTCATTAAACGTGTTTTAAATAAAGAAACTACCATCAGTTCCTTTATTCTAGTCATTTTTTCATTAATTAATTACCAATCTCTAAAATCATGGATCTAGACATCCAAAAGATAGAAGATTCATTCCAACATGATTCATGAACATTCAAACAATAGAGAAGAATAACACTATAATCTATTCCCAAAAAAAATGTTCATACGTTTTTTTTTTTGTTATTTTTTTTTGCGATCTAATCTGTTTATATTAGTGTGTTATATGGAATGCAAGCTTTTATAATGGTGTGTTATACATAATCTAAGTTGTTTATATTGAGGTGTTATACTGGAGATCGAAGTTGTTTATACTAGTGTGTTATACGGAACGTAGGTTGTTTATACTAGTTTGTTATATTGGCGATCAAAGTTGTTTATACTGGTGTGTTATACGGAATCTAAGTTGTTTATACTAGTGTGTGATGCTGGCGATCGAAGATGTTTATACTGGTGTGTTATACGGAATCTAAGCTGTTTATAATGGTGCAGGGGCGGAACCAGTGCTTTGTTAGCCATAGCACGGGCTACGGCTCAAGTCGGTATTGGTAGTGTATTTTTTATATTTTTTTTTTCGTTCTTATACGAAGGATACCCCTAAAATAATAAAAGGATACCCCTAAAACTGTGTTATCACCACACCATGAAGATAAGATGAAATGAAATTTCAGCTCGACAAAAACAAAAATTTTCCGTTTAACCGGAAGTTGCAGCGGCTTACATAAAGAACTAAAGAAGATGAAGGTATGTATTAATCTATACATATAATAAAGGAATTCAACTATGGGACACGTGTACTTCAGCTGCGCAATTGCTTTTTGCTTTTGGCGCGCTTCCTTTATCGGGATCCGAATGCCCGTTTTTTTTAACCACATATTTCACAAAACCCAAATTCCTTTCATCCATTCTCACCAAAACCCTAGACAACTTCTCCTCCCCATTTCATCCATCTACCACCTCCTAACTTCTCCTCTCAAATCTCTAATGTCGTCGATGGTTTCAGCACCATATCCGCCGCTGCACATCCTCCAAACCCTAGATCTAATACCGAAGTCGATGGTTTCAGCACCATATCCGCCGATCGATGGTAAAGTAAAGAGGAATCATCAGGCTTCCACTCATCTGGATGAGCTTGCTCAGGCTTCTATGGTGGGGAATTTTGTTTTTATGTGCTGCATTTGGATCTACATAATTGAATTTTATGTGCAAATTAAGTGACAGTCTGTTAGGGTTTCTCATACTTTCCTATTCCACATGACTTTGTTACAATCTATCAATTCAACCACTTGCTTGATCAATTGATTTAGTTGGTTTTTTTTTGGTAGGATAAGCAAGAAATTAGAAACTGCTATGATGGATTACTATCTGCTGCTGCAGCAGCTATGACACATAGTATATTGGGTAGGTGTTTTTCTGTTGAATCCAAATGATATATTTTTTACAAGAAATTGATATATGTAAATGATGAAGTCTGTTATATTTTGTATCTCAGAGTTTTCAGAGTCACTACAGGAAGTAGGGACCTGTTTGCTGGACAAAACCGTAACCGATGGTAATGGTGAATGTGGTAATAAAAGTTTTGTTATAAAACTGTTTGGTTGTTTTTACAGTATTTATGACTTTTGTATACACTTTTGCGTGATGTGTTTACTATATACGTTCAGGAAGAGTGTTACGGTGGCACAAGGCTGAATTGGGTGGTGATTGACGGCCGATTTACAGCGGTGAACTGTGACATAAAACAAGACGACAACGTCATGCGTGTTGGGGCTGTTTTGGGAAGAGTCGCCAGCCACTAACATAGCAGCTGCTTCTCGACGAGGTAGGGGTTCTAATAGAAGTCGTGCTTCCGAAGTTCGTAATTGTTTTGCATAGTCCTATATTATCGGGTCTGCGAGTCATGTACCCTGTTAAGCACACATCGGTTTGACATCTATAAGGTATGTATTCATTTAATTTGTACTGATAGATTATATCTGTATTGATTTTTTTTATTTTTTATATATATTGAACTTATGATTATTGATTGGTATTGTGCAGAACATTGATAAAATTCAGTTTGTGAAATGCCCTGTTCTTGTCATCCATGTAAGCATTATTTTTCTTAACTTCCTATATAATCACTCATAAAATCGCCCTTCCCGTTGATTCTGATTTTTTTATGAGAGGCTTCTTTTAAGCACTTCATCGTTAGCATTAATAATTTAAGTGTTGCCATAAATATTGGAATGTGGACTTTGTTAGAAACTTATAAATAGGTGTCGATGATTACTCATTTTGTTTCTGAGCACCAAGAATCATTCAGTAGGTAAAACATTGTTTATAAGATGATGATCTGTGTCTGATGTAGTTAATTTGAGGTTTGACCTTTGACCATCACCATAATAGATAAATAATAAATAATAATAGATTATTAAATCTCTTATATTATTATATACTTCTATTGTAATAATTATAATATATTATCCTGTATGTATGGTAATTTGTCCATGTGAAAGCTTAAACTTCTAACCTTATTAATGTTATGTGTAATAAGTAGATATATATGATGACATAAATATTGTAACTAATCAGTAATTCTCTATCTAATCGAACCTATCACAAAAAAATGAAGAAATCCTGGAACACACTAAATAATAATTTGAATTCCTTTTAATTCTCCATTATTTATCTCCTATTATTTTGGGGTTTGGGTTTCCATAATATATAGATTCAATTAAATTCCTATAATTTTGTGATATGAATTCCCAAATTTAATTCCACATTTAATCTAATACTAAATAATCTAAACAATCTATCTATAACTTACAAAATAATCTAAACAATCTATCTCTAACTCAAATTCTAACTAATTAAATTAAATTATACATTGATATACAAACCCTTATATTTGATATATATATATATATATATATATATATATATATATATATCTACAATTCTCTATACGATAACCCCAAAAGCTCTGGATTATCCATAGCACTGCAGTATATATATGGCTATTTAGTCCTGTTAACCTCACATAAACCCTAAGACGCCTATACCTGCAATTTTACTCCAGCTACGAGCATAAGACTTTTTTCAGCACCATTGGTCAGATTAGGGAAATTAGTCAGGCATGATCAATATTTAAATTACACACACATGAAATATTTACTTTGCCAATATTGATATTCTAATTAAGCTTTAGAGTTTACATATTTACATACGTACGTTTTGCAGGTTATGCATGTTATTGTTGTTGGTACTGTGAAGGCTGTAGACAAAGATAGCAAATGGTATTATCTTGGTTGTGAAAGTTGGAATCGCAAACATCCCCAAGTTTGATATTCCCAGAAGATGATAATGGAAGTGATGATGTTGAGCCGAAAGAAGTTTTAATATGTACCAATAAGGATTGCAAAAGAGATGTTGTCCCTGTTGTACACATGTATTTAATCAACATATACTATTATTATATATATCTTATTCAACTACAATCACATATCCGTTAGCTTGCTTTTATATTAATTTTGTTTATTTTTATTTTTGGATTTTAGGTATAAGATTTCAATACGAGTAGAGGATTGCACAGGAACTGTAAATCTTACTCTATTTGACCGTGATACAGTCAAACTTTTGGGTTTATCCGCCAAACAATTGGTTGACAAATATTTGCAGGTAATTTCATTATCTTTTAACCTGGTAATTTCATTATCTTTTAACCTGAACAAAACATTTTTTGAATACTATTTCAACATTAGTATCGTTTGAATGTTTATTATTATATTTCAGGAGGTTTCTAGTGATGAGAAAGTCACACCTGTTGAATTCGGTGCTTTCATCGACAAAAAGTATGCCTTTAAAATTCATGTTAAAACGTATAATGTGGACAATAAGGTTGACGGGTTTTCTATCAATAAGTTAGTGGATGATCCGGCTATAATAGCAAAACTTGAAAAGAAGTTTGATGCTGTTTCGGTATGTTAAATTAAATTTAATTTTAACCCTCTAACATTAGTTATAACCTTTATCTTAATGTTACAGTTTAAAGAGTTTGACTCGATGAATCTCCCCACCACTGCTTCATTGTCACAAAGTGATGCTGGTGTCAAGGTTGTAGATTATAATAACCTATCCTATTATACAAGATTTAAATAATTACTATTATTTCTTTGTTTTTGTTTTTATTTACTTTTATTTTTTAGGATTCAAAATCCTATACTATAGATGATGCAACACCGCTATCCAAAAATAATGAAAGTAGAAAGAGTACTGGTGATCTGAAACGCACACTGGAAGGTTCTTATGATGTAGACAACTCATATTCATTTTCTCCATCAAAAAGTCGAAAAATTGAAACCAAAGATGAAACCAAGGCTCAATCCAAAGACAAACTTTTGATCCCTAAACTTGAAAAGTAGTTTTATTACTTTCAAGCTGCAAAAGATTTCGTTCTTTTTTTCCTTATGTTCTTGTGATTTTATTTTCAAACAAAAGTAGTTGTTGGTTTTTTTATAATCTGATGACTATATTTTATTTTGAAGAATTTTTTTATTACTATTTTAGTTAGTTGTTTATTTTGGCTTGTCTTATTATATACATGAATGCATTATTGTTTTCTATATTAATCACGTTAAATTGGTATATACAAAATCTCACCATATATGAATCATTTACCTTTGAATATAACTTTGCTGAAAGACAAAATTATATGAGTTACGTTACCCAAAAAAACAATACATAGGCTGAACAATAAACTAGCGAGACTTTGTAATAACATTCAAGTGTCAAATCAGTGAAATTTGAATTAGATTTTGTATTTTTTATAACTATCATTTGAATTTTTTACTTGATTTTGTTAATATCGAATAATATTTCATTCTATTTTTATTAAATCCAAACAAATTCAAACTATTTACTTTTGTTAAACCGCGTGTACACGCGGGTTCTAACCTAGTTAATTATAATATATTATAATCATCGAAGATTGTAAAGAAAAAGTGTCTCCAAAAGCAAAAAGTCACTTTTAGTCAAACTTATTTAATATTTAATGTTTTAATTTATTTAATTGATTGTAAAGCTTTTTTTTTGTTTTACTTTGTTTTTTTTAACAGCAAAGGAAATTTTATTAAATAAGTTTATAGATAACTGTTTGATAACATTTTTATGTGTTGTACATCCCTTAATAAAAAAAATATAAGTAACATATGTTTTTAAATGTAGTAAATAAAATTATATTTGGATCTTTTAATTAAATTATTTTTATTTTCCTACTTTATTTGAGAGTAACACTATATTAAAAAGTATGTATTAAGAAATGTTGATTAACAATTTTCCTTTCAAAATAGTTTCACAAATCTTATCTCAAAATTTTCATATTATAATTTCAAAATCGTATTACATAATTGTTTAATATTTTTTTATTAAACCCGTCTAATATACGGGTTTGTAACCTAGTAATTATATATCACCGACGCAGAAGGGGGAGTGAACTTCTGTTGTTGTGCTGAAGTGCTGTTGTTGTGCTGAACCGAGTGGGCTGCCTGAAGTAGCTGAAGTGAACAACAATCACGGACGCAGAAGTGGGCTGAACTGCTAAAGTCGCTGATGATCATTGATCAGATCATCCAAACAAGAACAGGCTGAAGTCTTGAATCTTGATCGCTGAATTGTGACTTGTGAGTTTATTTCTTTTCTTCTTGAGTTTATTTCTTTTATTTTTGAGTTCTTGAATTGTTTGATTGTTTTATTAGTTATTCTTGGTAATTTTGTATGTTTATACTTTTCTAATTTTGTATGTTGATCGTAAAACTCGAGTTTGTTTTCTATGGTTTGTGCGGTCGAGAAGGATTTTTTACATAAAGTAAAATACGAAGATGTGATGTAACGATTTCAAACTATGAAAAAAAGAAGAGGACAAATTTATTAGGTATTTGTTTTACTTTATTTATTTATTGTCGTTTTTTTAGTATTGGGGGGGGGGGGTAATCCACGGTCCTCCCAACCGCCGAGGTGATCACACCTCGCAGACTGCCACCCTGCAAGCCTAAGTCTGGGGGTAAATCCACTACCGTAGGGGCATTTGGGAACGAGCACGCCGGAGTCGGACTCGAACCCGCCACCTCCGGGTTAGAATGTGGGCAGGTGGCCACTGGGCTGACACCCAATGGTTCGTTTTGTTTTTTTTTTTTTTTTTTTTTTTAGTATTGTATGATTGCACGGTGAATTTTTTTTTGGGGATACCCTTGAGTCAATGTTCTGGTTCCGCCACTGTAATGGTGTGTTATATGGTATGTAAGTTGTTTATATTGGCGTGTTATACAAAATGTAAGTTATTTATATTGGTGTATTATACATAATCTAAACTATTTATACCGGTGTGTTATACGAAAATATAAGTTGTTTACACTTGTAACTGATAAAACACAGCGTGAATAAATTAATAACTGCTAAAACACAACGTCAAGAATTTGTTCATGAGTGATCGCATGTCATGTTAATTTGTTCAGTATACGTTCTTAGTATTATAAGTAACTGGCAATATTGAATTCTTAAAAGATATGTTGTTTCCTTAAAAATCTTCTTATTTTGTTTAAGAAATAAATCTTCCATAAATAAGTTAATTATTCAATTACCTTTATGCCCTTTAAAATAAAATCTCTAAATGCCACATGTCACCCTAGAACACTTCCTACACTTTGTAGGAAAAATGTACTTTGTAGCCAACTCCTACCCTATATTATGAAAAAAAAATACAAATTCGAAACTCACAAAAGTTTTACTTCACATTAAATCTTGTTTAACAGGAGTCATTATAAGAACTTGTAAAGTCAATAAAATTATAACACATATATCTTCACTAAAAATCGTACACGTCATAAAAAAAAGTAGGAATTTCATTTTGATACTACTCTATGCAATATGCATATTGCATTTAAACAAACAAGTCATTTCCACTTTTGTTGTACAACATCAGAATCCATATTTTCCCAATTGCCTTTGTCGCTTTTACAATAAATCAATACTTTTGCTTTTACCTTTGTCGCTTGTGCAATTATTGTCCTATTTTGAATCATTTTACTTTTTATCTTACTTTTGTGTCAAAGCCGAGTGTATTATTTTCATCCACAATTAATCGCCCATGTCATATTCACAGATAGCAACAGAGCATCCATGGTTTCAATGGAAATCGGTTGGTTATCTTAGAAATAGACATAAGTGAAAGGAACTTATATATAAAGTAATATGAATAAAATATAAATATATTATATTATTATATTAAGAGTTAAGATATGCAATATTATATTATATGGAAAATCAAATATATTTAGTGGATTAAGTTTAAAAGCAAAATGATGTATGCTTTCATGTTTTATACTTCATTATATGTGCTTTATTTAAAAAATAAACTCTATAAATAGTAAATCTTTTATTATTATTTAATACTATTTTCTACTTCATTATATGTGCTTTATTTAATACTTCATAAACGCTATCCAGAAAGGGGTAGCGGCGCAGCTTATTGCTCGCTTACCTGCGATATTGATGTAAAACCTACTTCACTAATTTACTATAAAAAATGGTTTTAAAAAAGATGGTGTATGATGACTTGGTGAACTTGGTAAAGTATATATTAATAATTACTAGCGGATACTATTTTAATATTATAATTATTTTCTATAACTTTTAATAAACAGAAAAGTTTTACAACATTCATAATATAACGTTGTTATGTACTTATCTTTTATCTACGTTTTGGTATAAATCTTGTTCGGAACTGACAGGTCATATATCATGTATTTTATTTTTTTTTATTTTTAAAAGATGAATTTCACAGAATATTTTTATTGTTTAAATATTACAACAAATATTTCGTAACCTTTAATATATAAAGTTTTACAATTCTCATAATATATTGTTGCGATACACTTGTTTTCCTATACATTTGGGTATAAATTTTATTTGAAACAGATCGACAAGTCAAATATCATATATTTTTTATTTTTGTATTTTTAAAAGATGAATTTCCATGAATAATAAACTTTTTATTATTATTATTTTAATATTATAACCTTACTTCTCCCTATTTGGCTTTAGTTGATCCATTACATTCTGTTTACCTCTTGTGCACTCTTCCTCCTGCAAGCAGTCATATTTCGCCAAATTTATATCCAGTCTTGCTCCTCCGATATAGACGTTCACGTTCCCCATGGCATTGAGCAACTTCTCCTAATCTTGCACATTGATATACCTGACGAACCCAAAGTTGTTACCCTTCTCCCTAGCGACTTAAACAGATGTCTCGTTTCCAAATTTTTTGAACAAAGGCTTCAGATCTTTTTCTTCGTAGATCCCATCCGGAATGTTTTGTTGGTCCCAATTGATCTTTAATCTCTAGAACATGAATCGAACTTGAATATAAACCGAATGTTTTGTACATGTGATTAATATTTACAATTGAAATCTAAACCCTATTTATAAGAAACGAATAAGTGTGATCAAACAGCCATGTCTCCTTGCGAATTGATGCGTCTCTTGATCTTGTGTGATGTTGGCATCGCTTGTGAACAAGCACGTCTTCTGGAGGTGCCCTTTCAATAAGTTGTAGGTTACAAACTTTCATATTGTCATCTTCGGTCTTTGCACTTGTACTCTAATCTAATCTAATTACATATCAAATTAAACTATTTACTAATTACCGAACAACCCTCATACTTAGGATGTGTAGGGATTAGATCTTCATTCACCCCCTAATCACGAACATCCTAGAGTTGTTGTAGATCTTGAACTCTAAGCAGCTTTATCTTCTTGAGTCTCCTCGATATCTAACACTTCACATGGATCTTCTTATTCACGAACCTTGTTCCTCACTAACCATGTTCCTCATGAACCTTGCTTCACACGAACATTGTGTTTCACACGTGTCTTGACCGCACTTGATTTGTATCACACGAACCTCTTCTTGTGTAGTTGTCTCAACACGAACTCCACCCGGTCTTGATTAACTCGCCCACTATCATATCACATGAATTAAATCTATCTCGTGTATATTCTTAGATAAACTGACTCACTCAGATATCTCTTGCAGTTATATCACACAACAATTTTTTCTGACCCGGTCACATGATACGTGTGTCTTCTGCTTGATTATCCTCTTCATGGTTGTCTCTCACAACAGGTTCTTCATACTGATAGCTTCTCTCACGGATTCTTCACTTTTACCTCATCCACTCACCAGATTATTTATTGTACCTTTCACATGTTATCTTCGCATCACATGGTTCTTCGCCTTGATCATATCACACGACCAAATTTCAGAATTCTACTTCTCTTCAACGTGTAGGCACATCAGAAGTGCCGGTTCATCATCTTCTTATGTTTCGAACAAGAGCATCTCATTTTCCTTGGTTTTCTTTGTTGGGCATTCATAGGCAAAGTGTCCAAGTCTCTCACATCCATAACAAGTGATTTTCAACTTATCTGTAACACCCCAAAAATGGGTTTGGTAATTTAAACCCGGTTAATATAAAGGAACGGGTAAAAATACCATTAGGGGTAAAAGTAAACCCGTAAATAAATAATAACTATGAATAATTAACCTAGTTGATTTTAATATCGTTGGTATCAAACGGAGAGTTGTAGCCCTATTTAATTAAAACGAAACAAGAGGGACCAAAGTGGGATAACTTGAAAGTGGTTTTAATAAATGAAAATAACACACACACACACACACACACACACACACTTCGTGTGTGTTCTGTGCGTGATCAGGGGAAGGCTCTAGAGAGCCAAACCCTAGTTCATCATATATCACCCGATTGAAGGAGGAATCGGGGTTCAAATTCAAGAAGGAACGTGAATTAACGATCACCCAAGCTAGGGGGTCATAAGGTATGTCGAATTTTGATGTTTAATGAAGTTGAGAAATCTGGATAATCATCACTAGTGGTGAATTATGTATGAATCATGAAGGTTGTGCCCAAATTAGTGATGTATGCACTTTTAGGAACAAACCCTAAGCGAAGACTCTGAGTAAATTGCTAGAATTTAGGTGTTTGGATGAATTACCACACTTAGTTAAGTGGGTTTATGTTTAATCCATGAAATGGTATGAACTTGATTAGGAATATGTGTAGTATGGGATGGGTATTTGTATATAGAGTGATTATGGTATGGAATTTGTATGATGTTTACTTGTGTTGATAAATGAAGGTGATAATTAGGAAGAAACGCATGAAATACTTGTACATTATGCTTAGGAAGTAGTACGCACACCAAGTGTTTGATGAAATGTCTAAATGACAATAATATGTGAAATTGTATGCAATTAATGGGTAAACATGTATAGAATGTGGTATTAATGAAATTGATAGTAAACTAACATGAGGAATGTATTTTAGATATAGTTCATGTGAAGATTATGTTAGGTTGATGTTGAGTATGCTTTATGCTTGTTTGAATTGACTAATGAAAGTCATACGTAAGATATGAAATTGATATGATCGTTCATACGCACAATCATATATGCTAACAAGAATGTGAATGTAATGTAATGACATGTACGGATAGGAGTCATGTCAACGTGGACACAAGCATGGAAGGGCAACGGGCCAAGGATAAACACGGAAGCTATGCTTGAACTCGGACGCACGAGGTAAGTGGACTCCGAACTTACCCTTTTGTTTGTTAATGTATTTATGATATATGGTAATTATTGAAGGTAACGTAAGAAGATATGAATCGTTGTTATTACTAAGTTAAGTTTTAGTGGAAATGGGTCGGAAGTGGTTAATAAATAGATTTGATTAAGTTTGGGTAAGAAAGGGAATGTACACAATGAATTATGCATAAAGATGAGTTATGTGTATTCGAGGTCATGTTCATATGAAAAGACGCTAATGATACTAATCGTTTTTCTATTGAGAACTAATGTGAAGTGTAGGTATGTTAACAATGGAGGTGAAGGTTGACTTCGCAATTTGATGCGAGTGATACAATGGATGAATGAAAGGGCTAGTAATAGAGGAAGCATGATATGTTGTCGCTTCATTATGCATATGTTAAGATTTTGTATTTTGTCATCGGTTGCTAATGATGTGATTGAATGTGGTGACTGCAGGCTGTATAGGTTTATGGATGTTTCATCAAGAAGTGTACGTGGTTGAAGATCGAGTCAAGACATGGATTGTACGTGGGTGTGTATGTGATCACGTAATTTGATATTAGTATGTTAGTTTTTGATTAAGTATAGAAGGGATTAATATATTTAATGTGAATGAATGAAATTAATAAAAGAAATTTAAAATATGAAATTTCCGCTGCGATAAATTTGGTTAAAACGTGTTAGGGCGTTACATTATCTCTCATAGTCGGTATTTCTTTCTTGCTATCATCCCTTTGTGGTTTGTCGGTTCCTTCCGACTCATAAGAGGCGAGTCCTTCACCCTTATGTTGATAACTGCCTCTCCCTCGACCTCGTGATGGACAAAATCTCCATCGTCCACGATTTCCAACATGTTGTCCATGACCCGCATACAAGAGTTCTTCCAGATTGTTCACAGGGCCTTTTTTTCTTTAACTGTATTCTTTCTTCTTAAGTCTTTATTCTTCCAATTGCTTCTTCTAGTGTCATTGTTTCCAGATCGGAGTATTATTCCATGGAGGCGACAATCTGAGTGAATCTATCTGGCATGACATTTAAGAGCTTGCGTACCAGAGTCGGTTGACTCACTGTTGTCCCTAATTCACTTGCCCTCGTTACAATACTGTTTATCTTTGCAGTGAACTCGTCTATTGTGTCGTCTTCCTTCATTTGCAATAACTCAAATTCTAACATGAGTGTATGTAAACGTGCCTTTTGCACTCAGTCTACACCAACATGTCTCGTTTTCAATGTGTTCCATATCTCTTTTGCAGTTTTGCAATTTGCCACTTGCAAAACCACTTCTTTCGGTATTTCTTGGAACAAGTATGCGATTGCTGACTTATCTTTCTTAATATCTGGTTGTGTATTTTCTGGCGGTTCAATCGTTTCCCAAAGTCTATTTGCTTCTAAAATTGTTTTGATGTGAATTGCCCAAACCGTATAATTTGTAGATTTCAAAATTGGGCATTGAAAGTGGGAAAGATAACTTCCTTCCTTTTGAATTACAATTTGTTGTTTTGGTCTAATTGTTCCTGACATGATTGATGACCGGACGATTTTCACTTTAATAAAAACTTATAATCACACAACCTTAATTTCTTGATTCTTAAAATTTCCTGACCACCAATACAAACCAACTGTACTAGTAAAATTCAATTCTCTTGAATTCAATAAACTTTCAAATCCTTAACCAGCGTATAACCCCAACGCGTAATAACCGAAAATTACAACTTTCTAATTCGCACTAAACCCCGAAATCAAAACCCTAGATTTCGAACAAAACCTGGTTCGGCTCTTGAACCGAAAAATTGAAAACTTGCGAATTGAAAATTTGAGATAAAACATGATTGCGAATCACCCGGCGATTCGATGCCTTGCGATTCCCGTGCCTAGAGCCTGATGCTCTGATACCAATTGTTGGTCCCAATTGATCTTTGATCTCTAGAACATGAATCGAACTTGAATATAAACCGAATGTTTTGTACATGTTATTAATATTTACAATTAAAATCTAAATCCTATTTATAAGAAACGAATAGATGCGATCAAACAGGCATGTTTCCTTGCGAATTGATGCATCTCTGGATCTTGTGTGATGTTGGCGTCGCTTGTGAACAAGCACGTCTCCTGGAGGCGCCCTTTCAATAAGTTGTAGGTTACAAACTTTCATCTTGTCATCTTCGGTCCTCACACTTGTACTCTAATTTAATTACATAACAAATTAAACTATTTTCTAATTACCGAACAACCCTCGTACTTAGGATGTGTAGGGATTAGATCTTCATGTTTGACACAAATATGGACATAGTAGCGAACTTTGGTCTCCATACCTTATTTGCAGTTGCCTCTTTCTTTAGAGTTCTTCTCCCTTTGTAAATCTCTCATTCCTGATCTTGATGTCTCCGGTAATCATTTTACAATTCTCATCATTGTAAAATTCTCCCCATCGACTTTTCCTCCCATCCTCTCCATACAATGTTTTTGTGTAAAAATATTAAAAGTTGATTTATAAGATTTCTAATGGCTGGAAAATTTCAATCCAGATAAATGGAAAAAAAATATTTGATTTAATCTGGTTGGATATCCCGTTTCAATCTCAGTTGGCTTATAGTTAAGAATATATTGTGTAAATACGCAAATATATAAATACCCCATATAAACAATTACATTGGCGGAGTTTGACCAAAAGTTATGAGGGGGCGGAAAGTCATGAGACCCAATATATATATATTGTATAAATATTTAGGCAAAATAATTGGGAGGACAATCCTATATAATTTTAAAATTTTCGAACGAAAAATATGAAATTTTACATTTCTAACTGAAACATTCGAGGGTGGGGGTGGGGGTTGCGCCACGCTTTTGATTGGATGTGGTTCAGTTCGATCAAACAATACACGCTTTGACTGGGGAACAATAGAGGGAAAACTCTACAGAATAGTAACCAAGTCTCTCTTATGTTCAACTAAAGTCACTCCAACCTTTTTTGTCTTTCTAAAGTCACTCAACTTTGATTTAGCGTTCCAATCTTACGTATTTAGTAGGTTACCAGGTTACTTTGATGATGTGTCAGGTTATTAATCTTTTCTTTTTTATTTCTAAACACTTTTTGTGGAAATAACATGGCTTAACAATAAATAAATATAATAATTAAATGAATACACTAACTTCAACAATACAAACAAATTAAACCCCACAATCCCACATCCTTTCTTCGTCTGCACCACTGAACTTCCGGCGACGAATCAACCTGTAACACCCTGAAAACGGGTTTGGTAATCAAACCACGTTAACGCTACAGAACGGGTAAAATACAGTAAGTGGTAAAACTTACCCGGTAAATTAGGGGATTTAAATAAATAAATCTAATATATATTAAAATGATGAGAAATGCTTTGAGAAAGCAAAAGTATATAAAAGGGCCCGAGTTGACGGGACTTAAAAAAAATAAAACGGATTATGAACAAGATAAAGTAACTGGGAATAAATGACCTAGTTAGTCATAAGTCTTATGGTAATAAGACAATTTGTTAAAAACACGCTATATGCAACTTGGTAAAGTGTAGGGACCAAAGGTGACAAACTTGAAACAAGTTTGTATTAAATAAAACATTTAACACCAAAACACACACTTTAAGTGTGTGTTCTGGTCGTAAATCGCAGGAGAGCCAGGGAGTTCTATGCTCAAACCCTAAACTTCAAGAATTCACCAAATTGAAAGGGGAAATCAAGCCCAAATCGAAATCCAAGCACAGATTATTGATCCTCATCACGAGAGGATTACAAGGTATGCAAAATTTCATGAAAACTCTCAACTTGAAATTCTCATGAAATTGGAATAATCTGAAACTATGGTTGCATGTGTGTCTTATGATGATTTAGGAACAACTATAGTGTCTAGGGACAAACCCTAGACAAATACGAGTTGAAATCATGTGAAATTTTAGTAAAATCCATGATCACCATTGTAGGTGATTAGAAGGTTATGTAGATTTTAGTAAACACTAGGAAATTGGGTGATATTCTAGTGTAATTTGACAATTGTGAAGTGACTTCAGAATTATAGAAGCTAACAACTTTGTAAGAAGGTTGATTTATGTGAAATTAGGGCTAAGAGATAAGCTAGAAACTTGATAAATAAACATGTAAATTTCTGCCCATAAAGTGTTTGTTGAAATGCCTCAAAGAAGGCCCGAGATTAGAATTTTTGTAGTTAAAACATCTAATGGTGATGTTTTGGCTATTATGCAAAATGTGATTAAAAAGAGTTCTAAATGTGATAAACGTGGTTAAAACGGTGGCCTAAAGATAACGCCTACCGGGTAATTAAAGAATGCTAAAACCAGTTGATGAACTCGAATATGCAATTAGTATACTAATGGGCATTTGACTTTTAAAAAGTCAAACTGACCTATAATACGATAAATGGTAATTTTGATATGAAATGCGTAAGGTGGAATAATCGTATTAAATTATGATTAAACTAACCACCTTGAAAACGATGATGATAGTTTGACGCGTAACAAGCTAGGTGGAAGCTTGATGAGGGAGCGGGTCAAACGAATCAAGAAGGAAAGGAAAAGCGTAGTTCGGATGCGAGGTAAGTAAAGCTTACGCCCCTTTTTATTATTTACAAATGACATGATTGCAAGTATAGTATATGAATGCTACTAAGTGGTTGGCATAGGATGTTCCGACACGAATCAATGAGAGTCGGAACGAAGGAAAATGGTAAGAAATCATAAGTTATGGACAAGGGGTAAAATGGTAAATTAGTCATGTAGTGACGAACAAACAAAAACGATTTTAAGTAAAACGAGTACAAGGAAAACCGGGATAGGTTTAAAGGGGATGAAATGGTACTTAAATACCATCTCATACGGACAAATGGTCAATTTGACTAAATAGGTCAATTGGTGTGGGTAACGCCATTTGACAATAACATTTGATAATTGCTTGTTGAGTTTTGTAATCACAGGAAATAACATAAGCTTGCGTTGCTTTAACTATAAGGGTTTAAAGCAAAAGTTAAGTAAACGGGTCAATACTTTGACCCGAGCCAGGTACGTATAACTAAGCTTTTTGGTTAAACATACAATTTTGGTCAAAATATTTAGTGAAAGTCCTTCGCCGTGAAGTGAGGGACTAAAGTTGACCAAAACATCCTTGAAGGGTATATTGGGCAAACGACTTATAGGGGTCGTTTAGGAACTTGCATATATATTATGGAATCATTAGACATGAATAAAGGTCATAGGAATGCACATTCGCGGGTCAAATGCTCAAAAGTGGTCATTTGCGTAAAATGATCAACCGATGGGTAAAAATTGGAAAAAGAGGTTCATTATGTTAAATCCACCACAAAATAGTTGTGGTGGAATATTGGTAGTTAATTAGATATGGAACTTTTGTAGCGACACAAGAAAGGCACAAGTTCTAGGCTAAAACGCATAACTACCCTTAACGGGTCAAAATAAGCATACAAGCGAAAACGGGTTTAAATGGTGTAATAAACCTATGATTAGAACCTAATATAGTAGGTAACATTAATTTGAAGAAGTGTATGAGATATAGGAATCAAATAAATACGTTTGTTTGATAAAATGCATAAATGGGTTAAAATTCGGTAAAAAGGTAACGAGTCGAAGGATAGAGGTCTCAAAATTTCTTATGTTGGATGTAGGATTTTAACTCCATAATATGGAGGATTAAATTACAGACGCGTAGGAAAAAGAATCGGGTAAAACGGATCAATAACGAAGAAGTTATGGCCGTTTCCGTGAAATCAGATCGTGCTGAGTATGTACAGCATCAGCTGAAGCAAAAGGCTGTGAAAACAGGGGCTAGGCGTGACGCCTAGGCCCTTGGCGTCACACCTAGCCCCCAAACTCCGAAAATTGTTATTTTTTGTCATTTTTAACCCCTGTACTTGTTTGAACTTAATATTTGACTATCAAAACTAACTTTTAAGTTGGTTTTGATCATAGGTGAATGCCATGAGTGCACGGATGAAGATCAAGCGACGAGCAAGAACCGAACACGATCACGAAATAAGCTTCCGCACTATGTATCGTTATTATGTTAAATGACGAACGTACACATGATATGTTGTATACTTTTAAATTGTAAAAAAAAATTTAATAAACCCGAAATTTTCCAATGCATATGTAATCTTAATTACATGATTGTTTTTCGTAAATGATACGTAAAACCTCAATTATACAGAACGGGTGTTACAAGTTGGTATCAGAGCCTTGGTTTAAGAGATTCAAGTATGGTGGGAAAACTATGCTTGGACTTAAACCTTATGCTCTTGATAAAGATTAGTGTTCGGTTCGAAGCTTGATCGCAAATCCGGTAAGTACAAGTATGTTAATAGTTTAGCATGCTAAAGTGTTGTAAACAACACATAGGGCTATCGTGTGATACACGTTACCCCAATTAAAATGATTGATATAGTTGATGAAAATACGCGCGTGGACGCGTATAGTAGAAAAAAGCCTTGTATTATAATACTGGCGATTATTGAAGTTGACGTTACTAACTTTGTGAATGTTTTAATTGAAGGACACTCGCGTTTGAAGACGACGAGAGTCAAACGAATTGTGGATATGATGATGGAACGGTCCGAAGTATGACGAGAGGAGCATGCTCACCGAGGACTAAATCGCGTAACGACCGCGAACAAGGTTAATGGCAAGGAACGCCCGTTGGGGCAAACATTATTAGGTGCACATTTTAAATAATCGCACAAATAGTAATATGCAACAAATAAGTAGAAATTGAAAGTTGCATATGTAGATTAAAAACTTGGAAAAACCCGAATAGAAAATGTATTCGGGATATTGTTTCCAAGAGAAACAAATAGAGGCGTTACTTACATAGGGCGTGATGTGAAAACTATAAAAAGGTCATGTGTGTCATGTGTTAATCGCTTACTCTGGCCAAGTAAGTAGTGGCATATGATACCATGAACTTCTTATGGCGGACACGTTTACATCCGATGTAGTAAGGGCGAGGTGAACGGGACTACTTAAAAAGTACCCAAATGAATCAGATAAGCAAAATTTTTGATAATAATGTAAACGCACAACCGAGTGATGGAAGCGTATTACATTAGGATAATGAGCCCGAGTGAAGGGACAAAGAAGCATGTAAAATGATTTATACAAGTATTGGGAGGGAGTGTACTTACACTCGAACCCAGAAAACGCAAGCATGTAAAATGATTTAGACAAGTATTGGGAGGGAGTGTGCTTACACTCGAACCCAGAAAACGCAAGCATGTAAAATGATTTAAACAAGTATTGGGAGGGAGTGTACTTACACTCGAACCCAGAAAACGCAAGCATGTAAAATGATTTAGACAAGTATTAGGAGGGAGTGTACTTACACTCGAACCCAGAAAACGCAAGAATGTAAAATGATTTAGACAAGTATTGGGAGGGAGTGTACTTACACTCGAACCCAGAAAACGCAAGCATGTAAAATGATTTAGACAAGTATTGGGAGGGAGTGTACTTACACTCGAACCCAGAAAACGCAAGCATGTAAAATGATTTAGACAAGTATTGGGAGGGGGTGTACTTAAACTCGAACCCGGAAAATGCAAATATGTCCCTTAACGGGTCGTTTTTGTAAAACGTCAAACTTAAGGACAAATTCGGAATATAAAAATGAAGCGAGGTCTTAATGCATACCGGGAGGGTTGCAATAATAACGACTTCGGTAAAACACCCGGTTGATGGGTAAGAATTAAACACATGCGTAAACCAAGAGACGTGGACGCGGGTTAAAAAAAAATTCAAAGGACTTGGATTACGAGTTATGACTATAAAATCTCGTATATAGAAATTGTGAGTAAATATGTTCAACTATTCAAAGTCGAATGGGTTGAATAAATAATAAAGTTGATTGTTTATAAGTGATGGATTTCACATTAATAGGTCTGACGTGCCTGTCGTGGTACACGCAAATTTAATCCAATTACTACTAAATAGATAGCGGTAAGTGGGTATCGAACTCAGGGAGTATGTGGAACGTGTGTCGATTATGTAGCTTTGTATTTAACTAAAAATAAACTAGAGATTGCAGAAATTGAAATTCAAGAGTTGATTGTTTTGGTTTTAAGAACTAATATTAACTTAATTAAATTTGCAAATCAAAGAGTGGTTTTGTAAACATATTAAGAACAAGTGACCATCCTAGATTTCAGGTTGTCATCCACACTAATGTTTATGCTTAACTAGAAAGAACCACATAGACATGGTTCGTGTTTGATCATTTGTTTGTGATGAAAGAGAACTAAGTACTCGGGTGATAAAATGCGAGGTTGTTACTCGATGATCAATTGACAATTATCCAACCCTTAATCCACCCATGATATCTTGATTACCAACGGAACCCAGAACGTATGGTTTAGATTAACATTAAACAAGAATCAATACTTTACAAACAAACATTCAAACACCATAATAACTCAAACAAACATTCAAAGTTATTATTCTAGAAATTCAAGCACAAACATAGTGTTTCAAAACAAACCTTACATCTAGGATGATCACCAAAGAGTTTTAGCCACTCAGTTCCTGCACTAACATAACCATATTTTGATCTAAAGTATTTGCATGATTTTAGACTCAAGATTACAACTTAATAACTTGTGTTTAAATAGATGTTCACAGGCCCCAAGTCTTGATAAATGCTCCCAATTTCGGCCCTTTCATGCAGATGCAATTAATATCCAAAGCTAGGCCCTATAGAAGATTCCACCAGCAGCATTTAATGAGAAAACTACAAAAAACGTCAGACAGGGCCATAACCTACGCCTCCCAGCCGTAGGTTACGGCGGCCAGCTTGCTTTACGGCCCTTCTCTCCTGTCTTACGGCAAGAAATGATGAAAACTTGTTTTCAGCATAACTTTTTCGTTTCAACTCCGTTTTCTTCACCGTTTTCGCCTACGTTCTCGTAATTTCATCCCCTATCATGTCATCATCTAAATTCTTCAATTGCAATAATTGATTTTTTTCATTTATTCTCCGTATTCCTTCCGTTTTAAGCTCCAGTTGTACCTGAAACACAAACAACCGTAGTTATCTAATTCTAGACAATTACCCGATTAAATGTAGGATAAACTCGTCTTTTAACATCATTAAGGGTTGTCCTATGGACCACCCGTCAAGGTCAAACAGGTTAAATACAATATAACGCCGAATGACACAAATGAGCGCTAGCCAGATAAAGGTAGCGTTAAAGGCAGGAGAATAATGAGCCCGGTAATGAGATATAACCAAATAAGAATATATGCAAATCAAATAACAGTAAGCATAGGAAGAACTGACGCATAAATGACGTGAGAAGTTATAAAATCGGAAAATTGTCCGAAAGAAAACAATTATAGCCATGAAACTACAATTAAGGTTAACGGGACCTAAGCTTGAAACCAAACGATTCTTCGAACAAAAACAGGGTGCCTTGACACCAAACATATATTTTAAGAATGACATGAGTAAGGAGGGATCTACGGGATCAACATAACCTTTAGGGTTATAAACAAATGAAAGATCTACGGGACTGAAACGACCCACGGGTCATGATTAGAAAGAAGTTATAAGGACTTCGCCCTAAAGAGGTGAAAGTCTAATCAAAATAGCCCATAAGGCTAAGCGATAAAAGCCTACGGGTTAATTAGATAAAGCGAGGGAATCGGTTGAGAATCCCCGCATAAAACTAAGACTGTAAAAGAATAAATTATGGACTGTCAATATCCTGGTATGGATAATTGACAAAAGTTAAAGAGAAGATCCTAAAACTTCGGTTTTAGTAAGAAATAACGTTTTTACAAACATAAATTCTGATAGGAATTTAAATAGTAAGCATGAAATATACAAGTCTTGACACTGATAGGCGCAAGACGATATATTCTGTCACACCCCCAAATTCCCACCTAGGGTATGTCCCTATTGGAGGTGCAACGATCCAACAAAGAGCCACCAATCATATCAAACACGTATACTGATGTGATAAAATACTCAATTAGAAATAAAGTAATGTTTGTAAGTTTAATCAAAAACCAAAGTGTTAAGCGGAAGCATTAAAGTATGTATGTATCAATAAACCAATCTAGCATAAATGTTCACCAAAACCATGTTCACTCCAGCCGCCTCAGATAGCAAGTCCCCTAGTACTTTCAATGATGACCTACAAGCATGCAAACAAGTGTGTCAGGCTACGCTGGTGAGTTCAAAGTTTTGTTAACGTGTGTAGTTACCAGATATATGTTAAGCCAATTCAACGTTGTGATATGATGCTGTTTATGACTTGTTGAGATACCCTAGGGAGTGTGCCCATATGTATCCGGGAAGTGTGTCCCTTAATAACCTGGAAGTGTGTCCAGTCCCCAATGCCCCTAACCAAGCATTGGTAATGATGCCCAGATAATTAGTTCGCGCCCGTCCTTACGGCCCGGTGCGAGGTATCAAACCTAATAGCGCTATCAACTAATTACCCCATTGCCCTACAGGCAATCCAATAATGATAGATTCCATGTTCAATAACCAATTTAACTGTTTACCCAAGATTCCCTTCCAAATGTTTACTAGTTGTCCCAAACCACCGGGACGCATGCTTGAGAAAAGTGCAGTGAACTCACCTTAGGTTTGCTCGGTAAGTTTAAGCACTTGCTTATCAATTATTCAAACACGTCCTATCACGATTTACCAATGGCAATCAGTTTCACGTTTACATCGCACCACGTATGTTATCACATATCACACAAGTCATGCTCAAGAAATAATCACATCTTCCATGCATGTTCTAACAGTTAACCATGTTACATGTCATTCATGTTAATCAAGTTTATTGTGTCACACACCAACTTACTTCGCACGAACAAAACCCAATTATACTTGCAAGCTTTGGTATACACCATGAAGGTGCACGACTCAATGGACTTACTTAATATAAGTGTGTGACCAATACTCATGGAACGACTCAAGACAATGTGCAGCCCAGGAGAAAACCCAAACCGCGTTACTCGCCCACACCCACTGTTACTCGAAGAAGTGCAGCCCAATACTTGGCTCACTTGGTTTAGCCTAAGGTAGATAAATGTGCTACTTTAATTAAATAACCCAAGCAAGCAGCAACCCATGCGGCCCACATTCAATTTATAATTAACCCAACCATTGTTATATTGATAAATCAACAAGTTTCCACATCGACATTATTTGTTATCCTACCATTCACAAACCATTATTATATTTTAATTTAGACTATTCTGACACAAGCCTCATGCACCTAATCCCTAATACCTATAATCCTATTGGCATGACATCATCAGTAACAATTCGATTTAATTTACATAATTCCAGCAATTCGATTCATGCAAGTTCAAGGGCATATTTTTAAATATCTAATATTCACTAATTTTATCATTCCATATAATCCTAACAGTTCCATATTTCGATCAAGAACCCTACTACATAATTTGTAAGCTTAATACACCACACACAAACAACCTATATCATCAACTCTCAAATCGATTATAACCAACCAAGCACACATTCGGATCAATTAATAACCAACACTAAACAGGTTCTGAACATATAAATTACTAGTGTGTATCACGATTATATCCGCATGCGATCAAACATCAAGACAACTATGTTAATCCGAGTCACCAAAAACAATCAACTTAAACAAGGGATTTAGTATACTAACCACAAAGCTCGACTAAACAGGCTGATCAGATGTAAGATGTTCTTCGAATGAGGGGGGGGGGGGGGGGGGGGGGGTTGCTCTTGAGTTCGTGCGATCAAGAATAACCTTAGGGTTTATAGCTTGTGTTTAAAACTTGACTCCTCATCCAATACGTAAACATAAATAATGAGAATAAGGGTTCTAACCGGGTGGGCTTAAGTCCAATTAACATGGGCTCAAATGCACCTATTAACTATCCGAATGTGCTAAACCTACACACACTAAAATAGTGGAATTGGGCTCGGGTGTGACAATACAGCCCAATAGAAGACATATGTTTTTTTTTATACTAATTATACTAGCCGATAGTAACAAGGTTAAATAAGTATAACGTTTTGACATGTTAAAGGAAAATGACGAGAAGTAAAGATCCCAAGATGAAACGTTACTGACCTTGAAAGTTCGGGTTGTCACATCATTCCCAACTTGAAGGAAATTTCGTCCCGAAATTTAGTACGTAAACACTGAGGAGTGAAGTGGGGAATCAAGAGTGTTGCAGATTTTGCTCAGGTGTGACATCATCCCCAACTTGAAGAGGAATCTCGTCCCGAGATTCACCAGCTTTGCTAGAGTCAGGCTTGTCTTTAGGAAAAAGGTGTGGATACTTGAGCTTCATTTGATCTTCTTGCTCCCATGTGAATTCCGGTCCCCGCCGCGAGTTCCAACGGACTCGAACAATCGGAATACGACTATGCTTGCGTACTTTGACCTCCCTATCCATGAGCTCAATAGGTTCTTCAACAAACTGCAACTTGTCGTCGATCATCAGCTCTTGATATGGTACCGCTAGCGGGTCGTCTGCAAAACACTTCTTCAACTGCGAAACGTGGAAGACATCGTGAACATTACCCAGCTCAGCAGGTAATTCTAGCTTGTAAGCCACTGTACCGATGCGCTCAAGGACTCTAAACGGCCCAACGTAGCGTAGATTAAGCTTGCCACGGTTTCCAAAACGTATAACACCCTTCCATGGTGAAACTTTCAACATAACGCGGTCACCCACTTCGAATACTACCAGCTTGCTACGTTTATCGGCATAGGCTTTCTGACGATCACGAGCTGCGGCCATACGTTTCCTGATCTGAACAATCATTTCTGAAGTTTTTAATACTAGCTCAGGACCTGAAATCTGACTGTCACCCACTTCAGCCCAACAAAGAGGTGAACGACACTTCCTCCCGTTCAATGCTTCAAACGGAGCCGCCTTGATGCTAGTGTGATAACTGTTGCTATAGGAGAACTCAACCAACGACAAATGTTTCTCCCATCCTTTCCCAAAATCAATAACACATGCCCGCAGCATATCCTCTAGTGTCTGAATAGTACGCTCACTCTGACCATCCGTTTGTGGATGATAAGCCGTGCTCATATCGAGACGTGAGCCGAATGACTTATGCATAGCCTGCCATAACTCCGAAGTAAAACGAGGATCTCGATCAGAAATAATAGAAGTCGGCACCCCGTTCCTAGAAACCACCTCTTTAAGGTACACTGCTGCGAGCTGCGAATACTTATCTGTCTCCTTGATTGCTAGAAAATGTGCTGACTTGGTGAGACGGTCGACAATCACCCATACAGTATCGTTCCCAGCCTGTGTTCTAGGTAACCCCGTAAAAAAATCCATAGCGATCTGTTCCCATTTCCACATGGGTATCTCTGGCTGCTGAAGTAGACCCGAAGGCTTCTGGTACTCTACCTTGACCCTAGCACAGGTCAAACACTTACTCACGTAGGTGGAAATAATAGCTTTCATGTTCGGCCACCAATACAAAACCTTGAGGTCCTGGTACATCTTATCAGACCCTGGATGAATAGAATATCGTGACTTGTGTGCTTCGTCCATCACCAGCTCTCGAAGATTACCAAATGAAGGAACCCATATCCGTTCCATGAAGTAGTAGATATCGTCAGACCGTTGCTCGAACTTCTTCTTGTGTAAACCTCGTAATCCTTCAGCTTCGATATTTTCTTCCTTTAATGCTTCAATCTGGGCTGAACGAATCCGAGCAGGCAAATCAGAGTGAATAGTAAGCTGTAGGGCACGAACACGCTTCTGTTTCGGTTCCTTGCGACTAAGAGCATCAGCTACAACATTAGCTTTACCCGGATGATACTTGATAGCACATTCATAATCATTAAAAAGCTCGACCCAACGATGTTGCCGCATATTCAATTCCTTCTGGTCGAAGATATGTTGAAGACTCCTGTGATCGGTATAGATGGTACACCTGGTACCGTACAGGTAATGCCTCCAACTTAAATCCAAAGACCATGGTTTCCATCGTAGGTTGTGATTCGTGCAACTCTTCTTGTAATTCCACTACGTAAGCCATCACTTTCTCATGTTGTATCGGCGTGTAACTGAGAATCTGATTCGAATCATCATAGTATACCACCAGATCACATGTACCCTCGGGTAAAGACAATACCCTGTGCATTGTAGAGTTGAGTTTCAAAAGCTGAAAAGGCGTTCTCCTGTTTTGTCTCCCACGAACACAGCACCCTGCTGTGCTCAAGGGAGTCAAGATGCGCGATCTTCGAAAACCCTGTGATGAATCTACAATAGCATCCACCGAAACCAGGAAATTGTTGTACCCCCGAAGGAATCTTTGGTGTCAATCAGTTTCTAATAAAATGGATCCTAGCACATTCCACGCGTATTCCCACTTTGTTGGTTACATGATCAAATACATTTCTCGAATCTAGATGTTACATTTAGCAAGACTTCGCGCGGAGTGGCTCCTCCCTCAGGAGCTCTAAAACGAGATACATATGCTACCCATGTTGTTCCTTCCTCCTGGAAGCGATTTAAAACTTCATCAAAACACGGTCGATTCATGTGATCCATTAAGCTGCTGGTGTGTTGATTAACCCAACGGTCATGAAATACCAAGTCGCACTGGCCGCATTGCGTTTAATATGTTGTTGTAGGAACATTCTCCCCTCGAACTTCCATCTGGTGATAGCTCACTCGTTAGTCAATCCTCGAATGGGGCTTGACCCTCGTAGCTGGTTGACAGGTTGTTAATACATGATCGAGGCCAACGGTTCTTGACCGCCACCTTGATGAGTTTTCGATAATCAGTACACATACGAAAAGGCGTATCTTCAAAAATATAACTATGGCTCCCCAAAGTGAAAACTAGGTCCTACAAACTCCTCCCCAACTGTTTCTGTAGTTGATTAGACAATTCTTGCAACCCTCCTGGTGCAAGATGGTAAGAGTGCGTGTAGTCAGGGCTGCCCCTGGCGTGAGATCAGGCTGAGATTTCGCCTAACAGTCGTTGAAGTAAACCCGAAAGTTCCTTGGGTAGCACACCGAAAGGAATCACGAATGATTGGTGGATCATCGATCCTCTGTTCCCTTAGCCCTAACATCAGTAACGGTTGCTAGTATAGCGGCGTAATCCCTCCGTAGACACTTCTGGCCTTCATAGCTGAAATGGCGCTATCCTTTGTACCACTCTGACGCTTTAGAACAAATAACGATTTTCCACACAAAATTTTGTCCTCACTGGTGTGTATCTGCGCGATCTCTAGATAACCAATCCACACTAACTACTGTATTGCAACCATCAAGGGTAGTAGAAGGAAGGTTGACGTCGAACACTTATCCCACATGGTCGAGTTTACATCGCAGCGGACATATGAGGTTTCAAGAAACATCAGGGCAAACAGATCGGAGACGAAGTGAACAGCTACCCATCCAAGCTATCGTGTTGCTATTACGCCTGGTATAGTCTATGCCAATACCAAGTGTCCTTCCATGAGCTTCATTTCCAGTGTTGTTTTCGTCACGAGAATTTCCAGTACTGCCGTCGTTCCCTTGGTTGTTGCTGTCTTGATTGACCAACGGCCAATCCATGTGGTAAACGTTTTTCACTCCCATAGTGAGGGCTACTATTACGAGTACCCTGATGTTGTCGTAACTGTTACTTCTGCTTATTGTTTCATGAAGCGGAGTCCTATGATCCTCCACTGACAGGATCCATCTTCTACTGTTCTGTGCCACGTTCTAAGATGCTACTCATTGTGCTGACAGCGGTGCATTCCACACCGTATTCGATTGTCATTACTTACGTTCCGAGTGATTCATAAAAGCTGACTCCCATGAGTCACTGGCAGAGGTTAAAGAGTCGATTGTATTCTATTCGTTGGTGTTCGCTGCCGGTCATCAGAGTCGTCCAATGTTTGAGGTTGGTGAAGTACTACATTTACCCTCTCATCCAACGATGTTGCAAGTTGTCTATGTATTACACAGTCTGTTGCGAGGGCGTTACAGAAATGGTCGTGATTCGAGATTCGAGACGTCAATATGTCAAGTTCCAACAAACGAAGAAAAAATATGGGAAAGATATAGATCGTTCATCGTTGTGCATCACCCCACTCGGGGATGTTCGTATAAGCACCTAGCACTCTACACAGTCCACTAGGCGTTCAGTTGGGTGTTCAGGTAATACTCGATAGCATCGGAATTCGAAAGGTTTCAAAGAAAAAAAATGGAAAGATCACATTCGTGTAGGAGACAATCTCTACTATTTCTCCTATAGGTTATCAGGTTTCGCATCGATCAAATGATAGTTCAGAATGAGATATCACCTTAAAGTCTACAACTTTCAAGTTCACCTACAGTAGGGGAGATTCCCTCTTGCACTCGTTAAGCCTCATTGGGAATTGCATGCACCACGCATTATTATTATGTGTGCACCCATGATAATAAGGCGGTTTGCATGCTCCTCTCGACGCTTCTTAACTTATGTTCGAAGTTTCTCCCACTCCAATCAACACAGGTATGTACTAACAGCAAGACTAGGATTTACAAGATGCAAGTGTTGTGTTATGCTATCGATGTGTCATGATATCTATCTTGTTGTATCGTGCATGCTATGTATATAGATATGTCTACTAAACATGTGATGTATACTGTAACGAGGAACGAACCTTGCAATCTGAAGCTGAGTGTCATGGTCATCGTTTGGATCAATTCGGTTATAGTCTGGTTTTATGAAAACGTTTTAAAACCAAGTTCTCTATAACCAGTGGCTCTGATACCAAACTGTCACACCCCCAAATTCCCACCTAGGGTATGTCCCTATTGGAGGTGCAACGATCCAACAAAGAGCCACCAATCATATCAAACACGTATACTGATGTGATAAAATACTCAATTAGAAATAAAGTAATGTTTGTAAGTTTAATCAAAAACCAAAGTGTTAAGCGGAAGCATTAAAGTATGTATGTATCAATAAACCAATCTAGCATAAATGTTCACCAAAACCATGTTCACTCCAGCCGCCTCAGATAGCAAGTCCCCTAGTACTTTCAATGATGACCTACAAGCATGCAAACAAGTGTGTCAGGCTACGCTGGTGAGTTCAAAGTTTTGTTAACGTGTGTAGTTACCAGATATATGTTAAGCCAATTCAACGTTGTGATATGATGCTGTTTATGACTTGTTGAGATACCCTAGGGAGTGTGCCCATATGTATCCGGGAAGTGTGTCCCTTAATAACCTGGAAGTGTGTCCAGTCCCCAATGCCCCTAACCAAGCATTGGTAATGATGCCCAGATAATTAGTTCGCGCCCGTCCTTACGGCCCGGTGCGAGGTATCAAACCTAATAGCGCTATCAACTAATTACCCCATTGCCCTACAGGCAATCCAATAATGATAGATTCCATGTTCAATAACCAATTTAACTGTTTACCCAAGATTCCCTTCCAAATGTTTACTAGTTGTCCCAAACCACCGGGACGCATGCTTGAGAAAAGTGCAGTGAACTCACCTTAGGTTTGCTCGGTAAGTTTAAGCACTTGCTTATCAATTATTCAAACACGTCCTATCACGATTTACCAATGGCAATCAGTTTCACGTTTACATCGCACCACGTATGTTATCACATATCACACAAGTCATGCTCAAGAAATAATCACATCTTCCATGCATGTTCTAACAGTTAACCATGTTACATGTCATTCATGTTAATCAAGTTTATTGTGTCACACACCAACTTACTTCGCACGAACAAAACCCAATTATACTTGCAAGCTTTGGTATACACCATGAAGGTGCACGACTCAATGGACTTACTTAATATAAGTGTGTGACCAATACTCATGGAACGACTCAAGACAATGTGCAGCCCAGGAGAAAACCCAAACCGCGTTACTCGCCCACACCCACTGTTACTCGAAGAAGTGCAGCCCAATACTTGGCTCACTTGGTTTAGCCTAAGGTAGATAAATGTGCTACTTTAATTAAATAACCCAAGCAAGCAGCAACCCATGCGGCCCACATTCAATTTATAATTAACCCAACCATTGTTATATTGATAAATCAACAAGTTTCCACATCGACATTATTTGTTATCCTACCATTCACAAACCATTATTATATTTTAATTTAGACTATTCTGACACAAGCCTCATGCACCTAATCCCTAATACCTATAATCCTATTGGCATGACATCATCAGTAACAATTCGATTTAATTTACATAATTCCAGCAATTCGATTCATGCAAGTTCAAGGGCATATTTTTAAATATCTAATATTCACTAATTTTATCATTCCATATAATCCTAACAGTTCCATATTTCGATCAAGAACCCTACTACATAATTTGTAAGCTTAATACACCACACACAAACAACCTATATCATCAACTCTCAAATCGATTATAACCAACCAAGCACACATTCGGATCAATTAATAACCAACACTAAACAGGTTCTGAACATATAAATTACTAGTGTGTATCACGATTATATCCGCATGCGATCAAACATCAAGACAACTATGTTAATCCGAGTCACCAAAAACAATCAACTTAAACAAGGGATTTAGTATACTAACCACAAAGCTCGACTAAACAGGCTGATCAGATGTAAGATGTTCTTCGAATGAGGGGGGGGGGGGGGGGGGGGTTGCTCTTGAGTTCGTGCGATCAAGAATAACCTTAGGGTTTATAGCTTGTGTTTAAAACTTGACTCCTCATCCAATACGTAAACATAAATAATGAGAATAAGGGTTCTAACCGGGTGGGCTTAAGTCCAATTAACATGGGCTCAAATGCACCTATTAACTATCCGAATGTGCTAAACCTACACACACTAAAATAGTGGAATTGGGCTCGGGTGTGACAATACAGCCCAATAGAAGACATATGTTTTTTTTTATACTAATTATACTAGCCGATAGTAACAAGGTTAAATAAGTATAACGTTTTGACATGTTAAAGGAAAATGACGAGAAGTAAAGATCCCAAGATGAAACGTTACTGAGGGGGGTAGACTTGTAACACCCCGAAAACGGGTTTGGTAATCAAACCACATTAACGCTACAGAACGGGTAAAATACAGTAAGTGGTAAAACTTACCCGGTAAATTAGGGGATTTAAATAAATGAATCTAATATATATTAAAAGGATGAGAAATGCTTTGAGAAATCAAAAGTATATAAAAGGGCCCGAGTTGACGGGACTTAAAAAAAAAATAAAACGGATTATGAACAAGATAAAGCAACTGGGAATAAATGACCTAGTTAGTCATAAGTCTTATGGTAATAAGACAATTTGTTAAAAACACGCTATATGCAACTTGGTAAAGTGTAGGGACCAAAGGTGACAAACTTGAAACAAGTTTGTATTAAATAAAACATTTAACACCAAAACACACACTTTAAGTGTGTGTTCTGGTCGTAAATCGCAGGAGAGCCAGGGAGTTCTATGCTCAAACCCTAAACTTCAAGAATTCACCAAATTGAAAGGGGAAATCAAGCCCAAATCGAAATCCAAGCACAGATTATTGATCCTCATCACGAGAGGATTACAAGGTATGCAAAATTTCATGAAAACTCTCAACTTGAAATTCTCATGAAATTGGAATAATCTGAAACTATGGTTGCATGTGTGTCTTATGATGATTTAGGAACAACTATAGTGTCTAGGGACAAACCCTAGACAAATACGAGTTGAAATCATGTGAAATTTTAGTAAAATCCATGATCACCATTGTAGGTGATTAGAAGGTTATGTAGATTTTAGTAAACACTAGGAAATTGGGTGATATTCTAGTGTAATTTGACAATTGTGAAGTGACTTCAGAATTATAGAAGCTAACAACTTTGTAAGAAGGTTGATTTATGTGAAATTAGGGCTAAGAGATAAGCTAGAAACTTGATAAATAAACATGTAAATTTCTGCCCATAAAGTGTTTGTTGAAATGCCTCAAAGAAGGCCCGAAATTAGAATTTTTGTAGTTAAAACATCTAATGGTGATGTTTTGGCTATTATGCAAAATGTGATTAAAAAGAGTTCTAAATGTGATAAACGTGGTTAAAACGGTGGCCTAAAGATAACGCCTACCGGGTAATTAAAGAATGCTAAAACCAGTTGATGAACTCGAATATGCAATTAGTATACTAATGGGCATTTGACTTTTAAAAAGTCAAACTGACCTATAATACGATAAATGGTAATTTTGATATGAAATGCGTAAGGTGGAATAATCGTATTAAATTATGATTAAACTAACCACCTTGAAAACGATGATGATAGTTTGACGCGTAACAAGCTAGGTGGAAGCTTGATGAGGGAGCGGGTCAAACGAATCAAGAAGGAAAGGAAAAGCGTAGTTCGGATGCGAGGTAAGTAAAGCTTACGCCCCTTTTTATTATTTACAAATGACATGATTGCAAGTATAGTATATGAATGCTACTAAGTGGTTGGCATATGATGTTCCGACACGAATCAATGAGAGTCGGAACGAAGGAAAATGGTAAGAAATCATAAGTTATGGACAAGGGGTAAAATGGTAAATTAGTCATGTAGTGACGAACAAACAAAAACGATTTTAAGTAAAACGAGTACAAGGAAAACCGGGATAGGTTTAAAGGGGATGAAATGGTACTTAAATACCATCTCATACGGACAAATGGTCAATTTGACTAAATAGGTCAATTGGTGTGGGTAACGCCATTTGACAATAACATTTGATAATTGCTTGTTGAGTTTTGTAATCACAGGAAATAACATAAGCTTGCGTTGCTTTAACTATAAGGGTTTAAAGCAAAAGTTAAGTAAACGGGTCAATACTTTGACCCGAGCCAGGTACGTATAACTAAGCTTTTTGGTTAAACATACAATTTTGGTCAAAATATTTAGTGAAAGTCCTTCGCCGTGAAGTGAGGGACTAAAGTTGACCAAAACATCCTTGAAGGGTATATTGGGCAAACGACTTATAGGGGTCGTTTAGGAACTTGCATATATATTATGGAATCATTAGACATGAATAAAGGTCATAGGAATGCACATTCGCGGGTCAAATGCTCAAAAGTGGTCATTTGCGTAAAATGATCAACCGATGGGTAAAAATTGGAAAAAGAGGTTCATTATGTTAAATCCACCACAAAATAGTTGTGGTGGAATATTGGTAGTTAATTAGATATGGAACTTTTGTAGCGACACAAGAAAGGCACAAGTTCTAGGCTAAAACGCATAACTACCCTTAACGGGTCAAAATAAGCATACGAGCGAAAGCGGGTTTAAATGGTGTAATAAACCTATGATTAGAACCTAATATAGTAGGTAACATTAATTTGAAGAAGTGTATGAGATATAGGAATCAAATAAATACGTTTGTTTGATAAAATGCATAAATGGGTTAAAATTCGGTAAAAAGGTAACGAGTCGAAGGATAGAGGTCTCAAAATTTCTTATGTTGGATGTAGGATTTTAACTCCATAAGATGGAGGATTAAATTACGGACGCGTAGGAAAAAGAATCGGGTAAAACGGATCAATAACGAAGAAGTTATGGCCGTTTCCGTGAAATCAGGTCGTGCTGAGTATGTACAGCATCAGCTGAAGCAAAAGGCTGTGAAAACAGGGGCTAGGCGTGACGCCTAGGCCCTTGGCGTCACACCTAGCCCCCAAACTCCGAAAATTGTTATTTTTTGTCATTTTTAACCCCTGTACTTGTTTGAACTTAATATTTGACTATCAAAACTAACTTTTAAGTTGGTTTTGATCATAGGTGAATGCCATGAGTGCACGGATGAAGATCAAGCGACGAGCAAGAACCGAACACGATCACGAAATAAGCTTCCGCACTATGTATCGTTATTATGTTAAATGACGAACGTACACATGATATGTTGTATACTTTTAAATTGTAAATTTTTTTTTAATAAACCCGAAATTTTCCAATGCATATGTAATCTTAATTACATGATTGTTTTTCGTAAATGATACGTAAAACCTCAATTATACAGAACGGGTGTTACAAGTTGGTATCAGAGCCTTGGTTTAAGAGATTCAAGTATGGTGGGAAAACTATGCTTGGACTTAAACCTTATGCTCTTGATAAAGATTAGTGTTCGGTTCGAAGCTTGATCGCAAATCCGGTAAGTACAAGTATGTTAATACTTTTTTTATTATTTACTATAAAAAGTTACATTTATATGACACGTGTAATACACGAAGTTTTTAAAAATATAAAGTTTTAGCATTTGCTATGTAAAATTAGATTTATTCAACACGTGTAAGAGCATTCACATCCAAACCATCAAATTATACATACATTCCACTAAAAAACAACTCCTATATAAATATATTTCCACTAAAAACAAATACTTTTTCTCTCTCCTTTCAATTAAATAATATTATCATTACATTTTTCTCTCACTTCCACTCACAACCACTTTCAAAATATATTAAAAAATTATAACGGGTGAACAGTGCCCCCCCAATATACAGATGAACAGTAACATTTTCTCTCTCCTCTACTCACAACCACTTTTTATACCCTTTATAATATAAAAACCCCTCCTCACATAATTTGATGGTTAGAATGTGAATGCTCTAATACACGGGGTTTTTAAGGATACAATTTTTTTTTTTATTATTTGGTAGATTTTTAAACTCGACTATACACGGTTTTTTTAAAGATACGACGCTTTTAGTATTTAATATACAAAATTACATTTATTTAATATGTGTAATTCATATGTTTTTTTAAAGCTATAACTCTTTTTTAGATCTATTCAACACGTGTAACATACGAGGTTTTTAAGGACATGATATTTTTATTATTTGGTAGATTTATTCAACCCGATTATACACGGGTTATTTAAAGATACGACGTTTTTAGTATTTAGTATACAAAATTACATTTATTTAATCTGTATAATACATATGGTTTTTAAAGGCCACTTGGGCTGTGGCCCAGTGGTAAGTAGTCAAAGACTACTTTGGGGAACTCATGTTCGAACTTGGTTAGGGGTGTTATAAAAGGGGGATATAATTTGTTGTTCAAAAAAATGGTTTTTAAAGATATAACTATTTTTTTATTATTTGATATATAAAATTACATTTATTTAACCCGTACAATATAAGGAGTTCATAAAGATATATTTTTTTATTATTTAATATATAAAATTACATTTATTCAACCCGTTTAATACACGGGGTTCTAACCTAGTGGAACAATATAAGAAACTTTAATGATTTTATAAAGAAAAAAAAGATTGAGTGAGTTGGGTGGGAGAAATATGAAAGTTGGTTATATTTCTATAAAGTTACCCCAAAAATAGAAGAAGAAGTGTGATTTTATATAAGCAAACTTGATTAACATAACTAACAACGTTGAGTTTTGTAATTTTGTCTTTCATGTCAAAAGAAAAAACAAAATGAAAGAGTAAAACTATGAATTTGACGTTTTCGTTTTAACTTTGAAGTACACATGATAACGATTGCTAAGGGGTGTGATAAGAAAGTTGATCGATAATTATGAATATGAAGATTGACTAAGTTTATTTTTCTCATAGCACATTTAATTTTTCTTTCAATAAAATTATTAAATATGACCTATGGACATTACGATGAAATTTTTGTCAACGTATCAAAATCATGACATGTGTCATCCATGACGTGTAGTTTTTACTCAGACTAACTGACTAAGCGGTATGGGGGCCGGCTTAGGCCAGGCGCCGGTCCCCCACACCGCCCCATCCCGGCTTGACCGGCAGCCCACGCTCGAACTCGACGGGCCATGGTTTCAAACATTAGCCGTTACAACGGCTAGTTTTTAAATAAATAAAAAAAAAACTATTTCACTTTAAATATATACCACTTTCAGTGGCGGACACAGAATTTTTTTTGCTGGGGGTGCGGACGAGGTGTTCAATCATATTTTCAAGGGGTGCGGTCGGGTTTTTTTTACCTAAAATATACACTAATTTTTTTTTCATGGGGTGCGGCCGCCCACCCTGGCCAAAGCCTAGGTCCGCCCATGACCACTTCCATCCATTTTTTATACCATTCTCATCCATTTCTCTCCATTCTTCTCCCATTCTCATCCATTTTTATAAAAAAACACTCCCATTTTTTTTTATACCAATGGCATCTAATTCTTGGTGGTCCTCGTCTTCTTCGGACGAAGAGGAGATGTTTTTCGCAAACGCTGTGGTAAAGACGGCGCATATTCTTTTGGAGGAGGAAGAGGAAGAGGAAGATGGCTCGTCTGAAAACGTTATTACCAGACGAATACGGATTAACAGAGACCGCCAAGGTTTGTCAGTAATAAATTTTATATATTTATATATTTCCTCGTATTTATATATTTTTTACGACAGGAGCGCACGAGAAATTGGTTAACGATTATTTTTCGGATGCACCCCTTTACAACGCCGACACTTTCAAACGAAGGTTCCGAATGAGTCGCCGTTTATTCACACGGATTGCTGATGATTTGGCGGGGCTACACCCGTTTTTCACTCAACGACCCGATGCTCGGAATTATGAAGGGTTCACCACGTTACAAAAGTGTACTGCGGTCATTCGCCAACTGGCGTACGTGACAGTGGCCGACGCTTTGGACGAGTACTTACAGATGTCGACAAGAACTGCGCGGGAATGTTTGTATCGGTTTTGCCATAATGTGGTGAAACTGCATAGCAAACAATATTTGCGGAAACCAAACGCGTATGATGTTCAACAGTTGTACCAAGCTCATGAAGCAAGGCACGAGTTTCCGGGAATGCTTGGTAGCATTGATTGTATGCATTGGGCGTGACATAACTGCCCGACTGCGTGGCGAGGCCAATACACGCGAGGTGATCACGGCTATCCAACCTTAATACTTGAGGCCGTGGCGTCACAAGATTTGTGGATCTGGCATTCTTTCTTTGGGCTCCCTGGTTCACTCAACGACCTCAACGTGCTATACCAATCGGCGATCTTTAGCGATGTCGTTAATGGAATCGGTCCGGACACCCGTTTTACAGTTTCAGGGGTTGAGTATAGACGCGGGTATTATCTTGCTGACGGAATATATCCGTCTGGGTCTACAATTGTCAAGACTATTTCATTTCCCGAGGACGAAAAAAGGAAAAAATTCGCCAAGCGTCAAGAAGCTGCAAGAAAAGACATCGAACGTTGTTTTGGTGTTTTACAAAAAAAAAGGGCCATCCTTGAACAACCGGCACGTGCATTTACACCGAAGAGGTTGCGCCTTTGTATGTACGCTTGCATTTTGCTCCATAACATGATTATTGAAGACGAAGGTCGGACGATTTGTGAGTATGATGAGAATGCATCTTACGGGAATACTGTCCCGGTAGATCCGACGCAACAGGATTTAAACTCCTTCGCGCTAACCAACGACTTCATGCATGCAAACTTTCAACAGGATTTGGTAGAACATACATGGAACAACGTAAACGTCGGGGACAGTGACGGAGACGGAGACGAGTAGTGTAATTTTTTATTTTTAGGAAATGTTTTTTATTTTTATTTTTATTTTTAGGAAATGTAATTTTTTTATGTTATGAAATGAATTTATTAATGTTGTTTTATGTTGTATTTTTTAATTTTTATAAAGTTAATAAAAAAAACTTAGAAAATTATAAAATAATAAGGTGGGGTAGCTCCATCCTCCACCCCCTCAAAAGTGAAGGAGACCCATCCCCCACGAGCCGGTGATGTGGCGCCTACGTGGTGGCCCATCCTCGTGGGAATGGGCCTCACCATACCCTTTAGTCTCAGTGAGTCATCATCAAACACAATTTTACCTAACAAGGACAAGTATCGTAATCGAGTTTGTTCAAGTTGTGTCTGTATAATTTACGTATTGTGTCTAAACATGTCACGTGTGATTGTTTTATTGATTTAAAATGTGAATTTTTATGGTTACAAACATGGTTGTAAAACAAGGTCTCCAAGGCCGAGTACTCTCTGAGTAGTCGCTACAAGGTAGGCTGCCGATGCGACCTTTCTTCAACTCCGACTAATTATTCGGAATCGATAAAATGCGGTCAACATTGGCCAAAATCGGATCTAGTAGGTCAACTCGGGCCGAGTTTGACTTAAAATAAATAAACCATAATTTCTATGCCTATAATATTAAAGAATAAATATCCATTTCACGTATTTTGTTATAAATATTAGTAAATTTATGTTATCTGACATACATTTAATTTCCGAAAATTAATTTCTTTATAATTTGGCATGTCCGAGTACTCCCCGTGTACTCTCCGCCTAGGCCGAATACTCTCAACTCCCTAGTCGACCGACTAGGGAGCGCCTAGCGACTTTTACAACCATGGTTACAAATAGTTTAGTGAATGTTCATTGGAATGATTTTGAAGGCAACTTATTTATTTTCGTGATTTTACGAGTGAGCGTTGAAAAATTTCAGTTTAACTAAATTGCAAGCATAAGACGACAAACGGTTGTCCACTCCACAGTCACAGAAGACGTGTGCCATGACGAAAGCCTCCCAAACGAACAAAACCCCTTCATCAATTTGTTTTCGGTTTTCATAATTATTATTTAACTTTGTCTATATTGCCCCCTCTGCAATTTGCATAGCCACTTTCCCTCCTTTCGTATCCCTAAACAGTAAACACCACTACCGATCGATAATTCCTTTTTCACATTCATAATTGGTAAACATATCACATGATTCACATCTACTAATCATACCACCAGTGGCGGATCTTGCCCGTTGAACCTGTCAGGGCCGAAAGACACGGGCACTAAAATTAGCACTACGTCCGAAAAACTTGCCAGGGCCGAACATAGTATATATACAAAATTTTGATCGAAATGCGGAAAATTAGCACTACGGCCGAAAAACTTGCCAGGGCCGTGGCCCTGCCACGGCTCCACTAAAATCCGCCCTGCATACCACCAAACTTACTATTAGATATATGGATGATAAACAGCATAGAAGAACTTTAGATAGTGTTTTTGTTTCTTAACCTTTATGATCATATTATGTATATGTATATATTATTATTTACGAACCACCATTTTATTTAACTAATGCGATTAGAAAATTTCCTTTCCTCGGTGTTTTATCGTAACTTAACTTCTTGATTTTTTGTTGTTGACCTTGTCTATTGATTTTCATTTAATGATTAGCTTTATCTAAGAAATAAAGTTTTTATTTTTTTTTTCTTTCTAAATTTGTTCACACGTAGCATAGTTGATCCGATGCTAGATCGTATGTTATCTCATCAAGCTCTTTGTATTTTGACTTGTTCTTTGAATTTCGCTTTGTCGGGGCTGAGCAAACTTTGTACGATTGATGATCGTCACGTTTGAACAATGCATATTTGATGCATCGTGTTTCTTATATCAACCAAGTTTTCTTTTTAATTGTTTAGTTTTATTTATTTTGACATTTGTTGTTGGTGAGATATCATATGAACATGTCTATGTATCATATGTTTGTATATTTTACTATTATCAAAGATAAAAAAACGTATTTTACAATACATACTGTATGTACTATAAGTTAATTGTTGTAAATAAAATAAAATTAAACATATATATATATAGGACAAAGATCCGTTAGAAACCACCCTTTATTGCGAGAACCGCGAGAACCAGTGTGAACACAAACAATAATTACTAAAAGAAATCTAAAAAACACCCAAAAATTTTTTTTACTATTTTTTTTTGAAAAATCGCTATATTTTGTTAATAAAAAAAATAAAAAAATTTCAAAAAAAATAAAATAAAATAAAATAAAATAAAAAAATTCGAGTAACAGTTATCCATGCACATGTGCATATGTATCATTTCTTTGTCAAATTCCGTAATTCATTACAAATAATAGTCAATTGCACTTTCATTTAGACTACCACGTGTAATACACTACTTTTTACGTTAACAATGTTAGAAATGCACATATGCATCTATATGTATCAACATGAAATAAGGTGATTTGGTACACTACTTTCTCTTTCATCTATCATTCCATCCATAATACACAAGTATGCACAGGTGCATTTTTGTCATTTCTTTGACAAATTCCGTAATTCATTACACATATTAGACAATTGCACTTTCATTTACACTACCATATGTAATACACTAATTTTTACATTACCAATATTATAAAAGCACATGTGCATTTATATGTATCAACATGAAATAAGGTGTTTTGGTACACTACTTTGAATACACTTTCCATTTCATCTATCATACCATCCATAATACACTACCATTAACTCCTACCATCCATAATACAATACCATTACCTCCTACCATCCATAATACAATATCATTAACAATATTTTCACTTTATTACATGTATGTAAACACCATTTATACCATCCAATCAACATATTACATCAAAAATTGACAACTATAACCAAACCATCAACCACTAGATATAACTAACAAAAAAACATGTATATGAGCCTACTTCTCCATTCAAAATCACAAACTTTTTGTACCAAAACACGTTATATCATGGTTATACCTAATGATGCACATGTGCATTTTGAATATTGGTAATGTAAAAAGTAGTGTACTACTAATGGTATTGTAAATTAAACTGCAATTGTCTATTCCTAGGGCTGTAAACGAACCAAACGTTCGGCGAACAGTTCGTGAACCGTTCGGCGGGAAGTTCGTTTGTGTTCGTTCGTTTATTAAACAAACGAACACGAACAAGAAATTTCGTTCGTTTAGTTAAATGAACAAACATGAACAGAGGTTGCGTTCGTTCGTTTATGTTCGTGAACGTTCGGTAACATGTTCGCTTGTTTTCGATAGTTCGTTAGTGTTTTTAGTTTTTATATTTATTTAAATATATCAAAATTCTGACAAATTAACTATCTAATAAGTGTTAGTGTATTATATATTCTGTTCATGAATGATTGTTTGCGTTCGTTTGTTTTCATTTGTGTTCATGAACATTAGTTTGTGCTCATTTGTGTTCGTCAACATTCGTTGCCTAAAATTAACAAAAAACACAAACGAACACGAACAACTTTATTTCCTTAACAAACGAACACAACCATAAAATCCCGTTCGATAAGTGTTCGTGAACGGTTCGCGAACACATATATTTTTTAACAAACGAACACGAACAAGGTCTTGTTTGTGTTCGTTCGGTTCGTTTACAGCCCTATCTATTCCTGATAACGTATTACTGAATTTGTTGAAGTAATGATACATATGCACATGTGCATGGATAACTGTTACTCGAAAAAAAAAAGTTTTTATTTTTTTATTTTTATGGTAACGAAATATAGCGATTTTTTTAAAAAAATATTAAAAAAAATAAAAAAAAATTTTGAGTGCTTTTTTGATTTTTTTTAGATTTTATTTTGTGTTCATATTGGTTCTCGTGGTTCTCGCAATAAGGGTGGTTCTCGCATGAACCTTACCCTATATATATATATATATATATATATATATATATATATATATATATATATATATATATATATATATATATTGGGCCAGGATCATTTCAGAACCATAAATATTTACAGAACTCGCAGAACTCCTAATAAACAATCTTTTTATTTATATATTTTTATGTTTAGGATAATTTTATCATTTATTATGTGTATTTTTACGATTACATACATGTTAAGAGTAATTTTATCATTTTTTATATGTAATTTTATAATTACACATATGTAAACTAGTTTTTTTACATATATGTAATTAGTTATGACACATATATATAATTTTGGCAATTAAACGTATGTAAACTACTTTTAACATGTATGTAATCAAAGAAATACATATAATAGATGATAAAAAGATCCTAAATACAAAAACTTAAATATAAAATGATTGTTTATTAGGAGTTCTGAAAGTTCTGTAGTTATTTAGAGTTCTGAAATGAACTCAACCCTATATATATATAACATTAAGGTATTTAAGGTTAATCAGTTTTAGATTTAGCGACTTAGTCATAATATTACTTCAGTTTAAACGTCTTCCCTAAGAGCTTAGTTCAAAGCACATAAAACTAAAGTTGTCTAAATCTCTTAAAGCAACAATTCAAACACACCTACTATCTTCATCTTAAGGGACATGATATTAGCTCACACATCTAAATTGGCATTGTTGTTAGACATAAGCTAAGAGATTACGATGTTGACAAAACAACAATTCAAGCACACCTGTTGTCTACATCTTTGTGGGACATCACATTAGCTCACTCGTCTAAATTGGCATTGTTGTCATGGTTGCAAAAGTCGCTAGGCGGTCCCTAGTCGGATTCGGGAGTACTCGGGAAGTACTCGGCTTAGGCGGAGATTACTCGGGGAGTAATTGGCCTGGGAGAAGAGTACTCGTGCCTCGGCAACCTACCTTGTAGCGAGTACTCGGGGAGTACTCGGAGCCTAGACGGGACTTTTACAACCATGATTGTTGTAAACATAACCTAAGAGATTACGATGTTGATAAAACAACAATTCAAACACACCTGTTGTCTACATCCCTGTGAAACAAGATATTAGCTCACTCGTTTAAATTATTGTTATTAAACATAACCTAAGGGGGCGTTTGGTTTGCAGGAATTCAATGGAATTTAAGGGAATTAGAATCTGAATTCCACCTCTTACCATGTTTGGTTCAAAAAATTTGTTGAAATTGGAATCTCAATTCCAATATTCATGTGTTTGGTTGACAATGGAATTGGAATTGGAATTGAAATTAGACATGAATTCCTTCAAATTCATTTAATTAATGGAATTCAAAATCCTTCCTATATGTGAAGGAATTAAAGTAAATTCATTGAAATCTTCGACCGTTTCGACCCATACCGTTTCAATCTGAACCATCACAAACTGTACCATTTCGAATTTCGACATGTACCGTTTCGAATCAAACCGTTTCAATCTGAACACCTAGTTACTAGTAGGCTACAAACCCCTTAATATCTTTGCATTCTCGGGGGCAAATTTGGCATTCTTGATTGTTGATGGGGATACCCAGTAAACTATGGATAGCAAAGGGGCTATTTCGTGTAACACAACAAACACATAATTCATATATATGCCTAATGCCATACAGATACAACCATATACTCTGCATATAATCTGCCGTCTGAATACAACATACTCTTTGCAATTTTACAAACCCACTTTTCATTTCTCAAAGAAATACAATAATAACCACATTTTCCGTCGACGAAGAGCGGTTTGTATTCATCCGATTTCAATTTCATTACATTTAATTTGTAAGCATAAAGCTCTTCTTCTTCATCATCACTGTTCATCTTCTAACTTCTAAATTTAATTGACGTGTTTTATTCGTAAAATCAAGAGAAAACAATCTATGTTACTGTTATATCACTCCAGCTTTTCCAATGTCAAGTGGTTTATAATAATTTTAATTTGTAATTTTACAACTAGAATTGTTGGATCACGATTCACGACTTCGGCAAGATGCTGTAAACTGTTTTTTTTTTTCTGTATATTTTTCTATTTTTTTTCTTTTGTTTTGTAGTAAATAAATAATAAATAATTGGGGTGTGGTTTATACTATATTATTGATGTTAGATTTCCTAGTTATATTTATTATCTTTTGGCGTCATCATGTCACTTTCGGTTATATATTCTTATCATCAGGTCGCTCCACGTGTGTAATCACACCAAAATAAACATATATCATTATTATTATCGTAATATTTTAGAGGAAAAGTTGAAGTTTGATTTGTATTCTTAGTGTTTTACTGGGTTTTGATTTCAGGTTAAAAAAGAAAAAAAAAACAAAGAAGAAATCAAGTGGAGGCTGAGGTCTTGTTGCTACCCCTTTGCCATTATTCAGGTATTTGTCATTGTTATTTGGTTATTCCAAAACCCTGTATTTTGTTTTGTAAATTCAGTATGTGATCAAAGAATCATGTGTTCTTGGGGTGTTTCAATTTGCATCTCTACAGTGAACATGTGATATTGAATGAAAGTACATGAGGGCTGAGGCCAACCAATAACTTGTTTTTGGGTAAAAATAACTCATAAAAACAACCACCACAATAATAAAAATGGATAGTATAGTAGTGTTTTGTTAACTACTGGTTGTTTCTTTCAGTCCACATATATTTACTTTTACATATATTTACTTTTATGATACTGTTGTTGAGATTTATACATGTCTTTTTTAATTTGGCATTTTCAGTTTTGAGAGGGCAAAGAGGGTAGTGAAAAAAAGGCAAGATGGCTGATCTATGGAGTTCATTTTGCGGGTGTTCAAACATTACTGACAAGAATTGTGATTCAGATGTGATTTTCATCACAAATCCATCTTCGTGTATGAATCATTTTCTGGTCATTTGTTTCGATGTAGTGCTCCTGGTAATGTTGCTCATCAACATGTTTTACAAGTCACCATCAAAATCTACTGGAAGAGCATCTTACTTCCAAAGAAAAACAGGTTTGCAGTTAGTTTGCATGATCTTTAACGGTTTACTGGGAACTCTCTACTCATGTTTGGACATTTGGACATTGAAGACCACAATAAGCACAAAGCACACTGCTCTTCCTTTGCATCAATGGATACTTTTCTTGTTCCATGGATTAACATGGTTAGCGGTCTCGCTAACAGTAAGCCTGTTAGGAAAACGTTTTCCAAAAACGCCCCTTCGGCTTCTGTCAATAACTGCCTTTATGTTTTCTGCAATTTTTGTCATTTTCTCTATAGTATCTTCGATTGATAACAAAACGGTGTCAGTCAAGATAGCTCTGGATTTAACATCTTTCCTAGGAGCAGCTTTACTATTGGCATGCGCATACAAGGGCTACAACTATGAAGAAACTGATGAGAACAACCTTTATACCCCTCTAAACGGTGAGAGCGAGGGCATCAAAGAAGGCTATCATGACAGCCTTACCCCTCTAGAGAAAGCGGGTTTTCTCAATGTCATGTCGTTTTGGTGGTTAAATCCGTTGATGAAAACGGGTAGTGAGAAGACCCTTGAAGAAAAAGATATGCCCAAATTGTGCAATGAAGATAGAGCAGAATCATGCTATGTGGCTTTTGTAGACCAGTATAACAAACAGAAACATTTGCATCCATCACCCTCAATTTTGAGGACAATCGTGATGTGCAATATGAGAGAGCTTCTAACATCTGGATTCTTTGCATTGATGAAAATAATTACAGTTTCTGCAGGTCCTCTTTTTCTCAAAGCTTTCATAAGGGTAGCTGAGGGTGATGAAAGTTTTAATGGTGAGGGGTACGTGTTAGCTATAGCACTTTTCTTTTCTAAAATACTAGAATCGTTGTCGCAACGACAATGGGATTTTAGGTGCAGAGTTATTGGTATAAGAGTTAGATCGTTACTTACATCAGCAATTTATCAAAAACAACTGAAGTTATCTAATGCTGCCAAAATTACACATTCGGCTGGTGAGATAATGAATTATGCAACTGTGGATGCTTATAGAATTGGGGAGTTTCCCAATTGGTTACATCAAAGCTGGACAACAGTTCTCCAGCTTTTATTTGCACTCTTGATTCTTTTACAAGCTGTTGGTTTGGCTACATTTGCATCTCTGGGAGTCATCATATTGTCAGTCCTTTGCAATATGCCACTTGCTAAACTGCAACACAAGTTTCAGTCAAAATTAATGGTTGCACAAGATGAAAGGCTTAAAGCAGTTTCTGAGGCACTTGTGAATATGAAAGTTTTGAAACTTTATGCATGGGAAATTCATTTTAAGGGTGTGATTGAAAAACTTAGGGAAATTGAGCTTAAATGGTTATCAGCTGTTCAGCTTCGAAGAGCTTATAACAGCTTTCTTTTTTGGTCATCACCTCTTTTGGTCTCAACTGCTACTTTTGGGGCTTGTTATTTTATCGGGATTCCATTAAATGCGAGCAATGTTTTCACATTTGTGGCAACTTTACGTTTGGTTCAAGATCCTATTAGAACCATCCCTGATGTTATTGGGATTATTATTCAAGCGAAAGTAGCTTTTTCGAGAATCTTGATTTTTCTCGAGGCACCTGAGCTGGAGAGTGCTCATGTGAGGCAGAAGGTAAGCAAGGAGGGTTTGGATTACAATATTTTTATTGATTCGGCGAGTCTATCATGGGATGGGAATCTGGTAAAGCCTACCCTACGGAAGATTAATTTGCGGGCTCGATTGGGTCAAAAGATTGCTATCTGTGGAGAGGTGGGATCGGGGAAGTCCACGCTTTTGGCGGGAATTCTTGGAGAGGTTCCGATAATCGAGGGAACTGTAAGTATTTCTTTTTGCATGTTTTTTCTTTCTTATAGCTAATGACTAGTCTTGTTATCATTTGCCTGAATATGTCAGCTTCGAGTATATGGGAGCATTGCATATGTTTCTCAGTCTGCTTGGATTCAGACAGGAAGTATACGTGACAATATTTTGTTTGGGTCTGAGATGGATGATCAAAGATACCAAGAAACACTCAAGAAGTGTTCTTTGGTGAAGGATCTTGAGCTGCTACCGTTTGCTGATCTTACAGAAATAGGAGAAAGAGGTGTTAATCTCAGTGGTGGACAAAAGCAAAGAATTCAACTTGCTCGTGCTTTATATCAAGATGCTGATATCTATTTGTTGGATGATCCATTTAGTGCTGTGGATGCACATACTGCTTCCAGCTTGTTTAACGTAAGTTGATTTACAAAATAATATATTTAGACTTAGTTAGACCTGTTTCCTTTTAAGCTTTGATTATACCAAGCGTAACCTAAATCATTCCATTTATAAGTAATTGGTCATATTGTCATACCAAACGTAACTTAAATCATCCCATTTATAAGTAACTGGTCATATTGTCATATCTGCTTTTAGTTAATTATTTCTAGTTTTATGTCTAAATCGTCACTTTGCTTGAAATTTTGTAGGAATATGTTATGGAAGCGCTTTCGAGGAAGACGGTTTTGCTTGTAACTCACCAAGTTGATTTCCTTCCTGCATTTGATTCTGTTCTGGTGAGTTAGTTGACATGTACTCTATTGTGCTTGTAACGCACACGATTTACACAGCGGAGCCCTAAGTTGACATGTACTCTATCGCGTAATTATGGGTGGCTGCCCTATTTACACAGCAACTATGTGTACCATTTTATCGCGTATTATTTATTATATGTGTTTTACAGTTAATGTCAGATGGGGAAATCCTAGCAGCTGCACCTTACAATCAACTCATGGCATCGAGCCAAGAATTTCAAGATTTAGTGAATGCACACAAAGAAACCGCAGGTTCCGAAAGACTTGCAGAGGTTACTTCTTCCACAAGGAAGATTCCTTCAATTAAAGACATTAAAAACACTATAACAAGCAAAATATCTGAAAATTCAGATAACGGCCAACTGATCAAAAAAGAAGAAAGGGAAGAAGGTGACGCAGGTTTCACACCTTACATACAATACCTAAGTCAAAACAAAGGCTATGTGTTCTTCTCCATTGCTGCATTTTCACACGTCGCCTTTATAGCATGTAACGTGTCTCAAAACTCATGGATGGCTGCAAATGTGGAGAATGATGATGTTAGCACTCTGAAACTAATCGTGGTTTATCTAGTTATTGGGGTTGTAGCAATAGTGTTTCTGCTCGCTAGATCACTCTTCACAGTTGCATTGGGACTACAGTCATCAAAATCTATATTTTCACAGCTGTTAACCTCGCTATTTCGTGTGCCTATGTCGTTTTATGATTCAACCCCTTTGGGTAGGGTGCTAAGCAGGGTATATGTTACTAAAATCATCTCTGATGTTATATTTTTTGAATTGAGGTGGCGGGCTAACATGTATTTTGGCTTTCATTATTTTGTAGGTCTCGGTTGATTTGAGTATTATTGATCTTGATATTCCGTTCAATTTCCTATTTGCTGTTGCTGCCACAACAAATTTCTATACGAACACGGGGGTGTTAATCTTTGTTACTTGGCAAGTCTTGTTTGTCTCAATACCACTAATCTATGTGGCACTTCGTTTACAGGTAATTATCTTATGGCAATTCTATATATACACTTTTTCGCTAGATTTGATGTAAATGACACTTATAATTTTGAAATGTTGATGAATCTGAACAGAGGTACTACTTCTCGTCTGCAAAAATGCTGATGCGGATCAACGGGACAACCAAATCATTGGTGGCAAACCATCTGTCTGAATCAGTGGCAGGATCCATGATAATAAGAGCTTTTCAACAAGAAGATCGATTCTTTGCCAAAAATCTTGAAGTTGTTGACATAAATGCAAGTCCTTACTTGCATAGTTTTGCTGCAAACAATTGGTTGATCCAACGGCTAGAAACAATCAGTGCAACCGTCTTATCAGCTTCCGGACTCTGCATGGTGTTGCTTCCACCTGGCACTTTCAGTTCTGGTGAGCTTTCTATTTGTACTCTTTTCTTAAAAAAATGGATCATTTTTGGTTAACTTTCAACTCTGATGGGTGTGCCATATTTAAAAACTAAGTTACTATGAAATGGGTCAAAATAGACATTAGTTTTGTAACATTTATTACATCATGGTAGTGAAATGCTGCTATTTTGTGCCTTGTTCTGGTAGTAATTCCATCTTTTTGAGGCCTCTAAATGCTGTTTTTGCAGGATTTGTCGGAATGGCGATGTCTTATGGGCTGTCTTTAAACATGTCACTTGTTATGTCAATTCAAAACCAATGCACTTTAGTAAACTATATAATCTCAGTCGAACGGGTCAACCAGTACATGCATTTACCGAGTGAAGCTCCTTTAGTGATCGAAGAGAATCGCCCCCCTGCTAATTGGCCAGACACGGGTAAAGTTGACATTCAAGATTTGCAGGTAATTTTTTATTTTTGTGTTACTTTAGCAGTTAAACACATAAATAGAGGTGGCAAAATCGATCTCTTTACTTACAATTGGGCTGATTCAGGTTATGTATTATATTTAGAGGGTAAAATCATAAATTTAGCCAAAAATGAAATAGGTCAAAAGTAACTCAAAAGTGTTCTTTAGTGCTTACAACACCCAAACCCTTCGCCAAAAAAATGTCTGGTCAGCACAAACCGACCTGTTCCAACCCCATTTTGACACGTCACCCAACTGACCATATTGCCACCTGCAACATAATGTTTTAATCTTTACAAAAACAAAGTAAAAATCTGGAAAACCCAGATTAGGTACCGACCCGATGCACCCCTTGTTCTTCGTGGGGTCTCTTGTACATTTCAAGGTGGACACAAGATTGGTATAGTTGGGAGGACAGGCAGTGGAAAGACTACACTCATTGGTGCTCTATTTCGATTGGTTGAGCCTGCTGGTGGGAAGATTACTGTTGATGGGATAGACATTTCTTCGATTGGACTTCATGACTTAAGGTCACGATTTGGGGTTATACCTCAAGATCCCACACTTTTCAATGGAACAGTTAGATACAATTTGGACCCCTTATGCCAACACACGGATCAGGAAATATGGGAGGTAAGTTTAAAGGTTTTAAAATAGCTAAATTCTGTTTAGGTGCACAAATTCACGTGTTAAACCTTCACTCGTATTTACCATCTGATTTCGGCTGTTGAAGGTTCTTGGGAAATGTCAGCTTAGAGAGGCTGTTCAGGACAAAGCAGGCGGGCTGGATTCTATAGGTAACGCATTCACAAAGTGAAACGTTAGAAAATGTTTGCAAATTACTTTTAATATAAATGAGAAGTAAAACAAAGGGTGGTCTATTATGGTGTGTGATTTTAAATTTTGCAAGTACAGTGGTGGAAGATGGAACAAACTGGAGCATGGGGCAACGCCAGTTGTTTTGCTTGGGGCGTGCGTTATTAAGGCGAAGCAAGATTTTGGTGCTGGATGAAGCAACTGCATCGGTGGACAATGCTACAGACACAATGTTACAAGAAACCATCAGATCGGAGTTTGCTGATTGCACCGTCATCACAGTGGCTCACCGCATACCAACCGTGATGGACTGCACCATGGTTCTTACCATGAGTGATGGTCAGTTTTCAAATCTTTACATCTTGACTTGTTCCAATACTCTCACTTTCCAACTTCTAACTGTAAAGGTTTTCAATTGGCAACAGGAAAAATCACAGAGTATGATGAACCAATGAAGCTGATGAAAAGAGATGATTCGTTGTTTGGACAACTTGTCAAGGAATATTGGTCACACTCACAATCTACAGAAATTCTTTGAACTTCAATTCAAGATTTCACTACATACCGTCCGTCCACCATTTAACTACGTATAATCCTACTGTTATACGAGAATAAAACTCACGAGGTGTATATATTCATTCATTCACGTGTTCTTCCCCCGGAAAAAAAACATAAATATGTAACCATCTACACAGTTAACCTGTATGATATTGAGTATCACTATGAACTATAAGTAGCGTGTTTACCCATAATCTAGTGTGACCATCTACAGAGTTGACGCAATATATGTCTTTCATCTAATAGTCCCACAATGTTGAATCATGGATATGTAAAGTCTGTATAAAACTTGAATATTAAGAAAAGTCCATGGTGGTGGCAGGTTTCGTTGCGATACAGTGAATCTAGTGAGAGAGAAATCTTCAACTTTAGTTCTCTTACTAACGAACATATGAGTTAAGTATAGTGATTACCAACTAACTTGATAGTTAGTTAGATATTAACAATTCATACCCTCAAAGTTTTAGTTGCTTACAAACTTGCCCTTTTATCTATACTAGACTGTCATACCCGGTTGGGCCGGGTATGACTAATCCCATATCCATACTCGGTTGTAAAATCTTGTCCTATACTAGCAAAATATTTTGTATTTCATAGCATATGAACATGAATAATGTCGTCAAAATATATATTTCAAATGAAAAGTTTATAAAAACATTACTGAACAATAGATAAAGGAAAATAATAAAGCGTCGGATTCGGGTATTTTTGCTAAGTCTAGACATAACGGTGGGTGGTGGCATGTTTAGTTGCGATAGAGTGATGTCGACAGCCGACAAATGACGAAAAATAAATAATTAAACCATAATCTTTATATATATACATAATGCATCACATGAGATATAAAATAAAAGAAAAAGAGTAAACTGCCATTTTGGTCCTTGTGGTTTGGACACTTTTGCCATTTAGTCCAAATCTCAAACTTTTTACATCTGGGTCCCTGTGGTTTGCATTTTGTTGCCATTTTAGTCCAAAATCCAAAAACCCTCTATTTTGACTGTTGAAAACTGATTATTTTGTCCTTTAGTGCAGGGGCATTTTGGTCATTTTTTAAATTTCATTTGTTGTAAATATGAAGACCCAGATCAAAATAATCAGCTCTGTATCTTTCTTCTCTCTCTCTCTCTCTCTCTATAGCACCACCACCACCGCCACCTCCTCCCTCTCTCTCTCTTCTCTTGTCACACCCCGATATTTCCACATATTACCGGTGGGCCTGGTGGGGAGTATCGTGACGTAGTTGATATCATCATAGTCAAACAACACAATATTTAAATGCACAGCGGAAGCAAAAGATAGATATATTTCAACCGAATATAATTGTAATATTTAAGTATCACAACACCGTTGAAACAGATCCACAGGCGGATCAAAATAAAAGGAAAACTTTGTTCAACAGTTTTATGGCATCCAAGCTTGCGAGACTTATTGTGGACGCTAGGAGAAAGCCAGCCTAGTTCGCGTAAAACCTGCACTTAACCTTTTTGGGAAAATACGTCAGTTTACACTGGTAAATACAATTAACTGACTCATTTTGAAAAGGTTTAATAAAATTGATTTGAATGCACGTGGCACAAACTTTTATAACTTGGGATAATTATTTATACATAAACTTGTAAAAGAATTACATGTTTCTTATGCGTTCAGTAGCCCGGTTCGTGTCGGGTTAAAGATCAATAGACACACCACATTATTTATTTAGGCACTGACGGGTGTACGCCTACACCCCGTGCTTAGGTCGTGGCCATTTCGTAAAATGATGCCAAGGATATCCGGAACATGGTCATTAACCTCCCAAAGGCGTTTAAGCAACAAAACATATTTTTAAACGGGTCATCTCGATAATACTTAACCACCAATCGATTAAGGTCGAATGCCCGACCAAACGGTATTTTATATACCGTACCCCAAGCCCGTATAAGGGAAAATAAGTTAAAAGTATTTACCTTTGCAAGTAATAATCACAACAAGCAAGTGCACGTAGCTTTTACCGGGTCTCCTATTCTGGAACGAAGGTTTAAAATAACCTATTAGAATCCTACCGGGTCTTTAAATAAGCCTAAACTTAGACCGGTTAGTTTTAAAGGAAGATACGGTTCGAACGCGTGATTAAGCGAAGACCGGAATAGAATGTGATTTAGACCCGACAAGTTTGAAGACTTGTATAATATGGGTAAACTAAACACATTCTGGATGTTGAGATAAATATGACAAGGTTCGACCCGTTTCGGCTAATTTATGCAAACTAGTTACATAAACCGAACCGAACGCGTAAGAAGCGTAACGGGTAACCATAAGAGTCGCTAACAGGTTTCCTAAGTTAATATGCCTTAAATATGTTGTGATATCAGTAGGATACCTTCCATTATGCCCAAAACGAGTTTAATCTCAATTTAAGCCCCGTAGGGGTATTTTGGTCATTTTAAAGATTATAAAAGAGATTAATTAAAATCCTGAGACTCGGGTCTGAAATAATCAGTAAAACAACTTAATTTAATAGGTTACATCAGTTGGTGATAAGTCTTATATGACAAAATGGTTTTAAACCCATACTAGGTGTTTAATACGCGTAAAAAGCCGTTTTAAGCGATTTCCTGGTTAAACAGGAAATCTGAGTTTTCTGACCAGGTTATAAAGTTCAAAATACTTCATTTCTTATATAAAATCAGTAGAAATTGAATTGGTGTCAAAATATTATGTAAAACTCATTTTTATGAACGAAAAGGGTATAATCGGTATTAATCGAATCAAAGTAATAACCTTAGGTTATGATCAGGTTAAAAATAATTAAAAATCTTCAAAAATCCCAAGATATTATATTACATCAGTGGGTAAAAGGTTTGGTGTCAAAAACTGGGTTTAGATAGGCTTTATGCTAATCGCGACGTTTAATTAACAAAAAGCTTTTTAAGTGCGCTATTGAGCATAACTCCTAATCTAGACCTCGAACTGATATGAAATTTTAGGGACAAGTTTATAAATCAGTAACAAAGATTATTGTCCTCTCACATTTCCAAAATTCTCGTTTTAAGGTAAAAAGGGCATTATGGTCAACATTAAGCGATTAACGGAAACGTGTAAACGAATCAGACAAACAACGAACCAATCACAGAGGGTTATACCATCATGTAACCTGGTCCTAAGGAAGCTCTAAGGCATTTCTAAACCCATCTAATATGGGTCAGAACTGAAGTCAAAGCAAAAGTCAAAGTTTTGCGACTTTCGGTTCCGAACCGGTCCTAAACTGGAAATTGTCGGGTCGGACATGCTTAGACATATTCTTGCATTGATTACCAAGTTATATGAGTGGCAAAATAGGTTACACGTCTTCTACATTGCTAATTATGTGTTAATTCGAAAATTAAGTTTCTGTTGACTTTTTCGGATTAAGTTTGACCCGACGTTTGACCTAGTTAGAGCGGGAATTAGGGGGTGCCCTTTTAAGGGTTTATTTCCCACATAATTACCAACTTATAACTACTTTAATTTTGACTAATCACTGGACCATTAGTGATTAATCAATAAGTCAAACCTTATTTACGACGGTTTGACTTTAAGCTAAATAACTAAGTAAAACATGATTAAGGAAGGTCAAGGAAGCTTACCAAAGTCCTATGCACGACTAGTGATGCTTAGGGAAGGCTCTTGAGCTCCAGAAATGATCAGAAGTTGACTTTGGAATGAATGATCAAAGTTGCAACAATGAGGCCTTTATATAGTGCCTTTGATTGCTTGTGATCATGACAAACAACTCTAGGATTGATCCCTGATCAATTACAAGTGTCCCTAGTGCCTAAGAACTAGTTTAGGTTGCACATGGGAGTGAAAAATGGCAATGTAAGTCGGTTAAACTCGTTAAACAAGAAGCTGTCCCGTTTTCTGTTACTGGGGCCGCCTTACGGACCGTAAGCGGAGGGTCTTGCGGTCCGTAAGAGCCTCTTACGGACCGTAAGACCAAGTCCATGCGGTCCGTAAGCCCTTACCAGAAGCAAAAAAATTTTGTAACCTTTCAAGCTTTGAAGAGGCAACCTTTATATTACGAATTTGGGCCTCTATTTTCAGTATGAGACCTTTAGATCATGCTTGAACAGTTATGACCACCTTGCCATGTTCTAAAGTTGTCTTGGATTCTTTCTAAAGGTCCATAAACGAAGGTTTGTCAAACATATTATCATAGGGTCCTATCTTTACAATTTGAATCAATTATTACAAGCATTAACCGGATTAGGATGCTTATCAGATGTTTACAACACAGGTTAAGGTTTGGGATTTATACATAGGTCGCTCAGAGGTATGTATTAACATGTCGACGCTTTTAACCCCTCGTGTACGAATTTTATCATAACTTTCTCATACGATAACGAAACTTGGTGAAATTTTTATCATGCATTATAGTGAGCATAATTAATCGTTACAAAGCTCCGGGTTTGTTAAAAGGCCACTCAGCGGTATACTTTAAACATGGTGACACATTTAACCCCTGTAGTTTGTAATCTCTCACTTTCTTTCACAATTAGCTTTGTATGATTCATGATTCATTCGTTTAAGGGTATAAACATCATGTAGGGTTATTGTAAAGTATATTTATCCATTGTTGACATTTTAAACCCTTATATTCACATACTTTCCTTGTTTGTCAACTTTAGTCCTTCTAAGGAAATCCTTTACACGTTTTAAGCCCGTGACACGTGTCGATATAATATTGGACATGAAATTTCGAGGTGTCACATCTCTCTCTATAGCACCACCACCACCGCTACCTCCTCCCCCTTCTCACCACCGCCACTCCGGCGTCGTCCCATCCAACAGTCACACCCACACCTCCTTCCTCGTTTACCGGCGACCAACGCCGTTTTCCGATGACAGCCAACACTCCGATTTCAGGCCTACACACACGTATGTTTAGGAGATCAGAGAGAGAAAGGAGAGAGAAAGGAACTCCGATGACGGCGGCTCCGCCGCTATGACGACAATGTTGGTGAAATTGATGATGATCGATGACTGAGGTTTTTGGTTATGATGATGAATCGCTGAAGTTGTCGATGATGAAGATGAACAGCTGATTGATTGATGCTGATGAAGGAGGTTCGAAGTTTCCCCAAATAAATCATCATCATCCCCAAATAAAACCCTAACTAGAAAGAAACTCAGCAGCAGACTTATCCTAGTGTCAATGATGACCAGGTGTTGGTTAAGGTTGTGGCTGCTGCTCTTAATCCTATTGATTTTAAGCGACGGCTTGGGAAGTTTCAGGCGACTGATTCTGCTCTTCCGGTAATGTTTGTGGTTAATATGATGTGTTTTGATTGAATTTTTGTTGGATAAAATAGGAATTAGACTTCATACTTGTTGAATTCGGTGTATACAAGTCAATTTAGGGATGTAAACGAGCTGAGTCGGGCTGGGGTGGGCTCTGGCAGTTTGTGGTGGTGGTGGTGGAGTTCACGGTGGTGGTGGTGTTCGACAGAGAGGAGAGAGAGAGAAGAGAGAGATGGGTGTTTGGAGAGAGAAAGAGAGAGAGTGTGTGTGCAGGTTTTAGAGAGAGAGAGAGTTCACGGGGATGGTGGTGTTGGCGGCAGTGGGATGGTGGTGGTGGGGATGATGCGGTGGTGGGGGTGGTGGTGTGGTGGTAGTTCAGAGAAGAGAGAGAGAGAGCAGAGTGTATCTGTATGTGTGGTGGTGGTTGATCTGCAGAGTGTATATGTATGTGTATATATATATATATATAGGGTAGGGATATGGTAAAAAGTGTCTAAAATGTGAGAAGGGTAAGAAGTGTTTTAAACCATTGGATATTTGATCTAATGGTTGAGATCAATTGGGTATAAAAATGTAAATTGTGTTTTAATTAGAAGGACCTTATGTAAAATTGAAGGGCAATAGTGACTTTTCCAACGTTTCAAATATGGTAACTGTTTCAAAAACCCCATCAATCTCCTATAAATCAGCGAATTTATGGTAACTGTTTCAAATCCCCCATCAATCTCCTAAAAAATCAGCGAATTTCTCGTACTGAATAAATTCTTTGATTTCCTTCACAACAACTTTTATAACACTATAAGAACAGTATATTACATGATAAAACACTATAGGAAGATATAACACTATCTGTTTACTGTAAGACACTATACATAAATAAAACACTGTTGATGGGGGATAAAAAACTATGAAAAGGAATAGTATATTATATGATAAAACACTATAGGAAGATATAACACTATCTGTTTACTGTAAGACACTATACAGAATAAAACACTATTGATGGGGATAAAACACTATGAAAGGAACAGTATATTACATGATAAAACACTATAGAAAGATATAACACTATCTGTTTACTGTAAGACACTATATAGAATAAAACACTATTGATGGGGATAAAACACTATGAAAAGGAGATTAAAGATGCATGTACATAACATAACACTATTGACTGGGGAATATAACACTACAACAAAAACTTACCGTAAACAATTAAATGTATAGAACAATTCGAATTCGAATCAAATCCCTGATATATCCAATGTTTTAAAAACCGGTATATACCGGCCGGTAATACCGGATACCGGATGTTCATGCGGTACGAAACTGGCCGGTAATTCCTTGAAACGGCATTCAATTTAAACCGCCGGTAATTTACGAAATACCGGTATGAACCGGTGTACCGTACCGGCCAAATGTAAGTTTTAGGTTTTTTTTACAATATTTCAGCCCATTGAATTACCCATAATATTAACCTAACGCCGTGATTTATGCTCATCACTCGATCAAAATTCAACCCACCTTTCATTCAGTCGATAGTTCATCCCTTCATCTTCTTCAACCCTCCACTTCTCCTTTCCCTCATTTGAACTGGTAAGTATTACAGTGTCTTTCAAACATGCAGGTTCAATGTCTAGGTTTTAATGTATAGGTTTAATGTGATTTATGCTTTCAGACTTGATTTAATGTATTTAATTAATGGAATATTGAAAAGCATATCCACGTGCAGGTTTATTGCATATCCACGTGCAGGTTTATTGATGGAATATTAAAATGTAGGTTGGTTTAATATGTAGGTTTTAATTGATTTATTCTTTTAAAAGCATAACAAACGTGCGAGGTTAATATGGAATTGATGGAATATTAAGATGTATATGAGTTGAAGTTGCAATTTATGAAATTATAGAGTTAACTAGTTAATGGTTGAACCACCCGGTACAACCCGGTTCAACCGGTTCAACCGGTTAAACCATTTTTAAGCCCAATCCGGTACGATTAAAATACCGGTTTTTAAAACATTGGATATATCGCGTGATATATCTCATCGCCAGTTTTTGGCAGTTATATTTGGAAATCAATTAATTGATAATAATGGAAAATTACTAATACACACTTTTGAATTAATTAAGATAAATGACACTTGTCATTCCCAGATTATTTCTTACACTTCTCACAAAAGTCTCACTTTGTACAGGGTCCTCTACCTATATATATATATATATATATATATTAAATTTTGAATTAAGAAAATGTTAAATGAAAAGCAAAATGACCAAAATGCCCTGAACTAAAAGACAAAATAGAAGGTCGCAACAGTAAAAAAATAGGGTTTTTAAATTTTGGACTAAAATGACAACAAAATGCAAACCACGGGGATCCAGATGTAAAAAGTTCGAAATTTGGACTAAAATGGCAAAACTGGCCAAACCACAAGGACCAAAATGGCAGTTTACTCAAAGAAAAATGATCAAAATTTACAATGGTACGTACAGCGGTACACATTACAACATAAGAAATCATAAGGCAACATCCATTGGTGATCAAATGCTTGATTGGTTGGCCAAAAAGTGAAAAAAAAAAAATAATTCATTTAAATTTCGGTTGTGCCCTTGTGGGTGCAACTTTGGTTGGGAATTTTTTTAATATTTTGAAGATGCCACATGTTGGCTAGTGAATGGTTAGTTTTTTAATTATGTTTTCTATTTTTGTTTTATAACAATTAATTCTACATAAAACATGATTTTCTTTAATAACTTTTTAATATTTAATTATTAAAAAATATGAAAACATAGTGTTGTTTAAGTTTTTTTTGAACATGTCGATATAAATTTTATCAAAAACTGAGTTTCTTCAAAAAAATATATTTTTAATTAATTTTTTTTTATAAAAAAATGCATTATCTTTGTTTTTCCACATGTACTAATCTTACTAGTTCGTTAGATTTTTTGATAACTTTATAAAAAAATGCATTATCTTTGTATTTTATGTACATGTAATTTTACATTTCAGGTGATCGTTGTAACTTGTTCGTCATTTTTATTAACTATGTTTGATGAATGTACGTGTTTTTTATTAAAAGATTTCTTATATTGTTGTTATTTATTTTGCTTTTTAAAACAAATCGGTTTCAAATGAAAATATTAGTTGTAATTATTTTTAACACATTTATAGATAAATAATAAGCATAAAAATATATATTTAATAAAAAATGTTGTAAAGGTTTGTTTGTAAATGCGAGTAGAAGGTTGGGCTGTGTAGGTGGAAGGGAGAGAAATTGAATTTTTATTAAAAGGTTTGGTTGAACAAGATTGTAGATGGAGTGATGGACAATAGTCTAAATAATCAAAGTTTGTCCGGAAATGACACAAAAGTCAAACTTATAACCCTTGGTTTCACTGCACAAGTGGACCATGTCTCTACCTTCAATTAAGGGTGAGAGGGGCACTCCTCTCTTAGATCATGTGTAGTGGTAAATTGTTATAATGCCCCCACCACGTGTCATTATCCAACACGTGTCATCCCAGTCAGCATGGGGCGTTATTGCAAAAGTGGCGTAGTGGAAATAATGCCTGATAATGCCCCTTCCAATCATTAAAAAAAAAAAGCAAACAGATGGATGGTGATTGGCTAGTCAAACTTGCATGGGGGTTCTCCAAAGTTGTCAGACAAATGCTCAAAATTGATTGGTTAAACAAACATGTGCCAAAGTTTTTTCAGCGTTATTATTAAAACGCCAAACTTCATTTTTTTGATTTTTTTTAAATAATGCCCCATGTAATGGTAGTGGGGGCGTTTCTGGGCTTTTTTTTTTTCATTTTTTTTTTAAAAATAACGCCCCACTACGGATGGTCTTAGGGGAGTGACCTCTCTTAACTCCCCCCAATCAGCACGCGCCACGTCAACTCCCCTCTTAACCCCCCTCACACCCTCAATTTGATGGCGGCACTCCTCTCTTGGGGGACTTGGTTTTATTTTTTTTATATAAATATTTTTATAAAAGTAAAACATAATTTAAATAAATTAAAAATAAAAAATAGAACATTTCATTTAATTAAAAACAAGTTTGAGGGGTATTTTTAAAAGTAATAAAAAAAATTTAAGTGTTTTTTTTTAAATTAAAAATCACAAGGAAAAAAAAAAACTCAAAAATCATTTTCTGCTCCTTCTTTCTTCCTCCTCCTCCCCTTGCACTTTGTTCTTCAAGAATCACAAGGAAAAACTCAAAAATCACAAGGAAAAACCAAAAAAAAAAAAAAAAAAAAAGAAAAACTCAAAAAAAATTGCATCTCTCATCGGTGAATACACATCGCTCCCACTCACCGCTTAGCCTCCCCGAGTTGATGGCGGCGGTGTTCCCGCTCGGGGACTTGACACCCCGCATCCCTCCCCGCAAAGCGCCCCGGACACCCTAAGGATGTTAGAGTCTGATCCGAGTCATGGTTAGCCCAAACTCAAAAATATACGAGTTGGCTTGAAATCCCCTGCTGAACTAAAATTTCAAACGCGAATTCGGCTCCTTTGACTGGTGGCTCAACGAGCTACTTGAAATCGTAGACGAAGGTAGCCAAAGAAAGACGATGAGTTTTCTTTTAATAGAAAAATTAGCGCTTTACGTAAGAGCATGTCTTCACTTCAAATTGGAAACATATGTTGAAATCCATTTGTGTTTAATTATAAACTTCGGATTTTCAAACGAATTATCACATAATTTGAAGGGATTTATTGAGTCCATATATATTATGACAATATCAATCACTTGTGTGGGTTTACTAATTATTATTGGGGTTTGGTTGTTTAGTTTAAACAACCATTTAGACCCGAAATACAAAACAAATCTGATTAACGATCAACTTGTAAGTCCAACTGAATTGGACAAATTACTTTTATTTGGTTGTTAGAATTTTGGCAAAATGATTCAAGCAGAATTGATTAACAACGTGTTTAGAGTTATAATAATATTGTCTTTAACACCAAAAGAAAGGACAAAGGAAAAGAGTGAAATTATTAGTTTATAATTTTCTTATTATGTACAAATGATAACGATGGGGATGTTAGAATTCAGAGTAACGTGTGCCATGACGAACCCTCCCAAACGAAACAAAACTTTATCACTACAATTATTCAATTATATATATCCCATATCACTCTTTATGGGGTAAAATCAAATAAAAAGTTTATTTTGTTTAAGTAGAAAGAAAAGGAATCTTAACCATTCATTTTTCAAATCAATGGTTAAGATGAAAATTTAGGAAAAAATGAGGAGTGCAAGGGTATCTTGGGAAATCCTATTTGTGGACTTTCTCTCTCCACATGCAAGGCACATGCATATTCCACCCCAATTTTTTAAACGTTCATAACTTTTTTATACGACATTATTTTTTCATACAAAATTTTACTATAAAATCGAGCGTCTTTTTATCTTTAATTTGAGTACTATATTGCTATATAAAATATGAAGACTAAAAAAACCCACTAAAATGTGTTGTATTTCTATGTTTTATAACATTTTTTGTGTTGTATTTTTGTACTATATTTTTGTGCTAATTTTTTTGTGCTAATTTTTTTGTGCTGGATTTTTTGTACTACATTTTTTGCTGAATTTTTTCGTGCTATATTTTTTGTGCTATATTTTTTGTGTTATATTTTTTTGTACTAGATTTTTTGTGCTAGATTTTTTTGTACTAGATTTTTTTTTGTTTTAAAAAAAAACAAAAGGGATGACACATGTCATTTTCACTCCTATTTATAATAACCAAAATGCCCTTCATTCCTATTTATTAGGAATGAGTGTCACATGTCATTATCACAATCCTTATTATGCTACTTAGGTAAAATCCACTTTTTAGTGGATCTTTTCCCCACTCTTTATTATTAAATCTTATATTACTTATTGTTTTAAATTTTAATATTATCACAACCATTCATAGTCCTAGGGGCTGTTTTGTAAAAGGTAACAATCACATAATTCCTATATGTAATCCATATTCTGCTAATCTGCCGCTTGTGTTCTGCAAACACTCTTTTTGCAATTTCATAGAACCCACTTTACCTTTCTTTAAAAAAAAAAAAAAAAAAAAAAAAAAACTAGATCATACGGTATTTTCCTTGGACGAAGAGGGGGAGTTTCGAGTCCTTAGCATCCTTTTTCTGTTTCCGTACATCTAACTTGTAAGCATGGAGTTATTTTTCAGTGGGTGTTTTTTAAGAAAACAATCGTGGATAGTAATTTTTCGATCCTTAAGCTTTGTCTTTAGTATAATCGGTTTTGCTATTCAAAACAGGATTGCGACACAGTTTGTTGCCTGGTTGCTTGCCACTTGTTTGCAATTGATTGTTTTTGCCTGAAATGAAATCAAGGTGGAATTTTACTTTCAGAAAAAAAAATATATCTAACTAGTTTTTTCTGTTTTCTGGGTGGTTTTAAATTTTATAATTTGAATCGTTAAATCGCCATTGACGACTTCTGCAAGTTGTTGTCGACTGTTTTTTCGAATATTTATTTATTTATTTTTTGTTTTTTACTTAATAAATAACTGGGGATATTGGTTTGTTTATACTAGGGGTGCAAACGAGCCGAGCCGAGCCCGAACTCGACCAGGCTCGAGCTCGTTTAACACATGAAAGCTCGAGCTCGAGCTCGGCTCGATTCGAGCTTTATTTCTGAAGCTCGAACTCGGCTCGGGCTCGACTCGTTTAGTATTTATTAATTAATTTATATTAATTATAATAATTATTATACATATAATTTAGTTATTTTTTATATTTATATAAATGGTAATTATTATTATATAAATATATGTTTAATATATTAATAAAAAATATATAAACAGAAAGCTCGATTAGTGAAGCTCGGGCTCGGGCTCGTTTACTAAACGAGCTTGTTTTTAGGCTCGGGCTCGAGCTCGTTTAAGCTCGGTTCGTTCGAGCTTTTTTTCGAGCCGAGCTCGAGTAGCTCGGCTCGTTTGCACCCCTAGTTTATACTATTATTATTGTTATTGCTGTGAGATTAATTTCTTAATTATATGATCTTTTGGCGTAATTATGTCATTTTTTTTTTGTCGTGACTTCTTTACATCCGGTCACAACACGTGAGATTATATGCACACAAATACAAACAAACATCAAATTTTATCAAAATATTTTAGAGAAATAGTGAATTTCGACTTGTAGTTTTACTGGGTTTTGTTTTCAGGAAAGAAAAAAGGAAGAAATCAAAAGGAGAGTCGGTTGTTGTTGGTACTCCTTTGCCAGTAGGTATGTTGCTCTTGCATTCATTCTCATTTTTTTTTTGTACATTACGTTCTATATGTTGTTGTGATAGTCTAGACGATATATATATAAGAATAAAGGGTATGGGGGCCGGCTTAGGCCCGGCCTGGCCCGGCGCCGGTCCCCCACACCGCCCCCCTCAGCCCGGCTCGTCCCAACCGGCTCCCACACGACGATCTCGCCGTGCCTCCTTCTCTCACATATACCTATACATACATACATACATACATATATATACATAAAGGGGCTCATCCCCACCCCCTTGGTCCATCCCCTTTAAGCCCATCCTCACTTCCGGTGACGTGGCGGCCCATCCTCGGTCACCATACCTTCCAGTCTAATAACTGATTTCTATTTATAGAGGTCTGCATTTTTTTTTTCTTGAACAACCAGACGGGTTGATCACAGTCCCATTTCAGCAAGAGGCTAGAGGAGGGCCAAAGTTTTACCAAACGTAGTTCCAAAATAGAGGTACCATAACATCGTGGTTATCCCACATAGAGGTGTACAAAAAATTCGAATCTGAAACCAATTTGAAAAATATCCGATGGGGAAACCGGATACAATCCGGTAGGATCCGCCGGACCCAATCCGAATTTCATATTTTTCAACCCATCGATCTTTTTCCGGAGCTTCTCGCACTGGATCCATTCCGGATTTAAAAAATCCGGTTTCTTATTTGTATATGAATTTTATTGAGTTTATCTCATATATGTATTCTTTATTTGGTATACTTTTTTTAATCAAGTTATGTTATATTACTTGTAAAACTATAAAAATGAACTTTGGTGAGTTTAATTTATTTCTTTATTAATTTTCTGTGTTTTTTTAACGAATTTATGCTATATAACCAATAAAAACTTTAAAAATAAATAATATATGTTTTTTTAGTTTAATTTCTATATTTATTTGTTTTATTATAAAAAAATTGATTCCAGATTAAAAAAATAGTTTTGGATAATCCGATTCGGATGTGTAGGATCGAGTTTTATGGACTTTGGAACCGAATAAAATCCAATCCGGATTTTCACAATTCGGTTTTGACCAACGTGTGACTTTATCCGGACCAAATAAAATCCAATCCGTTTTTTTCAAAAAATCTGGTTTGTGAACCTCTATAATTTCCTACCCCGCACGCGCTAGCCGACATACACAAATTTGTCCTTGATTATTTTTCATGGCACTCATGTCGTCACTGCCTGTACCATTGATCTAGTTGGTCTTCCCTGATTCTAACCGCTCCTTTCCAGCCTCGCCATACCCTTGTTAACCACCGTTTGCCGCCACCGACCATGGTCTAATGCCTTAGGCCTTTTTTTAACAAGCTATGGCTTTAGTTGTTGCATTTACAACAAGCTACGTTCACAACTCGCATAAGTTTGCTTTTACTCTATCCCCTACCAATAATGGTTATTGAAGGATATGATTCACCTCTTGTTACTAATTAACTTATTTGGCTGGAACAATATCGTGTCCATCCCAACATCTAATGCTAACTAAAGCAACATCAATACCTAAGGATTTTCCAACAATGATGCACATGTTCGTATGCTACTTCTCTCTACCGTCTTTGAAGCCTGTTTTCAACACGTCCAACGTACAACTACTCACAGTCTTAGCCCCTGCGAGGATGGAGCGACAAAAGTTTTGAGAATTCAAGAGAAGGTCATGTGAGACATCTCTAACTTGGCTTAGACACCTATGCTCCTCACACCTCTTCTAGACCTATGCTCCTCACACCTCTTTTGGAGATATACTTTAAGATAAAATTTCTCCATATTGAGATAAAGGCGATGAAACTCCATTTCCTTATCTAAATTACGCCTAGGAACATGCACTACTAGAAAAATTAAATTTTCTGACACCATTTTTCATAGGAAATGCATCACAACTCACGATTTTCTACGAATTTGTGACGAAATGCATATGTAGGAAAACCACTCGTAGGAAACTGTTTTCTTACGCATTTTCTACGCATTTTCCTACCCATTTCTGACAGAAAAGGGCTGTCACAAATTGCTACACATTTTCTACGCATTTTCCTACCCATTTAACGGAAGTTAATTTTTAATTTTTGCTACATAATTGTCACGAAATTTAATTTTCTACGAATTTGTGACAAAATGCATATGTAGTTAAACCACTCGTAGGAAACTGGTTTCTTTATTCCTACCTATTTCTGACAGAAAAGGGCTGTCACAAATTGCTACACATTTTCTACGCATTTTTCTACCCATTTAACGAAAGTTAATTTTTTATTTTTGCTACACAATTGTCATGAAATTTATTTTTTTTCTAGTTTTATTCTATTTATAAAACATCCGAGAGATCGGATACAAAAGCAAATAAAACTAAAAACTATAAAAATTCAATAACATTAATCATAAATTTATACAAATTTACAAACAAATCTGAATCGCATTCCCAAATCGAAATCTAAATCTGAATCGCATTCACAAATTTACAAACATAAATTTATCTTGGGCATAACTTCAAAACCATCCGAACCCAAATCTGAATCGCATTCCCAATCGAAATCTAAATCCAAATAGCAACTTAGATTCATTCTTGCTTGCATATCCGACACACGGATGGTTGAAGTGGAGGTGCCAAGCAACATGTCAACAACTTCTCCATTGATGCCGCAAACAGGACATCAATAACAGCAATATTGAAGTTTCTCCGTGAAGTTTGTCGGTCGGAGATAAAGACCGCCGCCGTGAGCCGGAAAAGGGGGTGTCGAAGGGGCTGTGGCCGGTGAACCAACCGGAGGTGCTCCGTTTTGTCAGGTTACAGGGAACCGACGGATTGCCGGCTTCGTAATTCCCTGAATGTTCTCTCGAAGAACCTTACAGTGTTATTTTGTTCCTCCTTTTCCCAATCCTTTGCCTCCTTTTCCTCTTCCTGACATTTTCTCTCTCTCTAGGAAACAAGTGTTGTGTGGGTTTTTATGTCTGTATATAATAATTGTGGCTTTTATGTTTTGTGCTTTTGGTGAGTGTGTTTAAGCCGTAGGATTGGATTGTAGACAACCGTAGGATGTTAATCCATGTGGTGAATGTTGAACCTTCTTATTGGCTAATATGTGATGTGGCACGTGAAGATAAAAGAACCAATTTTCCTCTTCTTTTTGGCTTACTAAAAATGTAATCAAAAGATCAAGCTCTTCATTTATTTTTATATAAAATTACGTTTTTTTATAAATAACATATGATTTGTTACGCATATGCGGACATTCTTGCCTCCACTGCATGTAAAGACAAAAACCTATTTATGCATGTTATCTTTGGCCTGTGTGAAGAATACAATGGCCTTAAATCTACCATCATGGCATGTAAATTCCCTACTACTTACTACTCTCTTCCCAGCGGTCTATTAAACTCGTGCTTCTACCTCACCCATTCTTCACGCCTTTACCACCACTACAGAGACCTTAACCACTCTATCGAATCCACATCATTTGACATTTTTGGATTCTCTTCGCGGTACTAGTGACCTTTATCCACCAAACAACTTGCTAGTTGCTACACAACATGATTTACAGTTAGTACCCATTTTTAGTCCCACGCCTTTTACGGTTCCCTTGAACCCGACATCGACAACAATGGGTGGTGATTTTTGTAACTTATGTCTTTTTTTGTTGTCATTTTTTATTTGGTATTCTTCATTGAAGGATTTTCCTCACATTAGTGAGCAAAATGTTTTTTTTTCTAGGGTTGTAATCTTCATACCATAGAAACCGGTCTCACGTTGTGTATGTATGCCATAGCAACCGGTCTCATGCTCCGGATTGTAAGGTTTCTCAACGTCTCTAGCACTTTGCTTCCGACATAACAGTGTATGTAACTAATCACATGCCATCTCGTACATCGACAGACAATATCCTGGTTATTCTTTTCTTCGAGTTTTAGGCAAGCATTGTTTTCCTTGTATTCGTCTTTCTAATCGAAGAACCCCAAGTTTTTTCTTGGGTATAGTCCTCCCCATCATGGTTGTCGATGCCTTGATTAACTACTTGCCCTCTTTACATTTCTCGCCATGAAATGCAAACTCTTTTTGCCACACCATTACACCCACAATGCCCTCTACCTCATCAACACTCCTATGATGGTAACCGACACGACACGACACCACCCCAGCCACCCCCACTTATACCATTTAACTTATCAACTCACCGGTGTCTTTCACAACCTCCCCAACTCCACCAACACCTTCTCGACCTCCCCACCTCCACCACCCCATTCCATTACCTCCTACGCGTTTAGAACCCCATACAACAGGACCCTTTCCAACTTTTAGCTAACCATGTTTCTATTAATTCAACACCACCTGCTTAACCAACCTCCTTTGTCGTTGCCAACAGACCTAGAGTGGCGTCAAATCATGGCTGAAGAGTACTCCAGTCTTGTTAAAAACTAGACGTGGACTCTCTTTCTCTATGTCCAGAGTACTAACGTTGTTCATTGTAAGTGGGTTTACAAATTTAAGGCAGGCAAAAACGGCACTATCACTCACTACAAAGCTCTCTTTATCGCACACGGTTTTTCGGTAACAACGTTAGATTGATTTTTATGAGACATTCAGCTCAATCATCAAAGGCTCAAAGAGACAACTATATGGGTTGTTCTATCTCTGGCGGTAACTCATGGATGGTCACTCCAACAACTGGATATTCAGAATGCTTTTCCTCATGGTGATCTACAACAAGCAGCACATGTAAAGCACCTCATGGTTTCATTGAGTCCTTTCCACCCTTAAACATGTGCCTAGGGCTTGGTTTCAACACCTTTCAAAGGCCCTTCATATGCTTGGTTTTATAAGTTCCAAGGCAAATCCTTCACTTTTTATCTATTCATCTGCATGCACCCTCTTGTACATTTTGGTTTATGTTGATGACATTATCTTTTTTTTGTCAACAATGTAGTCATCAACTTGTGTTGTCACCTATAATCGCATATGTAAAGGTGTGAAGCCACTCAGAATTAGTGGCAGACAACAGGTAAGCCACTCAAATAATAGTGGCAGAAAACATGGAATGGTGACCCATATTTCATGACCATGTTTTGTGGTTGCCTTTGTTGATTCCAGACTCTATATATGAGTCTCATTTGTATTGTAAATGCATCACCAACACAGAAGTTAATAAAACATTCCTAGTTACCGAGAGTGGACGTAGGTTGTAGTGTAGCGACCGAACCACTATAAATCCTTGTGTTCAAGTTTCGGTTCTAAGTTGTGCAAGTGAGTGAGAGACGAGAGTGCGTGAGAGTGTTTCTAGTGTTCGTGTGTGAGCCCGATCCTAACAACTGGTATCAGAGCTTGGCTCTTGCTCGATTTACACACAAACAGAAACAGAGGTGAAGAATAGGAGTACTGACCTGTGAGACCAGGGTTCCGATTAGAGTTTCAATCGGAACTAGTGACAGTCTCCGTCACCTCCACTCGTGGAGTTCATCCTGCCGCCACCGTCACCCACCTCCTATTACCTTCCGACCACGTCGATCTCCATCCAGCCACTTAACCCTCAGCCGCCGCACGAAACAGCTCCTAGCCGACCGAACCACTACCTGCCGTCGCGCCTCTCCTTTTTTCTGCCGTTTTGAAGAAAGTGTTGAGAAGAAGGTGAAAGGGAGTTGGTCAGATTTGTTGGTCAAAGAGTGTGCACCACTTTATAAAGATAAGTGTTTTCTTTATAAACAAGTGGACTAAAGGTGTTTGCCTTTTTTGTCTTGTTAGAAGACAAGTGCTCGTGGGTTACTTTGTCAAAGAAAAGAAAACATAAAGTAATTGCTATTTGCTTTGGTTTTCTTATAGTATCAATTTCTTAAAAGACATTATAATATTTACTTTGGTGTATTGGTCCAAGCAAAGGGGCAGTGCTCGAAGAACTTTTTTTTAAGAAGTTGGTATTATAATTTCTCTTGGCTAGTTTCCTAGATAATCAGCAGGATGATGTCTGAAGAAGGAAAAGTCAAGGTAAATGTATTTGATGGCAAGAATTTTGGATGGTGGAAGATGCAAATTAAAGATTTGCTGATACAGAAAGATTTGGATGCTGCTCTAGAACCTCCTCCTACACCAGTACCGACTAATTGGGCATCGACTGACAAGAAGGCAATGTCAACGATACGGCTTACATTATCCATGAATGTTGCGTATAACATTATGGAACAAACCACGACGCGTGGAATTATGGAAGCCTTGTCCAATATGTACGAGAAGTCGTCTCCTGCAAATAAGGTGTTTTTAATTCGGGAGTTAGTAAACACTCGAATGAAAGAGGGAAGTTCTGTCACTGAGCATATTAATCTATTTAATTCTCATTTGACACGTTTGTCTTCTGTGAATTTTAAGATAGATGATGAATTACAGGCTTGTTTATTATTGTCCTCATTACCTGACAGCTGGTCAGGAACGATCACAGCAGTCACTGGATCGATTGAGACACTCACATTCAGTAAGGTTCGAGATTTAATACTGAATGAGGATTCCAGAAGAAGGAACTCTGGAGAAACAAGCTCGTTGCTCAGTACTGAAGGAAGAGGGAGAAGTAATAACAGAGGAGGAAACAAGGGAAGGTCAAAGTCAAAACGAAGAAGCAAGTCGAGACCTGCAAAGCCAAGAAAAGACATACAGTGCTGGAACTGTGATGAGCATGGGCACTTTAGAAGTCAGTGTACTAAACCTCCTAGAGACAAAAAGGAGGTGAATGCTACCACAGCCTCAGACTCAGAAGATGCTCTTATCTGCTGTGTCGAAAATACTGTTGAAGACTAGATTATGGATTCAGGAGCATCATTTCATGCTACGTCTAGCACGAAGAAGATGAAGAATCTACGAACAGGTAACTTTGGTAAAGTTCGTATGGCTAATAATCATAGTCTAGACATTACAGGGATTGGAGACATAGAGTTGAAGACATCACTGGGAACAATCTGGATCCTGAAAGATGTTCGGGTTATTCCGGGTTTGAAGAGGATGTTAATATCCATCGGTCAGCTTGATGATCAGGGATATGATGTTTACTTCGGTAAAGGACAATGGAAAGTTGTCAAAGGCAGTATGGTTGTTGCTAGAGGAAAGAAGCAAGGTACTTTATACATGGTTGAAGTACCAACTGACGGAGTGAATGCAGTATCTGGTGAGCCGAGTAAGTCAAAGTTGTGGCATCAAAGACTCGGCCACATGAGTAAAAAGGGGATGAAGATGCTTGTTACCAGGGGAAAGCTTCCAGAATTGAAGCATGTCGAATCTGAATTCTGTGAACCGTGCATTCTCGGGAAGAAAAAGAAGGTTACTTTTCTGAAGAAAGGGAGAGCACCTAAAGCTCAAAAGTTGGAGTTGATTCATTCAGATGTGTATGGACCGACATCAGTAACTTCATTTGGTGGAGCTCGCTACTTTGTGACTTTCATTGATGATACAACACGCAAGGTATGGGTGTACTTTCTTAAACATAAATCTGAAGTTTTCGATACTTTTAAGAAATGGAAATCTGCTGTTGAACTTGAAACTGATTTGAAGGTGAAGTGCTTGAAGTCTGACAACGGTGGTGAATACATCAGCAAGGAGTTTACAGATTATTGTGCTGATAGAGGGATCAAGATGATAAATACAGTTCCAGGAACTCCGCAACAGAATGGGGTTGCAGAGAGGATGAACAGAACATTATGTGAAAGAGCCAGAAGTATGAGGTTGAATGCAGGGCTCCCAAAGATGTTCTGGGCTGATGCAATTAATACAGCAGCCTATCTTATCAATCGTGGGCCTTCAGTACCGTTGGGTTTCAAGATTCCTCAAGAAGAATGGAAGGGTAAAGCAGTTGAGTATGATCACTTGAAAATCTTCGGGTGTAGTGCTTATGATATCAATCCTGAAGGTGACAAGTTAGATGCTAAAGCAAAGAAGTACATCTTCATTGGATATGGAGGTGATAAGATGGGCTATAGGCTTTGGGATTCTGAAAACAGAAAGGTAGTCCGAAGCAAGCATGCAGAGTTCAATGAAGCAGAGCTGTACAAAGACAGAAAGGTGGAAAAGTCAGAGGTTCAGAAGAAAACAATTGAGTTTAGTGTTAATCAGAAGAACAATTCTGCTGCAGAACCAGTGGCAGATTATGATAACACAGAACCAGAGACTGAAGATGGTGAAGAAACAGTGGGAGTTTCTGACAGTGGGAGTTCAGGGTCTGAAGACGAACAATCACCACAACAGCCTTCGTTAAGAAGATCTACTAGAGTTTCTAGACCACCGAACAAGTACAGTCCCTGTCATACTGGCCCTTCTGTCAACTACATTCTTTTGACAGAAAATGGCGAACCCCAGTGTTACTCTGAAGCTATGAGGTTGAAAGATTCATTGCAGTGGGAGCTTGCAATGAAAGATGAAATGAAGTCGCTTGAGAAGAACAAGACCTGGCACTTGACAAAGCTTCCATCTGGGAAGAAAGCTCTTCAGAACAAATGGGTTTTCAGGGTCAAGGATGAACATGATGGTACCAAACGGTACAAAGCAAGATTAGTGGTCAAGGGATTTCAGCAGAAAGAGGGAATTGATTTCAATGAAATATTTTCTCCAGTGGTGAAGATGACTACTATCACACTTGTTCTCAGTATTGTAGCAGCAGAAGGCTTGCATCTAGAGCAGCTAGATGTCAAGACAGCTTTTCTACATGGTGACCTAGAAGAAGAGATCTACATGACACAACCAGAAGGTTTTCAGGTTAAAGGCAAAGAAAACTTGGTGTGTAAGCTGAAGAAGAGATTGTATGGTCTGAAACAAGCGCCCAGACAATGGTATTTAAAGTTTGATAACTTCATGGGAAGAGTTGGTTACAAGAGATGTGACAATGACCATTGTTGTTACATCAAGAGGTTTAAGGGTTCTTATATCATTCTATTACTATATGTGGATGATATGTTGATTGCAGGTTCAGACATGACAGAGATCAAGAAGCTGAAGAAGCAGATGTCTGAAGAGTTTGAGATGAAAGACTTGGGAGCTGCAAATCAAATACTCTGGATGAGTATTTTCAGAAACAAAGAAGATGGTTCTTTGACACTCTCTCAAGAGAAGTACATTGAGAAAGTGTTAGAATGATTCAGCCTTAAATATGCCAAGATTCGAAGCACACCTTTGGGAAGTCACTTTAAGCTTTCTAAAGATCAGTCACCCAAATCAGATGAAGACAAGAAAGAAATGGCAAAAGTTCCGTATGCATCTGCAGTTGGTAGCCTCATGTATGCAATGGTATGCACGAGACCAGATATAGCTCATGCAGTGGGAGTTGTTAGTCGGTTTATGTCTAATCCGGGGAGAGAACATTGGGAAGCAGTTAAATGGCTGCTAAGATATTTGAAGGGGTCTTCAAAAGTGGCATTACAGTTTAAGGGGAAAGAGGTTATTCTGAAGGGTTTTGCAGATGCAGACCTTGGTGGTTGCAAAGAGTCATACAAAAGCACCACTGGATATGTCTTTATAGTGGGAGGCACTGCGGTAAGTTGGATGTCCAAACTACAGAAAAGTGTTGCCCTTTCAACCACAGAAGCAGAGTATATGGCAGTTGCTGAAGCAAGCAAAGAGCTTATATGGTTGAAGAACTTTCTCAAAGAGCTTGGCAAGGAACAAGTTGATTGTGCACTATTCTGCGACAATCAAAGTGCAATTCATCTTGCAAAGAATCCTGTCTTCCATTCGAAGACAAAGCACATACAGCTGAGATATCACTTCATCAGAGAGCAAGTTAGTGATGGCACTCTGAAGTTGAAGAAGATCAAAGGAACTGAAAATCCAGCTGATATGTTGACTAAGGTTGTTACCTTAGAGAAGTTGAAGCTTTGCGTAGCTTCAACTGGCCTTCAGGTTAATTGAAGAGAAGGCCGGGTAACTAGGAATGTGTGAAGATCAAAGTTATTACAGAAATACAAATGCACAGTTGAAGCACAGGTGAAGATTGTTTCGTGACTTCAAGTGGGAGATTGTAAAGGTGTGAAGCCACTCAGAATTAGTGGCAGACAACAGGTAAGCCACTCAAATAATAGTGGCAGAAAACATGGAATGGTGACCCATATTTCATGACCATGTTTTGTGGTTGCCTTTGTTGATTCCAGACTCTATATATGAGTCTCATTTGTATTGTAAATGCATCACCAACACAGAAGTTAATAAAACATTCCTAGTTACCGAGAGTGGACGTAGGTTGCAGTGTAGCGACCGAACCACTATAAATCCTTGTGTTCAAGTTTCAGTTCTAAGTTGTGCAAGTGAGTGAGAGACGAGAGTGCGTGAGAGTGTTTCTAGTGTTCGTGTGTGAGCCCGATCCTAACAGCATATATCAAACTATTTCTCTAATTCCCTTTGACTGCCTCCTCTAATCCAGTTAAGTACAAACACGTTGTTGGTGCCCTTCAATATGTCACTCTCACTTGGCCCGAATTACATTTGTAGCTAACAAACTGTGTCAATTTATGCATGCGCCAACCGAAAACCATTGGTCTGCAATAAAACGGATTCTACGACTACTGACTGTGGATTACTTATTTAACAAGTATCTGGATCATCACTTCATGCTCATTGGCACTACATGCCTTCTTAGATGCAAACAGGGCCGCATGTTAGATGATCATCGGGTACGAGGGGATTTGCTATCTATTTGGGTTTCGACCTTGTCTGGTGGACTGCTCGTCATCAACGCACAATTTCTTGTTTCTTACTATGTTTGAATACCAAGCTCACACACCGACTGAACTTACCTAGCTGGAAGCTCTTCCTCCTGAACCTAGTGTTGGTTCAACTTCAGCTCCTACCCTATGGCATGACTATTGGCCTATCTTTCAGCTAATCCTATCTTCCATACCCAAACAAAGCATGTGGAAGCTGACTTTTATTTTGTAAGGTAGCCCAGGGAAATGTTTGTGTGCATTTTATCTTGAAGATGATATTGCTGATATCTTTCAAAAGCCTTTTTAAAAGTTTTTATATTTTCCAAGGAAGTAACTGTGTAATAAGGGTATACAAGTAATATCACTTAATCCATTGATAGGATCAGTTTTGATGTCCCTTTAGTATCAAGTTGACTTCTTAAAACTCATTAGTTGACCCTTGAATGATTTGATAGTCAACTTTGTAATAATGTCAGTTTTATTGGAGCTAGCATTGATCAAATTTTTACTTCTTTTATAGAATTAGTTTTGGGGAGTAAAGTTCTATCATAATCAATTAACTGTTTGTTGTGTCTTTCAGCCCATCATTTACATTTAAGATATTATCCTTGTTATTTCATACATATCTTTATCCATTTGGCATTTTCAGTGTTGGGAGGGCAAAGAGAGCGTTGCAAAAGGAAAAGATGGCTAATCTATGGATTTCATTTTGCGGGTGTTCAGACAGTACTGACAGGAACTGTAATTCAGATTTGATTTGCATCACAAATCCATCTTCGTGTATGAATCATGTTCTGATCATTTGTTTCGACTTAGTGCTCCTCGTAATGTTACTCCTCAACATGTTTTACAAGTCACCATTGAGATCCAGTGGTATATCATCTTGCTTTCAAAGAAAATCAAGTTTGCAGTTAGTTTCCATGATCTTTAATGGTTTACTGGGAACTCTGTACCTATGTTTGGGCATTTGGACATTGAAGACCACAATAAGCACAAAACACACTGTTCTTCCTTTGCATCAATGGATACTTTTCTTGTTGCATGGATTAACATGGTTAACAGTCTCACTAACAGTGAGTCTGTTAGGAACACGGTTTTCAATAACGCTCCTTCGGCTTCTGTCAATAGCTGCCTTTCTATTTTCTGGGATTTTCGGCATTTTATCTATGGTATCTTCGATTGATAATAAAAGGGTGTCAATCAAGATAGCTCTGGATTTAACATCTCTCCTGGGAGCAGCATTGTTATTGGCATGCACATATAAGGGCTTCAACTATGAAGAAACTGATGAGAAAGACCTTTATACCCCTCTAAACGGTGAGACTAAAGGCAACAAAGTAGATTATAATGACAATCTTACCCCTCTTTCGAGGGCGGGATTTCTCAATGTAATGTCATTTTGGTGGTTAAATCCGTTGATGAAAACGGGTAGTGAGAAGACCCTTGAAGAAAAAGATGTGCCGAAATTGTGCATTGAAGATAGAGCAGAATCATGCTATTTGAATTTTGTGGACCAGTTTAATAACCAGAAACATTTGCATCCATCCGTTTTGAAAGCAATAGTGATGTGCAATTCCAGAGAGCTTCTAATATCTGCATTCTTTGCATTGATGAAAATAATTACAGTTTCTGCAGGCCCTCTTTTTCTCAAAGCTTTCATAAGGGTAGCTGAGGGTGATGAAAGTTTTAATGGCGAGGGGTACGTGTTAGCTATAGCACTTTTCTTTGTTAAAATATTTGAGTCGTTGTCACAACGACAATGGGATTTTAGGAGTAGACTTATTGGTATAAGAGTCAGATCCTTACTTACAGCAGCAATATATAAAAAACAACTGAATTTATCTAATGCTGCCAAAATTACACATTCGGCTGGTGAGATTATGAATTTTGCAACTGTGGATGCTTATAGAATCGGGGAATTTCCTTACTGGTTGCATCAAAGTTGGACAACAGCTCTCCAGCTTTTACTTGCACTCTTGATTCTTTTACAAGCTGTTGGTTTGGCTACATTTGCAGCTTTGGCAGTCATAATGTTGACAGTCATTTGCAATATGCCACTTGCTAAATTACAACACAAGTTTCAGTCAAAGCTAATGGTTGCCCAAGATGAACGGCTTAAATCAGTCTCTGAGGCACTTGTGAATATGAAAGTTTTGAAGCTTTATGCATGGGAAATTCATTTTAAGGGTGTGATTGAAAAACTTAGGGATAGTGAGTTTAAATGGTTATCAGCTGTTCAGCTTAGTAGAGCTTATAATAGCTTTCTTTTTTGGTCTTCACCTCTTTTGGTCTCAACTGCTACTTTTGGGGCTTGTTATTTTATTGGGATTCCATTAAATGCTAGCAATGTTTTCACATTTGTGGCAACTTTACGATTGGTTCAAGATCCCATTAGAACCATCCCTGATGTTATTGGGGTATTTATTCAAGCAAAAGTAGCTTTTTCCAGAATCTTGAACTTTCTGGAAGCACCTGAGCTGGAGAGTGCTCATGTGAGACAGAAGGTGAGCAAGGATGGCTTGGATTACAATATTTTTATTGATTTGGCGAGTCTTTCATGGGATGGGAATCTGTTGAAGCCTACTCTACGGAACATTAATTTACGGGCTCGATTGGGTCAAAAGATAGCTATCTGTGGAGAGGTAGGATCGGGCAAGTCCACACTTTTGGCTGCAATTCTTGGAGAGGTTCCGATAATCGAAGGAGGAACTGTAAGTATTTTTTTTATTTGCATATTATTTCTTGCATAGTATTGGTTTCTAGTGTTTGAAAGACCTAGCTAGTTCTACTTATTATTATTTAGAAGTCAAATAATTAATTAAATATCAGGTGCAACCAAACTAATTATTAAAAAGTGGAGTAAAATATACCTATATATCCATATTTTCCAGAAACTCAACACAACCAAGAGTTATTATTACAACTTGAAGCTTCTGAAACACTTCAAAACACACATACCTTTTATAACAGTTATTTATCTGATTTGATTCTGATTATTAAGCATCACATCATATTAGCAGTGATGATTAGAGATATGATTCATCGATTAAATTGAGGATAGTATGTTTGTTGATATCGTAGGGACAATACAGACAGAATACGAACAACGGTTATTTAGGAAATAGAAATATTTCTTGGTGATGATCAAATGTAATGATCATCACTATATATACATGAAATAATAGTTATTGGGGTCTTCATGAACCGTCACAACTGATCTTGCAACGTTCCTGTGAAGGAATGATTCAAGATGATCTCATTCATTGATAATGATATCCTTATATAGTTACAGTATGATCTCCTAAATATGGACATAATGAATACAAATCAATTTACAAATCATTGCCAAATAATCACAACACTAATAATGGCACAATATATGCTATTACACCCCCGCAGTCGAAGCGGGAGGTGGCCGAATGCTGAGACTGGACCGAAAGTCATCAAAGAGAACTCTTGGAAGACCCTTTGTGAAGATGTCGGCGATCTGATAGCGAGAGGGGACGTGAAGAACTCGAACATGACCACGCTGAACCTGCTCGCGAACAAAGAGAATGTCGAGCTCAATATGCTTCGTCCGTTGATGCTGGACAGGATTTCCAGAAAGATAAATGGCACTCGCATTATCACAGTAAACAAGAGTGGCCTGAGAAAGAGGACGATGTAATTCAAGAAGTAGATTACGGAGCCAACAAATTTCTGCGACTACATTGGCAACGCCTCTGTATTCCGCTTCTGCACTGAAGCGGGAGATAGTGGACTGTCGTTTGGAGGACCAAGAGATTAAATTGTCACCCAAGTACACACAATATCCAGACGTAGAACGGCGAGTGTCAGGGCATCCGGCCCAATCAGCATCTGTATAAGCAATTAATGAAAGTTTCGAGGTAGGGCCGAGATGCAAGCCGTAGTCCGTGGTTCCTGAAGATATCGAATAATACGCTTGAGAGCATTCCAATGATCAATAGTCGGTGAGTGCATGTGCATGCAAACTTGCTGAACTGAGTAAGTTATATCAGGCCGTGTGAACGTGAGATATTGCAATGCGCCTGCTAAACTTCGAAAGGTCGTGGGATCTTCGAAAAGAGGACTAGAAGTGCTGCTGAGTTTGGACTGAGTATCAACAGGGGTGGCCGCGGGTTTGCAAGATTCCATTCCTGCACGTTGTATGATATCCTTCGCATAAGACTGCTGAGATAGGAACATGGTGTCCCTAGTGCGAGTGACGTGGATGCCCAGAAAATATGTCAAGGGTCCAAGGTCTTTCATTGCAAACTCTCCTGCAAGAACTGTCATTAACTGTTTTCGAAGACTGTCTGAGGAAGTGGTCAAAATGATGTCATCCACGTAGATTAATAAATATGCAACTTGGGAACCATTATGATATATGAATAACGAGTTGTCAGACTTGCTCTGCTTAAAACCCTGCAAAAGAATAAAGTCAGTGAAACGTTGATACTAGGCCCGAGGAGCCTGCTTAAGTCCATAGAGAGACTTCTTTAAGCGGCACACATGATCTGGGAAGTCGCGATGTCGAAACCCCATAGGCTGATACATGTACACAGTTTCATCCAGATGACCATGAAGAAAAGCATTGGTTACATCCAGTTGGTGTATGGACCATGACTGAGAGAGAGCCAGGGATAAGACAGTCCGGATGGTGTTTGGTTTATCCACTGGGCTAAATGTTTCGCCACAGTCAATGCCTACTTGTTGTTTGCGACCATCACAGACGAGACGGGCCTTATAACGTTCCAAACTGCCGTCAGATTTGAACTTGTGCTTAAAGAGCCATATACACCTGATAATATTCATGTCTGGTGTTCTTGGGACAAGTTCCCAGGTCTTGTTCTTAATTAAAGCACTAAAATCATCATTCATGGCATTATACCATTCCGGCGTGGACAAAGCAGTTTGAGGGGTCTTGGGTATGGGGACGATGGTAGAAGTGTGAAGGTCAAATAGTTGGCGAGGTTTGGAAATACCGTCCATGGAACGCGTTCTCATGGAACGTGATGGTGGAGGGACCGGTTGCGGTGGATGAGGGTTAGTGGATGGAGGGGAGGTGTCGGGTGGGTTTGGCACAGTAGGTTGGACCAGATGTTTTGGCCGTCTGGAGTAGGTAAGAATGGGAGGGCTTTGGGCTGGGTGAGTGGGTTGCGATATTTGGTAAGAGGTTGGAAGCGAAGATGATGGGCCGGGAGGGCTGTTTGTGTGGTGGGCAGGAGTGTGTTGTTGGGCCGGTTGAGAAGGAGGGGCCGTAGTAGGGGCGGAAGGTGAGTGTTGGGCCGGGTGTATGGACTGAGCCGAAGGTGAAGATGTGTGGGTGGGACTGTTTGTAGTATGAGGCATAGGTGGATTAGGAGGGGAAGAGGAGGGTGTGGGATGGCTGATATGGTTCCAGTAGAGAGGATGTAGGGGGGTGTGAAGAAAATCATTTGAGGTAAGTGAGGTGGGTAGACGGATGCTATAGGGGAAAATGGATTCTTCGAAAAGAACATGTCGAGAAACAAAGATTGTGTGGGTAGTAAGGTCTAGACACTTGTATCCACGATGGTTTGGTGGGTAACCAAGGAAAACACAAGGTTTGGAGCGATTTGCTAATTTGTGAATGTTGGTGCTTGGTAGAAGGGGGTAGCATAGACACTCGAAGACGCGCAAGTGGTCGTATTCGGGATTGCAATTGTAGAGAAGGGAGGTTGGGGAGAGAAATTGGCGATTTTTGTTGGGTAGAATGTTGAGAAGGTAGGTAGCAACTTCAAGTGCGTGATGCCAAAAGTTGGTAGGTAAGGAGGCTTGGGAGAGAAGCGTGCGAATCATATTATTAATTGTACGTATTTTTCGCTCCGCCTTCCCATTCTGAGAAGAAGTGTATGGGCAAGAGAAACGAAATGTCATGCCGTGTTGTTTGCAAAAAATTTGAAATTGTTTGTTTGCATACTCACGTCCGTTATCACATTGAAATTGTTTTATGTTTCGTTCAAATTGAGTGTGAATGTGATTGTAAGGGGTGAGGAAAGAAGAATAGGTTTGAGATTTATTGCTAAGTGGGAAAGTCCACAGAAAGTCGGTGTGGTCATCTAGAAATAAAATGTAGTATTTGTGACCACCAGTGCTAAGGATCGGTGATGTCCATAGGTCACTGTGGATGATGTCAAAAGGTAATAAAGTGGAATTAATAGAATCACGAAAAGGTAATTTAATACTTTTACCAAACACACAAGGTTGACAAGAAGTTTTATTAAGTTTATTAAAATCAATACAAGAAGTAGATTTCAAAGACTGAAGTAAATTATTTCCTGGGTGTCCAAGGCGTTGATGCCACAGATCCTGAGAAATAGCTGCAAAACTGGAATGAGATTTGACATTGCTGAAAATGGGAGAGCTAAGCGGGTATAGGTCGCCCGTGCTATTGCATCGTAGGATAGGTGCCCGTGTCTTGAGGTCCTTCATAACAAAACCGAAAGGGTCAAATTCGATGGAAATAAGATTGTCGGTTGTGAGGCGGCGGACAGAAATTAAGTTTTAATAAGGTTTGGTGCATAAAGATAATTGTTTAGTTTGAAAGGTGGGAAAGGAGGTGGTAGGGTTAAGTTTGCCTGTCCGAGTACCGGTATGGTCATGCCATTTCCGACGATAATATTTTGATTAGTGCAAGAATTAAAAATAGACGGGGAAGACATACCGTTCTCATTACCCATGTGACCGGTTGCGCCTGTGTCCATGAACGAGTTGTCCGGTTGATTCAGTGAGAGAGTGTATAGGGCTTGAGCAATGTCCGCGGGGGTCGTGCCAGCAGTGTAAGCCTGTTGAGGACGTGGTCCAAGAATACCTGCACCTGAGTTGGAATTGGGTCGTGGGCCAGACGGGTAAGGGCATGGTGGCTGGGCTTGCATAAAATGCACAGGGAATTGAGAGCTAAGCCATTGGGCCGCCCAAGGGTTATGAGCCCAGTTATTAGGAGAATAGGAATTGAGCGGCTGAGAAGAAGAGGACCATGCACCTCTGTTTGAATTCCCTCTGCCTCGACCGCGACCGCGTGTGGCTGAGGGTTGCTGAGTGGAGGATGACGACCGACCCCGGTTGGTGTTGGAATTACGGCGCTGGTCATGGGAGTTATCAGCCGACGATTGTGTGGAGGCTGTGAGAGCCATGGAACTAGCGGCGGCAGCGGAGGAGGCCTGATGAGTTTTCTTTCTTTCTTCCATGGTAAGCCTGGATCGGACTTCATTGAAATCCGGAAGCGGGTCTCGATTCTGCAAGACAGTGGTTATCCCATCAAATTGTTCGGTGAGGCCAGTGAGGAATTGGAGAACAATACGGTCATTATCGATCCGGCAGCCAATGCTGTTAAGTTGATCAGAGATGAGTTTGACTTCCCGACAGTAGGCTGCCATATTCGGGTAGTTTTCTTGACGGAGGTTTGCAAATTCCTGTTGAAGAAAGACAACACGGGCATTCTTGTTGTCTTTGAAGAGGTTTCCCAGTGTGTTCCAGGCTTCGTACGCAGTCTGACCGGGTACGATAATGGTAAGAAGGTCATTTGAGATAGTGCCATAAATCCACTGTCGGACTATGGCGTCCAAACGTGACCAGGCGGGGTCGGTAGGAACGGTGGTGATTTTGCCGTTGGCATCAGTGGAGGTAGCCGGTGCGGCTTTGGGTTTGAGGTGGTCCGACACTTGATAGGCACTACAATGAACTTGAAAGAGTTCAGCCCATGTAGTAAAGTGATCGGTTTCGACCTCGAGGGTGATGGGAATGAAAATTTTGATGTTGGAGACTGTCATGGCTGGGTGCAATTTGTTATCCATGGGGAGAAGAAGATCGGGTAAAAACAAAACAGGGGAGAGAAGTAGAAAAGTGATGGGAGGAGAGGAATTAGGATCGTGTAGGTCTTGATACCATGTGAGGGAATGATTCAAGATGATCTCATTCATTGATAATGATATCCTTATATAGTTACAGTATGATCTCTTAAATATGGACATAATGAATACAAATTAATTTACAAATCATTGCCAAATAATCACAACACTAATAATGGCACAATATATGCTATTAGTTCCAATCTTAACTGCCAATGCAAACCGTCTAATCTAAGTTCGAATAGATACATATGTTTATGATACAAATGTCACACATAATAAATACGATATAAACAAGTTTATGACTATATAAGTCTAATAGTGCATCCCGGTAGCCCTGTATATACTAGAATCATGGATACATGGCAGCCAGGTCATTCTTAAACATTTTTCTTTAGTGAGAAGATAATAAAAAGTAAAAAAAATAATAATAAAAATTATTGTACTGTATTGTAATGCATAATCTGGAAAAGAAAAGTAGTATGTTGTTTTTACTAGAAGAACATATCAAGTATTACAAATTCTTATAGTTAATCAGTAATCTTGTTTCTGTTTGACTGAACTTGTCAGCTTCGAGTATATGGGAGCATTGCATATGTTTCTCAGTCTGCTTGGATTCAAACAGGAAGTATACGTGACAATATTTTGTTTGGGTCTGAGATGGATGATCAAAGATACCAAGAAACACTCAAGAAGTGTTCTTTGGTGAAGGATCTTGAGCTGCTACCATATGCTGATCTTACTGAAATAGGAGAAAGAGGCGTTAATCTCAGTGGTGGACAAAAGCAAAGAATTCAACTTGCTCGTGCTTTATATCAAGATGCTGATATCTATTTGTTGGATGATCCATTTAGTGCTGTGGACGCACATACGGCTTCGAACTTATTTAATGTACGTTGAATTACAAAATAATACCTTTAGACTTAGATACGATGATAACAATTTTTAAAGAGGTTTTGTGAATTAAAACTATTCTTTGGGCGACTTTATACTGGTCTGACCTGTTTCCTTTTAAGCTTTGATTATACCAAACGTAACCTACATCATCCCATTTATAAGTAACTGGTCATATTGTCATATCTACTTTTAGTTGATTATTTTTAGTTTTATGTCTAAATCATAAATTTGCTTGAAATTTATAGGAATATGTTATGGAAGCGCTTTTCAGGAAGACGGTTTTGCTTGTAACTCACCAAGTTGATTTCCTTCCTGCATTTGATTCTGTTCTGGTGAGTTAGTGTTTGCTATAGCCACACACTGATCAGTGGCGGACCTAAAAATTATTTTCTGGGGATTCGAATGAAGGGTTTAACCAAATTATCAAGGAGTGCGATTGTGATTTCCTATAAAATACACAAAATTTTTTTTTTAAGGGGGGCGCCCACCCACCCAAGGGTTGCCTTGGGTCCGCCCTTGCACTGAATATGTTCAATGTTTATTTGTTTTTAAGTTTTAGGTTTTCTGTTTGGTAATAAATGTTGGCCATTTTTGTTTTGAAAGACACCATAAGTGCACACATACTCATTTTTCATTTGACACAAGATGGCTGCACACTAGAGTGCATTCTAGCGAATGATAGGGTAATCAAGTTGTTCATGCCTACAACATTAAAATACACAACTGTGATTGATCAAAAATATATGTTCATGCCTACAATATTATAAGGCACAACTGTGATTGATGGAAATCATGGATTCCAGTATCCACACGATTCATCCGTGAAGAATAGAAACATAAAAAGAAGGTAAAAGTTGACATATAACTCCACTCGGGTGTAAAGTTATGGCCGTTTGAAGTTGGCATGTATTCTAGCATGTGTGAGTCAAACAATTATCGTGTGTATCCGTATACTGTATAAACTATAAGCAACCATGCATAACATTTTATCATGTATTTAAGTTTAATAGATGGGTTTTACGGTTAATGTAACAAACAAACAAAAGAATGTACTAGTAAAATCCCACTTATAGCAAGCTATGGTTTTACAGTTAATGTCAGATGGGGAAATCCTAGCAGCTGCACCTTATAATCAACTAATGGCATCATGCCAAGAATTTCAAGATTTAGTGAACGCACACAAAGAAACCGCAGGCTCCGAAAGACTTGCAGAGGTTACTTCTTCCACAAGGCACATACCCTCAATAAAGGACAATAAAAACATTCAGGCCGCCAAAATATCCGAAAGCTCAGATAACGACCAACTGATCAAAAAAGAAGAAAGGGAAGAAGGTGACACAGGTTTTAGACCTTACATACAATATTTGAATCAAAATAAAGGCAACGTGTTCTTCTCCATTGCTGTATTTTCAGAAGTTGCCTTTGTGTTATGTAACGTGTCTCAAAACTCATGGCTGGCTGCAAATGTGGATAATGATGATGTCAGCACTCTGAAATTAATTCTGGTTTATTTAGCTCTCGGAGTTGTAGCAATCGTGTTTCTGCTTGTTAGATCACTGTTCACAGTTGCATTGGGGCTACAGTCATCCAAATCTATATTTTCACAGCTGCTAATCTCTCTATTTCGTGTGCCTATGTCGTTTTACGATTCAACCCCTTTGGGTAGGGTGCTAAGCAGGGTATATGTTACTGAAATCATATCTCTAATGTTGTAATTTTCCAATGGGGTGGAAGGATAACCGATAATGTGTATTTGTGTTATTATTATTTTGTAGGTCTCGGTTGATTTGAGTATTATTGATCTTGATATTCCGTTCTATTTAATGTTTCTTCTATCTGCCACGACAAATTTCTGTATGAACACAGGGGTGTTGGTCTTTGTTACCTGGCAAGTCTTGTTTGTCTCTATACCACTGTTCTATGTGGCACTTCGTCTACAGGTAATTAATCTTATGATTTTTCTCTCTATATATATATATACTATTTGTTCGCTGGATTTGATGTAAATGATGCTTATTGTAAAATTGGGGTGGCCTCCTTTGAAATGTTGATGAATCTGAATAGAGGTTCTACTTCTCATCTGCAAAAATGCTGATGCGGATCAATGGGACAACGAAATCTTTGGTGGCAAACCATCTGGCTGAATCAGTGGCAGGATCCATGATAATAAGAGCTTTTCAACAAGAAGACCGATTCTTTGCCAAAAATCTTGAAGTTGTTGACATAAATGCAAGTCCTTACTTGCATAGTTTTGCTGCAAACAATTGGTTGATCCAACGGCTCGAAACAATCAGTGCAACCGTTTTATCAGCTTCAGGACTCTGCATGGTGTTGCTTCCGCCTGGAACTTTCAGTTCTGGTGAGCTTTCTGTTTTTACTCTTCAAACCCAACCCACTTTATATTTATAATCAGAAATCTTACTGAAAACTAACTACTGTGACTTCAGTTTACACACAAAGCCAAACTAGTGAAATGCTGCTGCCTTTTTATGCCATATTCTTGTAGTGAGTACATCTTTCTAAGGTGTCTTAAATCTTTTTGCAGGTTTTATTGGAATGGCAATATCTTATGGGCTGTCTTTAAACATGTCACTTGTTATGACAATTCAAAACCAATGCACTTTAGCAAACTATATAATCTCATTCGAAAGGGTCAAGCAGTACATGCATTTACCGAGCGAAGCTCCATTAGTGATTGAAGAGAATCGCCCCCCTGCTAACTGGCCAAACACGGGTAAAATCGATATCCAAGACTTACAGGTAATATTCATAAATTTTTGTTCCTTTAGCACTTAAACACATAAAGGTGGCAATTTTAACCCATTTGCGTATGAGTGAGTCAATTCAGGTTATGCATTATATCTATGAATTAAATTGGTAAAATCATTTATTTAATAAGAAAAGAAACGGGGTCATACAGTGTTTGTCCAATCCAAACCGACCCGTTTCAACCCATGTCTAGAATTACCTGTATTGACCCATGATAGACCATATAATTAAGTTAAAGATTAGTCTTATATATCATTATATTTAGTGGTACTAAAGTGTATCTTTATGTTCTATATATATGACATTCTTGTAATCATTATTTAAAATCAATAATACAATCTTTACGTTCTATTAACCCAAACCCAAACCCCGTTTTGACATGCCATCCGACCCGACCATACCATACTACCACCTGTAACGTAAAGTTTCAGTCTTTACTAAAATAAATTTAAAATATGGGAAACTCAGATTAGGTACCGACCCGATGCACCTCTTGTTCTCCGTGGGATCACTTGTACGTTTCAAGGAGGACACAAGATTGGTATAGTTGGCAGGACGGGCAGTGGAAAGACTACACTCATTGGTGCTCTATTTCGATTGGTGGAGCCCACTGGCGGTAATATTGTTGTTGATGGGATAGACATTTCTACAATTGGACTTCATGATTTGAGGTCACGATTTGGCGTTATACCTCAAGATCCAACACTTTTCAACGGAACGGTTAGATACAACTTGGACCCCTTATGTCAACACACAGATCAGGAAATATGGGAGGTATATTTGAGTGTTTTATAGTAACTAAGTTCTGTTTTAGTGCACAAATCACGTGTTAAACCATAATTTGTATTTATCATTTGAATTCTGCTATTGAAGGTTCTTGGGAAGTGTCAGCTTAGTGAGGCTGTTCAGGACAAAACAGGCGGGCTGGATTCAATAGGTAATGCATTCACACCTTGAAGGTTCCCACTGAGTAAGACAAACGGCATGTGCTATATATGAATTTTGTAAGTACAGTGGTGGAAAATGGAACAAACTGGAGCATGGGGCAACGCCAGTTGTTTTGCTTGGGGCGTGCGTTATTAAGGCGAAGCAAGATTTTGGTGCTGGATGAAGCAACTGCATCGGTGGACAATGCTACAGACACAATGTTACAAGAAACCATCAGATCGGAGTTTGCTGATTGCACCGTCATCACAGTGGCTCACCGCATACCAACCGTGATGGACTGCACCATGGTTCTTACCATGAGTGATGGTCAGTTTTCAAATCTTTACATCTTGACTTGTTCCAATACTCTCACTTTCCAACTTCTAACTGTAAAGGTTTTCAATTGGCAACAGGAAAAATCACAGAGTATGATGAACCAATGAAGCTGATGAAAAGAGATGATTCGTTGTTTGGACAGCTTGTCAAGGAATATTGGTCACACTCTCAATCTACAGAAATTCTTTGAACTTCAATTCAAGATTTCACGTCCGTCCACCATTTAACTACGTATAATCCTACTGTTATACGAGAATGAAACTCACGAGGTGTATATATTCATTCATTCACGTGTTCTTCCCCCGGAAAAAAAAAAACATAAATATGTAACCATCTACACAGTTAACCTGTATGATATTGAGTATCACTATGAACTATAAGTAGCGTGTTTACCCATAATCTAGTGTGACCATCTACAGAGTTGACGCAATATATGTCTTTCATCTAATAGTCCCACAATGTTAAATCATGGATATGTAAAGTCTGTATAAAACTTGAATAATAAGAAAAGTCCATGGTGGTGGCAGGTTTCGTTGCGATACAGTGAATCTAGTGAGAGAGAAATCTTCAACTTTAGTTCTCTTAGGCTGGAGGGTGTGGGATAACCCCTTTGGGGCTTTATAAAGGACACCTCAGCGCCACGTAGGCGCCACGTGGGCTGAAGCTTGATGGCGCCCCCCCCTTAATATGGAGGGTGTGGCTACCTAGGCGCTATACAAAAAAAAAAAAAAAAAAAAAAAGTTTTATTGGTGCAACCAAGTGATAGCCGTCATATTTGACCCCCTTTCTCTCGATCCTCTCAATTGCAAATGTTAACATGATGGCGCCTGATGTATAGCGCCCCCACTTAATTTGGTGGGTGTGGGTGTATAGCGCCCGGGGCGCTATAGAGGCTGAGGTGGCGGGTATGGCGCCCCCCACACCCTCCGGCCTTACTAACGAACATATGAGTTAAGTATAGTGATTACCAACTAACTTGATAGTTAGTTAGATATTAACAATTCATACCCTCAAAGTTTTAGTTGCTTACAAACTTGCCCTTTTATCTATACTAGACTGTCATACCCGGTTGGGCCGGGTATGACTAATCCCATATCCATACTCGGTTGTAAAATCTTGTCCTATACCCGCTAAATATTTTGTATTTCATAGCATATGAACATGAATAATGTCGTCAAAATATATATTTCAAATGAAAAGTTTATTTTTCAAATAATAAAGCTACGAAACATTACTGAACAATAGTTAAAGGAAAATATTTATAAAACTAAAAAGTTTTCGGGTATATATTTCGGGTAAACAGGTATATTAGTTTCGGGTAATCGGGTCGGGTATTATCTAATCCCATACCCACAATATTTTTCCATACCCATACCCTGCCCCATACCCGTTGGGTATCGGGTATGCCCGTCCCGAACGCTTCGGGTTTCGGGTATACGCGTCGGATTCGGGTATTTTTGCTAAGTCTAGACATAACGGCGGGTGGTGGCGTGTTTAGTTGCGATAGAGTGATGTCGACAGCCTACAAGTGACGGAAAATAAATAATTAAACCATAATCTTTATATGTACACATAATGCATCACATGAGATATAAAATAAAAGAAAAAGAGTAAACTGCCATTTTGGTCCCTGTGGTTTGGGCACTTTTGCCATTTTAGTCCAAATCTCAAACTTTTTACATCTGGGTCCCTGTGGTTTGCATTTTGTTACCATTTTAGTCCAAAATCCAAAAACCCTCTATTTTGACTGTTGAAAACTGATTATTTTGTCCTTTAGTGCAGTGGCATTTTGGTCATTTTTTAAATTTCATTTGTTGTAAATATGAAGACCCAGATCAAAATAATCAGCTCTCTATCTCTCTTCTCTCTCTCTCTCTCTATAGCACCACCACCACCACCACCGCCAACTCCTCCCTCTCTCTCTCTTCTCTCTCTCTATAGCACCACCACCACCACCACCGCCACCTCCTCCCCCTTCTCACCACCGCCACTCCGGCGTCGTCCCATCCAACAGTCACACCCACACCTCCTTCCTCGTTTACCGGCGAACAACGCCTTTTTTTCCGGTGACAGCCGACACTCCGATTTCAGGCCTACACACACGTATGTTCAGGAGATCAGAGAGAGAGGAGAGAGAAAGGAACTCCGATGACGGCGGCTCCGCCGCTATGACGACAGTGTTGGTGAAATTGATGATGATCGATGACTAAGGTTTTTGGTTATGATGATGAATCGCTGAAGTTGTCGATGATGAAGATGAACAGCTGATTGATTGATGCTGATGAAGGAGGTTCGAAGTTTCCCCAAATAAATCATCATCATCCCCAAATAAAACCCTAACTAGAAAGAAACTCAGCAGCAGACTTATCCTAGTGTCAATGATGACAAGGTGTTGGTTAAGGTTGTGGCTGCTGCTCTTAATCCTGTTGATTTTAAGCGACGGCTTGGGAAGTTTCAGGCGACTGATTCTGCTCTTCCGGTAATGTTTGTGGTTAATATGATGTGTTTTGATTGAATTTTTGTTGGATAAAATAGGAATTAGACTCCATACTTGTTGAATTCGGTGTATACAAGTCAATTTAGGGATGTAAACGAGCTGAGTCGGGCTGGGGTGGGCTCTGGCAGTTTGTGGTGGTGGAGTTCACGGTGGTGGTGGTGGTGTTCGACAGAGAGGAGGGAGAGAGAAGAGAGAGATGGGTGTTTGGAGAGAGAAAGAGAGAGTGTGTGTGTGCAGGTTTTAGAGAAAGAGTTCACGGGGATGGTGGTGTTGGCGGCAGTGGGATGGTGGTGGTGGGGATGATGCGGTGGTGGGGGTGGTGGTGTGGTGGTAGTTCAGAGAAGAGAGAGAGCAGAGTGTATCTGTATGTGTGGTGGTGGTTGATCTGCAGAGTGTATATGTATGTGTGTATATATATATATATTAAATTTTGAATTAAGAAAATGTTAAATGAAAAGCAAAATGACCAAAATGCCCCTGAACTAAAAGACAAAATAGGAGGTTGCAACAGTAAAAAAAATAAGGTTTTTAAATTTTAGACTAAAATGGCAACAAAATGCAAACCACGGGGATCCAGATATAAAAAGTTTAAAATTTGGACTAAAATGGCAAAACTGGCCAAACCACAGGGACCAAAATGCAAGTTTACTCAAAGAAAAATGATCAATTTACAATGGTACGTACAGCGGTACACATTACAACATAAGAAATCATAAGGCTACATCCATTGGTGATCAAATGCTTGATTGGTTGGCCAAAAAGTGAAAAAATAAATAAATAATTCATTTAAATTTCGGTTGTGCCCTTGTGGGTGCAACTTTGGTTGGGGATTTTTTTAATATTTTGAAGATGCCACATGTTGGCTAGTGAATGGTTAGTTTTTTAATTATGTTTTCTATTTTTGTTTTATAACAATTAATTCTACATAAAACCTGATTTTCTTTAATAACTTTTTAATATTTAATTATTAAAAAATATGAAAACATAGTGTTGTTTAACTTTTTTTGTGAACATGTCGATATAAATTTTATCAAAAACTGAGTTTCTTCAAAAAAAATATTTTTAATTAATTTTTTTATAGAAAAATGCATTATCTTTGTTTTTCCACATGTACTGATCTTACTGGTTCGTTAGATTTTTTGATAACTTTATAAAAAATGCATTATCTTTGTATTTTATGTACATGTAATTTTACATTTCAGGTGATCGTTGTAACTTGTTCGTCATTTTTATTAACTATGTTTGATGAATGTACGTGTTTTTTATTAAAAGATTTCTTATATTGTTGTTATTTATTTTGCTTTTTAAAACAATTCGGTTTCAAATGAAAATATTAGTTGTAATTACTTTTAACACATTTATAGATAAATAATAAGCATAAACATATATATTTAATAAAAAAATGTTGTAAAGGTTGGTTTGTGAATGTGAGTAGAAGGTTGGGTTGTCTAGTGGAAGGGAGAGAAATTGGATTTTTATTAAAAGGTTTGGTTGAACAAGATTGTAGATGGAGTGATGGACAATAGTCTAAATAATCAAAGTTTGTCCGGAAATGACACAAAAGTCAAACTTATAACCCTTGGTTTCACTGCACAAGTGGACCATGTCTCCACCTCCAATTAAGGATGTTAGAGTCTGATCCGAGTCATGGTTAGCCCAAACTCAAAAATATACGAGTTGGCTCGAAATCCTCTGCTGAACTAAAATTTCAAACGCGAATTCGGCTCCTTTGACTGGTGGCTCAACGAGCTACTTGAAATCGTAGACGAAGGTAGCCAAAGAAAGACGATGAGTTTTCTTTTAATAGAAAAATTAGCGCTTTACGTAAGAGCACGTCTTCACTTCAAATTGGAAACATATGTTGAAATCCATTTGTGTTTAATTATAAACTTCGGATTTTCAAACGAATTATCACATAATTTGAAGGGATTTATTGAGTCCATATATATTATGACAATATCAATCACTTGTGTGGGTTTACTAATTACTATTGGGGTTTGGTTGTTTAGTTTAAACAACCATTTAGACCCGAAATACAAAACAAATCTGATTAACGATCAACTTGTAAGTCCAGCTGAATTGGACAAATTACTTTTATTTGGTTGTTAGAATTTTGGCAAAATGATTCAAGCAGAATTGATTAACAACGCATTTAGTGTTATAATAATATTGTCTTTAACACCAAAAGAAAGGACAAAGGAAAAGAAAAGAGTGAAATTATTAGTTTATAATTTTCTTATTATGTACAAATGATAACGATGGGGATGTTAGAATTTAGAGTAACGTGTGCCATGACGAACCCTCCCAAACGAAACAAAACTTTATCACTATAATTATTCAATTATATATATCCCATATCACTATTTATGGGGTAAAATCAAATAAAAAGTTTATTTTATTTAAGTAGAAAGAGAAGGAATCTTAACCATTTATTTTTCAAATCAATGGTTAAGATGAAAATTTAGGAAAAAATGAGGTGTGTAAGGGTATCTTGGGAAATCCTATTTATGGACTTTCTCTCTCCACATGCAAGGCACATGCATATTCCACCCCCATTTTTTAAACGTTCATAACTTTTTTATACGACATTATTTTTTCATACAAAATTTTACTATAAAATCGTGTGTCTTTTTATCTTTAATTTGAGTACTATATTGCTATATAAAATATGAAGACTAAAAAAACTCACTAAAATGTGTTGTATTTCTATGTTTTATAACATTTTTTTGTGTTGTATTTTTGTATTATATTTTTGTGCTAAATTTTTTGTGCTGGATTTTTTGTACTACATTTTTTGCTGAATTTTTTCGTGCTATATTTTTTGTGCTATATTTTTTTGTGTTATATTTTTTTGTACTAGATTTTTTGTGCTAGATTTTTTTGTACTAGATTTTTTTTTTGTTTTTAAAAAAAACAAAAGGGGTGACACATGTCATTTTCACTCCTATTTATAAGGACCAAAATGCCCTTCATTCCTACTTATTAAGAAGGAGTGTCACATGTCATCATCACAATCCTTATTATGCTACTTAGGCAAAATCCACTTTTTAGTAGATTCTTCCCCCACTCTTTATTATTAATCTACTAAAACCACCCAACTAGTTTTTTCTGTTTTCTGGGTGGTTTTAAATTTTATAATTTGAATCGTTAAATCGCCATTGACGACTTCTGCAAGTTGTTGTCGACTGTTTTTTCGTATATTTATTTATTTATTTTTTGTTTTTTACTTAATAAATAACTGGGGATATTGGTTTGTTTATACTATTATTATTGTTATTGCTGTGAGATTAATTTCTTAATTATATTATCTTTTGGCGTAATTATGTCATTTTTTTTGTCGTGACTTCTTTACATCCGGTCACAACACGTGAGGTTATATGCACACAAATACAAACAAACATCAAATTTTATCAAAATATTTTAGAGAAATAGTGAATTTCGACTTGTAGTTTTACTGGGTTTTGTTTTCAGGAAAAAAAAAAAAAACGAAGAAATCAAAAGGAGAGTCGGTTGTTGTTGGTACTCCTTTGCCAGTAGGTATGTTGCTCTTGCATTCATTCTCATTTTTTGTACATTATGTTCTATATGTTGTTGTGATAGTCTAGACGATATATATATAATAACTGATTTCTATTTATAGAGGTCTGCATTTTTTTTTTTTGAACAACCAGACGGGTTGATCACAGTCCCATTTCAGCAAGAGGCTAGAGGAGGGCCAAAGTTTTACCAAACGTAGTTCCAAAATACAGGTCTACCATAACATCGTGGTTATCCCACATAGAGGTGTACAAAAAATTCGAATCTGAAACCAATTTGAAAAATATCCGATGGGGAAACCGGATACAATCCGGTAGGATCCGCCGGACCCAATCCGAATTTCATATTTTTCAACCCATCGATCTTTTTCCGGAGCTTCTCGCACCGGATCCAATCCGGATTTAAAAAAATCCGGTTTCTTATTTGTATATGAATTTTATTGAGTTTATCTCATATATGTATTCTTTATTTGGTATACTTTTTTTAATCAAGTTATGTTATATTACTTGTAAAACTATAAAAATGAACTTTGGTGAGTTTAATTTATTTCTTTATTAATTTTCTGTGTTTTTTTAACGAATTTATGCTATATAACCAATAAAAACTTTAAAAATAAATAATATATGTTTTTTTTAGTTTAATTTCTATATTTATTTGTTTTATTATAAAAAATTTGATTCCAGATTAAAAAAATGGTTTTGGATAATCCGATTCGGATGTGTAGGATCGAGTTTTATGGACCTTGGAACCGAATAAAATCCAATCCGGATTTTCACAATTCGGTTTTGACCAACGTGTGACTTTATCCGGACCAAATAAAATCCAATCCGTTTTTTCAAAAAATCTGGTTTGTGAATCTCTATAATTTCCTACCCCGCACGAGCTAGCCGACATACACAAATTTGTCCCTGATTATTTTTCATGGCACTCATGTCGTCACTGCCTGTACCATTGATCTAGTTGGTCTTCCCTGATTCTAACCGCTCCTTTCCAGCCTCGCCATACCCTTGTTAACCACCGTTTGCCGCCACCGACCATGGTCTAATGCCTTAGGCCTTTTTTTTAACAAGCTATGGCTTTAGTTGTTGCATTTACAACAAGCTACGTTCACAACTTGCATAAGTTTGCTTTTACTCTATCCCCTACCAATAATGGTTATTGAAGGATATGATTCACCTCTTGTTACTAATAACTTATTTGGCTGGAACAATATCGTGTGTCCATCCCAACATCTAATGCTAACTAAAGCAACATCAATACCTAAGGATTTTCCAACAATGATGCACATGTTCGTATGCTACTTCTCTCTACCGTCTTTGAAGCCTGTTTTCAACACGTCCAACGTACTACTCACAGTCTTAGCCCCTGCGAGGACGGAGCGACAAAAGTTTTGAGAATTCAAGAGAAGGTCATGTGAGACATCTCTAACTTGGCCTAGACACCTATGCTCCTCACACCTCTTCTAGACCTATGCTCCTCACACCTCTTTTGGAGATATACTTTAAGATAAAATTTATCCATATTGAGATAAAGGCGATGAAACTCCATTTCCTTATCTAAATTACGCCTAGGAACATGCGGACATTCTTGCCTCCTCTGCATGTAAAGACAAAAACCTATTTATGCATGTTATCTTTGGCCTGTGTGAAGAATACAATGGCCTTAAATCTACCATCATGGCATGTAAATTCCCTACTACTTACTACTCTCTTCTCAGCGGTCTATTAAACTCGTGCTTCTACCTCACCCATTCTTCACGCCTTTACCACCACTACAGAGACCTTAATCACTCTATCGGATCCACATCATTTGACATTTTTGGATTCTCTTCGCGGTACTAGTGACCTTTATCCACCAAACAACTTGCTAGTTGCTACACAACATGATTTACAGTTAGTACCCATTTTTAGTCCCACGCCTTTTACGGTTCCCTTGAACCCGACATCGACAACAATGGGTGGTGATTTTTGTAACTTATGTCTTTTTTTTATTGTCATTTTTTATTTGGTATTCTTCATTGAAGGATTTTCCTCACATTAGTGAGCAAAATGTTTTTTTTTCTAGGGTTGTAATCTTCATACCATAGAAACCGGTCTCACGTTGTGTATGTATGCCATAGCAACCGGTCTCACGCTCCGGATTGTAAGGTTTCTCAACGTCTCTAGCACTTTGCTTTCGACATAACAGTGTATGTAACTAATCACATGCCATCTCGTACATCGACAGACAATATCCTGGTTATTCTTTTCTTCGAGTTTTAGGCTAGCATTGTTTTCCTTGTATTCGTCTTTCTAATCGAAGAACCCCAAGTTTTTTCTTGGCTATAGTCCTCCCCATCATGGTTGTCGATGCCTTGATTAACTACTGGCCCTCTTTACATTTCTCGCCATGAAAAGCAAACTCTTTTTGCCACACCATTACACCCACAATGCCCTGTACCTCATCAAAACCACCTATGATGGTAACCGACACGACACCACCCCAGCCACCCCCACTTATACCATTTAACTTATCAACTCACCGGTGTCTTTCACAACCTCCCCAACTCCACCAACACCATAACCAACATTGCCCCTACCTTCTCGACCTCCCCACCTCCACCACCCCATTCCATTACCTCCTACGCGTTTAGAACCCCATACAACAGGACCCTTTCCAACTTTTAGCTAACCATGTTTCTATTAATTCAACACCACCTGCTTAACCAACCTCCTTTGTCGTTGCCAACAGACCTAGAGTGGCGTTAAATCATGGCTGAAGAGTACTCCAGTCTTGTTAAAAACTAGACGTGGACTCTCTTTCTCTATGTCCCTAGTACTAACGTTGTTCATTGTAAGTGGGTTTACAAATTTAAGGTAGGCAAAAACGGCACTATCACTCACTACAAAGCTCTCTTTATCGCACACGTTTTTTCGGTAACAACGTTAGATTGATTTTTATGAGACATTCAGCTCAATCATCAAAGGCTCAAAGAAACTACTATATGGGTTGTTCTATCTCTGGTGGCGGTAACTCATGGATCATGGATGGTCACTCCAACAACTGGATATTCAGAATGCTTTTCCTCATGGTGATCTACAACAAGCAGCACATGTAAAGCACCTCATGGTTTCATTGACCCACAAGGAATATATCATGTTTGTCAGCTTCATGAGTCCTTTTCACCCTTAAACATGTGCCTAGGGCTTGGTTTCAACACCTTTCAAAGGCCCTTCATATGCTTGGTTTTATAAGTTCCAAGGCAAATCCTTCACTTTTTATCTATTCATCTGCATGCACCCTCTTGTACATTTTGGTTTATGTTGATGACATTATCTTTTTTTCTCAACAATGTAGTCATCAACTTGTGTTGTCACCTATAATCGCATATATCAAAGTATTTCTCTAATTCCCTTTGACTGCCTCCTCTAATCCAGTTAAGTACAAACACGTTGTTGGTGCCCTTCAATATGTCACTCTCACTTGGCCCGAATTACATTTGTAGCTAACAAACTGTGTCAATTTATGCATGCGCCAACCGAAAACCATTGGTCTGCAATAAAACGGATTCTACGACTACTGACTGTGGATTACTTATTTAACAAGCATCTGAATCATCACTTCATGCCTTCACGAATGCTCATTGGCACTACATGCCTTCTTAGATGCAAACAGGGCCGCATGTTAGATGATCATCGGGTACGAGGCGATTCGCTATCTATTTGGGTTTCGACCTCGTCTGGTGGACTGCTTGTCAACAACGCACAATTTCTTGTTTCTTACTATGTTTGAATACCAAGCTCACACACTGACTGAACTTACCTAGCTGGAAGCTCTTCCTCCTGAACCTAGTGTTGGTTCAACTTCAGCTCCTACCCTATGGCATGACTGTTGGCCTATCTTTCAGCTAATCCTATCTTCCATACCCAAACAAAGCATGTGGAAGCTGACTTTTATTTTGTAAGGTAGCCCAGGGAAATGTTTGTGTGCATTTTATCTTGAAGATGATATTGCTGATATCTTTCAAAAGCCTTTTTAAAAGTTTTATTTTCCAAGGAAGTAACTGTGTAATAAGGGTATACAAGTAATATCACTTAATCCATTGATAGGATCAGTTTTGATGTCCCTTTAGTATCAAGTTGACTTCTTAAAACTCATTAGTTGACCCTTGAATAAATTGATAGTCAACTTTGTAATAATGTCAGTTTTTATTGGAGCTAGCATTGATCAAATTTTTACTTGTTTTATAGAATTAGTTTTGGGGAGTAAAGTTCTATCATAATCAATTAACTGTTTGTTGTGTCTTTCTGCCCATCATTTACATTTAAGATATTATCCTTGTTATTTCATACATATCTTTATCCATTTGGCATTTTCAGTGTTGGGAGGGCAAAGAGAGCGTTGCAAAAGGAAAAGATGGCTAATCTATGGATTTCATTTTGCGGGTGTTCAGACAGTACTGACAGGAACTGTAATTCAGATTTGATTTGCATCACAAATCCATCTTCGTGTATGAATCATGTTCTGATCATTTGTTTCGACTTAGTGCTCCTCGTAATGTTACTCCTCAACATGTTTTACAAGTCACCATTGAGATCCAGTGGTATATCATCTTGCTTTCAAAGAAAATCAGGTTTGCAGTTAGTTTCCATGATCTTTAATGGTTTACTGGGAACTCTCTACTCATGTTTGGGCATTTGGACATTGAAGACCACAATAAGCACAAAACACACTATACTTCCTTTGCATCAATGGATACTTTTCTTGTTGCATGGATTAACATGGTTAACAGTCTCACTAACAGTGAGTCTGTTGGGAACACGGTTTTCAATAACGCTCCTTCGGCTTCTGTCAATAGCTGCCTTTCTATTTTCTGGGATTTTCGGCATTTTATCTATGGTATCTTCGATTGATAATAAAAGGGTGTCAATCAAGATAGCTCTGGATTTAACATCTCTCCTGGGAGCAGCATTGTTATTGGCATGCACATATAAGGGCTACAACTATGAAGAAACTGATGAGAAAGACCTTTATACCCCTCTAAACAGTGAGAGTAAAGCCATCAAAGTAGATTATAATGACAATCTTACCCCTCTTTCGAGGGCGGGATTTCTCAATGTAATGTCGTTTTGGTGGTTAAATCCATTGTTGAAAACGGGCAGTGAGAAGACTCTCGAAGAAAAAGATATGCCCAAATTGTGCATTGAAGATAGAGCAGAATCATGCTATTTGAATTTTGTGGACCAGTTAAATAACCCGAAACATTTGCATCCATCAATTTTGAAAGCAATAGTGATGTGCAATTTGAGAGAGCTTTTAATATCTGGATTCTTTGCATTGATGAAAATAATTACAGTTTCTGCAGGCCCTCTTTTTCTCAAAGCTTTCATAAGGGTAGCGGAGGGTGATGAAAGTTTTAATGGTGAGGGGTACGTGTTAGCTATAGCACTTTTCTTTGTTAAAATATTTGAGTCGTTGTCACAACGACAATGGGATTTTAGGAGTAGACTTATTGGTATAAGAGTCAGATCCTTACTTACAGCAGCAATATATAAAAAACAACTGAAATTATCTAATGCTGCCAAAATTACACATTCGGCTGGTGAGATTATGAATTTTGCAACTGTGGATGCTTATAGAATCGGGGAATTTCCTTACTGGTTGCATCAAAGTTGGACAACAGCTCTCCAGCTTATATTTGCACTCTTGATTCTTTTACAAGCTGTTGGTTTGGCTACATTTGCAGCTTTGGCAGTCATAATATTGACAGTCATTTGCAATATGCCACTTGCTAAATTACAACACAAGTTTCAGTCAAAGCTAATGGTTGCCCAAGATGAACGGCTTAAAGCAGTCTCTGAGGTACTTGTGAATATGAAAGTTTTGAAGCTTTATGCATGGGAAATTCATTTTAAGGGTGTGATTGAAAAACTTAGGGAGATTGAGTTTAAGTGGTTAACAGCTGTTCAGCTTCGAAGAGCTTATAATAGCTTTCTTTTTTGGTCTTCACCTCTTTTGGTCTCAACTGCTACTTTTGGGGCTTGTTATTTTATTGGGATTCCATTAAATGCTAGCAATGTTTTCACATTTGTGGCAACTTTACGATTAGTTCAAGATCCCATTAGAACCATCCCTGATGTTATTGGGGCATTTATTCAAGCAAAAGTAGCTTTTTCCAGAATCTTGAACTTTCTGGAAGCACCTGAGCTGGAGAGTGCTCATGTGAGACAGAAGGTGAGCAAGGATGGCTTGGATTACAATATTTTTATTGATTCGGCGAGTCTTTCATGGGATGGGAATCTGTTGAAGCCTACTCTACGGAACATTAATTTACAGGCTCGATTGGGTCAAAAGATAGCTATCTGTGGAGAAGTAGGATCGGGCAAGTCCACACTTTTGGCTGCAATTCTTGGAGAGGTTCCGATAATCGAAGGAGGAACTGTAAGTATTTTTTTTATTTGCATATTATTTCTTGCATACTATTGGTTTCTAGTGTTTGAAAGACCTAGCTAGTTCTACTTATTATTATTTAGAAGTCAAATAATTAATTAAATATCGGGTGCAACAAAACTAATTATTAAAAAGTGGAGTAAAGTATACCTATATATCCATATTTTCCAAAAACTCAACACCACCAAGAGTTATTATTACAACTTGAAGCTTCTGAAACACATCAAAACACACATACCTTTTATAACAGTTATTTATCTGATTTGATTCTGATTATTAAGCATCACATCATAATGCTTGAGGTACCGCGTTGTGCATATTAGCAGTGATGATCAGAGATATGATGCATCGATTAAATTGAGGATAGTATGTGTGTTGATATCGTAGGGACAATACAGACAGAATACGAACAACGGTTATTTAGGAAATAGAAATATTTCTTGGTGATGATCAAAGGTAATGATCATCACTATATATACATGAAATAACAGTTATTGGGGTCTTCATGAACCGTCACAACTGATCTTGCAACGTTCCAATCTTAACTGCCAATGCAAAGCGTCTAATCTAAAAGTTCGAATAGATACATATGTTTATGACACAAATGTCACACATAATAAATACGATATAAATAAGTTTATGACTATATAAGTCTAATAGTGCATCCCGGCAGCCCTGTCTATACTAGAATCATGGATATACATGGCAGCCTGGTCATTCTTAAACATTTTTCTTTAGTGTGAAGATAATAAAAAGTAAAAAAAATAATAGAAATTATTGTACTGTATTGTAATGCATAATCTGGAAAAGAAAAGTAGTATCTTGTTTTTACTACAAGAACATATCAAGTATTACAAATTCTTATAGGTAATCAATAATCTTGTATCTGTTTGACTGAACTTGTCAGCTTCGAGTATATGGAAGCATTGCATATGTTTCTCAGTCTGCTTGGATTCAAACAGGAAGTATACGTGACAATATTTTGTTTGGGTCTGAGATGGATGATCAAAGATACCAAGAAACACTCAAGAAGTGTTCTTTGGTGAAGGATCTTGAGCTGCTACCATATGCTGATCTTACTGAAATAGGAGAAAGAGGCGTTAATCTCAGTGGTGGACAAAAGCAAAGAATTCAACTTGCTCGTGCTTTATATCAAGATGCTGATATCTATTTGTTGGATGATCCATTTAGTGCTGTAGACGCACATACTGCTTCGAGCTTATTTAATGTACGTTGATTTACAAAATAATACCTTTAGACTTAGATACATAACAATTTTTAAAGAGGTTTTATGAATTAAAACTATTCTTTGGGCGACTTTATACTAGTCTGACCTGTTTCCTTTTAAGCTTTGATTATACCAAACGTAACCTACATCATCCCATTTATAAGTAACTGGTCATATTGTCATATCTACTTTTAGTTGATTATTTCTAGTTTTATGTCTAAATCGTAAATTTGCTTGAAATTTTATAGGAATATGTTATGGAAGCGCTTTTCAGGAAGACGGTTTTGCTTGTAACTCACCAAGTTGATTTCCTTCCTGCATTTGATTCTGTTCTGGTGAGTTAGTGTTTGCTATAGCCACACACTGAATATGTTCAATGTTTATTTGTTTTTAAGTTTTAGGTTTTCTGTTTGGTAATAAATGTTGGCCATTTTTGTTTTGAAAGACACCATAAGTGCACACATACTCATTTTTCATTTGACACAAGATGGCTGCACACTAGAGTGCATTCTAGCGAATGATAGGGTAATCAAGTTGTTCATGCCTACAACATTAAAATACAGAACCATCATTGATCAAAAATATATGTTCATGCCTACAGCTGTGATTGATGGAAACATAAGAAGAAGGTAAAAGTTGACATATAACTCCACTCGGGTGTAAAGTTATGGCCGTTTGAAGTTGGCATGTATTCTAGCATGCTTCCCGTATTCCTAGTGTTCCATGTGTGAGTCAAACAATTATCGTGTGTATCCGTATACTGTATAAACTATAAGCAACCATGCATAACATTTTATCATGTATTTAAGTTTAATAGATGGGTTTTACGGTTAATGTAACAAACAAACAAAAGAATGTACTAGTAAAATCCCACTTATAGCAAGCTATGGTTTTACAGTTAATGTCAGATGGGGAAATCCTAGCAGCTGCACCTTACAATCAACTAATGGCATCATGCCAAGAATTTCAAGATTTAGTGAACGCACACAAAGAAACTGCAGGCTCCGAAAGACTTGCAGAGGTTTCTTCTTCCACAAGGCACATACCCTCAATAAAGGACAATAAAAACATTCAGGCCGCCAAAATATCCGAAAGCTCAGATAACGACCAACTGATCAAAAAAGAAGAAAGGGAAGAAGGTGACTCAGGTTTTAGACCTTACATACAATATTTGAATCAAAATAAAGGCAACGTGTTCTTCTCCATTGCTGTATTTTCACAAGTTGCCTTTGTGTTATGTAACGTGTCTCAAAACTCATGGCTGGCTGCAAATGTGGATAATGATGATGTCAGCACTCGGAAATTAATTCTGGTTTATTTAGCTCTCGGAGTTGTAGCAATCGTGTTTCTGCTTGTTAGATCACTCTTCACAGTTGCATTGGGGCTACAGTCATCCAAATCTATATTTTCACAGCTGCTAATCTCTCTATTTCGTGTGCCAATGTCGTTTTACGATTCAACCCCTTTGGGTAGGGTGCTAAGCAGGGTATATGTTACTGAAATCATATCTCTAATGTTGTAATTTTCCAATGTGGTGGAAGGATAACCGATAATGTGTATTTTTGTTATTATTATTTTGTAGGTCTCGGTTGATCTGAGTATTATTGATCTTGATATTCCGTTCTATTTCATGTTTGTTCTAGCTGCCACGACAAATTTCTGTATGAACACAGGGGTGTTGGTCTTTGTTACCTGGCAAGTCTTGTTTGTCTCTATACCACTGTTCTATGTGGCACTTCGTCTACAGGTAATTAATCTTATGATTTTTCTCTATATATATATACTATTTGTTCGCCGGATTTGATGTAAATGACGCTTATTATAAAATTGGGGTGGCCTCCTTTGAAATGTTGATGAATCTGAATAGAGGTTCTACTTCTCATCTGCAAAAATGCTGATGCGGATCAATGGGACAACGAAATCTTTGGTGGCAAACCATCTGGCTGAATCAGTGGCAGGATCCATGATAATAAGAGCTTTTCAACAAGAAGACCGATTCTTTGCCAAAAATCTTGAAGTTGTTGACATAAATGCAAGTCCTTACTTGCATAGTTTTGCTGCAAACAATTGGTTGATCCAACGGCTCGAAACAATCAGTGCAACCGTTTTATCAGCTTCAGGACTCTGCATGGTGTTGCTTCCGCCTGGAACTTTCAGTTCTGGTGAGCTTTCTGTTTTTACTCTTCAAACCCAACCCACTTTATATTTATAATCAGTAATCTTACTGAAAACTAACTACTGTGACTTCAGTTTACACACAAAGCCAAACTAGTGAAATGCTGCTGCCATTTTATGCCATATTCTTGTAGTGATTACATCTTTCTAAGGTTTCTTAAATCTTTTTGCAGGTTTTATTGGAATGGCAATATCTTATGGGCTGTCTTTAAACATGTCACTTGTTATGTCAATTCAACACCAATGCACTTTAGCAAACTATATAATCTCATTCGAAAGGGTCAAGCAGTACATGCATTTACCGAGCGAAGCTCCTTTAGTGATTGAAGAGAATCGGCCCCCTACTAACTGGCCAAACACGGGTAAAATCGATATCCAAGACTTACCGGTAATATTCATAAATTTTTGTTCCTTTAGCAGTTAATTAAACACATAAGGGTGGCAATTTTAACCCATTTGCGTATGAGTGAGTCAATTCAGGTTATGCATTTATGAATTAAATTGGTAAAATCATTTATTTAATAAGAAAAGAAACGGGTCAAACAGTGTTTGTCCAATCCAAGCCGACCCGTTTCAACCCATGTCTAGAATTACCTGTATTGACCCATGATAGACTATATAATTAATTTAAAGATTAGTTTTATATTTATCATTATATTTAGTGGTACTAAAGTGTATCTTTATGTTCTATATATATGGCATTCTTGTAATCATTATTTTAAAATCAATAATACAATCTTTACGTTCTATTAACCCAAACCCCGTTTTGACATGCCATCCGACCCGACCATACCATACTACCACCTGTAACGTAAAGTTTCAGTCTTTACTAAAATAAATTTAAAATATGGGAAACCCAGATTAGGTACCGACCCGATGCACCTCTTGTTCTCCGTGGGATCACTTGTACGTTTCAAGGAGGACACAAGATTGGTATAGTTGGCAGGACGGGCAGTGGAAAGACTACACTCATTGGTGCTCTATTTCGATTGGTGGAGCCCGCTGGCGGTAATATTGTTGTTGATGGGATAGACATTTCTACAATTGGACTTCATGATTTGAGGTCACGATTTGGCGTTATACCTCAAGATCCTACACTTTTCAACGGAACGGTTAGATACAACTTGGACCCCTTATGTCAACACACAGATCAGGAAATATGGGAGGTATATTTGAGTGTTTTATAGTAACTAAGTTCTGTTTTAGTGCACAAATCACGTGTTAAACCTTAATTTGTATTTATCATTTGAATTCTGCTATTGAAGGTTCTTGGGAAGTGTCAGCTTAGTGAGGCTGTTCAGGACAAAACAGGCGGGCTGGATTCAATAGGTAATGCATTCACACCTTAAAGGTTCCCACTGAGTAAGACAAGCGGCATGTGATATATATGAATTTTGTAAGTACAGTGGTGGAAAATGGAACAAACTGGAGCATGGGGCAACGCCAGTTGTTTTGCTTGGGGCGTGCATTGTTAAGGAGAAGCAAGATTTTGGTTCTGGATGAAGCAACTGCATCGGTTGACAATGCTACAGACACAATGTTACAAGAAACCATCAGATCGGAGTTTGCTGACTGCACCGTCATCACAGTGGCTCATCGCATACCAACTGTGATGGACTGCACCATGGTTCTTACCATGAGTGATGGTCAGTTTTCAAATCTTTACATCTTGACTTGTTCCAATACTCTCACTTTCCAACTTCTAACTGTAAAGGCTTTCAATTGGCAACAGGAAAAATCACAGAGTATGATGAACCAATGAAGCTGATGAAAAGAGATGATTCGTTGTTTGGACAGCTTGTGAAGGAATATTGGTCACACTCTCAATCTACAGAAATTCTTTAAACTTCAATTCAAGATTTAACTACCTATAATCCTCGTGTTATACATACGAGAATAAAACGTGAGAGATGTATATGTTCATTTATGGTAAAAATCATGAAAATGTGAATTTGGATATTCTACTACTCTTAATGTTTAATGATTTTATTATCACACTTCTTTTATCATTACATCTAAGTTTTGATTCTTTTTTTTTATTATTACTTTGTCAGTCTTTATTCACAAAAACCGAATTCAGGTTTCTTGGTTTGTAAAATGATAAAAATGTTATTGACCGACTAGCTAGATATCGGTCTTTTAAAAGTCAAGCCGTCTGTGATTAAATAATTGATATGGAAAAATTAGTTAGGTTCTGATTGACATTGATTCAAGAATATAATGGTTAGGCAAGAATTTTTGTTTTGGCTTCCAGGTTAATCTGCATATTTCATCTCTCTCCTTTTGAATAATAATTATGTGGAATTGTGGGCAAGACATTTCCTGGTTTTGAGGTCTACTATTACAATGTTAAAAATTTCATGTCTGGTATATTTATGTATATGTTATAAATACAGATATATTCCCTCCTGATTCTCCTCTAAAGTGGTTATGTTTTAAGTTATATTTTGACTACATCACTCTGTATATATATGTGGCTGATAAATGAAAGAGAATACACTTCTCATATTTCTCTAAATTTTCATATCACGTTATCAGCACGAAGATTCTCCACTGGGATTAACCAGCAATCCGCATCAACATCGTTCTTGGATTTTAACATCTTCGATTCTCATAACCCGGGTACACCTCCACAATATGATATATAAATTTCCCGATCTACTAGATATTATCTATATACCTGTATTTCAAAAGTAAGATGCACAATTTTAGATTTCACAAAGTGATAACCGAAAAGGGATATATTATGTATGCTTCTAGGGATATTTTTTTTTCACATACAAAAACGGATGCAAGCAATTTTGTTTCCTTATTTTTTTTAATTGAATTACTTTGTAGATATCATTCTTTGGATCAATAGAAATAAGATTTTTTTTTATGTGAACTTTAAAACACTCCGGCGACTGTCCTCAATCGCCAACCGGCACAACGGCGGTCACTGCCGCCACAAGCAAACGAATAAAACACATCATACATAAAAAAAAAACTGACCTGAAAGATCAGAAAACTACCAAAGCCGCCGGAACCGTACGAAGGATCAACCAGAGCTTCCACGGAATTTACGGATCATCTTGTTCGGTATACCTTCGTACTCTATTTTGTTTTTCGTTTAAATGATCGATGAACGATTACGACAAATTTCATCATATCAAAATTCCCACATTTGAACTAAAACAGTGAGTGGGTTCTTTCCTTTGGTTCGGTTATATAACGATGAAGATGGTGATTAAATAAAAGCAAAAATCAAAACACTTTCAGGTTGATGACATAACCCGCTGGTTTGAAAGGTCTTAGAATCATTAAAGGGCACGGGTTCAAGTCTCGTTCCCGTGTTCATCGCTGCACATGTTACGTTTGTTAAAACTGATACAAACTCGTTCGTTTTACTCATAAACTTAAACAATAATATAGTTAGATGTAACCAAAAAGTCAAACACAGTGAGTTCCGTTCGAAACAAGGAAGTGGAAGAAAACAATATGTATGAATTAAAGTCTATTTTTCTTTAATTATTTATTTATTTATTTTATTTAATCATTTCCTTGAATACTATCTAATACCTTTAAATGAAACGTATTCTTATATTTTAATCATTTCCTATTACACTTAATTTCTCTAATTATAGTAATAAAAGAAAATAATGAAAGATTAATACCGATCTTACTTCCTCATCAAATACGTAACTGACCAAATTAAAAGGTATTAATTTTGACGTAACTTTTTCAAATTAAAAGGCATTAATTGCTCATTAAATACGTAAATGACCAAATTAAATACGTAACTGACCAAATTAACTGACCAAATTAATGCCTCATCAAAATGGCTCAGATTACCTCATCAAATTAATGTCTTTTGACTATCCAGACCCTTCTATCGTTAGTAATATATTTTAAGTTTTATTTTCTGTGTTTTTTTAGCAATAGATATGTTTACATGTATAGTATTATTATATTAAACAATTAACAATACTAGTTGAGTATGTATTTTTTTTCTTCGGGAACGATCTTGTTATGTGGACACCAAAAGTTTCGTAATTTCAATAGACTTTAATTATATTATTAGTATCTGGTATATGGTATAGGATACCTTCTATTTATGATTCAACTTTATGTATTGTTGAACAAGTCAAATCAAAAGGTTTTTTTTTATAAATTCTATTCAGTATATAATTTATATATGGTTGATAAGTTATCATCGAACAAATTATATACCTTTTGTTAATTGGTATTTGAAAATTTTTTTTTCAAATCAGATTCTTAATTTTAAAGTTACGGATTCTTTTTATTTTTTTTATCGATCATGTTTCATTATTTACTTGATTTTTTTTTCACTTGAAAAAAAAGGCTTTCATTATAAAGCCCGTAGTTTTATCAACTGAGAATTTTGTAGCTCATCCGTGTAGCTCGTCCTGGTTTACATTTTTTTAACAGACCCATTTAAGAAACATGGATCTTTTATATCCAGATACCACGTCGAATTTGCCAAATCTTGAATTCACTGCACTTGAAATCTCGGGCAACAACTACCCCTCGTGGGTTTTTGATGCTAAAACCCATCTGGAAGCAATGAGTGATGTGATGTGATGTTTTTTTTTTATCATACTCAAGCAAGTAGTTCGTTATATTAATTTATTTTATTATTACCAGAGGAAATATGTTTACAAGTTCTAATAAAGCTATCATTGGTGATGAATGTCTCGTTGATAGTGGTACTACCAACACTATTCTCAAACATAAGAATTTTTTCTCTGGGTTGTCTCCTGCAGAGACACTTGTGGGTACTATTTCTGGTGTGTGTGATCTTATAGAAGGCTCTGGAAGAGCAAGCATCATATTACCATCGGGTACTAAACTGTAACACCACGTAAAAACGTGTCCAGTTATGTATAGACATGTGTCCTAACATGTGGAAAATTAGCTTGAAGGACATATAATGTCAACATGCCAAACTTGAGCCTTTGAATGACACTACGTGATTGATAAATTCTTAATCAAAGGATAATAAAGCTACAGGAATAAAACGTGTCAACATGTTAATTCTACCTCTGAGTGACCATTTTACATTCCCAAAAGCTTTATAAAATATAATCTATACCCTTTTAAGTATTTGAGAAAGAATTCTTAAAACAATCGGTTGAATAAAACTCATGTGGCATAAACCGACAATTTCTCATGCAAAGGACATTTTTATAAGACTCCAAGGAAGACACAAATGCATGGCATCATATCCTGAACAATGCAGGACTGATAATATGGACTATCCTACTGATTCATTGCTAAAGATTCGAGTTTAGAAATGCATGGTCAAGTATTTGGAAATCCTAAATTTTTTGTCCTCTGGTCACTGGTTACGGACCGTATGGCCCTAGGCTTACGGTCCGCAAGCAGGTAACTGGGCGATGAGTTTCAGGGTCGGTTACGGACCGCAACCACATGGACTTACGGTCCGTAAGTGCTGAATACGGACCGCAAGGATGTTAGCTTACGGTCCGTAAGCTTGTCGCTGGGCAGCAGTTTGGACAGATGCAGGTTATCAGCTCTAAACCTACTTAAGCTTACTTGTTTCGAAACCATGGACTCTTGGATGGTTTTTATAAACCACTAGGACACCTAGGGTGATCCTAGGGCCTTCCATAACAGCTGGGGATGATCTAAAGGATTTCAACTTAGTATTTAAGGGACTTGAGTTCACTAGTTCAAGACTCACTTTTGCAAACAAATTTCAAGCACTTATCTCTGGAGCTTGCAAGGACTTGGAGAAGACTTAGAAGTGTAGAAAAGACAGTTAGGACTTGTAGTAAGCCTCTAATTGCTTGCTTAATTATTTTAATTAGTTTAAATTCCTAAAAGTCAAACATATAGTAATTTAGGTTTGACTTTTAGAATTATCACATATGGTCTAACCACTGATCAAATTGAAAGTGGTTATAGAACCACATTAGTGTAGGAGATTAACCCTTAATAGGGCACCTCCTAACTATCTCATTTGATTGGTCAATTGTCCGGTCAAAGTAGTTTGACAAAAAGTCAAACTGGACAGAATGTTTGAAAATGAATAAAATTAATAAACCAGAGGTTCTAAATTATATTTTAACATTCTAATGACTTGGTAATTAATATTAGAACATGTTTTATCAGTCCTAACCCGACAATTAATAGTCTAAGGTCAGTTTATAACCGAAAGTCGCAAAAGCTTGACTTTTGCATTGACTTTCAGTTCTGACCCGTTCAAGCTTAATTCTTCCATGTTTTAAGTTTCCATTAGGACCACATTACTTAGTAGTATAACCCTCTGGAGTTATATTGCATGGTGCCTAGTGGTTTGAATTATATGCACTTGATCGTAATTATGCTTTATAATGCCATAAACGCCCTTTTTACATACAACTGAGATTTTTAACAATGTGATTGGACTAACACCTTTGCTACTGATATTTAGACATGTCCTAAAAATTTGACATCAATTTGAGGTCTAGAATAAGAGTTATGCTCAATAGTGTAATTAAGAAGCTTTTTTATTATTTAAATGACATAATTAACATAAAGTCTATCTAAACCCAAATTTTGACACCAAACTTTATACCTACTGATATAAAATAATATTTTGGGATTTTTGAAGATTTTTAATTATTTTTAGGCTGAGCATAACATGGGATTATAGCTTGATTTCGGTAATTGTCGGTTTTACCCTTTTCATGCATAAAATGAGTTTTACATAACTTTTTAATACCAAACCTTTTGCTATTGATTTTATATAATAAATAAAGTATGTTGAACTTTATAAACTAATTAAACACTCAGATTTCCTGTTTTAAACCGAATATCCCTTTAAACCGACTTTTAAGCATTTTTAACACATAGTTTGAGTCAAAACTATATTTATCATATAAAACTTATTATCCACTGATATTTTAAGCTAACTTATGTAATTATACAGTAAGATAAAGTTTTTAAACTCAGAAGTATATTTTGATCTTTAAAGCCTATGTAAAATTACCAAAATGCCCCTACGGTGCATAGTTTGGTAATATAAGATAAATTTCACATATATAAAATACTCTACTGATATAACTTATAAAAATACATATTTTTACTGATTGAATCAGATCTGAAACTCAGTTGCACAATTAAACTCTTTTATGGGCATTAAAATTACCAAAATGCCCTTATGGGACTTATTTTGGTTTAAATTATTTTTGGGCATATATGTTAACATCTTACTGATGTATTAACATATTTTGAGCATAATAATGATTAAGACCTGTATATAATTTATTTGGTTACCCGTTATGCGTTTACGAATTCGAATCGGATTATGTGACTAGTTTACATAAAATAATCGAAACGGGCTTAACCTTATCAATAAATCCTCAAATTCTAGAATGTGTTTAGTTTACCCATATTATACAAGTCTCCAAGCTTTCCGGGTCTAAACCACATTCTATTCCGGTCTCCGCTTAATCTAGCGTTTAGAACCGTAAAGTTTCTTTCTAGCTAGCCGGTCTAAGTCCTTGACTGAATTAAAGACCCATTAGCATCCTAATAGGTTAATAAACCTTCTATACAGATTAAATAGCTTCCGGTAGAAGGTGCCTTCAAAAAGCTTTAGGATTTTACTGCTAGCATCAGGTAAATACTTTTAACTTATTTTCCCTTATACGGGTTTGGGATATGGTATTATAATAATACCACTTGGTCGGGTATAAAATCATTTAATCGGATTGTGATTAATAAATTTGCATAACCCGTTTTAATATGTCTTGTTTGATAACATAAACATTGGGGGTTAATCTGACCGTGTCCTGGATATCCTCGGCTCATTTCATTGAAAATGGCCACGACCTATGCATGGGGTGTAGGCATACACCTGACAGATGCAAATGCTAAATTAATATATAAACCCACATGTTGGGGATAACTCATTTGTGGGTTCTATAAGTGGTGAGTCGGTTAATCACGACCGGCTTCCAACCGGCCCCAATTGTAAGACAAACATGTAAATCTGTATACAAGATTATATTTAAATAATTGTCCCAAGTTATAAAAGATTTGTGCCATGTGCACCTAAATCAATTTTTATAAATATTTTCAAAAGAGTCAGTTAATTGTATTTACCAGTGTAAACTGACGTATTTTCTTAAAGACTGATTTGACAGGTACCTCTCGTAATAGGCTGGAGTTATAGGGTGTCTGTAGAGGATCTTGCAAATCCATAAGATGCCTGCAGTCTGTTATTTTTGTTTCTTTGTACATTTATGATCCGCCTGTGGATCTTATTACATTCCAGTCTGTATTATTCATACACTCGAACACTCAGACATTATGGTTTGTAATAGTTTATTCACCAAGCCTTCCGCTGTGCTATAATATTGTGTGTATTGACTATGATGATATCAACTACGTCACGATACTCCCCGCCGGGCCCACCGGTAATATGTGGAAATATCGGGGTGTGACATAAACTAATTATAAATGATGCATTATACTCTAGTAAATCAAGACGAAATTTACTTATTTTTAAAAGTATTCAACAAAATGGTTACCACCTCAAAACAACATCCGAAAATAATATTGAATACTTACAAATTACTTCAAATGAAAATGACAAAGATACCATTGTAGAAAAGCTAAAACCTTTATCATCTTGATTATATTGTACAAATATTACTCCTATTGAAGCATACATGGTGGTGAGTAACCATATGTTACTAGATAAAGACACATTCACAATATGACATGACCGACTAGGTCACCCAGGTAACATAATGATGAGGCGAATAATTAAGAACGCAAATGGGCACCCTCTTAAAAATTTAAAAGTCTTACAATCAAAAGATTTATTATGTGCGGCATGCTCTCTAAGCAAACTCATTACTCGGCCCTCACCAACTAAATTGACACAAGAAAACCCTTCATTTTTTGGAAAGAATCCAAGGGGACATCTGTGGGCCTATACATCCTCCTTGTGGTCCATTTCGCTATTTCTTAGTCTTAATTGATGCCTCATCGCGATGGTCACACGTGAGTCTTTTAGCTACCCGAAATGTAGCGTTTGCCCGACTATTAGCGCAAATCATACAGTTAAGAGCTCATTTCCCTGAAAACCTAATTAAAACCATACGAGTGGATAATGCAGCATCAGCATACCCAACAAGCTGGGACTTTTGATCTTTCTGGTAGAAAAGACCTAAGTCTTGTGTCCCGTAAATATATCGGAATATGTGTTTTATTCCATTCCAGTGTCTACGTGTTGGGTTTGAACTATATCTTGCTAGTACATGTACCGAGAATGCAATATCGGGTCTCGTGTTATTTGCAAGATACATAAGAGCACCGATCGCACTTAAGTACGGTACTTCTGGACCAAGTACTTCTTCGCCTTCTTCTTGAGGGCGGTAAGGATCCTTTTGAGGATCTAGCGGTCGGACTGTCACACCCCGATTTCCATGTGTCACCGGTGGGCCCGGTGGGGGAGTATCGTGACGTGGTTGGCAACATAATAGTCAAACAACACAATATTTAATATGCACAGCGGAAGCAATTTAAAAGATATAATACAACCGAATTTAATATTGTAATATCAAATGTCACAATATTCGGAAGTTTATCCACAGAAGGATCGAAATAAAATATGAAACAATAGTTCAACAGACTTCAGGCATCTTAAGCTTGCGAGACTTCTAAAGATGCTAAGGAGAAATCCCAGCCAATTACGCTTAGTACCTGCATTTAATCTTTTTGGGAAAATACGTCAGTTTACACTGGTAAATACAATCAACTGACTCATTTTGGAAAATGATTGAAAATTGGTTTGGATGCACGTGGCATAAACATTTTATTTAACTTGGGAGAATTATTTAAATATATAATCTTGTGAACGAATTACATGTTCCTTGTGCGTTCAGTAGCCCGGATCTTGTCCGGGTTAAAGATCAATAGACACACCACAATATTCTTTTGTGCACTGACGGGTGTACGCCTACACCCCGCGCTTAAGTCGTGGCCATTTCGTAAAATGATGCCAAGGATATCCGGGACATGGTCATTAACCCCCCAAAGGCTTTAAGTAACAAGACTGTTTAAACGAGCCGATCAAATTATTCAATTAACCACCCAACGATGGAAGATTTGATGCCCGATCAAGCGGTATGCTATATACCGTAACCCAAGCCCGTATAGGGAAAATAAGTTAAAAGTATTTACCTGAGCAAAGTATAATTCACAATAAGCAAAATTCACGTAGCTTTTACTGGTCCTCCTAATCTGGAACGAAGGTTTATAATAACCTATTAGAATCCTAACGGGTCTTTAGTTAAGCTTAAGCTTAGACCGGTTAGTTTCAAAGACACGGTTCGTACGCACGATTAAGCGAAGACCGGATAGAATGTGATTTAGTCCCAACAAGTTCAGAGACTTGTTTAATATGGGTATTTCATACACATTCTGGATTTTGAGATAAAACCATTAAGGTTTGACCCGTTTAGGCTAATTTATGTAAACTAGTTACATAAACCGAACCGAACGCGTAATAAGCGTAACGGGTATTCATGAGAGCTATTTACAGGTTTCCTAAGTTAATATGCTTCATATATGTTGTGACATCAGTAATATGTCTTTTATTATGCCCGAAACGAATTTAATCACAAACTATGCCCCGTAGGGGTAGTTTGGTCATTTTAAAGGTTGTAAAAGAGTTTAAGTGTCAACCTGAGTTACAGGCCTGATGTAATCAGCAAATATACTCAATTTTCTAAGTTATATCAGTAGGTTAAAGTATATAAGTGAAATTTATCAATTATAACCAAACTATGCCCCGTAGGGGTATTTTGGTAATTTCACCTAAGCCGAAAAGCTCAAAACTGAATTCTGAGTTTATCAACCTTTGCTTACTGTTAAAACATTATAATTTTCCTCAAATATCAGTAGGTATCAACCCTTGTATGTTTAAAATAGTTTTAGTACATACTATGCGTTAAAAACGCTTAAAAAGGCGATTAGAGGCCATTTCCGGGTTTGATACATAAATCTGATATTTTTATATTTCCAGAAGGCTTAAAATAATTTATTTATCATGTGTGATCAGTAGCAAAAGGTTTGGAGTCGTTTAGATATGTAAAACTCATTTTATGGCCCGTAAGGGCAAAACCGACAAGTACCGGATTAAGCCTACGACTATGAGTTATGCTCAGCCTAAAATTAATTAAAAATCTTCAAAAATCCCAAAATAATATATTACATCAGTGGGTAAAAGATTTGATATCAAAAATTATGTTTAAGTAGGCTATACGCTAAATACGCCGTTTAATTAACATAAAGCTTTAATTTTACGCTAACGAGCATAACTCTTAACCTACACCTCAAACTGATGTCAAATTTTGTATGCAAGTTTATATATCAGTAATTAAGGGTTCTACTCTTTTACATTTCCAAAAATCACATTTTAAGGTGAAAAGGGCATAATGGTCAACATATGAGCAATTAACGGAATCATGCATATTAATTGGATAACTAATGATCCGAGGTGTATAATCACAGAGGGTTATACTAGCATGTAACCTGGTCCAAATAAAGCTCTAAGGAATTTCTAAAACATGCCATAACGGGTCAGAACTGAAAGTCAAAGTATAAGTCAAACTATGCGACTTTCGGTTCCGAACCGGGTCTAAACAGGAAATTGTCGGGTTTGAACATGTTTAGACATGTCCTTACACTAATTACCAAGTTACATTAATGATCAAACAGGTTGTATGTGTTCTACATTGCTAATCATGCATAAATTGTAATTTAAACTTTCTGTTGACTTTTTAATTACACGTTTGACCCGACATTAGACCTAGTTAGAGTGGGAATCAGGGGGAACCCTTTTGAGGGTTTATTACACACATAATTACCAACTTATAACTACTTTTGATTCGAGATTTGACTGATCCATTATTAATTAATCTCAAAGTCAAACCGTAATTACGACGGTTTGACTTTTAGCTAAATAACTAAGCTAAACTCAATAAAAGAAGGTTAAGCAAACTTACAAAAGTCCTAAGCTTGATTAGTGATCACTTGAGAGTGTCTTGGAGCTCCAGAAATGATCAGATTGCAAGAGGAAGGTGTGAAGAACAATGGTGCATATCATGGCCTTTATATAGTGTTTAATCCACCACAAATCTTTGACACATGAGTCTACAACCCACCACAACTGATCAACACATGTTCCTAGTGCTTAGGGGGTGTCTAGGGGTCGCCCTTTATGAGGAAAATCGGATAAAATCGATCAGATTGCACTCAGCAGGCAAAAACCCAAAGAAGTCGGAGCTGGGAACCCCTCGCGTGACGCTAAGCCCCCCCCCCCCCCCAGGGCCTCGCGTCGCGCTAGGCCTACTCTGATCAAATCAGAATTTTTGATTTTTGCGATTTGATCCTTGGCTCTTCAAAATTCGATTAGGCACTTGTTTCTTGCATTATGAACCCTCATAATTGATCTATAAGGGCTTTAAAACATATACCCACTTCGTTAAGTCCCCGGTTAACTTTATTGTTACCCGAAAAGTCCTAACTTTCAACGTTTACGCTTTAACCCTTCGCACACGAATTTGATCATAACTTTCTCATACGATAACGAAACTTTACGAAATTTATATCGTGCATTCTAGTGAGCATAATTAACAGTTACAAAGCTTCGGGTTTGTCAAAAGGTCACTCAGAGGTATAATTTAAACATGTTGACACATTTAACCCCTGTAGTTTGTAATCTTTCACTTTTAGCATCGCATGATCCATGATTTATTCGTTTGATGTTATAAACATCATGTAGGGTTAATGTACATTATATTTATTCACTGTTGACATTTAGAATACGTATATTCACATACTTTCTATGTTTGTCAACTTTAGTCCTTTTATAACATTCTATTACACGTTCAAACATATGACACGTGACTACACATTATAGGACGTGAATTTTCGAGGTGTTAGATCCTCACCCCCTTAAAATAAATCTCGACCCGAGATTTACTGAAATAAATAAGGGTACTTTTCTTTCATCGTGGATTCAACCTCCCACGTGTATTTGGGACCTCTACGGGTATCCCATTTGACCTTTACAATAGGTACATGCTTCCTTCGAAGCTTCTTTACCTGTCGATCTTCAATCGACAAAGGTTTTTCCACAAATTTTAAGCTCTCATCTATATGCACATCTGTATGCGGTATAACCAGTGATTCTTCAGCGAAGCACTTCTTCAGATTGCAGATGTGGAACACATTGTGAATTCCACTGAGCTCTTCCGGTAAGCTTAACTTATAGACAACTGACCCGACACGTTTGATAACCTCGAAAGGTCCTATGTATCTCGGGCTTAGTTTGCCTTTCTTACCAAATCGCATCACTCCTTTCCAGGGTGATACTTTGAGCAACACTTTATCACCTACTTCGAAGTGAAAAGCTTTACGCTTTGGATCTGCGTAACTCTTCTGCCTATCTCGGGCAGCCTTGAGACGGTCGCGAATCTGGACAATCTTGTCCATCGTTTCAAAGACTATCTCTGGTCCTGATAATTGGACATCTCCAACTTCCGCCCAACAAACGGGTGATCTACACTTTCTACCGTATAATGCCTCAAAAGGCGCAGCCTTAATGCTGGTATGGTAGCTATTGTTGTAGGAGAATTCGATTAACGGTAGGTTCTTATCCCAACTACCACCCAAATTGATCGCACATGCACGTAGCATGTCTTCCAGCGTTTGAATAGTACGCTCACTCTGACCGTCAGTCTGAGGATGGTAAGCCGTACTAAAATTCAAACGTGTGCCCAAAGATTGTTGGAAACTCTTCCAAAATTGTGACGTGTATCTAGTATCTCGGTCAGAGATAATAGACACCGGTATGCCATGTAAGGCTACAATCTTATCAACGTATAACTGGGCTAACATGTCGAAGCTATAAGTCTCCTTGATGGGTAAGAAATGTGCTGACTTAGTCAGTCTATCAACTATAACCCATATTGTATCATTTCCTTTCCTTATCTTGGGTAACTTGGTAATAAAATCCATAGTTACCATTTCCCACTTCCACGTAGGAAGTTCAGGCTGTTGTAGCAAGCCTGATGGTTTCTGATGCTCGGCTTTGACTTGCGCACATGTCAAGCATTTAGCTATATAGGTGGCTACAGACTTTTTCAAGCCTATCCACCAATAATTTGCCTTTAGATCCTGGTACATCTTATCAGCTCCAGGATGAACGGAGTATTTGGAACTATGGGCTTCCTGGAGGATGACATCTCGAAGTCCTCCATAAATTGGAACCCATATTCGTCCGTTTAATCTTAGAATTTCGTCCTTGCTAAGAGTTAACTGCTCCTCAGTTACTCCTAACTTTTCTTTAGGATAGTTAGCTTCCAACACAGCTTCCTTCTGTGCAGCTAACAACCTTTCCATCAAATTATTCTTTATCTCCATGCGCTTGGCATTGATTCGGATGGGTTTCACCCTCTCCTTTCGACTCAAGGCATCGGCGACTACATTTGCCTTGCCGGGATGGTATCTTATTTCACAATCATAATCATTTAAAGTTTCCATCCAACGGCGTTGCCTCATGTTTAATTCCTTCTGATTAAACAGATGCTGGAGGCTCTTGTGATCAGAATAGATCACACACTTGATTCCATAAAGATAATGCCTCCACAGTTTTAGTGCGAATACAACATCACCCAACTCCAAGTCGTGGGTGGTGTAATTCTTTTCATGCACCTTTAACTGTCGTGATGCGTAGGCAATAACTTTGCCTTTCTGCATAAGCACGCACCCCATGCCAGTGTGCGATGCATCGCACTAAACCACAAAATCTTCTATTCCATCTGGCAATGTCAGTACTGGGGCGTTGCTTAACTTTTGCTTTAGAATATCAAAGGATTCTTGCTGCTTAGGGCCCCAAACGAACTTTACTTTCTTCTTAGTCAAGGAAGTTAAGGGTGCAGCAATCCTTGAAAAATTTTCAATGAAACGCCGGTAATATCCTGCCAATCCCAGGAAGCTACGAATCTCAGTAGGCGTCTTTGGCTCTTGCCAGTTCATAACTGCTTCAACCTTAACGGGATCCACTTGAATACCCCGCTCACTGACCACATGTCCAAGGAATTGGACTTCACGAAGCCAAAACTCACACTTGGAGAATTTGGCATAGAGCTTCTCTTGATGTAGAAGTTTGAGAATACATCGAAGGTGTTTCTCGTGGTCAGCTTGGTTCTTAGAATAAATGAGAATGTCGTCGATGAAAACGATGATGAATTTATCTAAGTACGGCTTGCAAACGCGATTCATGAGATCCATGAACGCGGCCGGTGCATTAGTGAGCCCAAAAGGCATCACTAGGAACTCGTAATGACCATAACGAGTCCTAAATGCTGTTTTATGCACGTCTTCATCTCTGACCTTCAGTTGATGGTAGCCTGACCTCAAATCAATCTTCGAGAAATAACTTGCCCCTTGTAACTGATCGAACAAATCGTCGATCCTGGGCAAAGGATACCTATTCTTGATCGTGACCTTATTAAGCTCACGATAATCGATGCACAGACGCATCGATCCATCCTTCTTCTTCACAAACAGGACTGGCGCTCCCCATGGAGACGAACTAGGTTTTATGAAACCTTTGGCTAGCAATTCGTCTAGTTGTGTCCTCAATTCTTTCATCTCCGTTGGAGCCAACCTATAGGGTGCTCTAGCAACTGGTGCTGCTGTTGGGATGATATCAATCCTGAATTCCACTTGCCTATCTGGTGGCAAACCAGGTAGTTCTTCCGGAAAAACTTCAGGGTATTCAGAGATGACAGGGATGTCTTCTATCTTCGGTTTGGGCTCATCAATAATCACTTGTGCCATGTAGATGACACAACCCTTCTTTAAACATTTTGAAGCCTTGAGCATAGTCGCTTGCTCAGGCAGCCCATACTGGGTATCTCCCCGAATGGTAAGTGATTCACCAGACGGAGTCTTTATTACCACCTGTTTCTTGTTACAGACAATTTGGGCCTGGTTATGAGATAACCAGTCCATACCCAGAACTATGTCAAAACCGGCCAACTTAAAGGGAAGTAGAGATAGAGGAAAAGAATGGTTCTTAATGGATATAACACATCCATATAACACAGTTGAGACGGTTTCTAGTGTGCCATCTGCTAACTCCACCTCATAATTCACTTTTAAGGTTTTGACAGGTAATTTCAGCAATTCACAAAACTTATTATCAACGAAAGACTTATCAGCGCCTGAATCAAAAAGTACTCTAGCATAGACGTCATTTACAAGGAAAGTACATGTAATAACATTTTCGTCTAGAACCGCTTCTTTTGCGTCCATTCTGAAGACTCTGGCATTAGTCTTCTTGGCCTCTTCAGGCTTCTTGGTGTACTTGGGGCGGTTGGTTTTAATGTGCCCCTTTTCATTGCAACGATAGCACGTTGCGTCTTTCATCTTCTTGCAATCCAAGGTTTTGTGATCCGTGGACTTGCATATACCACAAGCATAAGTTTTCGACTGAGTGAGTGAGTTCGACTCAAGTCTGCACTTTCCAAAGTACTGCTTCTTGCAAATCTTGCATTTGGGCTTCTCACCAGAATTATGCCCATCTTTCCTTGACTCAGATCCTTTCTTGTTGTCACCGTTCCCACGGTACTTCTTGTTCGATCTGCGTGAACTATCTATCATCTTCATGTTTTCTCTTCTCAGCCTCCTTATTCCTCAGCGATCTCTGCCTGACCGTATCCAAAGTGAGGGACAAGGATATGTCAGCTACAGATCTAAAGGTAGCTGGCCGAGAAGCCTTCACGCTTGCCTTGATTTCCGGGGCTAAACCACCGATAAAACGAGCTATTCTTTTTGGTTCCGGGGTTACCAGATATGGAACCAACCGGGACATCGTGTTGAAGCTCGTGAGGTAAGCTTGACAGTCAAGGTTTGTCATCACCAATGATAGAAAATCAGACTCTATCTTCTCCACCTCATGCTGAGGGCAGTAATTTTCCCTGATAAGGGCAACAAATTGATCCCACGACATGTTGTACAATGGGATTTTTCCGGTGGCTTGAATCAGAGATCTCCACCATGCTAAAGCTTCACCCTTAAAAGACTGCGACACAAACTTGACCACATCTTTCTCAGCGCATCCGCTGATATCCACAACCGTATCCATCTCATCCAGCCACGTCATACAGTCAATGGCTCCTTTCTCCCCAGTGAAATCCCGAGGTTTGCAGGAAACATAATATTTATATGAGCAACCCTTGTCACGGGGTCCCTGGTTTAGTACAACCTGCTGAGATGGAGCACTGTGGTTCGAGGAGTGTCGATCATCATCTTTCTTCGAGTCGTCCTTCTTGGACGGTGGCTTTGAAGGCTGTGTAGTTAGGGTCCTACTACGAGTCCCACTATATTCTTCGTACTGCCTTTCCAAGGCCTGTGTAACTGCGCCGTCTATTATTGCTTTCAATTCAGCACCCGTTAAATTAATTCGGGCGTTCTCGTTATTCTCCACTGGATGACTATTACCCTCGTCCGAGTTAGCCATTTTAATTGAACTGTTGCAGAAAACAAGGACAATAGTTTATTTGGGAGTTTATTATGGAATTGCCCCTTAAGGAAATTCATTAACCATGGTAAACAGAGACCATATTTGGTTAATTTATTAATCATATTTATTTAGGATTTCTATAATAATTTATCCTAATTATAAAACAATAACAGTTTTATTTGTGGCACAAAAGGCCTAGTCACGTGGACATTTTTAATCTATAAGCTATGATTTCAGAGAATCAAAACCTGAAGGTATATTGGCACAATAGGTCTAGTCACAAGGACGTTTATAAATTATAAGCTATGATTTCAGAGAATCAAAGCATGAAGGTTTGAACCTAGTTCATTACCTTTATTGTCACACCCCGAATTTCCACGTGTCACCGGTGGGCCCGGTGGGGGAGTATCGTGACGTGGTTGGCAACGTAATAGTCAAACAACACAATATTTAATATGCACAGCGGAAGCAATTGAAAATATAATACAACCGAATTTATTATTGTAATATTCAATGCCACAATATTCGGATGTTTATCCACAGATGGATCGGCAATAAATAGGAAACAATTGTTCAACAGACTTCAGCATCCTAAGCTTGCGAAACTTTTAATGATGCTAAGGAGAAATCACAGCCAATTACGCTTAGTACCTGCATTTAATCTTTTTGGGAAAATACGTCAGTTTACACTGGTAAATACAATCAACTGACTCATTTTGGAAAATGATTGAAAATTGGTTTGGATGCACGTGGCAAAAACATTTTTTTTTTATTTTTAACTCGGGAGAATTATATAATATTATAATCTTGTGAACGAATTACATGTTACTTATGCGTTCAGTCGCCCGGAACTAGTCCGGGTTAAAGATCAATAAACACACCACATCATTGAGTTATACACGGGAGTACGCCTACACCCCGTGCTCAGGTCGTGGCCATCTCGTAAGATGATGCCAGGGATATCCGGGACATGGTCATTAACCCCCCAAAGGCTGTAAAGTAAACAAGACTGTTTAAAACGAGCCGATCAAATTATTCAACTACCCACTAAGCGTGGAGATTTGATGCCCGATCAAGCGGTACGCTATGTACCGTAACCCAAGCCCGTATAGGGAAAATAAGTTAAAAGTATTTACCTGATGCAAGTATTAATCACAATAAGCAAATAGCACGTAGCTTTTACTGGTTCTCCTAATCTGGAACGAAGGTTTAATATAACCTATTAGAATACTAACGGGTCTTTTATTAAGCTTAAGCTTAGACCGGCTAGTTTCAAGATACGGTTCGTACGCACGATTAAGCGAAGACCGGATAGAATGTGATTCAGACCCGACAAGTTTGAAGACTTGTTTAATATGGGTTTATTATTCACATTCTGGATTTTGAGATAAAACCGTTAAGGTTTGACCCGTTTCGGCTAATTTATGTAAACTTGTTACATAAACCGAACCGTACGCGTAATAAGCGTGACGGGTAGTCATGAGAGCTATATACAGGTTTCCTAAGTTAATTATGTCTCAAATATGTTGTGACATCAGTAAGGTGTCTTTCGTTATGCCCGAAACGTGTTTAAACACAAACTAGGCCCCGTAGGGGTAGTTTGGTCATTTAAAAGTTTATAAAAGAGTTTAAGTGACAACCTGAGTTACAGGTCTGATGTAATCAGCAAATATACTCAATTTGCTAAGTTACATCAGTAGGTTAAAGCATGTATGTGAAACTTATCATTTTTAACCAAACTAGGCCCCGTAGGGGTATTTTGGTAATTTCACATAAGCCGAAAAGCTCAAAACTGAAGTCTGAGTTTATCAACCTTTGCTTACTGTTAAAATATTATAATTTGCCTCTTATATCAGTAGGTATCAACCCGGGTATGTCCAATATGATTTTTAAAACATACTATGCGTTAAAAACGCTAATTTAGGCGATTAAAGGCCATTACCGGGTTCGATACTTAAATCTGATATTTTTATATTTCCAGAAGGCTTAAAATAATTTATTTATCATAACTATTCAGTAGCAAAAGGTTTGGAGTCGTTTAGATGTGTAAAACTCATTTTATGGCCCGTAAGGGCAAAACCGACAATTACCGAATTAAGTCTACGACTATGCGTTATGCTCAGCCTAAAATTAATTAAAAATCTTTAAAAATCCTAAAATAATATATTACATCAGTGGGTAAAAGATTTGATACCAAAAAGTATGTTTAACTAGGCTATACGCTAATTACGCCATTTTATTAACATAAAGCATTAATTTTGCGATATTGAGCATAACTCTTAATCTACAAGTCAAACTGATTTCAAACTTTGTATACAAGCCTATATATCAGTAACTAAGGTTTCTACACTTTTACATTTTCATAAAACACGTTTTAAGGTAATAAGGGCATAATGGTCAACATATGAGCGATTAACGGAAACATGTATATTAATTGGGTAATCAACGAAACAAGTACAGAGGCTTATACTATCATGTAACCCAACCCTAATGAAGCATTAAGGCATTTCTAATTCCATCTAACTCGGGCCAGAACTGAAGTCAACGTAAAAGTCATAGTTTCGTGACTTTCGGGTCCGAACCGGTTTAAAAACTGAGAGTTGTCGAGTCTGACCAGTTTAGACATGTCCGTACACTTATTACCAAGTTATAATTAGTTTAAAACAGGTTACACGCATCACGTATTGCTAATCGTGCATTAAATCGTAATTTACATAACTGTTGACTTTTTCGGTCAACGTTTGACTCGACAATTGACTTAGTTATGTCTGGAATCGGTAAGCGCGCTTATAAGGGTTTAATACCCATATGATTACCTACTTCACGGTACTTTTAATTCGACATACGACTGAGTTATCATTAATTAATTACGAAGTCAAACCGTAGTTACGTCGGTTTGACTTTTAGCTAAAATACTAAGCTATAATTAATTTAGAAAGGTTAGGCAACTTACAAAGTGTTTAATTGATGAATTAGGAAGGCTTGCTCTGCTTGGAAGCTCCCAAAATTGATCAGAAGTGAATTGTGATTGGAATGATCAAAGAGTTGCAACTTATGAGGTTTATATAGTGTTCAAGGCACCATGATTTATTGACAACAAGGTCTACAACTCTCCACAACTGATATACACATGTTACTAGTGCTTAGGGGTTGCCTAGGATCGTTCATAAGTGAGAAGAAACCGGACAAACGGGTCAGATTCGCGTTAAACAGGCAGCAGCCTGTTTCCTGATCGCTGTGCGCAGCTTGCGCACCGTAAGCACATCTGCTTACGGTCCGTAAACAGTCATCAGGGGCTGTTTGCTTGTTCTTTCATTTGTTCGAAAAGGTAACCCCATTTTCCGCATATGGGGCATCAATTATCATCTAGGGACCTTCCAATAAGTGCTTAATACTATTCTAAACCCTACCAATTGAAGTTGTTTCCTTGAATTCAAATTGAAGTCCCGAAAACAAAGGTTTATCATTCATTTCTTCGTGGGAATCACATCATGCATTACAAATTCCATTCTTGTCAACCCATTTACGGATTTAAACTTAGTAGATGTTAAATATGTATAATAACCTGGGTCTTGGGATTTATTAATGAGGTGTTCAGAGGTAAAAATTAACATGACGCCCCTTTTTAATTTCCGCCAGAACATCTTTATTTAAATCCGGGTTTAAAATGCGTTTTTGTCGTACATGACACGTGTCGTTCTCTTATTAAACACGAAATTTTGAGGTGTTACATCCTCACCCCCTTAAAATAAATCTCGACCCGAGATTTACTGAAACAAATGGGGGTATTTTTCTTTCATGGTGGATTCAACCTCCCACGTATACTCGGGACCCCTACGGGCATCCCATTTGACCTTTACAAAAGGTATATGCTTCCTTCGAAGCTTCCTTACCTGTCGATCTTCAATCGACAAAGGTTTTTCAACAAATTTTAAGCTCGCATCAATATGCACATCTGTATGTGGTATAACCAGTGATTTGTCAGCGAAACACTTCTTCAGATTGCAGATGTGGAACACATTGTGAATTCCACTGAGCTCTTCCGGTAAGTTCAACTTATAGGCAACTGACCCGACACGTTCGATAACCTCGAAAGGTCCTATGTATCTCGGGCTTAGCTTGCCTTTCTTACCAAATCGCATTACCCCTTTCCAGGGTGACACTTTAAGTAGGACTTTGTCACCTACTTCGAAGTGAAAATCCTTACGATTTGGATCAGCATAACTCTTCTGCCTATCTCGGGCAGCCTTGAGATTTTCACGAATCTGGACAATCTTGTCCGTCGTTTCGAACACAATCTCTGGTCCTGATAACTGGACTTCTCCAACCTCCGCCCAACAAACTGGCGATCTACACTTTCTACCGTATAATGCCTCAAAAGGCGCAGCCTTGATGCTGGTATGGTAGCTATTGTTGTAGGAGAATTCGATCAATGGTAGGTTCTTATCCCAGCTACCACCCAAATCGATCGCACATGCACGAAGCATGTCTTCCAACGTTTGAATAGTACGCTCACTCTGACCGTCAGTCTGAGGATGATAAGCCGTACTAAAATTCAAACGTGTGCCCAAAGATTGTTGGAAACTCTTCCAAAAATGTGACGTGTACCTAGTATCCCGGTCAGAGATAATAGCTACAGGTATGCCATGTAGACTACAATCTTATCAACGTATAACTGGGCTAACACATCGGAGCTGTAAGTCTCCTTGATGGGTAAGAAATGAGCTGACTTAGTCAGTCCATCAACTATAACCCATATTGTGTCATTTCCTTTTCTTGTCTTGGGTAACTTGGTAATAAAATCCATAGTTACCATTTCCCACTTCCACATAGGAAGTTCAGGCTGTTGTAGCAAACCTGATGGTTTCTGATGCTCGGCTTTGACTTGCGCACTTGTCAAGCATTTAGCTACATAGGTGGCCACAGACTTCTTCAAGCCTATCCACCAATAGTTTGCCCATAGATCCTGGGTAGCTGATGGCAATTCTTAATCGTTGCCTAATTAGGGTTGCGGCATGTATGCATAAGCAATATGAACCGTCTTTCTTATTTAATAACATAAAACCCTCAGAATATTGAGTCAGGCTCTATGTGCCTATGTTTTAAAACCTACTTAATCAAGGTTTCGATTATTCCAAAATCAATATGGAGTTTTCACAATACTCCAGCCCACAGCGGGATACAATCTTAATTCTACCTGCCTTCCCGGAGGTAAGCAGGGAAAACTTATGAGAAGATAATCAAGATTGCAAGGAGGCTACAGAGATTTTCCATATCTCAGGCTCCAATTCATCCACCATTACTCGTGTCAAATAAGTGACACCTTTATGTTATAAGTCCACGAATTCCTTAGTCGGGAACATTTACTTAAAAAAAAAAAAATTCCATTTTTGGATATCTTCTTTGAATACTACTAGTCGACTTTAGTACAATATGACCATTGGGATATCTCAGGGGTTCCATGTATTAAACCTCCATGCTGATCAGACATGGAAATAATCTATGGGACACACTAGGATACGCCAATCCTCATATGACACTTTTATCAAACCTAGTTTGGCATTCGCAGGCGATAGAAAAACAATGAGAAAAAGAAAAATAAATAAATTAACATATGTTGTCGTACTCTATGCAAAGAAAGAGTGCTCTTAGATTTTCGGAAGAACTCCTTGCCGATCCATAAGAATCGGTTACTATGGTTTCCTTGGTAGTTATACCTTGTGGATGATAATAAAAATTTTGCTAAGTTTATGGTTCATGAAGGTTTATTATTGCCTGTATTAAAAACAGGACACTTAGCAGAAATTATCCTTGTTAAATGATAAGGAAGTTTATTGTACAAGTGCTTATATTTAATTAATAATGGAAGTTTCACAAACTAGGCACCTAGCTCAGTTGGCTAGGCGCGCGAAAGGGTGCGGCCGGCCTAGACCCGGGTTCGATTCCGGGGACGGCCAGTTCCACCATTTTTTTATGTTTAATATTAATTAATCGTACGGATACTTGTAATTATGAGAGTTGTCTCATAAGGAGTCTTGATAATTAATTGCTTCTTATCACCCACGATGTGGGCTTGATTTTTCGAGGCAACCAATCTATTTTTATCACTATATTGAGTCCTTATACTTTAACGGAACTAGGACATCGGAAAAATTTCCTAATGGATATTAAAACATCCATCTAATACTGTTGAAGCAGTCTCAGAGGTATACAGGCTTCTTACTGAACTTTCGTTGCTTTTTATTAAGCCTGTACTCGCTCTCCTTCTCAGATTTCTGGGAGTTATCCTCCTTCTTTGGTTCATCCTTCATATTTGAAGTGTGAACATAGCTCCCCTCATGAGGAATTAAACATGGTTTCGAATGAGATTTAGAGCGAGAAGCATTCGGCTCTTTGGATTGTCTCATGACCTTTTTCCCATGCTCCCTTCCAACTGTTGCGTCAATCTCAGCTTGGAGATAAACTCCATTAATATTGAGGTTTACGGTTGTAGTTTTTTATTAACATTCGTCGCATTAATAGTATTGCGACTGTCGTCTACCTCATTCGAGTTCTCCAGACTCGAAACTTGGTACCAATCACCAAGGTTTAACAATTATTAGTCATCATCCTGATGACCTGACTCAGATTAGCCACGGCATTCATAAACCGCATGGGCTATTCTATTTCGAACATTCATAGTGAATGTTATTTAAATGTATTTCTATTATATTTAGCCTAGGTCACTAAAGGATCATCAATGGCATTCAAAGTTTGGAACGAGTCCAATATTTGCTTGACAGGGGATTATAATGTCACAACTGTCCTTGGCACACGAACGATCATAAATAGCTCAAAGGCTAGCCTTACCTGACTTCGGTTATATATTTATATACATATATGGCATCGAAGCCTGTCGCGAGGGACGATCGGTAAATTTTATTTTACATTTAACACTTAGAGTTTTAGCAGGCAGATTTAAATGATTTACAAAATCTATTGTCTACAGAAGACTTATCTGAACCTGAATCAATTAATACTCTAGCATGAGCGTCATTGATAAAAATTACCTGTTATGACATTGTCATCCTGAATAGCCTCCTGAGCGCCCATTCGAGAGCTTCCAGCTTGGGTCTTCCTAGCTTCCTTAATCTTTTTAGCGTATTCAGGGCAGTTGGTCTTAATGTGCCCCTTTTCATTGCAACCATAGCAGGTTGCTTCTCCCAATTTCTTGCAATCCATGGTCTTATGCCCCTTGGACTTGCAGATTCCACAGGGTAGAGACTGAGATTCATATCTGCATTTCCCGAGGTGGTATTTCCTACAGGTTTTGCATCTAGTCTTCTCACCGGTCTGCTGTTTATCATTTTCATCCTTCCCAGACTTAGCTGCTCCTTCCTTGGCAGCCTTAGGGCAATTAGTACCGATGTGGCCCTTTTCGCCGCAACTGGAACAATTTCAATTCTTTATGTCCCTACATTCGTGGGATTGGTGGCCATCTCTTTTACAGATGCCACATCTCTTTATCTTTGGGTTTGATCGACACTGCCCCCAGTGTCTTCTTTTGCAGGTTTTACATTTGGGTTTTGCCTTCCTTGGTTTGGACTGGTTATAGCTTGAACCGGTCTTACCCTTCTTGTAACCTTTATTTGAGGTATTACCGCACTTTCACTTAAGATCCTTCAACACACGGTCCACAGCGTTGCTTACGGCTATTTTGATCATAGCCTGTAATCCGGTGCTTATTAATTTCAGTCTTGCATCATCCTCCTGATTAACTGGATGATTGTGAGCTTCAGAGGAGTCAGCCATGGTGAAGCTTTGAAGGCTACATACCAAGTAGTAATAATTGGTTTAAGTATAGGATGAATTGTCAAATTTGATGATTGTTTAGCCATGGTACAAATAAACCATATAGGCGAATAGATAGTATTAACTTCGTTTGATTATGTTTTGCCTAAGTTTTTAAATAAACTATCTTCGGCGTCTAGACGGAATATAATCCTTCATATTTATTAGGCAGGGGACATAAGTCACGGCTGCCAATGTCATACTGACATCTTTTATATAGCACAAGGCTTGTTCCAAAGGACTTTTGATGGCTCATAGGCCTTGTCACTAGGGAAATTTTTAAATCATAATCAATGATTCCTTTGGATCGGAAAATTTCATATGTCATTGTCTTGACAAGAAGTTATGAAATAAAACTATCTTTTCATGTATACATCTTTGCCCGTAGGTATACATCCTAATGGATGTTTTGATGTGTTCATCATGTTCGACGTTTATTAGCCATGATTCCTATTGATCATAGTCTAAACAAGGGGTTTGAAAAATTTCCTAATATAAAGATGACAAGTGTGATTCTATCACATCACTATTGTCAGGAGTGTTAACATATTTACAATGTTACAAGGGTTTGGATCCTTTGAATAGGTTCTACCATCTTGGCCTCGCCTGGGATGAAATACAGGCTAGGTCGTACCTTCAAGATTCTTTTTAATAAGTACGCTGGCAGGGAAGGAAGGATATTTATTTTATTCAGGATTTTCATCATAAATCCTAATTTACAAGCTAATAATAGCACAAATGGCCCAGTCGCGTAGACAAGTTAAACTTATAAGCCAGGATTTCAGATAATCGCGGTATTAAGGTTTGAATCAAAGTTCATTACCTTCTCCTGACAGGGAGCTGTAGGCTACCACTGTCTTTAGTCTCAGAGGACCTTAACTATAGCTCGTAGGCACTTTCCTTCTAAGGGATGTTTATTACGGTATTGCCCCTTAGGGAAATTCATTAATCATGGTAAACAGAGACCATATTTGGTTAATTTATTAATCATATATTTATTTAGGATTTCTATTATAATTTATCCTAATTATAAAACATTAACAGTTTTATTAGTGGCACCCAATGGCCTGGTCACATGGACATCTATAGCTTATAAGCTTATGATTTCAGAGAATCAAAGCAACAATAACTGTTTTATTTAATAGCACCAAAGGCCTAGTCACAAGGACAATTTTAAGTTATAAGCCATGACTTCAGAGAATCAAGGCCTTCAAATTATTTTAGCACAACAGGTTTAGTCACAAGGACATATATAAATTATATGCTATGATTTCAGAGAATCAAAGCATTTGAGGTTTGAACTTAGTTCATTACCTTTATCTGACAGGGAGTCATAGCTACCACTGTATTTTGGCTCATGTAGAAATGAGCAAGGCCCGTAGGCACTATATTACCACGTATGGTTAAAATATGATCATCTTAATTGATGATGTAAACCCAGGATTCAGGGATCATTAAACTGGGTTAGGAATCTTTTGAAAAATCCTTAATAACGTGTGTGATTTCCAACGAATCACATCTGTCGGGAGTGTTAACATGTTTTCAGATGTTAACTGAGATTCGAATCTTTTAAACAGGTCTTACCATCTTGGCCAGGTCTTTATAATGACACTCAGGCTAGGTTTCACACTTAAGATTCTTAATTTATAATTAACGCAGAACAATTTTAAATTGAGGTGTTCATATGGATCTAAATCTAATTATGGAACTACCATCTTGGCCCGGTCTTAAAATGACACGTGGCTAGGTCTTGTCCTTTTTAGACTTTGCCATTTTATTATAATGGTAGACCTTGCAAAAAGGAAATGTTATTTTCCATTTATTTAACATTCTTTGTTTAGAATGAAAGTTTAAACTTAATCATTCCATTATATAAAAATAAAAGTATAAAGTTGCCCTAAGCGGGACTTGAAAGAAATAATGTTGTCCTCGGAGGGACTGAAAGATAATTATGTCCTCATAAGGACTAATAAGAAAACGATCTTCAGTAAAAGGAGTTTCTTCTTCATTTTATTTCTGAATGCTTTCTCCTCATATGCTCGTTTCATTCTAGCCGCGGTACGAAGCTCAGCATCTCAGGGCTCCGGGTGTGGAGAACTCCTATTACGGCTTCTTCGCTTGGCGACGTATCCAATAAAAATTTGGAAGTAAAAAATTCTAGATTAGGATCGAGAATATTCCTAAGTTAAGTCTAGACTCAGAAGTTTAGATATGTGCAATTGTGTAACTGAGATTAAACAAAAAAGGCTAGTGTTTAATTCACTCAGTGTTGGCTCTGATACCAACCTGTCACACCCCGAATTTCCACGTGTCACCGGTGGGCCCGGTGGGGGAGTATCGTGACGTGGTTGGCAACGTAATAGTCAAACAACACAATATTTAATATGCACAGCGGAAGCAATTGAAAATATAATACAACCGAATTTATTATTGTAATATTCAATGCCACAATATTCGGATGTTTATCCACAGATGGATCGGCAATAAATAGGAAACAATGTTCAACAGACTTCGGCATCCTAAGCTTGCGAAACTTTTAATGATGCTAAGGAGAAATCACAGCCAATTACGCTTAGTACCTGCATTTAATCTTTTTGGGAAAATACGTCAGTTTACACTGGTAAATACAATCAACTGACTCATTTTGGAAAATGATTGAAAATTGGTTTGGATGCACGTGGCATAAACATTTTTTTTATTTTTAACTGGGAGAATTATATAATATTATAATCTTGTGAACGAATTACATGTTACTTATGCGTTCAGTCGCCCGGAACTAGTCCGGGTTAAAGATCAATAAACACACCACATCATTGAGTTATACACGGGAGTACGCCTACACCCCGTGCTCAGGTCGTGGCCATCTCGTAAGATGATGCCAGGGATATCCGGGACATGGTCATTAACCCCCCAAAGGCTGTAAAGTAAACAAGACTGTTTAAAACGAGCCGATCAAATTATTCAACTACCCACTAAGCGTGGAGATTTGATGCCCGATCAAGCGGTACGCTTTGTACCGTAACCCAAGCCCGTATAGGGAAAATAAGTTAAAAGTATTTACCTGATGCAAGTATTAATCACAATAAGCAAATAGCACGTAGCTTTTACTGGTTCTCCTAATCTGGAACGAAGGTTTAATATAACCTATTAGAATACTAACGGGTCTTTTATTAAGCTTAAGCTTAGACCGACTAGTTTCAAGATACGGTTCGTACGCACGATTAAGCGAAGACCGGATAGAATGTGATTCAGACCCGACAAGTTTGAAGACTTGTTTAATATGGGTTTATTATTCACATTCTGGATTTTGAGATAAAACCGTTAAGGTTTGACCCGTTTCGGCTAATTTATGTAAACTTGTTACATAAACCGAACCGTACGCGTAATAAGCGTGACGGGTAGTCATGAGAGCTATATACAGGTTTCCTAAGTTAATTATGTCTCAAATATGTTGTGACATCAGTAAGGTGTCTTTCGTTATGCCCGAAACGTGTTTAAACACAAACTAGGCCCCGTAGGGGTAGTTTGGTCATTTAAAAGTTTATAAAAGAGTTTAAGTGACAACCTGAGTTACAGGTCTGATGTAATCAGCAAATATACTCAATTTGCTAAGTTACATCAGTAGGTTAAAGCATGTATGTGAAACTTATCATTTTTAACCAAACTAGGCCCCGTAGGGGTATTTTGGTAATTTCACATAAGCCGAAAAGCTCAAAACTGAAGTCTGAGTTTATCAACCTTTGCTTACTGTTAAAATATTATAATTTGCCTCTTATATCAGTAGGTATCAACCCGGGTATGTCCAATATGATTTTTAAAACATACTATGCGTTAAAAACGCTAATTTAGGCGATTAAAGGCCATTACCGGGTTCGATACTTAAATCTGATATTTTTATATTTCCAGAAGGCTTAAAATAATTTATTTATCATAACTATTCAGTAGCAAAAGGTTTGGAGTCGTTTAGATGTGTAAAACTCATTTTATGGCCCGTAAGGGCAAAACCGACAATTACCGAATTAAGTCTACGACTATGAGTTATGCTCAGCCTAAAATTAATTAAAAATCTTTAAAAATCCTAAAATAATATATTACATCAGTGGGTAAAATATTTGATACCAAAAAGTATGTTTAACTAGGCTATACACTAATTACGCCATTTTATTAACATAAAGCATTAATTTTGCGATATTGAGCATAACTCTTAATCTACAAGTCAAACTGATTTCAAACTTTGTATACAAGCCTATATATCAGTAACTAAGGTTTCTACACTTTTACATTTTCATAAAACACGTTTTAAGGTAATAAGGGCATAATGGTCAACATATGAGCGATTAACGGAAACATGTATATTAATTGGGTAATCAACGAAACAAGTACAGAGGCTTATACTATCATGTAACCCAACCCTAATGAAGCATTAAGGCATTTCTAATTCCATCTAACTCGGGCCAGAACTGAAGTCAACGTAAAAGTCATAGTTTCGTGACTTTCGGGTCCGAACCGGTTTAAAAACTGAGAGTTGTCGAGTCTGACCAGTTTAGACATGTCCGTACACTTATTACCAAGTTATAATTAGTTTAAAACAGGTTACACGCATCACGTATTGCTAATCGTGCATTAAATCGTAATTTACATAACTGTTGACTTTTTCGGTCAACGTTTGACTCGACAATTGACTTAGTTATGTCTGGAATCGGTAAGCGCGCTTATAAGGGTTTAATACCCATATGATTACCTACTTCACGGTACTTTTAATTCGACATACGACTGAGTTATCATTAATTAATTACGAAGTCAAACCGTAGTTACGTCGGTTTGACTTTTAGCTAAAATACTAAGCTATAATTAATTTAGAAAGGTTAGGCAACTTACAAAGTGTTTAATTGATGAATTAGGAAGGCTTGCTCTGCTTGGAAGCTCCCAAAATTGATCAGAAGTGAATTGTGATTGGAATGATCAAAGAGTTGCAACTTATGAGGTTTATATAGTGTTCAAGGCACCATGATTTATTGACAACAAGGTCTACAACTCTCCACAACTGATATACACATGTTACTAGTGCTTAGGGGTTGCCTAGGATCGTTCATAAGTGAGAAGAAACCGGACAAACAGGTCAGATTCGCGTTAAACAGGCAGCAGCCTGTTTCCTGATCGCTGTGCGCAGCTTGCGCACCGTAAGCACATCTGCTTACGGTCCGTAAGCAGTCATCAGGGGCTGTTTGCTTGTTCTTTCATTTGTTCGAAAAGGTAACCCCATTTTCCGCATATGGGGCATCAATTATCATCTAGGGACCTTCCAATAAGTGCTTAATACTATTCTAAACCCTACCAATTGAAGTTGTTTCCTTGAATTCAAATTGAAGTCCCGAAAACAAAGGTTTATCATTCATTTCTTCGTGGGAATCACATCATGCATTACAAATTCCATTCTTGTCAACCCATTTACGGATTTAAACTTAGTAGATGTTAAATATGTATAATAACCTGGGTCTTGGGATTTATTAATGAGGTGTTCAGAGGTAAAAATTAACATGACGCCCCTTTTTAATTTCCGCCAGAACATCTTTATTTAAATCCGGGTTTAAAATGCGTTTTTGTCGTACATGACACGTGTCGTTCTCTTATTAAACACGAAATTTTGAGGTGTTACATTTATCTGACAGGGAGTCATCGCTACCACTGTCTTTTGGCTCATATGGAAATGAGCAGGGCCCGTAGGCACCATATTACCACGTATGGTTAAATTATGATCATCCTAATTGATGACCTAAACCCATGATTCAGAGATCATAAAATTGGGTTAGGAATCTTTAGAAAGATCCTTTTATAATAATGACGTGTGTGATTTTTAATGAATCACGTCTGCCAGGAGTGTTAACATATTTTCAGATGTTAACAGGGATTTGAATCTTTTTAACAGGTCTTACCATCTTGGCCCGGCCTTATAATGACCCGAAGGCTAGGTTTCACACTTTAAGATTCTTATTAAAATTTAAAGTAGGTAGATTATTTTTTTAAAAGGAATGATTTTAATTTATTTATTTCATATATAATTTATCCATGCACATAACGGCAAACATGAAATTTATAAAACAAACATTCCATTAATTTATTAAAATATTACACGCTGCCCTAAACGGGTCTTTTCAAATAACAAACTTACTTACCCACGCAGGGGTTTAAACAAGTACTTACCCTCGCAGGGGCTTAATAACATAATAGTCCACGCAGGGACTTACAAAAATAACACACCCTAGCAGGGGTTTACAAAAAGATAGACCCACGTAGGGGTCAAAACAAACAAGCATACCCACGCAGGGGTTTATACATCAAATGGAAGGATTTAGCGGTCCTTCTTGTTCTTCCCTTTAATTAGGCTCGTTAATCCTTGGAAGAAAGTTTATCGCTCCCTTCGTTCCCTGTGTAACTCTCGCTCTACATGGTCCAACCTTTGCAGAATTTCTTCACGCTCAGGTGGGGAGAACCTTGGTGGTTGCGATTGTTGCCTGATAATAGGTCTTGGAGGTATCTGGTACCTATGTGTTGGGTACCCTACTCCCCATGGATCTCCATAGGGTCCTTGGGTGTTGTAGTTAGCCGCTACCATGTATGGGTCGGCTTCTGCGTAGTTGTAATTGGTATGCACTGGCTGTTCAAACGGGTTATACGCCATAGAACCCGTAAATGCCGGAATCGGGTTATCAAAACCCATAGGCGGTGGTTGCGGTGCAACTGGGTGTGAGGGTCCACCCATTTGTGGGTCCTCCTGATGTGGCGGGTAATGGCTGCCACTTGATTACCGAGGAGAACTGAAATGGAAGTCTCCTCCCCGTGTAGACATACGCGGTCCAGATCTCCTACACCTTGGCGGTTGCGGAGCTACCGGTTGAACTGGTGGCGGTGGAGGTGGTGGCGTGACTGCCACAAATCTTCGATCCTCAGAGGGATCCCGTTGCTGCTGCTGCTGTTGCTGAGGAGGTGAATGGCGAGGAGGTGTATAGTACCATTCGTGCCTGGTAAACATAGCTTGGAAGCTATCTGGACCAACATAGGGTGATCCGTGGAAAGAAGACCCGTCAGAGATCTCTATCGGGTGGTTTGGTGTACCACTGGCAGGCTCGACGGGGTCCGTATCCTCGTCCATGTCGTCCGCATGATCTCCAGAGAAATGATCTTCTGGACCCAATGGGTTAAAACCCACTGGTTCTTGTAAAAAGTTTGCCGGGTTAAACCGGCCCCTAAAAACTGGTGTAGGGTCACCAAAAGAATGATGCGATAAGGATCGCTGCAACGGTATGTAGGACGGTTGAGGGTTGTTGGGCTCATACTCCGGCTGAGGCCCATAAGGGTTAGGAGGTGTTGAACTATGTGAGACCGACCGTCTAGCCGGCTCAAAGAGGTTTCTCCGGTTCTGCCGGGGATCGTCACTCTCCGTTGTAGATGGAGCTCGTACATTCGAAGGTCCAGCTTCATTATCATTGGGGGCGGTGATTGGCCCCTTGCCTCTTCCTCTTCTCCTGAAGAATCTTGGCGGCATTTTTGTTAATCCTGTCAATATAGCATGAGATAACAAAACAACATATATAAAAATTTTAAGGACAAAACAAAAACCAAATAAGGTAGAATTTGTCCTATGTTATTTGTCTAGACTCGAAAATTTAGAATTGTGCAATTGTGTAACTGAGATTAAACACAAAAGGCTAGTGTTTAATTCACTCAGTGTTGGCTCTGATACTAACCTGTCACACCCCGATTTCCACGTGTCACCGGTGGGCCCGGTGGGGGAGTATCGTGACGTGGTTGGCAACATAATAGTCAAACAACACAATATTTAATATGCACAGCGGAAGCAATTTAAAAGATATAATACAACCGAATTTAATATTGTAATATCAAATGTCACAATATTCGGAAGTTTATCCACAGAAGGATCGAAATAAAATATGAAACAATAGTTCAACAGACTTCAGGCATCTTAAGCTTGCGAGACTTCTAAAGATGCTAAGGAGAAATCCCAGCCAATTACGCTTAGTACCTGCATTTAATCTTTTTGGGAAAATACGTCAGTTTACACTGGTAAATACAATCAACTGACTCATTTTGGAAAATGATTGAAAATTGGTTTGGATGCACGTGGCATAAACATTTTATTTAACTTGGGAGAATTATTTAAATATATAATCTTGTGAACGAATTACATGTTCCTTGTGCGTTCAGTAGCCTGGATCTTGTCCGGGTTAAAGATCAATAGACACACCACAATATTCTTTTGTGCACTGACGGGTGTACGCCTACACCCCGCGCTTAAGTCGTGGCCATTTCGTAAAATGATGCCAAGGATATCCGGGACATGGTCATTAACCCCCCAAAGGCTTTAAGTAACAAGACTGTTTAAACGAGCCGATCAAATTATTCAATTAACCACCCAACGATGGAAGATTTGATGCCCGATCAAGCGGTATGCTATATACCGTAACCCAAGCCCGTATAGGGAAAATAAGTTAAAAGTATTTACCTGAGCAAAGTATAATTCACAATAAGCAAAATGCACGTAGCTTTTACTGGTCCTCCTAATCTGGAACGAAGGTTTATAATAACCTATTAGAATCCTAACGGGTCTTTAGTTAAGCTTAAGCTTAGACCGGTTAGTTTCAAAGACACGGTTCGTACGCACGATTAAGCGAAGACCGGATAGAATGTGATTTAGTCCCGACTAGTTCAGAGACTTGTTTAATATGGGTATTTCATACACATTCTGGATTTTGAGATAAAACCGTTAAGGTTTGACCCGTTTAGGCTAATTTATGTAAACTAGTTACATAAACCGAACCGAACGCGTAATAAGCGTAACGGGTATTCATGAGAGCTATTTACAGGTTTCCTAAGTTAATATGCTTCATATATGTTGTGACATCAGTAATATGTCTTTTATTATGCCCGAAACGAATTTAATCACAAACTATGCCCCGTAGGGGTAGTTTGGTCATTTTAAAGGTTGTAAAAGAGTTTAAGTGTCAACCTGAGTTACAGGCCTGATGTAATCAGCAAATATACTCAATTTGCTAAGTTATATCAGTAGGTTAAAGTATATAAGTGAAATTTATCAATTATAACCAAACTATGCCCCGTAGGGGTATTTTGGTAATTTCACCTAAGCCGAAAAGCTCAAAACTGAATTCTGAGTTTATCAACCTTTGCTTACTGTTAAAACATTATAATTTGCCTCAAATATCAGTAGGTATCAACCCTTGTATGTTTAAAATAGTTTTAGTACATACTATGCGTTAAAAACGCTTAAAAAGGCGATTAGAGGCCATTTCCGGGTTTGATACATAAATCTGATATTTTTATATTTCCAGAAGGCTTAAAATAATTTATTTATCATGTTTGATCAGTAGCAAAAGGTTTGGAGTCGTTTAGATATGTAAAACTCATTTTATGGCCCGTAAGGGCAAAACCGACAAGTACCGGATTAAGCCTACGACTATGAGTTATGCTCAGCCTAAAATTAATTAAAAATCTTCAAAAATCCCAAAATAATATATTACATCAGTGGGTAAAATATTTGATATCAAAAAGTATGTTTAAGTAGGCTATACGCTAAATACGCCGTTTAATTAACATAAAGCTTTAATTTTACGCTAACGAGCATAACTCTTAACCTACACCTCAAACTGATGTCAAATTTTGTATGCAAGTTTATATATCAGTAATTAAGGGTTCTACTCTTTTACATTTCCAAAAATCACGTTTTAAGGTGAAAAGGGCATAATGGTCAACATATGAGCAATTAACGGAATCATGCATATTAATTGGATAACTAATGATCCGAGGTGTATAATCACAGAGGGTTATACTAGCATGTAACCTGGTCCAAATAAAGCTCTAATGCATTTCTAAAACATGCCATAACGGGTCAGAACTGGAAGTCAAAGTATAAGTCAAACTATGCGACTTTCGGTTCCGAACCGGGTCTAAACAGGAAATTGTCGGGTTTGAACATGTTTAGACATGTCCTTACACTAATTACCAAGTTACATTAATGAACAAACAGGTTGTATGTGTTCTACATTGCTAATCATGCATAAATTGTAATTTAAACTTTCTGTTGACTTTTTAATTACACGTTTGACCCGACATTAGACCTAGTTAGAGTGGGAATCAGGGGGAACCCTTTTGAGGGTTTATTACCCACATAATTACCAACTTATAACTACTTTTGATTCGAGATTTGACTGATCCATTATTAATTAATCTCGAAGTCAAACCGTAATTACGACAGTTTGACTTTTAGCTAAATAACTAAGCTAAACTCAATAAAAGAAGGTTAAGCAAACTTACAAAAGTCCTAAGCTTGATTAGTGATCACTTGAGAGTGTCTTGGAGCTCCAGAAATGATCAGATTGCAAGAGGAAGGTGTGAAGAACAATGTTGCATATCATGGCCTTTATATGGTGTTTAATCCACCACAAATCTTTGACACATGAGTCTACAACCCACCACAACTGATCAACATATGTTCCTAGTGCTTAGGGGGTGTCTAGGGGTCGCCCTTTATGAGGAAAATCGGATAAAATCGATCAGATTGCACTCAGCAGGCAAAAACCCAAAGAAGTCGGAGCTGGGAACCCCTCGCGTGACGCTAAGCCCCCCCCCCCCCCCCCCCCAGGGCCTCGCGTCGCGCTAGGCCTACTCTGATCAAATCAGAATTTTTGATTTTTGCGATTTGATCCTTGGCTCTTCAAAATTCGATTAGGCACTTGTTTCTTGCATTATGAACCCTCATAATTGATCTATAAGGGCTTTAAAACATATACCCACTTCGTTAAGTCCCCGGTTAACTTTATTGTTACCCGAAAAGTCCTAACTTTCAACGTTTACGCTTTAACCCTTCGCACACGAATTTGATCATAACTTTCTCATACGATAACGAAACTTTACGAAATTTATATCGTGCATTCTAGTGAGCATAATTAACAGTTACAAAGCTTCGGGTTTGTCAAAAGGTCACTCAGAGGTATAATTTAAACATGTTGACACATTTAACCCCTGTAGTTTGTAATCTTTCACTTTTAGCTTCGCATGATCCATGATTTATTCGTTTGATGTTATAAACATCCTGTAGGGTTAATGTACATTATATTTATTCACTGTTGACATTTAGAATACGTATATTCACATACTTTCCATGTTTGTCAACTTTAGTCCTTTTATAACATTCTATTACACGTTCAAACATATGACACGTGTCTACACATTATAGGACGTGAATTTTCGAGGTGTTACACGGACAACCATGGGTATGCTAAACGGATGAGCTTTGTCCATATTAAACCGTACTAACATCTTCTGGATGTAGTTTGACTGATGGTCGAATGTACCATTTCGTAAATGCTCAAACTGCAGGCCGAGACATAATTTTGTTGTGCCAAGGTCTTTCATCTTAAATTCTCTCTTTAATATATTAGCAGTTTTTTTTTCTATCTCTTCAGGAGCTCCGATGATGTTTATATCATCAACGTAGACTGCTACAATAGTGAATTTTGAGAGTGATCCTTTTATAAAAGCACATGGACTGATTACATCAGACTTGTATCCTTCTTTTTCGAGATATTCACTGAGCCGATTGTACCACATGCGGCCAGATTGTTTAAGACCATATAAAGATCTTTTTAGCTTTATAGCACACATGTCTCGAGGTATTGATTTTAATGCTTCGGGCATTTTTAACCCTTTAGGTATTTTCATGTAGATGTCATTTTCAAGTGTCCCGTACAAGTATGCAGTGACGACATCCATAAGTCTCATTTGAAGTCCTTCTGAGATTGCAAGGCCAATTAGAAATCTAAGGGTTATCGCATCCACTACAGGGGAATACGTTTCCTCATAATCAACTCCTGGGATTTGGGAAAACCCTTGTGCTACAAGACGTGCCTTGTATCGTACAATCCCATTCTTTTCATTTCTTTTTATAGCAAACACCCATTTATAACCTACTGGTTTGACGTCTATGGGTGTTCGGACTACAGGTCCGAAAACATTTCGCTTTTCAAGCGAATCTAACTCAGCCTTTACGGCCTCTTGCCATTTTGTCCAATTAATTATGTGCATGCATTCTTCTAGAGTTTTAGGTATGTAATCATTTTCATTGATTACATCTGTTGCTATAGCATATGCAAATATATCATTAACACGTGTTTCATTTCGATTCCATATTGTACTATTTTGTACATAATTGATAGAGATCTCGTTTTCGTTTGGTACCAGTGCGTCTTCTGGATTTTCATTTTCCTCTGGAATTATATTTGTCTTTTCTGGGACATTCACCTCTTCTAGGGTTTCATTTACTAAGTTTTCACCAACTGATTTATTCTGCCCTTTCCGTTTACGTGGGTTCTTATCTTTGGAACCTATTGGTCTCCCACGCTTTCTTTGTATAGTAATCGCTTCTGGGATTGCTTCAATTCGAGCAGGTGCATTTGATGCTGGTATATGTGACTTTGTCACCCTATTTGTGTCTGTGAATGCATCTGGTAATTCATTTGCGATTCTTTGCAAATGTATAATCTTTTGGACTTCATATTCACATTGACCACTTCGGGGGTCGAGATTTGATAACGATGATGCATTCCATGTTAACTCTTGTGTTACCAGTCTTTCTTTAGTCTTATCTCCCCCTAAGACTGGGAATACTGTCTCATTAAACTGACAGTTAGCAAAGCGTGCTGTAAACATGTCACCCGTTAATGGTTCTAAATATTTAATAATAGAAGGGGAATTAAAACCAACGTAAATGCCCAGTCTTCTCTGTGGTCCCATTATGGTACGTTGTGGTGGCGATATCGATACATATACCGCACAACCAAATATTTTGAGGTGGGACAGATTTGGTTCTCTTCCGGAGACCAGTTGTAATGGGGAATATTCATATGAAGCTGTAAGTGTTTGCTTAGTTGACTTCCAAGAAATTGCTGGTCGAGAATGCGTGTGGTTGAGATCAATGATTACTCACATACAAGAAGCATGTGGATTAGAACAGATCAAGAAGGAGCCGACGATTATTTATGAAGACAATGTTGCTTGCATAGCTCAGATCAAAGAAGGTTACATCAAGGGTGATCGAACAAAGCACATTTCACCAAAATTCTTCTCAACATATGACTTGCAGAAAGAAGGGGAAATTGATGTTTGCCAAATCAAGTCAAGTGAAAATTTAGCTGACCTATTCACAAAATCTTTACCAAGAAACAGTTTCGAGCAACTATCACACAAGATCGGTCTCCGTAGATTGAAAGATGTTTGTTGAATTCAGGGGGAGAATTATACACACTGTACTCTTTTTCCCTTAACTAAGTTTTGTCCCAATGGGTTTTCTTAGTAAGGTTTTTAATGAGGCAGTACAACTGATCCAGTAGTATCAGTTTATTATATAGGTCCTGAAGTATCTATTTAATATCATCCTGAAGTATGTTATTAACTGTGTATAATAAATAATAATATATATTTGAAGGGAGTGTTATAAATACATATATATTCCCTCCTGATTCTCCTCCAAAGTGGTTATGTTTTCAGCTATATTTTGACTACATCACTGTGTATATATATGTGGCTGATAAATGAAAGAGAATACACTTCTCATATTTCTCTAAATTTTCATATCAGTATAATGATTTTAGAAACCTACACAATTATAATGTCAAGTTCAATATATTTGGATAAATATATATAAATTTATATGTTAAAGCTTTCTTTCATTACCAATTCCAGCCAAATATATGTTCAGAAAATTATAAATTAATAAAAATTGTTTCCTACTTTTAACAAACATCCTCGTCTCTATTTTAAAACTAGTTGATTTCATCACCCCGCGCATTGCGGCAGAAATCCAGCATGTGCAAAACAGGTGACGACAACGGTAAACAGAAAACAAATATCATAAATAAAAAAGAATGTAGTAACGGTAGTCACTGTCTCCTAGAAATGAACAGTTTTAGATAAAGTTTGAACTATAATCATCAAAGTCTCACTAGTAATCTATGTTTCAAAGTATGTTCACTTAAGGTATGTGATGTATCTGTTGGTCATTGGATTAAAAAATAAAAAAAATAAGAACAAAGAAAAGGCTTTCACTCTCTCTTCTCCACCATCGTTACTGGGTGACGCTACCTCACTTAGCGCCCATAATGGTCACGGTTAACGCCCACGTAATAGTTTTTGCCTAGTTATTGGGTGATTTGACAAGTGGATAACGCTCACTACACATAGTCTAAATCTACTTCGTTGTTTATTATGAGTCTTGAACACTCGAGCTTATGAAAAGGAAAGTCTTTTTATAAGCTGGTGGTTTGATGTATCTATGTCTAGTAACATAACTTTTTGTTATGTTTGTAATCCTTTTGCTTTTGAGTAATTTGTCAACTTTGATGATTTTCGAGTTAATGGCAAAAGAAACAGAAAAAAAATAGTTATCTCCAGGAATACATTTGTTAAGTATTTTCACACATAATAACCTAATGGCAACATGGTAATATCTCTTTCACTTTTGTCTTCTATACTATTTATATTTCAAATTTCAACCCCTGTTCTTAAGAAAAAAAAACCAAAAAGAAAAAGTAAACCCTATTCTCTTCACACTATTCCTAAGACAATTCATGAATTGTTATTATATAAAATTAGAAATATACTTTGAAGGATATAATAAATATTTCCATTTAGACTATTCTTATTTGTATTATTTTTATTTGCTGAAATTAAATATATACTTTATCATTTTTACAAGGGTTACATCTCTATAAGGATATAAGGATATGATAGAGGATAGAAGTTTGTGAAGACATGGTGTATCTTCCTATCTTTGCATGTACTCTTCCACCACCTCTTTTGATACTGATAGCCTTCCTTATATCGCATGTTCTTTCATTTGTTTGTTGTGTGTTTTGAAGCTGATGGTCACTCTGGAAGTAGCTTCTCTATTTCCTAGGAATAGAGGTAATGTTTGCCTACATTAGTTGATGCACAAAAAACCCGGACCTGAACCCGGAATAAAACCCGCACCCGGGTTTTGTAAACCCGAACCCAAACCTACCCGTAGGGTAGGGTCCAGGTATGGTACACACTGTGGAAACCCGAACCCGGGTTTTTCTCAACCCGTTTTGTACCCGGGTTTCATCAATACCCGGACTGGGTTTTCCAATACCGAACCCGCGTACACCAGGTATGGTTTTCCTGCACAATACCCAGACCCGAACCCGGGTATTCAAAAAACCCGGTAATCCTACTCTCTCCAGACTCTATATATAGCTGCTCTATTTGTGGGTGGGTGCACCAGGTATGGTTGTTTGTTTGTTATCATTTTTACAAGTTTTTGACACGTATTTGAAACAAATTAATGTAAAAACAAAAACAAATACGAATCTGTATGGCTATGGACTTTTCAAAAATGCTACGAACCGTGATTGAGGGTCTGTATTTCGAAACTTCTACGAATATGACAAGCATGGACTTTTCAAAAAGACTAAGGGTCTGTTTGGTATGGGGTAATGGAATAGACGAAGGAATGGAATGGACGAAGTAATGGATTAGACGAGGGAATGCAATGGATCATTACCATTCCATGTCTTGTTTGGTTACCATGTTTGAATGGAATGAATTATTATTGTGTATTGTTTGGTAGCAAGAAAAACGAAGGAATAAAATTAGCGATGAGTGGTGGTGGTGGTCGGTGGTGGTGGTCGGTGGTAGTGATTGTGGGTGGTTATAGGTGGCGGTGGTGGGTGGCGGTGGCGGCGATGGGTGGTGGTGGTGGCGGCTAGTGGCGATGCGGCGACGACGACGGGCGGCGGTGGCGGCGACAGCGGCCGTTGGTGGTGGGTGGCTGAGGTGGCGGTGGGTGGCGGCGGAGGTGGCGGTGGTTGGTGGTGGTGGTGGCATCGACGATGGTGGTGGGTGACGGCGGCGAGTGGCGTTGGCGGTTGGTCGCGACGATGGGTGGTAACGGTGGCGGGTGGGTGGCGGCGGCGGCGAAGGTGGTTGTCGGGGTGGCGGGTTGCGGGTGGCGGCGATGGCGTCGGTGATGGGTGGTGGTGGGTTGTGGCGAAGGTGGTGAGTTGTGGTGTTGTTGATGAATGTTGAAAGAGGAGATGGAATGAAAAAAAAACATGGGGGATGGATGGAATGATTTTGAGGGAATGGAATGGCTTTTGGAATGGGTGATTCCATTCCATTGACCAACCAAACAGCATTTTCTTCATTCCATCGTAATCATCCATTCCATTACGCCCCTCATTCCTGCATACCAAACACTACCTAATAGTAACAAAAACTCTAACCACATCGATCAACTTTTTTCCACAATATTTACCTGCTAAACACGCAACCTGACTTGACTCCCAACACTCCACACACCTATAAATACCCGATCTCCGGCCCCATATCCCACCCACAACATGGCATCCACTAATCCAGCACTTCTCCTGCTCCTCTTCATCACTGTTTTCTCTTTTTTGAAACCTTCTAAAGCCGCCGGCATCGCGACTTACTGGGGCCAGCAGAGCGATGATACTGAAGGCACCCTTGAAGCCGCCTGTGCCACCGGAAACTACCAGTTTGTAAACATAGCTTTCTTAAGCACCTTCGGCAACAACCAAGCACCAGTTCTGAACCTAGCAGCCCATTGTGATCCTGCTTCGACTTGCTCCAGGTACAGCTCCCAAATAAAAGCATGCCAGGCCCAAAATGTTAAGGTGTTTCTTTCTATAGGGGGTCAACAAGGGAGCTACTCTCTATCGTCACCACAAGATGCACAACAAGTTGCTGATTTTCTATGGAACACCTATCTTGGTGGCCAGTCAGCTACCCGTCCGTTAGGAGATGCTGTTTTGGACGGAATCGATTTTGATATCGAGCAAGGGACAGACCAGTTCTGGTCTGACCTGGCTAAGGCACTCGCTGCGTACAGCTCACAGAAAAAAGTGTACTTATCTGCAGCCCCACAATGCCCTTTCCCTAGTGGCGACGTGCGCAACCAACTGCTCCCGGCGATTAGGGAAGGGCTGTTTGATTACGTGTGGGTGCAGTTTTACAACAATGAACAATGCCAGTATGGGGCGAATGCTGATGCTTTATTAGCAAGATGGAACGAGTGGACTCAGGTGACAACAAATACGATTTTCTTGGGGGTACCAGCAGCTCCGGAAGCTGCCCCAAACGGAGGATATATTCCACAAGATATTCTTACCTCTCAGATTCTTCCTTCAATCAAGAGTTCTCCCAAGTATGGTGGAGTCATGCTGTGGGACAGGTTCTATGATAAACAGAGGGGATACAGTGACGCCATCAAAGGCAGTATAAACTAGTCCTAAAGTGATAGCCTTTGTATACTTTATTATGTTTGTGTGGTGGAATAACTTCATATCGTCGAGATATGATCAGATGATTTTGTTTCTGTAACAGTTATACCTAGTGCAAATCAATAAGACAATTATAGTATTTGTTATGATGTGGCTAGTTTTGATTTAAAATACTCAATCTGATACATAAATAATAAAATAAAATATAGTGGCTACAAATACAAAAACTGAATTGCAGCTTACATTAGAAATGGATTGCAGAAGCATAAAAACAGGATTAGAAAACAGAGACGAAGAGAAATGAAACAGATGTTAACTGGATGATGCAAAAATGAACTTAGCATAAGTCTTTAATCTCCTTTTGTGACGGCTACACCTTTCTGACCTGAATATTATGGGTGGATTGGAACCGCCAGATGGGTTGTCTGCCACTCTGAAGAAGAGCTACATGCTCACCTTCCTTCATCATCCCTTGATTCTGTACACACAAAAATGCCATTTCATATTCAAGAATGCTATATAAGAACTGATATCAATGTTATTCAGCTTACACCCAATAATATTTTTTATTCCCTCATGAAATAATCAAACAGCATAATGATTCATGGGGAGTTTAAATGTGTGTTTCCAAAGTGTCTGTGATGTTGGATAACAATCAAATAACTGAAGTCATAACAGTTACTTCTTTTGTTGATTGTTTGACATTTTTTTATTATGCAATGAGGTAACTTGATAAAGAAATAAAAACAATGGTTAAAAAGGGGTAAATAAGTCATTTTACTTTCTGCTTCGATTTTCAATTCTGGTGTGGCTGGGTATCAAAATGAAAAATTTGGGCCCTTGATAATCATAAGCGTAATATGTACTTTTTCAAAATGCACATCCAAACACTCTTCCAAAAGGAAAGACGAGAAAACATTGAATTAGCGGAGTAAATCTCACCTTTAACACTTGAAGAGCATTTGCAAAGGTTTCTTCAGCATCGTCTGCGAACTCCATGTAAATGGGGCATACTCCTTGATACAAAGCCAATTTCTGTTGTACCCTTTTACTGTTTATCAAAAGCACATTATACAATATCAGAAAAAGAAAACAAAAATAAAAACAAATCTGCAGAAAAAGAAAAAAAAAGATAATTCTACGTGTCTGATAGAGCTATGGGACTTACTCGTCTGTGAAGGCAAATATAGTGCCATTAGGCCGATAATGGCTCAGTAGGACAGCCATGTTACTAGTTCTTGTGAATACCACAATTGAAGTTCCAAGAGTGTTGGACATTGATGTCGCATGGTAGGCAAACATTTCACTCACATGGTTCTGTTCATCATTTTAAATGAGTTTACAGTAAAATTTACAAATAATAATAACAATATATAAATAAGCGTCAGAACGATAATACACCTTAAAGGCTTGATTAAGACTAGATACTGTGCCACCACTCATTATGCTTGATTCAGTTCTTAACGACACTGTGTGCATGACGTTAACAGCTTTTAGTGGAAACCTACATAGTACGAGACAATATGAGACGAAAAGGTTTAATCATTTTTTTTTTCAAAATTAGCACTCATGATAAATGAAGATGCTGAAAATGTTTCAAAAAAAAGTCTTACTTTCCATGAGCAGTTTCTCCAGAAAGCATGACTGCATCAGCACCCTCTCTAACAGCAATAGCAATGTCGGATACCTCTGCCCGCGTAGGTGTAGGATGAACAATCATGCTTTCAAGCATGTTGGTTGCAACAATAACAGCTTTTCCCATGCTACGGCATGTCCTGATTATCTCTTCCTAGTGAAAGTAATTCAATTCGAGTTGATCACTGTAAGTGTATGCTATAGAGGTGCCAATTTCAACCCATTTAACTATAAATGTATGAATGAGCTAATAATAGAAAGTTATTATTACCTGCAGCAATGGAACCTCTTCAATAGGCAGCTCTGCACCAAGGTCCCCTCTTGCAACCATTGCCTGAATAAAAGCAAAACATAATATTAACAAATGGAAGATTATTGATGACAAGAACACATGTTTTAGTTTTTTAGCAACACAAAATATCCGCTGCAGCCAAAATATTTGATTCGTTCAACACCAATTAACAAAGTTTAAAATGTCCGGTAAAGGAAAAAGATAACAAGAATGAAGGAGAAAACAATATATTTACCCCATCAGAAGCCGTGATAATTGAATGCAAATTTGGTATGGAATCTGCACTTTCAATTTTTGGGATAACTTGAATATCCGCACCACAGCCTGCCAAGACAATATTAGATGTTAGAAGTCCTATACATTGAAGCAAGGTTTAAAAGAACGGAAACAAGTTTCGAGGCATCTTCCTTTCGCCTCACGCGGCGTAAGACTCAAGGCGAAACGAGGCGTAAGGCCGAGGCAGTATTAATAAATAAATATAAAAATTATATATATTATAAAAATAAAAGTAAATTACGATTTTGGCCTCTGTGGTTATATCACTTTTACCCTTTTAGCCTAAAAAAGAATCTTTTAACACCTGATCCCCCAACGTCTCTTTTTCTAACCCTTTTGGCCCCCAACGTCTTTTTTCCTAACCCTTTTGGCCCCCAACGTCTTTTTTTCTAACCCTTTTGGCCCCTAAAAGTAAATGGATGGGGTTAGTGTTAGGGGCCAAAAGGGTTAGAAAAAAAGACGTTGGGGGCTCAGATGTTAAAAGATTCCTTTTTGGGCTAAAATGGCAAAAGTGATATAACCACAGGGGCCAAAATCGTAATTTACTCTAAAAATAATAATACTAGCTAATTTCATCATCAAAAACACACATAAAAAGACATGAAATGCTTGAAATTGACACAAAAAGTCAAAAACATCAAAAACAACTATCAAAATCCCCTGAGACGCACCTGAGGTGCAGCCTTCTTAGCGTCTCAGCCCCTCTGAGGCGCATATACAATAAAAACCCCATGAGGCGCGCCTCAGACTCGTTTTTTGGCCGTTTCGCCTCGAGGCACGCCTCAAGCATTTTTTAAAACCATGCATTGAAGTACAAAGATCTTTATGAACACCTGTTATATGAAGTGTAATGCGTTAACGATACAAATATGCTTACTTTTTAGATAATTCTTAAGCTCATGGATAACTTCTGCGTCCTTAACAAAAGAAACTGCATAGAAATCAACTTGATTGTCCACACCAAATTTGATATCATCCCAGTCCTTTTCTGTTTCATAACAATATAGAAGATAAAATCTCAGAAAAAAAAAATCACAAATATGTATTGTTTGTCATCATGAGTTTGTACAATTATTGAGTCTAACCAGTGATGGATGGTAAAGTTGCACTTTTTCCTCTAACATTTAGATGCCGTCTAGACTTGAGCTCTCCGCCATCCACAACTTCACATTTTACCGAATCTTCTGTCTTGGATTTCACCAGTAGTGACATCATACCACCTAAAGGTAAGCAAGAGCTTACAAAGGTTAGAAATCAAGAAGCTAAGATACACATCTAGCCAACATTGAAGTTCGGGTATGAAATAAGTGTTAATTTCAACATACCATCAACCAGAAGCATGTCACCTGCTTCCACATCATTCACAAAATCATCATAGTTGACACTAACACAGTCTGCAGTGCCGACGCCTCTTTTTATTGTGAAAGTGAATTCTTGACCAGTTGCTAAGGTTACCGGTTGAGGCAAATCCCCACTCCTGACCTCAGGCCCCTGCCAAAAGATAAAGTCCATATGATATCAGTTCATTTATATGACCCGTTCAACCCAAATCAACCCATTTGCTTATGGGTAGCATTTTAAGCAACAACGGAACCTGCCTTTGTGTCGAGCATGATTGCAATGACGTTATCCTTAGATTGAGCATTATATTCTTTAACAAGATCGATGACTTTTTGATGGGAAGCGTGATCTCCATGGGACATGTTCAATCTTGCAACATTCATCCCAGCCTCAGCTAGCTTCCATATCATTTCCTTAGTGTCGGTAGATGGACCGATTGTACAAACGATTTTTGTCTTGCGCTTAACTATGGGCTTGGACCACACACCGGCTGAACCATCGCCTTTTCGTAGAACTTCCTCTGAAAGATAACTCTGCTCTCCTATCTGATTACACAAATATGAGTTAACTAGATTTAAACGTCTACCTCCATGTTAGAGGCAAATAACCATAGAAAGTTTAAGGGGCCGTTACAACAAGTGTGTTCAAAGTAATCATGTAATATTGGACAATCAGATAATTAATCCCAAATTACAATGTGGATATCTATTGAAGAGTTTGGACATGAATAATTTGAAATGTTAACAACAACAATATTGAATTAAAGACGACGACGACTAACAAGCGTAAAATGAAATGGAAGAAAGGAGGACCTTAGGGATATCTTCAGGTGTAAAGGGAACAACTTCAGTGACAGAAGCCCTCCTTGCAGTGACGCTAAGAAGACGGGGGTGGGAGGGGGTAATACGGCCTATGGCACGTGGCTTGATCTTCTCAGTGTGCTTGTTGTTGAGAGATCCATTGCCAATGAATGCATTGTGAAGCAATTTGGTAGCAACAACTTGAGCCATTGTTGTTGTTGCTTGAAATGTTCAAATAATGAAAGTGATTTGTATAGAAAAGGAAAGAAATGAAATGGTTATAAAGGGGAGGCGATGTTTTCTGAGGGTTGCGAAAGGAGAAATCGATGGAAGAGAGAAGAGAACAATGGTGTTCCTAGGGTGTATCGAAGAATCAAAACAGGTTGTTTGGTTGGTTGGCTGTCAGATCAGGGCCCTTTTGGGTAAAAATGGAACATTCACAGTCCAACTAGTTTACCCAATTGTCAATAATGGACAGTACTTTCATCATAGGAAATCACCTAAAGTGAACAAACTCAGGTTTACCATATCATATCAGACTATGGGGTATTGGGCTTGGGTTGGGGTGTGGGTTGGCTGAAAACGCCCAAGCCACCATCCCAGGTGGGCTTGGGTTGGGGCGTGGCCCAAGGGGCGGGAGTTTGAAGCCAGACGTGGGGCGGGTCTATACGTATGACATGGCGGGTTCTCGTTGGCCAAACCAAACTAGCCGTTGGGCTAGCCGTTAGCCAACGGCTATGTTAAAAAAAAAATTATTTTTTCACTATAAAACTAAGAGCACTCACATTCAATCCATCAAATAATGAGAGGAGAGGTTTTTATATTATAAAGGGTATAAAAAGTGGTTGTGAGTGGAGGAGAGAGAAAATGTTACTGTTCATCTGTATATTTGGGGGGACGCTGTTCATCCAGTATAATTTTTTTAATATATATTGAAAGTGGTTGTGAGTGAAGGAGAGAGAAAAATGTAATGATAATATTATTTAATTGAAAGGAGAGAGAAAAAGTATTTGTTTTTAGTGGAAATATATTGATATAGGAGTTGTTTTTTAGTGGAATGTATGTATAATTTGATGGATTGAATGTGAATGCTCTAACACTTCTATTCCTTTTTTTACCACATTCAACCACAATACACTACACATCTTCTATAATCATCTATATTCTCATTCTACAAAACGAAAAATGCATCCGCATAATCGTGGTTATGACCCGAACAACCCGTTCGCATTCCAAGAAAATACTAGCCCACCACCCAATCGCCCCATGCCTCATCCATTTTTAATATACTCCCCTATGCCCGATATGGCGAGTTATGCATCGTATCTCGGGAATCGTGTGTTTACTAACTTCCCACACACCAACGATTCGATCCCTAGCCTGTTTCAACAAACGCCCATCAACCTTTCACTAACCTCCATCAACCTTTCCCAAATCGAAACCGTCCCCGAAACTCAACCACCCAACGATGGTCCTTCCACATCGAAACCCATCAAAAAGAGAAGTCATAAGAAAAAAACCGAGGCGGAGAAAGCACTTGAAACCGCCAAACGAAAACAACAAAAATGGGTCGTTAATGAAGAACTTGCATTGGCGAGGGCTTGGCTTCAACAATCTCAACATCCAACTTTAGGTATTTTTAAATATTTTGTAGCCCTTATTTTAATATTTATGGTTATTTTTATATAACTTTGTAATATATTAAATTTTGTTTTTATTAAAATAGGAAATTCTCAACATCGATGCCATTTGTGAGAAGTGATTAGTAAAGCATTCCATGAAGAACTGGGAAGGGAGACTTATTGTGAAAACGATAGTTTATCCTCGAAGTGGAGCGAGGTAAGTGGCCAACTTACAAAATTTAGTGCTTTTTTAAATAAAGCAAAACAAAACCCAAAAAGTGGTGAAACCGAAGCCGACTGTGTGACAAATGCATTGCTTACATTCAAAACAAATGTGGGGAGCGACTTCCGTTTCATGCATTGTTGGGAGATTTGTAAGTTCCATCCAAAGTGGGCGAATATCCCCAGTGGAAGCGAAACTAACATGTCTTCCAAAAGGTCAAGGGCCTCGTCCCAAGCCCAATCTGATGCTCGAGATCAAGAGTTTGAGGACCTTTTGGATGATTCGCCAAACCGGCCTGAATACGGAAGAGATGCCGCAAAAAGGCGCACTCAAAAATCAAGATCGGGTACGGCATCGCCTTCAGTTGGGAGTTCGGGCTCGCGTAGGGGAGTATATAGCGATCAGTTGGATGACATTGCATGCAAGTTAGATACATTCAACGTATTCCAACAACAAAGGGCCGAAATTCGGAAGAGCAAAGAAGCTCGGGATGCCCTAAAACAAAGACGAGATGATATGAAATTTCTCTCCCAGCCCATTGATCACCTAGAGGGTGAAGAATTGGAACTAATGTTGGAGACGAGAGAATAGATAAAGAAAAAATATAAGCGTTAGGAAATTTTTTATGTAATTTTCATTATTTAAAAAACATTAAAAATTTTAAATTTTTTGTTTTTTAAAAAACACAAAACAGCCATTTGGGCTGACCACGCCCCAAACCCCCGCCCCACCATACCGTGTTCAAGGTGGGTCAGCCCAGCGAAGCCCCCCCCCCCCCCCCAAGCCACGTGTCAACCCATGCCCCAAACCCCCGCCCCATCATACCCCACGGTCTTATAAATAAATTTTGGAGTAAACTGCCATTTTGGTCCCTGTGGTTTGGGCACTTTTGCCATTTTAGTCCAAATCTCAAACTTTTTAAATCTGGGTCTCTGTGGTTTTACTTTTGTTGTCATTTTAGTCCAAAATTCAAAAACCTCATTTTTTGACTGTTGAAAGCTGCCTATTTTGTCTTCTTGTTCAGGGGCAAATTGGTCATTTATAAGTTATTATAACAAATAAAAAAAAACCTCAAAACACATCTCTCTCTCTCTATAAAGTCTCTGCACACACACACTCTCTCTCTCTCTCTAAGCAAACATTTGACTCTCTCTCTCTCATCTCCCTCTCTCTAAACTCATCCCCCATTCAATTCAATGTGGAGGTTGAACTTGGTTTACACGCAGACCTTAAAGAACATCTGATTAAAACTAAAACCTCTGTAAGTCACTGTTGAAAACAAATCAAAGCTTCAATCCACCATGGACACACTTCAATATCCCTTTATTCTATCAAATGAAACCCAATTCAAAAACATCGTATGGTGTGTGAAAACCATCTTCAACTTCCGGTCACATGCTAGGGAAAATGGCATGGCTTGACGACTAGATCTAAGTCTCCGACGGCGTCCTCGACTTCGGTGTGACCACCACCACCCGATTTCGAACCCTAGCACCTCTACACTGCCGCCCCATCACCTCCGAACAATAACACCGTTAAATCACCTCAACGCCTCCGCCCCATCCATCCGTCACCACCATTATAGGTTCGAGTTCATAGTGATTACAGTCAACCTGCACTGGAAGGATTTTGACCCGGGTTTTGTGGCGTAGGTGTTAATCATTGAGTTCTCCGGCTTCGTTGAGTTCTCAGATCCGCGTATGCACCTGCTTCTCCTGTTCCGGTGGCGGAGGTGTTAATGAGTGGCGGCGGCAGAGGTGTTGCAGATCTGAGGTTGGTGAAGATGAGTGTCGGTGGCCAGGTGGTGGTGGTGGTGGTCGGGTGACAGAGGTCGGGTGACAATGGCTGGATGGTGGTTCTGGAGAACAAAGAGAACATGGTGAGTTGGGGGAAGATGATAATCTTATTGCTTTTATAAGGTCAAATACGGCTGGATGGTGTTATAAGGATATAAAGAAATTATATATAATTAATTTAGTTTATTAATTATTAATAGAGTAAACTGCCATTTTGGTCCCTGTGGTTTGGCCAGTTTTGCCACTTTAGTCCAAATCTCAAACTTATTACATCCAGGGCCCTGTGGTTTGCATTTTGTTGCCATTTTAGTCCAAAATCCAAAAAACCCCATTTTTGACTGTTGAGAGCTGCCTATTTTGTCCTTTAGTGTAGGGGTATTTTGGTCATTTATGTTTTATTTAAAGCAATTCATTTAATAAAAAACCCCAAAATATAAAAAACCTCAGATAATCATCATCTTCAACCTCAACCCCTGATCATCATCATCTTCAACCTCATCATCTTCAACCACCACCACCCCCCTCTCACCGCCAAGCACCACCACCTGAAGATACAGATCTGAGTTCAAAAACACCACGAATTTACAACCTGCAACTTAATCTTAGATTCATAAACACCACGAACTTCAATCTTAGATTCATAAACACCACCACCCCCCTCTCTTCTTCTTCGATGCAGCAACAACAATATCTTTATTTCCTTATCTCAGATCTGCAGCAACAAATCAAAAAAAAAATTCTTCATTTTCTGAATTTACAACAAAAAAACGATTCTTTTACACAACAACAATATCTAGTCGACCTTATCGCGGATCTGAAACATAAATTCTTCTTCGTTTTCTGCTTCATTCTTTCACCGCCACCACCATAACCACCGCCACCACCAATCTCTCTGATCTCTAACCCCCACCACTATCTAATCCCCCTCAAACAACATCAGATCTCAAAAACAATCAAACAACATCATATCTCATTTTTTTCTTCTACGACAGATGAGCAACAATATCATCACCACCACCACCGTACCTACCACCACCACCTCCTCCACCGTCTCTCTCTTTTTCTCTCTCTCTCTCCTCCTGCCGCCACAAACCACCACCCCCACCACCGCAATCCAATCAAAGCTCCAGATTCAATCGATTGATTATCAGCATCCTCCGTGGAAGCTTGTGAGAAGGAGGGTTTAAGGGTTTTCTTGCTTTTGTTCACCATTTTTGTCTGGTGTTCTTGATTTTGCCTCTGCTCACCGTTAGGGTTTCCACTTTCCATCTGGGTGGCGACGGTGTTCTTGATTTTGGGTTGGGTGTTCTTGATTTTGCCTCTGCTCACCGTGGAAGCTTGTCTGGTGTTCTTGATTTTGGGTTGGGTGGCGACGGTGGTATTGGTAGTTTAGAGAGAGAGAGAAGAGTGAGAAGATGAGAGAGAGAGAAAGTTCTGTATGTGTAGGTATATAATATATATATAATTGTTTTAGGGTATTTTATATACATAATTCAGTTATAATAATTACAAAATGCCCAAAATGCCCCTGAGAATAAAGACAAAATAGAAGGGTTTAAGTAGGAGAATCTGGTCAAATTTGAAATTTGGACCAAAATGGCAACAAAATGCAAACCACAGGGCCCTGGATGTAATAAGTTTGAGATTTGGACTAAAGTGGCAAAACTGGCCAAACCACAGGGACCAAAATGGCAGTTTACTCTTATTAATATTATATATTAAAATCAGATGGACAAAATTGCCCCTGCACAAAAAGACAAAATAGGTAGGTTGCAACAGTCAAAAAATGGGGTTTTTGAATTTTCGACTAAAATGGCAATAAAAGTGAAACCACATGGACCCAGATTTAAAAAGTTTGAGATTTGGACTAAAATGGCAAAAGTGCCCAAACCACAGGGACTAAAATGGCAGTTTACTCTAAATTTTATACTTGGTCTTAAAAATATTTGTTTCGTCCACACTATAAATGAGTAGCGGAACTTCACAATGCGTTGTGGTGGGGATTTGATCGGTATCATCTTGATTCATTACAGCGTTGATACAATACCAGCAATCAGTATAACAACCAAAATATAAAGCTCAAAAATGAGTTGTGAAATACCCAAAAGAATAATCAAAAACAAATATCGTAATGGTTTTGATACCAATGTTATTCGGTCTAAATTGGTTCGGTTTGTCATAACACCAGCACTCACTATAGGTCACGATAAAAAAACGTTATTTTGAATTTTCCACATTGTTCGGCCGGAATTGGTTCGGTTCATTACAGTACCGGCACTCACTATAGCAAGCGAAAGAGGAAACACAATTAGCTAAAGTCGATCGAAAACCATAAAAATGAATATCGGTATCAAAAAATCAGTTTTACCGTTGGTTTAGTTAATTGAAAAGTATTAATCGTAACTATAACCAATGGTCGGTTAACCTAGTTTGGGTAAAAAGTCGGTTTCGTTTAAGTTTGGTTGATTCTCCAATTTATTTTTTTATTATTTGTTTGCTTTGTTCCAGCTAAAAATAGTTCGGTTATGGCGTTCCAAACTCGGTTCCCGTTAATCATTTTGGAATCATGCAGTCTGATTCTAACCATTAATCAATTGATGAAGATATTATACTCGAAAACTTAAAGGTACTAGTGGGAATTGCCCGCGCGTTGCGACGGGTATCCCGACTGATGTCACTTTTTAAATATGACTCATATGGTTCTTAAACAAATGAAATGCAATGTGAACAGATAATCCATCAACAACTTAAAAACTTGAATTAAGATGGAAACAAACTTTTGACATACTAATAAGTACCACTAAGTTTCCTTGATAGAATTCAGACACTTAATCTCTGTAGCCAAAATATAATAAGTACCACTAAGTTTTGTATTACACGATACTAAACATGGTAGGCCCATACTTAATTCAAAATAATATCCCCCAGTCCATAGCCCAACAATATCTTTTATTATTTACATCAGTAAAGAGCCGGGGGTCTCATTGGAAGCAGCCTCTCTATTCCTACGGGGTAGAGGTAAGGCTGTCTACATCCCACCCTCCTCAGACCCTACCTTAGCTTTTGCTATTGGTGGGATATACTGAGTACGATGATGATGATGATTTACATCAGTAAAGAAGCCTTTGAAGGCCTTCAAGTTGGACTTCAGAAATGCTTCACTGCCCAAAAGGTATATGTACATCAGTAAAGAAGGTGTTCGAGTTGGACTTCAGAGGTGCTTCATTGCCCAAAAGGTATATCTACATCAGTGAAAAAGGCCAGCAAGTTGAATTTTTGGATTTCAGTGAAAAAAGGCCACTCTTTCCCTTACTTTAAACATTACCAAACCTTTTTACTACCCGTACCAAACACACATTCAACAACTCCATCTTTCAACCAATATTACAATCACTTTTCTGAAACTACCAACCTCAGTTCCTAATCTACACAAAATTTCCAACACAAAAAACCTTATTTAACACCTATAGGTAGCTTGTCACTATCGTCCGCTATTCGCTATTAATAACTATGTCGCTATCCCACCACTATTAACTGCACAGACCATAACAATGATAGGTTGTCTGGAACTTGCAAGCCAGGCCACTATATGTACGTTTTACCTTTTTCTTATCAACAAATCATATTTCTTAGCAACATGTAATGCTGACCTGTCATGTGGAACTGCGGGCCCCACAAAATCTATATGCAGTTGGACTCCATGAAGAAGAGCATGCAACTCCCCAAAGACAGCGGTTTGATAAAGTTCCCTCTCTGGCCCTTCAAAACGGAAATTAACTAAATAAAATGAAAAACCAGTAGCTCAAAAGGGATGTTTGGAAATTAACTAAATAAACCTTGCGGAAAATACCTAGGTAGTGTATGCAAAGTTTATCTGTAGTTTCAATGATCGGCTGTTTAGCAAAAGCAAGTTGAATGGCTTGATATATGGTCAACGGCTGAAACAAAAGTCAGAAGTATTAGCAATAGTTGTCACCAAAGACGGCTAAATACATAAATATAACCATATACGTCTAGCACCTACATCTCTACATTTTATAAAATATATTTTTATTCTTCACAAGAAGTAATAGTACCCAGTGAAGAAGAAGAAGAGCAACGGGCGAATCTAAAGGGATGCCTCTCCATTCATAATAATCACTCCAACTGCATGATCGTTTCTTTAATATAGACAAAGGCTCTGCATATTGGGTTTTTGTATTGCAGCTTAAGAATCCATTGTAACTGGGTTTTTTTTTTTTTTTTGAACACCGGAGATTCTATGATTATAGAACAAGGGCCAACAAAGCTGTAAAACCCAAAAAAAAAAAAAACAAATCGTCAAAAGAAGAATTGAGAAATTAAAAATAATACCTTTACAAGGGCATAATCTACTTGAGAGTCTCCAACCCTTCTCAGACCTTCCAATCAAAGAAATAAAACAATTAGATGTAAAGCGTTTATTAATTTATTAATCACATCTGTAACTTCATATATTAATTTAGAGTAAAATTGCTTTTTGACCCTTGTTTCATTATTACTTCCAAAAAAATCTTAAAAACTCAACACCATCAAAAGTGATTATTACAACTTTAAGCATTTAAACCACATCCATTTACTACACAATATCTTATCTTATTTGAATTAGACGATGTGGATTACCTTAAGACTACCATTGTAGGAACATGGTATCTCTAAAGTATCAGTTGAACCTTCCTCTTGGCAAATACGACATTCCGATGTGTTAAATAAAGGTGCTTGCTTCCTCATCTGTGGACCCGTTATCATCCAATATGATAATATCACTGTTTTCTTTCGCAACTTCAGTTCCTTGGATTTCCATAGCTAGACCAATGTCAGCCTACAATCTAGAAACACCAAATTATATATACGACATCTAATATAATAATAACAAGGGTATTACTTAACCCTTGTTTCTTACCTTCACACAAGCCTTTTTGCACAATTCAACTGCATCTCTCGGCCTACAAGGATCCTGCAAATGTCATATGTGTCAAAGCAACATATATTATAAATTTTTAAAAAAGTTAAAAATGAAATATAATAATAACCTTATGCCAGGAAAATACCTTCATAGAGCCACGTTGTTAGATAGAGAGACCAGGTACCATAAAGCCTTGACTGATGAATTTCTTTCCAAAGGCCATCAATTGTGGGTAATCGAAACAGAAGATACATTGAATTTGCGTCTTCAATTGATGAATTTCCAAAACAATTGAGGTGATGATGGGAATTTGAATGGACACAGCGGTTTCTGGTCGTTTCAATTGATGATTTTCAATGGCAGACTTCTTCTTCAGGAATTCCAAGCCACCCTACAATTTCAACAAAAGAAAATTTAAAATTGGGGATCTAAAGGTATAAGCAATCAACAAAGCAAAACGTCGTGAGGCAGCAAATGCTAAAATAAAATCAGAATAGAACTACCGATTATCGTTCCTCGTCTGAATTTGGAAAGGATCGACAAACAAAAATAAAGAAATTAGATGAACTAAAACAAAGAAAACTCACCGAAAGTGAAGGCAATTGGAGAGTGAAGCTGGCGGCGGCTCCGGAAGGTGGTTGGTTCGCGGCAGAGGAGGCCGGCGGTGGCTCGTTGGTTCACACCCGGTCTCCTGCGTCGCAACAAGGAATAGAGCAGCGGTGGTTTGGTTGTTGTGTATTGAACGGTACCGGAAGGAATGAAGAATCCATGATTTACGAAAACTGGTAGGATGATTGCAATCAATTTTGCTTTAACTGGCTTCATAAAGGGTTTAACTGAGCAGGAAGATGAAGAGGCGTGTGGTTAGTTTCAAGGGCATCGATTAGGTTTCTAAAGGGCAGGGATGGAAAGGATTTTGAGGTTGTCGGTATGGGTGCAGGTGTAATTTACTATTCTACCCCCACAGTGTCTTAAAATATTTATTTTTTTACCATTTTACCCTTACAAAACATGCATTTATTAGTTGTATATATTGCTTTAAGAGTTGGACGTAATGTAAAATTACATTTCTGTACATCACTTCTCCTTTTTATAGTGTTATAGATTTTGTAAGGAAATTTTAACGAGCAAACTAGACAACAAAATAATAATAACAAACTTAATACTTTTTTTTCAAATTAGCAACCACTTCAAATAGAAATTATCTTACATTATAGAAACTGGAAAATCACAAACAAACAAGGTTCGGTTTGATTCGATTGACACATTAATTGTAACCTTAACCAAATAATGGTCGATTAATGAAATTCACTAAACTATAACTGACCGATTTGGTCCGTTATGGTTAGTTTCAATTATTTTTTTATTAACATTTTGATTTTCAGTTATAATTCGGTTTTTGACCTTTTGCTCACCTCTGTCAATATACATTGCCTACTAAAAAATAAAGATATAAAGGTTTATCATGTCACATATTGATATGGTATTATAAGTAACAGTAAAAAAATGTATAAAAACTATTTAAATCAATTTACAAAATAACTATACGTTAATAATTTAATTCACGTCTGTAGAACCATGTCACATGTGATATAGAAAATATATATATAAAAAAAAAGAATTAGATGTTAGCTTTAATGCAAACAAAGTTTTAATTTAATTAAAAATGTGATCTTTAGGTCATTCACGTTTTGCTACACATTTTACATTTGATGATTAGAAAAATTGAATTCCATCAAAATTAGTCTTTTGATTCATCATCACCTAGGTGACATTGTAGAGTAACTACATGTTGCACGAGACGATGATGGTTGACTTGTCATATTGGTGATAGTGAAAGAGCTAAACTGGTTAAATTCTCGTTTCATTGCTTTGTAAACATGGTCTAACCCTTCCTCGATAACCTCTAATACTGATTGGGGCATCGGTGGGTTGTTCACCTCTACCGAACCTTCCAACATCATAACCACCTCACTCATCGAAGGGCGCATGTTCACCTCGTCTTGTATGCACCAAAACGCTACTTTTAACGCTCTTAAAAGCTCGTCTTCTTCCACCGCCCCTTCGAGCCGCTTATCTGCTACCGCCATCGCGTCCCCATTGCTCATTTCCTGTAAATAATGTGTCACTTGGTAATCATTTAAAGAAATAAAATCTTAATGGGTAATACTTTCAGTTTTATTAACATTTTAGATTGTTGTGGTCCATATCATGGTGTCTTAGTTATAGGTTCCTAGAAACCAGAAAAATCCTAATCCTATTTTATAGGTACATGATTCGAACTCACTCAGGACCTCTTGTTAGTATCTTAGTTATTCTAAGGGCAAAACACAAATATAACGTGACTATTGGTCTATTGCATAGTCAGAGTACACTTGTACCTTAAAAGCCCACCCTGGGAAGAAGAAATTGTCCACATCAAAAGCCATATCGAGGTTTCTTCGTCCACCGACTATTTCCAACAAGAGCATTCCATAACTATAAACATCAGCTTTCACTGTCACGGGACGGTTACTAATCCACTCTGGAGCCAAGTAACCGCGTGTTCCTCGAACCATGGTCACAACCTGCGAGTGCTCCCTTCCCATTAGCTTAGCCAAGCCAAAGTCTGAAACTTTAGGACAAAAGTGTTCGTCCAATAGAATATTCTCCGGCTTTATATCGCAATGTATTATCCTATCTCGACATTGCTCGTGAAAGTATGCAATCCCTTGCGCGGTGCCAACGGCTATATAAAACCGAGTTGGCCATTCCAAGAGCCTCTCTCGAGTTTTATGGGGAACAAATAACCACTTGTCTAAAGATCCATTTTTCATAAACTCGTACACCAAAAGCCTGCATTTTGTAACAAAAAAATACACATATTAAATCAACAAAACTAATCGCTAATTCAACATCCTAACATTACTGCAACTTAAAGTTATATTGCACCTTTGTGGACCTTCGGAGCAATACCCGCACAAGCGAACCAAGTTCATATGATGCATTGAACTGATTGTGTTTACTTCAGTTACGAATTCCTTGTCTCCGTGTGGCAAAACTCGGTCGAGTTTTTTAACCGCGATTAATGTACCATCTCCTAAACTTCCTTTGTAAACACTACCAAACCCACCTAAAATGTACAAAAATCAGAGAAATGTTGATACTTTAAGAACTATATTTTTGACAATCCAACTAAATATAAAATACCTGTTCCGAGTAGCTCTGAAAAATGATTTGTCCTGTTCTGTAAATCGCGAAAGGTAAAACTAAGAGGGGCTCCTGAGAAAATTAAGGAATTATTGAGGGCTCTTTTTAAAGCTCTCCGTTTATGAACATAAATGTACAATAGACAACATAGGAGTCCAACAAGAACAAGCATGCCCAGTACAACAGGAGGAACCAAAACCTTCGTGCGAGTGCTGCTGCTCATCCCTGATTTGTCTTTGTGTTCACGGCTCGAAGATCCATTCGACTGAACCTTAACAAACATTGTCGAACCCGAATCCTCGTACCCACCAAACTCCAAGCTCGTTAAGACCCAACAATATGGTGTCTCTTGTTTTAGCCCGTAAACAGAAGCAACACATTCACAGTCTGACAAACAAGCTTCACCACACTTTGAAACCGTCGCGATATCGCTGTAGTTTATCACTGCTGATTCTTCGAAATAGTAATTTGTTTGTTGAACTGTTTCAATTTTAAGTTGGGAACTAGTCGAGTTATCATGAGGAACTCTGCAATTTCCGGTGTAAGACGAATTCGCCCTACACCGGAAATCGCCTCCACTGGTGTCAGAACCAGGCAAACACTCACAAGAAGCGTTTGCTTTGGTTCTATCCAGATTACATATCCCGTTCCCGCACACTCCAGGGATGGCACACGGGTTTGAAACGGCCGCCCATTCTGGTACCCATTGTCGAGATCCATTAACATCGTTGTCCCAGCGGTACAGCCGAAGATTACCGTTAGTTTCGAGAATTAATCTCCGGAGAACTAATGGTTTGCTAGTTTGGTTACTTGCAAATGATAATTCACCTTTGTCGTTATCGTTCTTGTAGACATACACCGCCCCGATGGAATCTCCGCCGTAAACCACCCCGAAACTCCCAGCTTGGTCAAGCACAGCCACAACATCTCCGGTGACATTAGAGAATTCAGGTGTTTCCCAATACGAATAGTTAGATTGAGCGTCCATTGAAAGGTTATAAGGATCAGGTATGTTGTACGTCAAAGCCAGGCTTAACGAAGTGGGTTCTTGTAGTATTTTCAAAGTGTAATAACCGCCCCCGCGAGTGGGTACCCGTGACGAAGTCAACTCCACGTCAATGGTCAAAGGTTGACCGGGCAAGAGAGTGTCTGATGGGTGTGAGAAGCTTTGCCATGCTATGTTTTGATCATCACGGGTATACATGACTAGGTTTCCGTTTTCTAGTAATTCTGCGGACTGGATGCCAGCGCCTGAGGTGTTTGAGGTCCATGCGATGGTGCGACCCTCGGTCAGGACAAGGTTTCCGGTCCTGTCGAGCTCCAAGATTGCGTCTCTAGTGAGTGGAGCGGTTCTATTGAGAGAAAATGCATCGTTTTAATTTAGTTACCTGCAAAAATTGTAGTGAAGACTAATGTATGCTATGTTTCCTTGCATACATGCATCCAACAAATATTATGCACAATCACAATATTTTCTGAAAATATCATATATAAGATTAACTAATAATAATATTAATAATTTAAAATTGAAAAATTACATCTGTAAAAACTAAAAAAACATAATTTAAAATACAAAATAAAATCAAATATCTAGCGTTTTTTGAGTATTGTGAAGAAATAGCAAGGATATAAAAAACTGTTTGGTGAAATTGAAAATAAATGAAGGTATTTAAGTAAAAAAAAAGTTTTTTTTTTTTTCTTAAATTGACCGTTGCACAATGGATAAGTCACCCAAACAGTCGAAAATGGGCCGATTTATGTGCCACAAAAGCCAACAAATACGATTTATGTTCGTTTTAGACCAACCCAATGGTTGTTCTTGAAGCTGGTTCATGGCCATCCCATCATGGTTGTTCATGTCTTTCCTCATCATTGGGTGGTTCGGTTTTGGGCCCGTTTTTATATTGATGAACGCCAAAAACAGAAGAAAGTGGCAAGGGGTGGGTTGGGATGGTATTAAAAAATCCATTAGGTACGTGGGTTATGATGATATGACAATGTGTTGGTTTTTTTTTTTTTTGGGGGGGAGGTAAATTACACTTTTCGTCATTTATGTTTGTATCAGATTGTAATGGATACCCTTTAATAATTACAGTCATAGTCTTTTATTTGTAAAACTCATTACACATTTCGTCCTTTAACACCAACCCAGTTTAAATTTCAAGTTAAGTTTGGTCATGTGCACCTCATGTAAGGGCATTTATGTCAAAAGAAATAAATAAATACCATAAACACCTCCTCTCTAGAACCATGATTGTGTGGATTCAATCTTTGTTCAGTTCTTGCTAATCCATCATCAAATCAATATGATTGATCCCGTAAACATTAAATTCACACCTCCCTCCCTCTAAGGCTAGAGGGTATGGTGATGGTCCTCCAAGGGAGGATGATCCGCCACGTAGGCGCCATGTCATAGTCCTCACAAGGATGGTCCATCCCACAAAAGTAGAGGGTATGGAGGATGGTCCTAGATGATCCTACCCCACCACTTTTATGTTTTTTTATTTTTTTAATCTTCTACTTTTTTTTAACATTTAACAAATAAGGAGTTCAAAGTAAATTATCTTTCTAGACCGACATAATTTAGAAAATTCATGATGGGCTTCTAAACTTCCTTTTTGGGCCTGGTATCTAGCCCAACAGCAGCTCACCTTATAAACGGTTCACTACTAACCCTAAACCCTAGCCTCCATTCTCCCTGCTCTTCCTTCCTTCCTTCAACGCTACTGATAAAATGTCGGAAAAAACAGAAGAAAAGAGTGAGAGCCACGAGAGTGACGGAGTGAAGGGGGCCCACCAATTTAGGATCGTCGCCAAAGTCTAGCACAAGACGCTGAGGACGGGACGGAGCTCGACGGGGGTGGGGACGGGATGGGTTGCCGGCGTCGCCGGAGCTCGACGGGGGTGGGGTTCACGGGGGTGGGGACGAACCCCATACCCTCTAGCCTAAACAACATAAACATATGGGTTTCCCCGATCTGAAACACCCACAAATCAAGAATTGAAAAAAATCCCTTATGTATTTGAACATCTCAGGTTCAACTTCAACGACTCTGCACCCATTTATAAAACCAAGCACCCAAGATTGAAACCATATCCTCATAACTAAAAACCGTATCCTCTTAACTAAATTAATATTCAAGAACAAAGTGTGTTTATTTGGCTCAGATCTGCAAACATGAACCGCAAGAAGTGGACCGGACATCGGCATGGCTGCACCACAATTAGAATCCGTCACCATCGGACACCGGCATCGCTGCCCCTGGCTCCTGTTCATTCACCTTTGCTGTTAGGTCTCAGATTGCTTTATTGTTTAAAGATAGAGCAACCTTAGTAAGGCTAGATCGATTCGCGTGGCGTATTTCGTTGGTTTGTATATGTATATTGTTCCAGTGATTTTTTATAATAAGTACTTAGAGCATTCACATCCAATCCATCAAATTATACATACATTCCACTAAAAAACAACTCCTATATCAATATATTACCACTAAAAACAAATATTTTTTCTCTCTCCTTTCAATTAAATAATATTATCATTACAGTTTTCTCTCACTTCCACTCACAACCACTTTCAAAATATATTAAAAAATTATAACGGGTGAACAGTGTCCCCCCAAATATACAGATGAACAGTAACATTTTCTCTCTCCTCTACTCACAACCACTTTTTATACCCTTTATAATATAAAAACCCCTCCTCACATAATTTGATGGTTAGGATGTGAATGCTCTTATATATGTATATTGTTCCAGTGCTTTCTTGGCAGTGGAGGTGGCACTCATGGTTACTGGAGACTAGCAGTGATGAATATTTGGTGGTGGCTGCACTTGGTTTTGTAATTTCTTGACTTTGATTATGATGTGCAGAAGAAGCAAAATAAATTATTTATCTATGTTTTTTAGTTTTTGTTTTTTTATTAAGTTAGTTTTTGATTTATTTATAATTTATAAATATATACTTTAAAATAAAGAGTAAACTGCCATTTTGGTCCCTGTGGTTTGGCCAGTTTTGCCACTTTAGTCCAAATCTCAAACTTATTACATCTGGGTCCCTGTGGTTTGCATTTTGTTGCCATTTTAGTCCAAAATCCAAAAACCCTATTTTTTTACTGTTGCAACCTCCTATTTTGTCCTTTAGTGCAGGGGCATTTTGGTCATTTTAATTTACTCTTTTAATAAATTAAAACAAAATTAATTATATTATATATATATATATATATATACATACATATAGACATTCACACATCCATCTTATACCCTTCCAACCTCTCGATCTCTCCATCCCCAACCTCTCGATCTCTCTATCTCGATCTCTCCATCTCGATCTCCGGCCACCGCAACCACCATCACTCTCCACTATCCCCTGCCCCTCGCCGTCCCCTCCCGATAAACAACGGCGGCAGCACCACCACCACTTGGTGGTGGCGGACGGTACGACATCAGCAGAGCCGCCATGAGCGGCGGAGAGAGAGAGAGATGCATGAGAGAGAGGGAGATTGAAGGGACGGAGCCGCAAGAAAGCTGGCTGCAATTACTCACGGATCTAGCAGATCTTAACAACAAGCAATGGATTCCTGCTTCAGATCTTTGTTTACATTGAGTTCTTGAAGTTAAAGTTTCCATTTTTATTCAACTTGCTTTCTGGGTTTGGCTAAATTTTATAGCTTTGATGTTCTTTGATCAAATCTTTGACTTTAATGGGTCAACTGAGTGATGGGTGTGGGAGATTTTGAGGGCTTTATTTGATTTGTGGTTTAGATGGTGTGATGTATTGGGGAAGTTGATTAGTGGGTGTTTTAGCATTTTAAGTTTTAGGGTTTGTTAATCATAAAGATTGGATCTTTGTTGATCAAGATCTTTAGTTTTATGGCTTGATTGAATAAGGGTTTGTGAATTGTGAGATTTTAATGATCAGATCATGTTAGTGTAAACTGTTCTGATCCAAGCTTCTAAGCAGATCCAAAAGTCTCAAAAACCGTGAGGAATTTTGAAATTCTATTCGTTTAGAATTGAGGAAGTTATGGTAATTAGAAATTCTAGGGTTTATGTGGGTTTAAATCAAATAAAAGAAAATGAACAGTCAAGAATGAACACAAAAGAATCTTATGGAGAGTCGCCGGAAACTGGATAAGCTCGCCGGAACTGGATAAGCTCGCCGGAAACTGGATAAGCTCGCCGGAACTGGAGAGCCTCGCCAGAAAGCTGGAGAAGCTCGTCTGGTTCGCGAAGGAGACGGCCGGAACTGAAGAAGCTCGCCGGAAACGGTGAAAGATGGTGTACGTTGAAGAAGATGAACGTTGTACAACATCTGTGTTTACTTTTTAATTAAGAAAATGTTAATTAAGAAAATGTTAAATGAAAAGCAAAATGACCAAAATGCCCTTGAACTAAAAGACAAAATAGGAGGTTGCAACAGTTAAAAAATTGAGGTTTTTGAATTTTGGACTAAAATGGCAACAAAATGCAAACCACAGGGATCCAGATGTAATAAGTTTGAGATTTGGACTAAAGTGACAAAATTGACCAAACCACAGGGATCAAAATGGCAGTTTACTCTAAAATAAAAGAATATGGTAAAATGACTGAAATCCCCCATGTGCCTTGCCTTGCACATGATGAATTATCTATGTGTTTTTAGTTTTTGTTTTTTTTTATTAAGTTAGTTTTGATTTATTTATAATTTATAAATATACTTTAAAATAAAAGAATATGATAAAAATGACTGAAATCCCCCATGTGCCTTGCACATGATGAAACTTAACTGATAATTTTAACCAGGTTAGTGCTAAAGAACGTAACGTGTAACGGGTCTTTCAAATAAAGGACTGTGACTGTAATTATTAAAGTTAAAGGTCATCCATTGCAAATCGCTACAAACATAAAGGACGAAAAGTGTAATTTACCCTTTTTTGTGAATTTTTGTTTTTTTTTTAATAATGAACATTTTTTATGTGATAATTGATTGTGCATGTTCTTTGGTATCTTTTGGTCGCTTTATTGTAGATACTCTTAAATTATCGACCTTTCTACGCGAACTAAGTAAAAAAATGTTATATGTTGCAATAAACTAGTAATATGCAAGATTTATGTGGTTTTGCCTCTTAGTCACCTACTTTTACTTGAAGTCAAGGATATATGTGAATCAAAGTTGTATTTTATTCATTTACTAAGTACTAATAACTAAGTGTCGGATTTTGTTTTCAGTATAGCTAGCATACAGCTACGTGATAACTAAGTGTTGATATCAAGTGATTTATATATAAATATAGTTCAATTCATTTCCAGTTATATCAATAAAATAGAGTCAATTAAGTAAAACAAAAGAACTTTAGCTCAAACGAAAATTGTCAAACAATGTGCCTATCTCCTGAACTATTAACAAGAGTAATGAACTTACAAATACGCTGACCAAGCAAGGGTACGTACGATCTCCAGGAATATCAGCAAACCAAATCCCAAGTTGGTATCGTTCATCATTTGAATTCGAACCCATGTCTATAGCTTGAGCAAACCCGAATGCAAATGTGCCGTTCTCTGAAACCCATGCCTGATTGTTGTTAGCATACAATCTCGAGCCCAAACCAATCCGACCCGATACACACACAACAATCTCTAGCCATATAGCAAATAAGAGGCACCATGTAGTCGAAAAATAATAAGCCATTTACAAAGGCTCATAAAACTAAAACAAATGGTTGGATATATATGTAGACGAATAAATTGAATACAGGTGAGAAGGTTTGTGAATACGTGTATAGAGGTGGGTGAGCTAAAACGTTGAAAAGGGCTAGATGGTCGGCTTGTGGTTCGGGTCCCTTGAGAGAGATTTTGGGCCACGTGTTTAGTGTCCTTTGGTTTAACATGGGACCCACTTATGGTCAGGGCCGTTATATTGGGCATGGTTAAACCCACACGTTTCTCTTGAAGGCCTTAGGAGGCTGAATTTTCTCGAGTTTCACACTTGGATCCGGTACTTTTTTGACTATCTTGGTTAATATATGCAAATCGTTCATTTTCTGATAAATGAAAGAAGACTTATGGGCTACTGTACCACGTTGTTTTTGGTGTGTGGGGCCTTACTAGGCCCTTTCAATAATTGATATTAGGTGTTACAATATTTCGAAGTTTTCTTTTAATTTACACTAGATTATAGACCCCGTGTATTACACGGGTTTGAAGATAAAATTTTATAACTTAATAATGACACACAATTTTTTTAGCAATGCTCATATACATGACCGATATAGGTGTCAGATTTACTTTTTTAATCAAATATCGCAAATATATGGTAACCATACCATATTTACTATGGTAACTATTTCATTTCCTTAATTACATGATTTTATTGGCTTTTCTAAACTATTTTGCACGTTTCTAATTTTTTAACTCACGAAACATTCTTATAATTATATCCAATCATTTTTAATAAGTCGTCTATAATATAATAATTATGTTCTCATCTTATTCTCCAGTCTATTATGGAGTTGTTAAGCCAATGTAGATACATGTTTGCTTTATGCTACTACTACTATTTTTTTACACAGTTTGGCTTTGTTATGATTTGATTTGATTCTGGTTATTATTTTGTTATATATAACGTTTACATATTGTTATAACTTTTTTATAAGTATAATTTATTTTTTCTCAGATATAAAAACCATAACATCAAAATGGTTAATTATGAAATTGCAATTGACTATTTATTAAGATTTAGACGAAGTCATGACCAGAAATAAAGTTTCATGATTTACTATCTCCATTGCCCCTCAAGTTGCATGGTTGAGAATAAGTTGTTTATGTAAATTTGTGCATACATTATTATTAAATTATATAAATTTAATCCTCAAACCCGTGTAATACACAAGTTTATAACCCTGTGTAATTAACAGTAAAATTTTTAATAAAACTTATATCAAACATATACTAAAATAAATATGTTGCAACACTATATTCAGTATTTTATAGAACTTGTTCTAAAGTTATAAAAGGAAAAATAAATAAATAAATGTGATTTTGGAATCTTTAAATATAAAAGATTAAAATATATAAATTAATAATAAAATAAATCACACAAATAAATATCCTAATCTAAATTTACTTACATACATTATCTTAATTTCCCCAGTTTAAATCCTTTATATTAGTGATAGATAATTATTAATTAAATTTGAATTTATACGTTTATCTCTAACTATATTAATTAATATTATAATAATTTGTTTATAAAAAATTTAATATGTAATATTATTATTAAAAGTGAGGAGCCACCAGAGAGTGACACGTGTACAAAAAGATTTTTGTTTATTAGTATAGGAAGATTACCAAATTGAAATTACTTTTTAGAGTAAACTGCCATTTTGGTCCATGTGATTTGGACACTTTTGTCATTTTAGTCCAAATTTCAAACTTTTTTAAATCTGGGTCCTTGTGGTTTCACTTTTATTGTCATTTTAGTCCAAAAGTTAAATTTGGTCATATTCTCCAACTAAAATCCTGATAGTTTGTCTTTATCCTCAGGGGTATTTTAGTCATTGTAGATTTATTATAACTCAATATTGATTAAAAATAATAAAACCCAAAAATCTTTGACCCTATTTAATTAAAGCACTCGTCTTCCTCTTCACATGTTCAAAAACCCCAATCCAAACCCTAATCAGCCACATCCATCACCGTAATCAGCCACCACCTCCACTCGTTGTGTCTTCTTCACCGTCATCTAGCGTTTTTAGATCTACAACGAATCTGGTGGTCAGTGAATTCCCGCTCTTCCTCATCGCTATCCCGTTCTGCACCTTCTGCACCTTCTCTTCTAGCTCGTTTGTTTCATGTATCCTGATCACATCAGCTGCAGCATCAGCAGCTTCCGCCATTTCCATCATCTCACTCGTCGTTGACACGATGTTTCGATTATTCTTATTCTTATTTGATGATGATTTGGTTGATAGAAGTAAACACATAATAGAACAAAGTAGTAAAACTACGCCACCGGTGAAGCCTAGAATTAACACTAATCGTTTGTGGTTACTTGAATCTGAATTGTGATTTTGAATGCTCTGGATTCCTTCCTGCAGTTGTGCGCTTTGTCCTAACATTATTCCCGATGGTGGTGCTGCTGATGTTGAAGATGATGACGTGAAGAAGACACAACGGGTGGAGGTGGTGGCTGATTATGGTGATGGATGTGGCTGATTAGGGTTTGTATTGGGGTTTTTGAACAGGTGAAGAGGAAGATGAGTGCTTTAGTTAAATAGGGTCAAAGATTTTTGGGTTTTATTATTTTTAGAGTTAACTGCCATTTTCGTCCCTGTGGTTTGGTCACTTTGGCCATTTCAGTCCATTTTTCAAAAATGCGCCATTTTCGTCCCCCACGTTCTGGAAAGGTGCCATTTCAGTCCAAAAATCATAACCCAGTTAAGTCAGTTTGTAAATAAGGACTGATTGTGTAAATTTGTAACATAAAGGACTGATTGTGTAAATTTGAAAAATGGACTGAAATGGCAGTTAACACCACCACCACTAGCCTTGCCACCACCACCACCACCACCGCCACCACCGCCACCACAAATTTAAAAAGTCTGAGATTTGGACTAAAATAGCAAAAGTGCTCAAACCACAGGGACCAAAATGGCAGTTTACTCTATTTTTTATATACTAGCATTGTTTTAAAACCCGATTTTTAAGTCATACCGGTTTGGGTTCTAAAATGGTTCAACTGGTTGAACTGAGTTGTATCGAGCGCTTGAACCGGGTTACTAGTTAACCTTATAAATTCTATAAAATACAAATTCATCTCAAAAGACAATCCAATCTGAACTAGGATTTATGTAACTCATCATAGTTTTATCTAAAAACTACTATTTTTTATTGTAAACTATTAAACATTTTAAGAATATTTTTATTAGTTATAAACAATATTGGATTGTACCAGGTGAGTAACAGTTTAAACAACAATGAAATATTAGAATAGATCACACTAGGTAATTACCGAAAACATTGGAAGATCAATATTACTTTAATATCGTATGTTACCAAAATTAAGAAAACAAATCTTAAGATAATGCAAACTGGTTCAACGGTTTGAAGATAGAACCGGATTTACCGCCGGTATATAAGACATACCGTATTTAGGTTTTACCGGCCTTTATCATACCGGACTCGTGTCCGATATCCAGTTTAACCAGTATAACCGGCCGGTTCATACCGATATTTAAAACACTGTATACTAGTGTATAACTTGAATATCTGAAATCAAACGTGGAATTTCAACATGGCAGCTAAATTTTATCTTAGTAATAAGAGGGGTTGTTAGAACTAGTGCCAATCTGATTTTTGTGCAACTAAGACCGTGGGGTATGGGGCGGGGGTTTGGGCGTGGGTTGGGGGAAAACGCCCAAGCCACCACCCCGGGTGGGCTTGGGTTTGGGCGTGGCCCCTTGGGGCTTGGCTTTCAAGCCGGGCGTGGAGCGCAATGGCCAAGCGAGCTGGCGGTATTTCATTGGGTCACCCCGCCACGTCAGGCGGCCAGTTCAAATTTTGAAATTAAAAATTCAAACGGTCCCCCCAAACGGTCCCCCATACCACCCAACCGCCACCCCGATCTCCCAACATCCTCTATATATTTGTAACCCCAAACCCACTGGTCCCCCATCCCACGAACCGAAACCCCACCGGCTACCCATTCTTGAACCCGCTACCCCACTGGTCCCCCCCATCCCACGAACCCAACACCGCTATGGCATCCTGGACCCGTGAAGAAGAAATGGCACTCGTCACTAGCGTCGCCGACGCTATGAAGGGGCGGCCACCGGGCCAAACAAAATATTGGGCGGAAGCATTCGCGGCCTACCGACATAACGTCCGTAACGACCGCCACAACCTCAACGCGTGCCAACATAAATGACGCTAGCTACGGCCCAAGCTCGAGCGTTTCAAGGCTTACTACGAAGCCGTTCCCGCTGGCGAGTTAAGCCACGAGGACCGGGTGGCGGTGGGGGGTTCCCTTTACACATGTCAGCAAATGCCCCAACCCAAACCCAACCCCCCGCCCCACCATACCCCACGTACTAAGACCGTGGGGTATGGTGGGGCTTGGGTTGGGTTGGGGCTTGGGTTGGGCATTTGGTGACACGTGTAAAGGGAGCCCCCCCCCCCCCCCACTGCCTGCTTACGTGTCCGCGGGGTATGGCGGGGCGTGGGTTGGGCTTGGGTTGGGTGCACCGGTGGCATAAATTACAAAAAAATTAAAAAAAATCACATAACATTTATAAAAAAAAACCTACAACTTCATTAAAATTTAAAATTACATAATCCTAAAAATTACATAATTTATAAAAATTACAAAATAAACCTAGAGCGTTAAATAAATTTCAAAAAGGTCGATCTTGTCGAACGCCTTTCGCTCCTTGCCTCGAAACTCTATGTTCGCCACCGCCACCCGGTTCTCGTGGCTCAACTCGCCGCTCGGAACCGCTTCGTAGTAAGCCTTGAAACGGTCGAGCTTGGGCCGTAGCTCGCGCCATTTATCTTGGCACGCGTTGACGTTGTGGCGGGGTGAGCAAATGATATTGGGTGTGGTATTGGGGGACTGTTTGAATTTTAAATTCAAAATTTGAAATTTTGACCGCCTGACGTGGCGGGGTGACAGCCTGACGTGGCGGGGTGAGCAAATGATAGTCCGCCAGCTCGCTTGGCCAAACCGCCCCACGCCCGGCTTGAAAGCCAAGCCCCAAGGGGCCACGCCCCAACCCAAACCCACCCGGGGTGGTGCCTTGGGCGTTTTACCCCAACCCACGCCCAAACCCCGCCCCATACCCCACGGCCTAAGTTTATTTCAAACTCACCAATGACGTCTACTTATTCACCTTAACGTCACGTTATCCACATAATCTTTCTTTATCGGGGCCATGCTACGACTTAGAGCAACTCTTACCAAGTGTAGATGATTGATTGGTGGATATAAATTAAGTTAATAAAGTCAAATAAGTCTAGATCGTTGTCATAAAGGGCATTAAAGCCATTTCCCAACTAGATATTCATGTCACTTCGGTACGGATCATAGCTAATTCAAAGCAACAGTGATATGATCCAAAGATGCCTTTTCTGAGATCATGCATGCATTAATATATCGAATAATCAAAATAATGTAAATTGAAGTAGCTTTAATATCGTCACATCACAGTTGACAATAACAAGATTTGAAATTGAGTATAATGTAAAGGGCATGTCTATTCACACACCCATGTTGTCTATCCACACATCCCCAGTGTCGAGCTCAAGCGGCGTTTTGGTCCGGTTAACCAGACAAAGACTGACGGGTGTCTGACGGACCTGTTGACCGGACCAAAACGCTGAGCTTTGGCCGCGTTCTGGTCCTGTCAGCCAGACAAAAGACTGACACCCGGTCAGTCTTTTGGCTGGTTGACAGGACCAGAACGCGGCCAAAGCTCGGCGTTTTGGTCAGGTCAACAGACCTGTCAGACACCCGTCAGTCTTTTGTCTGGTTGACCGGACCAAAACGCCGTGCTCTGTCCACAGCTCGACACTGGGGGGTGTGTGAATAGACAAAAGGGTAGGTGGGGGTGTGTGAATAGCAAGACCCTAATGTAAATCGTAGTAGATTTAATATCGTCACAGTTGACAATAACAAGATTTGAAATGCGGTTTTCTAATGGCACACCCCATGTCTCTCTACACACTTTTTCAATTCAATACGCATCGTATAGGCCTATACGATGCGTATTGAATTAAAGTAAAAAACATGGCAGACTGACAGGTGAAGGTTATGTCTGGCGGCGGGCCTGATACGCATCGTATCAAGCCGCTGTTTTTTTGAATTTATTTTTTGTTGTGTTGTGTCGAATGCGAACCCGAGAAACGAAAGGGATTTCGAGCAGTTGGTCGATGATATGATTGATAAAGATCTTGACACGATTATTTCCATTTTCAAGTATTATTAAAACCATTCAAGCCAACCAGTCTACAATGTGGTTCCCAATTTGCGGAACATAATCCCAGATTATATAAAGAAATGCTTTTATCATGTGGAAAACAAATACCAAGGTTGTATACAGATCTCTATTCGGTCATCTTTCCAAGCTTTTACACACGAATATGTGGTTCTTAATTTGCGGAACATAATCCCAGACTGTCTAAAGAAGCGCTTTTATCATGTGTCATATTAGATGTGTTATGGTGAGATTTTTCAAGTTTGCACAGTGGGAGAAAAGACCAACACCTCTTTCAGTATTGTCCTTTAAATTCGCATAAACATATATTCGTTTCATAACCTCCTCCTATAAATCAACCACAACTCACCCGATACGTCTTCTCAGTATCACACATGATAAAAGCGCTTCTTTAGACAATCTGGGATTATGTTCCGTTTCTTCAAGATTTACGTCTGATGTCCAAGTTTGATCACATTTGACTTAATCTGCGGCAGTCCAATGACTTTCTTGAGTCACATATCCGACAATAGGGCCCACGGATCTTATGCCCACCTGAGACCGACCTCTGGATCATACATGATAAAAGCGCTTCTTTAGACAATCTGGGATTATGTTCTGTTTCTTCAAAGATTTACATCTGATGTCCAAGTTTGATCACATTTGACTTCATCGACGGCAGTCCAATGACTTTCTTGAGTCACATATCCGACAATAGGGCCCACGGATCTTATGCCCACCCGAGACCGACCTCTGGATCACACATGATAAAAGCGCTTCTTTAGACAATCTGGGATTATGTTCTGTTTCTTCAAGATTTACGTCTGATGTCCAAGTTTGATCACATTTGACTTCATTGGCGGCAGCCCAATGACTTTCTTGAGTCACATATCCGACAATAGGGCCCACGGATGCATAAATTTAATCAGTTTAATGCGACAAACACTCCGGAACAGTGACATGGGCTTAACATACCTTAAATAACCTTTACATAACTTAGAAATAAGTTTTGGAAGGTTTGGTGTGTCGAAATCAAGTTTATTCGCTTACATGGGCTAATTTCGACAAACTACGAAAGTATGCCGATTCGTACTGTAACGAACATTCCGGAACTTGATCATAAGCTAAACATACCCTAAATATCCTTTACATAGCTTAGAAATAGGCTTTGAGGGGTTTGGTGTGCTAAAATAAACTTTTTGGTCATTCAGGGACTAAAAGCGTCAAAAAGTGCATAAGTTTGCATTTTCGCGCATATCTTACGTTCTGAATGTAATCATTAAAATATTTTATTTTAGTGATTGGCATGATAAAATTCCATTCGTCGCGTAATTTGGATCGTTTTTCACGTCTGTTCGTGTTTCATCGTAATTAACCGAATAACGTGATCGTACGGCCAAACGAACCGACATCTGACATATTTTTGAGCATGTTTCATGTCCCCTATACTTAGGAATCATTTTAGAGCCTTGAAAATGGCTTAACGGGCCTCAAACGCATCGAAAATGGCCATAAAAGCTTGCAGGGACTGAAACTGCAACATTTGAAACTTATTGCTGAACTGAAGAGCTCAGGCGGGCCGCGTAAGCCTTCCTTGGCTCTTACGCAGGGCGCGACCAACCTGCAGATCAGCTGAAACTAAATTCCAGCTTGTTCCAGTTGTCTCCCTCATTTTCAAATGGTTTTTATCAATTCTATGGGCTATTTTGGGGCACCCATGGTATTCTAAAACCATGGGCACACTTGGATGGCTCAGATCAAGGCTCGGTTTTCGATGAACAATCTTAACGGTTGTCCGAATCCTATAAATACCCAACCCCTTTTCCTTGCAAACTCACAATTTGATCTAATTTCTCTAAGTTGAAGGATAAAACCTTCATACCTGAGAAATATTCAGATCAAATCTCCATTCTTGGACCTCGTATAAGTATTCTTTCGTTCTTTTACGCGTTTTAAGCACGAAAGTCAAACTATGTTTGACTTTCTGCATTGACCAGTTTATGGTCAACACGAAGTTCATTTGAACATCGCAACGTGAGCGTAATCACGATGGTCATAGTCCTTGGTGACTATGCCTACTGATTACCACGTTATTTAGGTATAGTGGCGAGTCATAGTTTCGGTCAAAATGCGCGTTTATGCGTATTTTGCAACCAAACTATTCTTGGGTATCAAAACCCTTTGTTTTGATATCAAACTTGTTTTCTAACTTCGTTAAACATGTTTTAACATGTTTAGCTCGTCACTTTAGGTTTAGTGCTTATATAGGGTCGTGAGATAAGCGGTCTAAACAACCGCTTAGACTTTCGAACCCGACCCGTTTGGTCGATCATTAAGATCCGACCAAACACATTAGGTGACCATAGTTGTATAGGGAATAACCTTCTGAGGTTATACCTTATGGTCACTTCGTTTAGTTAGTTGTATGATAGGTAGTTTATATGCCTTAGGAAAATGACCAAAATGCCATTTTTGCGCATAAATTCATTTTAAGCATATGTAACCTAAATTTTGACATCTAAACTGATTAGGAAACACTATTAGACTTGTTAAGGCATATAATACTTGTCATAGGACTAGTTAGGCGGTCCGAACGCGTTTTACGCGAACGACGCGTTAAAGTAGTGTAGGCTACCTAAACGGGTTGTAATGGGTCATAAGCACTTAGGTCAGGTTTCATTTTAATATGTAGGCTTTGTTAAACCATATCATACGAGTTCCAATATTCATTTGGTTTACGAAACCTCATTCTATCCGATCTTCCGATTTTGGTCCGGTTATTAACGTAGTTATCTATATTAGGTGCTGTTTGATTTCCGTGATCCCTCTAGCTTTGCTTGGTTATTATTCAAGACTTCTAAGCACCCTCAAGTGAGTACATAGTCCCATCTTTTACTGTTTTTCAAATATTTTGGGGTGAAACACATGTGCCTACTTGTTACTTTCGTGTTTTCCATGTTTTTATATCATACTTGCTATGTTCATTAGTACACGTATAGTACATGATTTTATTCGTGTTTTGCTAAGTATGTCCATTTAGTGCATATTTAGTACATTGTTTTACATTACATTTCATGCTATGTATGTCCATTTAGTGCATACTTAGTACATTATTTTACATTACATTTCATGCTATGTATGTCCATTTAGTGCATACTTAGTACATTATTTTACATTACATTTCATGCTATGTATGTCCATTTAGTGCATACTTAGTACATTATTTTACATTACATTTCATGCTATGTATGTCCATTTAGTGCATACTTAGTACATTATTTTACATTACATTTCATGCTATGTATGTCCATTTGTTGCATACTTAGTACATTATTTTCATAAAACATGCTTACATTTTGGTATGACATTTGGTTTGTTTAAATGGGACAAAAATACATTCATTAACATTGATCACGCCGTTCGTTAGTAGGTAGTGGTACCATAGGAATTGATAACTCCCATTCCTGAGATCCTAGATTTGTTTGGATGGAAGGAATGACCGAATTCGATATACATAATTCAGATAAACCTTTAACTTCGTTTAAGGGTTTGTCACCACAGTCGCAAGGCTTAAGTGTATGCATTAAAACAATACCGCATAGATGTTTGTATCAGTAAAGCATGCATTATTTTACAAAGCATAACTTTTGATTTATTCAAATACTTTGTTTTGTGCATTTTTACATATGATTAAGTAGTCATTTTTTACTTATCATACATGACATTTGTTTACACATTACATGAATTACATTTGACAATAGACATGGTTTTTACATATACATTTGACAATTGGTTTAAACAAGACATTTTTGGTGGTTTGTTTTGGTAAGTGATTTAAGTAACGAGGCGTGTGTAATATGATAAAAGCATGGTGAATACGCCGCTGGTACTTCCTATATATAAGTGCTTTTATGGTATTATATATCGTAGCGTTACTTAAACCATTTCAAGTTAGACATAATACATTTTACACTTGTATCACATCTTCATGAAACATTGTTTTACAAACAACATATTTTATACAAACTCATTTTACTTGGTCATTTATTTATCTGTGCATCTTTCTTTTATATCATCTGATTTCTTATCACTATTGTATGATTTATAAAAGAAAACATTTTAAAAGGTTCACGACTAACTTTTGTTAAACATTTTCTTTAAACTTATAAGTCATGAATCCTAAATCAATAAAACCTATGTATCTCACAGGCATTTTTATGCTGACGTACCTATTTTCACATGTGTTTTCAGGAAATGATGCATATGATTGATCAAGATACACTTAGGCGGACTTGGCCCTTAGTGACATTAAAAGATGCAAGACTAGTTAATTATGTCATGATTCTTTGTTTTAAGACATTGTAACTTCTCTTATTCAATAAAACAAATTTTCAATTTCCATGTGTTATGAAACAATGATTCTGTTACAACACTCCCCGACGATTCCGCCGTGATTTGTTGTTTTACGCGGTCGGGGTGTGACAAACTTCTTCGAGCTAACCGCGAATATCTCATCTTTCTGTTGTTCAGTACTTCCGAGACGATTCAAGTTATTTCAGTTATTTCTGTTGATTCGGTACTTCAACGTATTTTAGTTGGTTTCGAATATACCCAAAGAGATCTGAACCAACCAAATCCACTTCCGAGACGATTCAAGTGAGTCCTATGAAGCAAGTGTCGGTCTATTCAATTGAGAGGAAACATTGCATGCCTTGAACGAGTCTAGAACACATGTAATCCTCAACCGGCTTTGAAACCGGACGGAATCTATGAAGAAACTGTTTGATTTCACGGTGAGTGGAGAAATTAGCGACGGAGAAACTGTTTGAATTTGTGGATTTCAGTTGGTTCAGAAACTTAACAAGAGAAGCAACTAAAAAAGCGGTGAACGGTATTTAACGTACACACCGCATTCGAAGATCCTTGGATTAGACACAATTTGTAACACCTTAGTTATTATTTTACTGGTTTTCGTATAATTAACGAAAAGAAACATGTAATTACGATTACATATGCATTGGAAATTACATGTTTATTAAAACTTTTACAATTTAAAAGGTTACAACATATCATGTGTACGTTCGTCGTTTAAAATAATAACGATACTTAGTGCGGAAGCTTATTTCGTGCTTGCGTCCTCCCAATACTTGTCTAAATCATTTTACATGCTTGCGTTTTCTGGGTTCGAGTGTAAGTACACTCCCTCCCAATACTTGTCTAAATCATTTTACATGCTTGCGTTTTCTGGGTTCGAGTGTAAGTACACTCCCTCCCAATACTTGTCTAAATCATTTTACATGCTTGCGTTTTCTGGGTTCGAGTGTAAGTACACTCCCTCCCAATACTTGTCTAAATCATTTTACATGCTTCTTTGTCCCTTCACTCGGGCTCATTATCCTAATGTAATACGCTTCCGTCACTCGGTTGTGCGTTTACATTATTATCAAATATTTTGCTTATCTGATTCATTTGGGTACTTTTTAATTAGTCCCATTCACCCCGCCCTTACTACATCGGATATAAATGTGTCCGCCGTAAGAAGTTCATGGTATCATATGCCACTACTTACTTGGCCAGAGTAAGCGATTAACACATGACACACATGACCTTTTTATAGTTTTCACATCACGCCCTATGTAAGTAACGCCTCTATTTGTTTTTCTTGGAAACAATATCCCGAATACATTTTCTATTCGGGTTTTTCCAAGTTTTTAATCTACATATGCAACTTTCAATTTCTACTTGTTTGTTGCATATTACTATTTGTGCGATTATTTAAAAAGTGCACCTGGTAATGTTTGCCCCAACGGGCGTTCCTTGCCATTAACCTTGTTCGCGGTCGTTACGCGATTTAGTCCTCGGTGAGCATGCTCCTCTTATCATACCTCGGACCGTTCCATCATCATATACACAATTCGTTTGACTCTCGTCGTCTCAAACGCGAGTGTCCTTCAATCAAAACATTCACAAAAGTTAGTAATATCAACTTCAATAATCGCCCGTATTATAATACAAGGCTTTTGCTACTATACGCGTCAACGCGCGTATTTTCTTCAACTATATCAATCATTTTAATTGAGGTAACGTGTATCACACGATAGCCCTATGTGTTGTTTACAACACCTTAGCATGCTACACTATTAACATACATGTACTTACCGGATTTGCGATCAAGCCTCGAACCGAACACATTTGTCAACAACCTTGAGCTCTGATTACCAACTTGTAACACCCTAGTTATTATTTTACTGGTTTTCGTATAATTAACGAAAAGAAACATGTAATTACGATTACATATGCATTGGAAATTACATGTTTATTAAAACTTTTACAATTTAAAAGGTTACAACATATCATGTGTACGTTCGTCGTTTAAAATAATAACGATACTTAGTGCGGAAGCTTATTTCGTGATCGTGTTCGGTTCTTGCTCATCGCTTGATCTTCATCCGGGCACTCTTGGCGATCACCTATGATCAAAACCAACATAAAAGTTAGTTTTGATAGTCAAATATGAAGTTCAAACAAGTACAGGGGTTAAAATGACAAATTTTTAAAAATTTTCGGAGTTAGGGGCGTCGCGTGACGCCAAGGGGCGTCGCGTCACGCTAGGCCCTTGTTTTCACAGATTGTGCCTTCAGCTGTTGCTGTACATTCCCAGCTCAACCCGATTTCACGGAAACGGCCATAACTTCTTCGTTATTGATCCGTTTTACCCGATTCTTTTTCCTACGCGTCCGTAATTTAATCCTCCATCTAATGGAGTTAAAATCCTACATCCAACATAAGAAATTTTGAGACTTCTAAGCCTTTGACTCGTTACCTTTTTACCGAATTTTAACCCGTTTATGCATTTTATCAAACAAACGTATTTGTTTGATTCCTATATCACATACACTTCTACAAATTAATGTTACCTACCATATTAGGTTCTAATCATAGGTTTATTACACAATTTAAACCCGTTTTCGCTCATATGCTTATTTTGACCCGTTAAGGGTATTTAAGCACTTTCGAGTCTAAAATCGCTTTCATTTGTATCTAACTTTATATTTCCACATTTCTTACCAAGTAGTCTTCCACCACAACTATATTTGTGGTGGATTTAATATGGAGATATATATATTCCAAGTTTTATCCCTCGGACTATCATTTTACGGCAAAGACCCATATTGAGTCTTTTGACCCAAGATTTACCCTTTTCATTCTCTATACCTATTCAAAGTATTTGCTTGATCATATAACTTGTTTTTAAACGACTCTTAAGGTTCACTTGCTCGATTTTGCTTACGAGGGCGTTTTGGTCATCTTAAACCCTTTCTTTACAACAAAGGACTTTTCATGTCGTAATTTACCAAAATTCCACTTTTTAGACTAGGATCTTGTTTAAATAGTCATTATGTTTTTAAAACACAATGACAATAACTTAAATCATTCGGTTTACTTAAAAGATAACCCAATGTCCATTTTAACTTGTTTAGCCCTCATTGAACTTCAAGTTCTAATGATGATTTGACCAATTATACATACCTGGCTCGAATCAATATATTGATTCGTTTTGATACCTTGCCTTAGTAGCCGCTAAGCGATAGCGATGTACATATCCATCCGATATTTATTTCTATGATCACATAGCTCAACAAACTATTAGTCGATATTGTCAAAGGGTGATAATTTCACCTTTTGACCCGTTTGGTCTAAAGGACCATGAAACTCTATGAGATGGTGTTTATTACCATCTTATCTATATGACTAACTTCGGTTTACACCGTATAGTCATTCTACTTGTAAATCATCTATCGATTTCTTTGACCCATTATAACCCAAGCTATAATGTGTCTTTTCCCCAATTTAACGGTTATTGTCAACAAGTGACCAAAGTACCATTTTACCCTTATTATTTGCAATGGTTTACCTTATAAGGTAACCATTTAAAAACTCATTATCTTTTAGTCATTTCCTGACTAATTAACCGCATTAGCTCCTTTTTATCTATTAAACATGATTTATGACCATTGTCTTTTGTTCCGGACCGCACTTGCCGTGTCGGAACATCATAATTTAAAACAAGACTTACTATTCACGACCTATCAAACCAATAGGTATCAAATAACTAGAGTGTAAGCTTTACTTACCTTGTATCCGGATTATGCTCTTTTCCGCGTATACGATCCGTTTGACCCGCTTCTTTCCCCAAGCCTCCGTCTAGCTTGTCAAGAGTCAAACTAACATCATAATTCGTAAGATGGTTAGATTAGTCATCACTATTATGACTATTTCATCTTACGGACTTTATGTCGAAACTTCTATTTGACTTCATCATAGGTTAGTTCGACTTTATAAAGTCAACTACCTTTAATCATATAATATGCACGATTAAGGCAAATAAACATTATGATTAAAACCCGTTTTATCCCATATCCCATGTAATTAGTCAAGCTTGCCAATTACGCGTTTCAGTTGGATTTCAACACTTTACTTCTCATTTAGGCATTTTAACAAACACCTAACGGGCATAATTCTACATGTTTACTAACTAGTTCATAACTAGCTATTTTTACCAAGATTTACATCAAGAATCAAATCTCTATGTCTAGTGTTTATAAACAACATCTAGGTCTTGCATCCTATCTTTCAAATTTCACAATTAAACACTCAAATTCAAGTGTTCATCATTTTATCATGAAAACCCACTTAACATATATATGGGAAATCATCAAATCATTCAAATCATAGCATCATATGTATGATTTTCACTTAGGGTTTAGCTCCTAAGCATGTCTACATCACTAATTTAGCCATAGCTCCTCTAATCCACACCTAATTCGTGATTAGGATGATTATCAAATCTTTTACAACTTCACGAATGTTAGAAATTCAACATACCTCACGATCCCCTTGACTAGGTGATCACGAATTTGTAATCATGCAGGCGATTTGGGCTTGATTTGAGCTTCAATTTGGGGTTTAAACTTGAACTAGGGTTTCACTCCCTGTTTTCTCCCCCTGGTCGCACGCACACACACACACTTAGTGTGTGTGTTGTGTTTTAATTGTTTATTTTTAATAAAACAAGTTTTCCTACTAGCGATATTAGTCCCTCGTCTTTCATTTGTTTCAAACGATGCTTTAATTCATTATTCTTCATTTAACCACGTATCACTAACTGGGTTAATTATTCCTAGTTAGCTTAACGAGTTCGGGAGATCATAACCCGTTATATTTATGTCCCGTTAACTCGGGCCTTTTATATACTTTGTTTTCTCAAAGTATTTATCTTCCTTAAATCTTTTATTCACTTTTTATTTAATATTAGGATTATGTATTTAAATCCTAATATTTACCGGGTTAATTTTTACCACTAACACTATTTTACCCGTTCATTAATATTAAGGTGGTTTGATTACCAAACCCGTTTTCGGGGTGTTACACAATTTGTTGCAATTTGTGGATCAACAGAAATAACTGAAATAGTTCTCTTTAATCTATTAGAACGATCCTTGTTTTGAGAACCTGATTCTGTTGTACAGTACCAACAGAATGCATACACAAATAGTTCTAGTGGACGAAGCAAATGAAACCGGAGCTGTTATCTTGGTTGTTCAGTACTTTCGTGTGCTAAATACAATGTTCATCTTCGTTATCCTTTGCTTTCTGCAATTCAAGCAGGCACGGATGCTAAATGTACTGTTATTACATCCAAGACGATCCAAGTGAGTCCTATGAAACAAGTGTCGGTCTATTCGATTGAGAGGAATCATTGCATTACATCTCCGTTGAAAACAAGTGGTTGTAATTATGGAACCCTTGATTTGAAAAAACATTTTTGAGAAATTTATATTTCAATACGCATCGTATAGGCCTATACGATGCGTATTAATCGTTGATTTTACTAAAATACCCCTGGTTTTCTGATAAATTCAGGGGTATTTTTGAGAAAATTCAAAGTTTAATACGAATCGTATAGGCCTATACGATTCGTATTAAGCTGATATACGAAACAACATAGGCCTATACGATCGTATATGGCATTATTTCAAATTTAGTGTTATCGTGTTTCCCTCGGTTCGATGCGTATACGTCTCGTTTGTTGCCGAACCTTCGCATATTTTGTCGTTTTATTACGTATACCTTCAACATAAGTCGTTCGGTTGCGTGCGAATATCTTATTCTATGATTACGTACAGTTTTGTTTGAAATCCACTTGAACTCCATAGTGCCGTATTATATGTATACATGTGTGGAAATATCGTTAGTCGCGTACTTTGACGTATTTTTGCGTATTTTGACGTATTCTAATATATTGTTGCGTATTTAATAGTATTTTTTACGTATTTTAACGTATTTTAGCTTATTTTAATGTATTTTAGGGTATTTTAGCGTATTTTAGCGTATTTTAGAGCATTTTAGCGTATTTTAACGTATTTTAACATATTTTAGCGTATTTTAACGTATTGTAACTTATTTTAGCGTATTTTAACGTATTGTAACGTATTTTAGACAACAACAGATAATGAACGGATTGTTGGACTTCTTGTTCCTAATGTACGCCTCAATTCATATTTTTTACTCTTTTATTCGATTTCAACAAATCGTACCGCAACCGTTTTTTTACTACGGAAATGGTGGCTATGCGAAATACAAGCCGCAATCGTTTGTGACTATGGGAAACACAAGTTTTCTTTTTGAGCTTGTGTCCGTTATCTCAATTGAGGCGTGCATTGTTTAAATCTGAATATAACTAGATGTTACGTATAACTTCATTAAACTAAGAACAAAGCCTATTTTCAAAACACATGTGTTCGTATCAGCGTTGTTTATCACCCTGTGTGAGCGTTGGAAACTCGACAAACAGTCTTGACAACTGTGACAGCTTATCTATCTGTGTGTCACATCCATCCTATTTGTGTATACATTCTTTTGGAGAACTTATCGTGTGTTGCAGTTTGGAAAGATGACCGAATAGAGATTTGAATAACTAACTGTGGAGAACTTGTTTGCGTTATCGATCAACATAAGCCCGAAGAAACCAAATTCGCAACAATGAGTCTGAGTCCATTGTTGTTCGTGAATGTTTCGAATCATCATAGAAGACATGTCGGGTTCTTCTGCTAGTGGTCGGGCTTCCAATGCTCACACAGGGTGATAAACAACGCTGATATCATCATAGAAGGGTTGGGATTCAAGGGTTTATGAGTCAAAGTTAACATTCAGATACAGATTCAGAAAGCAGATGATTTTGTACTTGGTTTATTCTCTTTAATCTATTAGAATGATCCTTGTTTTGTCACGTACATGCATTTAATTCCCAACATCCTTGTAGTGTTTAGAATGTTTGAAGAAAATGTTGGTTCAATACCACCTATTTCCAACTTTATGCTCGCATCCACCACAGTGAATATTAACTTTGTTGGAATCTACGAAGAAACTGTTCGATTTCACGGTGAGTGGAGAAATTAGCAACGGAGAAACTATTTGTATTTGTGGATTTCGGTTGGTTCAGAAACTTAACAAGATAAGCAACTAAAAAAGCGGTGAACGGTATTTAACGTATACACCGCATTCAAAGATCCTTGCATTAGACACAATTTGTTGTAATTTGTGGATCAACAGAAATAACTGAAATAGTTCTCTTTAATCTATTAGAACGATCCTTGTTTTGAGAACCTGATTCTGTTGTTCAGTACCAATAGAATGCATACACAAATAGTTCTAGTGGACGAAGCAAATGAAACCGGAGCTGTTGTTCAGTACCATCAGCGTTGTTAACTACCAAAAGAATGCATACACAAATAGTTCTAGTGGACGAAGCAAAGAGACCGTTGTGTATCTGAATCAGGTTCTCAAACAAACCGTGAAATCGAACAGTTTCTTCGTAGATTCCGTCCGGTTTCAAAGCCGATTTCAACTTCCATTGATCAAATAATAAAAACCCTAATAATGCATACACAAATAGTTCTAGTGGACGAAGCAAAGAGACCGCCTTGTTAATTTCAATGAAGCAATGAAGATTCAATCTGCAAACCGCAACCTTTATTGATCTGGAATTGAAGAACCGTTGTTAACAAGAGTATGTTGTTCCAAGATTGTCACACCCCGATATTTCCACGTATTACCGGTGGGCCCGGTGGGGAGTATCGTGACGTAGTTGATATCATCATAGTCAAACAACACAATTTTAAATGCACAGCGGAAGCAAAAGATGAATCACATTACAAACCGAATAAATAGTAATATCAAAGTATCACAACGGACTGTAATGGATCCACAGGCGGATCGAAAGATAAAAGATTATTATTCAACAGACTTTAACATCTAGAGCTTGCAAGACTTGATTAATGATGCCAGGAGTAGCCAGCCTATTTCGTCTAGTACCTGCACTTAGCCTTTTTGGAAAATACGTCAGTTTACTTTACACTGGTAAATACAATTAACTGACTCATTTTGAAAACATTTAAGAAAAATTGATTTGAATGCACAAGGCACAAAATATCTTTTATAACTTGGGACAATTATATAAAATAATCTTGTATACAGTTTTACTTATTTGTCGTCCGTCAGGGCCGGTTAGAAGAGCCGGACAAGATTAACTGACACGCCACAGGTATAATTCCCACAAGGTTGATTCCTTTAAGTGGATTACCAGTTTTTACATAATGCAACTGTCAGGTGTATGCCTACACCCCGTGCTTAGGTCGTGGCCATTTCATGAATGATGCCAATGATATCCCGGACATGGTCATTTAACCCCCAAAGGCCATACACCAAATAATACAGATTAAAACGAGTTATGTAAATGCATTAATCACAATACGATTTAAATGACTACATACCCGACCAAGCGGTATTATTATAATACAATATCCCAAGCCCGTATAGGGAAAATAAGTTAAAAGTATTTACCTGAGCAAGTATAATTCACAAACAGCAAGTGCACGTAGCTTTTACCGGGCTCCTAATCTGGAACGAAGGTTTTAATAACCTATTAGATTCCTAACGGGTCTTAAATAAGTCTAAACTTAGACCGGTTAGTTTTAAAGGAAGATATACGGTTCAAAACGCACGATTAAGCGATGACCGGATTAGAGTGTGGTTTAGACCCGACAAGTTGGTATACTTGTATAATATGGGTAAACTAAACACATTCTGGATTTGAGATAAAAACGATAAGGTTTGACCCGTTTCGGCTAATTTATGCAAACTAGTTACATAAACCGCACTGAACGCGAATAACGCGTTACGGGTAACCAAAAGAATCATATACAGTTTTCCTAAGTTAATATGCCTTAAACATGTTGTGATGTCAGTAGGATACCTTCCATTATGCCCAAAACGAATTTAAACTCAAACTATGCCCCGTAGGGGCATTTTGGTCATTTTAAAGCTTATAAAGAAATTTAAATACAAATCTGAGTTTCAGGTCTGATATAATCAGTAAAAATACTTATTTTTTATAAGTCATAACAGTAGGGTATGGTATATAGGTTAAATTTACCTTTTATAACTAAACTATGCACCGTAGGGGCATTTTGGTAATTTCACATAAGCTTAAAGGTCAAAATAGGGAATCTGAGTTTAAAACTTTTGCTTACTGTTAAAATATAAAAATTTACTAAAAATATCAGTAGGTATCAAGTTCTATATATTAAAAATAGTTTTAATACATACTATGCGTTTAAAATGCGTAAAAAGGCGGTTTAAGCGATTTCCGGGTTTTATAATGAAAGCTGATATTTTTATTATTCCAGAAGGCTTAAAATATTTTATTTATCATATAAAATCAGTAAAAAAGGTTTGGTATCAAAATGATTTGTAAAACTCATTTTATACGCCAAAAGGGCAAAACCGACAATTACCGAATCAAAGCTAGAACTCTATGTTATGCTCAGCCTAAAAATAAATAAAAATCTTCAAAAATCCCAAAATATTATTTTACATCAGTGGGTAAAAAGTTTGGTATTAAAAATTGGGTTTAGAAAGGCTATATGCTAATTACGCCGTTTAATTAATAAAAAGCTTTCTAATTACGCTATTGAGCATAACTCTTAACCTAGACCTCCAACTGATGTGAAAATTTAGGGACATGTTTATAATTCAGTAATAAAGATTATTTTCCTCTCACATTTTCAAAATTCTTGTTTTAAGGTCAAAAGGGCATAACGGTCAACATTTAGGCATATAACGCAAACATGCATATGAACGGATAACTAATGAACCAGGTTGTATAATCACAGGGGGTTATACTAACATGTAACCTGGTCCTAATAAAGCTCTAAGGCATTTCTAAATCAAGCTACATTGGGTCAGAACTGAAAGTCAAAGCAAAAGCCTAATTATGCGACTTTCGGTTCCGAACCGAGCCTAAACTGAAAATTGTCGGGTTGAACATGTTTAGACATGTTCTTACATTAATTACCAAGTTATATTAGTGATAAAATAGGTTGCATGGCTTCTACATTGTTAATTATGCGTTTATTTGGAAATAAGCTTTCTGTTGACTTTTTGTAATTAACTTTGACCCGACAATTGACCTAGTTAGAGTGGGAATCAGAGAGTACCCTTTTAAGGGTTTATTACCCACATAATTACCAACTTATAGGTACTTTCAATTTGAGATTTGACTGGACAAATTTTGATTAATCACGAAGTCAAACCTTAATTACGACGGTTTGACTTTAGGCTAATTAACTAAGTAAAACTGAATTAAGGAGGGTTAATGAAGCCTACAACAGTCCTATGCACGACTAATGACTTCTAGGAATAGGTCTTGAGCTCTAGGAATCTTCAGAATTGAAGTTGTGGAAGTTTGCAAGTGAATGACAAAATGTTGCAACTTTGGATCTCTTATATAGGAGTTTTAATGCAACAAGATGGTGCCATGCAAGTCTACAGGTGTTATATGATGCTTACAAGTGCCCCCTATGCATGAAAACCTGTTGGTGCAGCCCCTGGTATGCAAAACAAAGCTCTAAAGTCGGTTACACATCCTGAACTGGCAGCTGTGCTTGTTTTCTTTCGCTGTAGGTGCCACGCGGCCCGCGTAAGGACCCTTAAAGGTCTTACGTGGCAGGTATGGGGGTTCAGAACAAGTTAAACAAGTTTCAAGTTTTGCATTTTAGGTCCCTGGTCCTTATAAACGTGGTTTTAGCTTTATTTCTTGCATTTTGAGCCCTCTAACTTGACTTTTAAGGGCTCCAAGACGTAACGAAACTTTGTTAAGTCCTCGGTTAACTTTATGATCACCCGAAAAGCCTTAAATTCCAACGTTGACGCTTTTAACCCATCATATACGAATGTTATCATAACTTTCTCATACTTTAGCGAAACCTTGTGAAATTTTTATCACTTATTCTAGTGAGTATAATTAATCGTTACAAAGCTTTGGGTTTGCTAAAAGGTCACTCAGAGATATAAATTAAACATGTTGACACATTTAACCCCTGTAGTTTGTAATCTCTCACTTTCTTCCACAAATGGCTTCATATGCTTCATAATTCATTCGTTTAGGGTTATAAACATCGTGTAGGGTTGTTGAAAGACATATTTATCAAATGTTGACACTTTGAATCCTTTTACACACGTAGATCCTTCGTTTGTCAACTTTAGTCCCTCATAAGTAATTTTTTTACACGTTTAAAGCTCATGACACGTGTCGATATTATATTGGACATGAAATTACGAGGTGTTACATCCTCACCCCTTAAAAGAAATCTCGACCTCGAGATTTACTGAAATAAATGAGGGTACTTCTCTTTCATTGTGGACTCTACCACCCACGTGTACTCGGGACCTCTACGGGCATCCCATTTAACCTTTACAATCGGTACATGCTTCCTTCGAAGCTTCTTAACCAGTCGATCCTCAATCGACAAAGGTTTTTCCACAAATTTCAGGCTCTCATCTATATGCACATCTGTCTGTGGTATGACTAGCGATTCATCAGCTAGACATTTCTTCAGATTGCAGATGTGGAATACATTATGAATACCACTAAGCTCTTCAGGTAAGTTTAACTTATAGGCCACTGTTCCGACACATTCGATGATCTCGAATGGTCCTATATATCTGGGGCTTAACTTACCTTTCTTACCAAATCGCATCACCCCTTTCCAGGGTGAAACTTTAAGTAGAACCTTGTCACCTACCTCGAACTTTAGAGGTTTAAGCCTTTTATCTGCGTGGCTTTTATGCCTATCCCTGGCAACTTTGAGACGATCTCGTATCTGTATAATCTTATCTGTCGTCTCCAGGACTATATCCGGTCATGTTAGTTGGACATCTCCAACTTCTGCCCAGCAAACGGGCGTTCTGCACTTCCTTCCATACAAGGCTTCAAATGGTGCAGCTTGAATAATGGAATGATAACTATTGTTGTATGAAAATTCGATTAATGGAAGATGATCATCCCAACTTCCACCCAAGTCAATAACACAAGCCCTTAACATATCTTCCAGTGTTTGAATAGTACGCTATATACTGTGCTGAAATTCAATCGAGTGCCCAGGGATTGCTGAAAGCTTTTTCAGAAATGCGACGTATACCTCGTGTCTCTATCAGAGATGATAGACACTGGCACTCCGTGGAGGGATACAACCTTGTCCACGTATAGCTGAGCTAACTTATCTGAGCTGTGAGTTTCCTTAATAGGTAGGAAGTGGGCTGACTTAGTCAATCTATCCACTATTACCCAAATAGTATCATTCCCCTTTTTCGTCTTTGGCAATTTGGTGATAAAATCCATTGTCACCATTTCCCACTTCCAGGTGGGAAGTTCATGCTGTTGTAGCAAACCTGACGGCTTTTGATGTTCAGCTTTAACTTGCGCGCACGTCAAACATTTGGCTACATAGGTAGCTATAGACTTCTTCAGGCCTATCCACCAAAAATTTGCCTTCAGATCCTGGTACATCTTATCAGCTCCAGGATGAATGGAGTACTTAGAACTGTGGGCTTCCTGGAGGATCACATCCCTAAGTCCTCCATAAATTGGAACCCATATTCGTCCATTTAATCTTAGGATTCCATCCTTTCCATATGATAACTGTTCTGCAGTGACTCCCAGTTTTTCATTTGGGTAGTTAGCTTCCAACACAGTTTCCTTCTGAGCGGCTAACAACCTTTCATTCAAGTTGTTTCTCAATTCAATGCTCTTGGCATTGATCCTTATGGGCTTCACCCTTTCCTTCCTACTCAAAGCATCGGCGACTACATTTGCCTTGCCTGGATGGTATTTGACTTCACAATCATAGTCATTTAAAGTTTCCATCCATCGTCTTTGCCTCATGTTTAAGTCCTTTTGATTAAACAAGTGTTGAAGGCTTTTGTGATCAGAATAGATCACACACTTAGTACCATACAAATAATGCCTCCAAAGTTTCAGTGCAAATACAACGGCACCCAACTCCAAATCGTGGGTGGTGTAATTTTTCTCATGCACTTTTAACTGTCGAGAAGCATAGGCAATAACCTTGCCTTTCTGCATTAGCACATATCCCATACCAGTGTGTGATGCATCACAGTAAACCACAAATTCTTCTATTCCATCAGGCAATGTCAACATAGGTGCATTGCTCAACTTCTGCTTAAGAATGTCAAAAGACTCTTGTTGCTTATGACCCCAATCAAACTTGCTATTCTTGCGAGTTAGCAAAGTCAGGGGCGCTGCAATTCTTGAGAAGTTTTCGATAAATCACCTATAGTACCCTGCTAGGCCTAAGAAACTACGAAGCTCTGTGGGTGTCTTCGGCTCTTGTCAGTTCATGACAGCTTCAACCTTAGCGGGATCCACCTGGATTCCATGCTCACTAACCACGTGTCCAAGAAACTAGACTTCACGAAGCCAAAATTCACACTTTGAAAATTTGGCATAGAGTTTCTCTTGTTGAAGCACTGAAAGAATGCAACGGAGATGCTTCTTATCGTCAGCTTGGCTCCTTGAGTAAATGAGAATGTCATCGATGAAAACGATAACAAATTTATCTAGGTAGGGCTTGCAGACACGGTTCATGAGATCCATGAATGTTGCAGGTGCATTAGTGAGCCCAAAAGGCGTCACTAAGAACTCGTAATGACCATAGCGAGTCCTAAATGCAGTCTTGTGTACATCTTCATCTTTAACCTTCAGTTGATGATAGCCTGACCTCAAATCGATCTTAGAGAAGTAATTTGACCATTGCAGTTGATCGAACAGATCGTCGATCCTGGGCAATGGGTACCTATTTTTTATAGTGACTTTGTTGAGCTCGTGATAATCGATGCATAGACGCATCGATCCATCCTTCTTCTTTACAAACAAGATTGGTGCTCCCCAAGGAGACGAACTAGGTCTAATAAAACCTTTGGCCAACAGATCATCTAATTGGGTCCTTAATTCTTTCATTTCTGTTGGCGCCAACCTGTAAGGCGCTCTTGCGACAGGTGCTGCTCCAGGGACGATGTCAATTCTGAATTCTACTTACCTATCCGGTGGTAAACCAGGTAGTTCTTCAAGGAAAACTTCTGGGTATTCAGAAATGATAGGGATATCTTCAATCTTGGGCTTCTGCTCATCAATAGTTACCTGTGCCATATAAATGACACAACCCTTCTTCAAGCATCTAGATGCCTTGAGCATAGACACTTGCTCAGGCAGTCCATACTGGGTATCTCCCTGAATAGTAAGTGGCTCACCAGACGGAGTCTTGATCACCACCTGCTTCTTGTTGCAAATGATCTGGGCTTGGTTATGAGATAACCAGTCCATGCCTATAACTATGTCAAAACTGGCTAACTTCAAAGGAAGTAAGGATAGCGGAAAAGAGTGGTTCCTAATGGATATGAAACATCCATCTAACACGGTTGATGCGGTTTCTATGGTACCGTCGGCTAATTCAACCTCATACTTTATACTTAGGGTTCTAACATGTAGATTTAACAACTTACACAACTTATCATCTACAAATGACTTATCCGCACCTGAATCAAATAACACCCTTGCATAAACATCATTTATAAGGAAGGTACCTGTTATCACATTATCGTCCTGAACATCTTCTCGTGTATTCATTCGGAAGACCCTTGCATTGGTCTTTTTAACTTCTTCAGGATTTTTGGCGTATTTAGGGCAGTTGGACTTGATGTGCCCCTTCTCGTTACAGTTATATCATGTTGCATCCTTTATCTTCTTGCACTCTATCGTCTTGTGCTCTTTGGATTTGCATAACCCACATGCAAATGGTTTTGATTGTGACTTGGATTCGAACCTGCATTTTCCAAAGTGACGTTTCTGGCAGGTCTTGCACTTTGGCTTTTCATCTGCTTGCTGGCTACCTTTGTTGCACCCAAACTTCTTCTTGTGGTCCGTGTTACCCTTATGCTTCTTCTCAGACCGTCGTGAGTTATCGTCCTCACGTTTTCTCTTACTTTCTTCAGAGTTCTTAAGCGATCTCAGCATGATCGCATCTAAAGTAAGGGATAGAGATAGGTCAGCTGCTGACCTAAAAGTAGCAGGTCTACATGCCTTGACACTGGCCTTGATCTCTGGGGCTAAACCCCCAATGAATCGAGCTATTCTCTTGGGTTTCGGTGTTACCAGATACGGAACCAGTCGAGACAGGGTATTGAAACTGGTGAGGTAAGCTTGACAATCTAAATTCTTCATCACCAATGATAAGAAGTCTGATTCAATCCTTTCAACCTCGTGCTGAGGGCAGTAATTCTCCTTAATAAGAGCAACAAACTGATCCCAGGTCAGATTGTATAGTGGGATCTTTCCAGCAACTTGAATGAGAGACTTCCACCATGCTAGTGCCTCTCCTTTGAAGGACTGGGATACATACTTCACCACATCCTTATCAGCACAACCGCTGATATCTACCACGGTATCCATTTCATCCAACCAAGTCATACAGTCAATCGCTCCTTTCTCCCCAGTGAAATCCCGGGGTTTGCAGGAGACAAAATATTTATAAGTACAGGACTTGGTACGTGGTTCACGGTCAAATACTATCCTCTTGGATGGAACACTGTGTTGATTTGAGGAGTGTTGAGCATCCTCTTTCTTGGGCTTATCTAGTTTAGAGGGTGGCTTGCTATGAGCTTCTGAATGAGTCTTAGGGACAGATTTTGAGTGGGGTACAGATGAGGTCTTACTATGCGTCCCACTAGATTCCCTGAATTGCCTATCTACAGCTTTAGATACAGCTGTATCAATCAGTGTTCAGAGCTCTTCTCTGGTTATATTGATCCTGGTATTCCCATGGTTTTCCACGGGATGACTGTTAACTTCTTCTGACTCAGCCATGTAGCTTAATTGCTACATAAAAAGGGAAATAATGACAAGGTTTATTTAGAAGCTTATACAGTACTATCGTTCTTGACGATTTATTAACCATGGTATCAATAACCATTTTGGTTAATTTGTTAAGTATATATATATTCAGGATCTTCATTATAATCCTTAATTATAATTAAATAATAGCATAAAAGGCCAAGTCATAGGGACAGATTTAATTTATAAGCCATGATTTATAGAATCGAGGCATTTAGGCTTAAATCGAAGTTCATTACCTTTTCTTGACAGGGAGTCGCAGGCTACCACTGTCTTTAGTCTCAAAGGACGGTAATTATGGCCCGTAGGCACTTCATCCCAAATGGATGATTATATAAATAAGGAGGGAATTGGAATAATCCAATTTAAAGATGACTTATGTGATTTTATCGAATCACATTTTGCCAAGAATGTTAACATGTTTACAGATGTTAACAGGGGTTTGAATCTTTTTAAATAGGTTTTACCATCTTGGCCCTATCTAGAATGACATGTGGCTAGGTTTTACCTTTAAGATTCTTTTAATATTTAGCGCAGAACAATGTTAATAAGGATCTGAATTTAATTGGGGAACTACCATCTTGGCCCTGTCTTAAGATGACACATGGGCTAGGTCTTGTCTTTTTTAGATTTTATCATTTTATTATAATGGTAGATCTTATAAAAGGAATGTTATTATTTATTTCATATTTTATGTTTATGCATATAATTAAAATGAAAATTTAAATTTAATCATTCCACTACAAAATTAACAAGTACAGGTTTGCCCTAAACGGGACTTAAAGAGAACTAACTTGCCCGCGCAGGGGCTAAACAAACATAACATACCCACGCAGGGGTTAAACAGGAAGACATGCCCACGCAGGGGCTGAACAGAAACTACAAGTCCTCGCAGGGACTGAATACAGAAATAGATGTCCACACAGGGACTTGATTAAACATTTAAGAAATACAAATAAACAAATAAAGGATTTAATGATCCTTTTTGCTCTTCCCCTTGATTAAGCTTGCCAAACCCTTGAAAAACCCACGGTTGTTCCTACGCTCTTCTTGGAACTCCCGCTCAACCTGGCTCAACCTTTCGAGAACCTCCTGTTGTCGCTCTGGTGGTATCAATTGTGGTTGCGGGGGCTGCTGGTACTGCGGAGGTTGAGGAGGTGGCGGGTATTGGTACCCATAGGGTGGATACCCAGTCTGATACGGGACTCCATAGGGCCCCTCGGGATGGAAAGCATTGTAATCCCACGCTGCCTGGTACGGGTCAACATTAGCGTAGTTGTAGTTGGTATAGGCCGGCTGTTCAAATGGGTTTTACGCCGCTGAACCGGCGTATGTAGGAATTGGGTTGTTATAACCCACTGGTGGCGGTGCGACCGGCGCAGACTGCACCTCAGAAACAGGGTTCGAAGGCCCACCCATCTGTGGGTCTTCGTATAGTGGCGGGTAATGACTGCCACTAGATGGTTGAGGGGTGCTGATGCGGACTCCCCCTCGCACGGACATCCGTGCGGTTGATCTCCTACGCCTCGGTGGCTCCGGAGGCTGTTGTTGCACTGGTGGTGGTGGCGGAGTAACTGCTACAAAGCGCGAATCCTCTGAGGGATCATGCTGCTGCGGTGAGTTGTGGTAACTGGGAGTAAACACCCAGTCGATTTGGTTAAACCTCGCCTCGTAGCTGTCGGGACCACTATAAGGTGATCCAAGAAAGGGTGACCCATCCGAAATCTCGATGGAGTGAGTAGGCGTTCCGGACGGCGGTTGGGCAGGTTCCGGATCTTCGTCCATATCCATGGAGAAATGATCTTCCGGTCCCAACGGGTTATAACCCATTGGTTCATTAATGTAGTTTGCCGGGTTGAACCGGCTTTGGAAGACAAGTTTCGGGTCGTTGAAAGGTGAGTTGTGGCTTTGGAAGGGTATATAAGAATGGTGTGAGTTATGGGGCTCGTTCTCAGACTGAGGCCCGAAGGAGTTTAGGTAAGAAGGTGAGGAGCTCAGCGAGACTGAGCGCCTCGTGGGTTCAATATGGGTCCTCCAGTTTTCTTGAGGACTTCTGCTTAGCGAATCTGATGGTGTTCGCCGGTGTGACGGCCCGGCCTCGTGATCATTAGGGGCGACGAGTGGCCCCTTGTGTAACACCTCGGAAATTCACGTCCTATAATATGTTGACACGTGTCATAAAGTTTAAACGTGTGAAAGAAATATTATGGAAGGACTAAAGATGACAAACATGGAAAGTATGTAAATATACGTATTCTAAGTGTCAACTGTGAATAAATATAATGTACATTAACCCTACACGATGCTCATACCTTCAAACGAATAAATCATGGATCATACGAAGCTAAAAGTGAGTGATTTCAAACTACAGGGACCAAATGCGTCAACATGTTTAAATTATACCTCTGAGTGACCTTTTGACAAACCCGAAGCTTTGTAAATATTAATTATGCTCACGAGAATGCACCATAAAAATTTCATAAAGTTTCGTTAACGTATGAGAAAGTTATGATCAAATTCGTGTGCGAAGTGTTAAAGCGTAAACGTTAGAAGTTAGGACTTTTCGGGTAAAAATAAAGTTACCCGGGGACTTAGCAAAGTGGGTATATGTTTTAAGGCCTTATTAGATCAATTGTGAAGGTTTACCATGCAAGAAATCAGTACCTATTCGAGTTTTGAAGAGCCAAGGACTGAATCGCAAAAGAATGACAAAGTTGCTGATCTGCTGTCGTCGCGCCACGCGAGGGGTCCCTCGCGCCACGCGAGGGATGCCCAGAACCGCAAAACGGGGCTGTTTGTCTGCCATAGCTGTTATGCGCGACCTTTACCCGTTTTTCCACTTCTCCTGGCCCCTAAAACACCCCCTAAGCCTCTAGGACACCTGTTGATCGATTGTGGGAGCTTGTAGACTTGTTTGTCAAGCACTTATGGTGAGTGATTCAACTATAAAAGTCCATGTAAGTGCAACATTCATTCTCACATCTTCTCCTGCATTTGTGGATCATTTCTGGAGCTATCAAGCAGCCTCAAGTGATCAATCTCGTGCATAGGACTCTTGTAAGTCTGCTAGTTCTTGTTTGTTTGAGTTTAGCTTAGTTAATTAGCTAAAAGTCAAACCGTCGTAATTACGGTTTGACTTCGAGATTAGTCAATAATGGCTCAGTCATATCTCGAATTAAAAGTGGTTATAAGTTGGTATTTATGTGGGTAATAAAACCTCAAAAGGGTTTCCCCTGATCACCACTCTAACCAGGTCTAATGTCGGGTCAAACTTTTAATTAAAAAGTCAACATAATGCTTAAAATGTCATTTATGCAAAATTAGCTATCTAGAACATATATAACCTGTTTGATCATTGTTATAACTTAGTAATTAGTGTAAGAACATGTCCAAACATGTTCAACCCGACTATTTCCTGTTTAAACCCGGTTCGGAACCGAAAGTCACATAGTTTGACTTTCACTTTGACTTTCAGTTCTGACCCGTTTAGGCATATTTTAGAAATGCCTCAGAGCTTTAATTGGATTAGGTTACATGTTAGAACAACCCTCTGTGATTGCACACCTTGGTTCACTAGTTATCCAATTAATATGCGTGTTTCCGTTAATTGCTCATATGTTGACCGTTATGCCCTTATCACCTTAAAACGTGATTTATGAAAATGTAAAAGTGTAGCAACCTTTGTTACTGATATATAGACTTGCATGCAAAGTTTGACATCAGTTTGACTTGTAGATTAAGAGTTATGCTCATTGTCGCAAAACTAATGCTTTATGTTAATAAAATGGCGTAATTAGCGTATAGCCTAGTTAAACATACTTTTTGGTATCAAATCTTTTACCCACTGATGTAATATATTATTTTGGGATTTTTAAAGATTTTTAATTAATTTTAGGCTGAGCATAACTCATAGTCGTAGGCTTAAATCGGTAATTGTCGATTTTGCCCTTACGGGCCATAAAATGAGTTTTACACATCTAAACGACTCCAAACCTTTTGCTACTGATTAGTTATGATAAATAAATTATTTTAAGCCTTCTGAAAATATAAAAATATCAGATTTAAGTATCGAACCCGGTAATGGCCTTTAATCGCCTAAATTAGCGTTTTTAACGCATAGTATGTTTTAAAATCATATTGGACATACCCGGAATGATACCTACTGATATAAGAGGCAAATTATAATATTTTAACAGTAAGCAAAGGTTGATAAACTCAGACTTCAGTTTTGAGCTTTTTCGGCTTATGTGAAATTACCAAAATACCCTTACGGGGCCTAGTTTGGTTAAAAATGATAAGTTTCACATACATGTTTTAACCTACTGATGTAAATTAGTAAATTGAGTATATTTGCTGATTACATCAGACCTGTAACTCAGGTTGTCACTTAAAACCTTTTTATAAACTTTTAAATGACCAAACTACCCCTACGGGGCCTAGTTTGTGTTTAAACACATTTCGGGCATAACGAAAGACACCTTACTGATGTCACAACATATTTGAGACATAATTAACTTAGGAAACCTGTATATAGCTCTCATGACTACCCGTCCCGCTTATTACGCGTACGGTTCGGTTTATGTAACAAGTTTACATAAACTAGCCGAAACGGGTCAAACCTTAGCGGTTTTATCTCAAAATCCAGAATGTGAATAATAAACCCATATTAAACAAGTCTTCAAACTTGTCGGGTCTGAATCACATTCTATCCGGTCTTCGCTTAATCGTGCGTACGAACCGTATCTTGAAACTAGCTGGTCTAAGCTTTAGCTTAATAAAAGACCCGTTAGCATTCTAATAGGTTATTATAAACCTTCGTTCCAGATTAGGAGAACATGTAAAAGCTACGTGCATCTTGCTTGTTGTGATTAATACTTATTCGGGTAAATACTTTTAACTTATTTTCCCTATACGGGCTTGGGTTACGGTACATAGCGTACCGCTTGATCGAGCATCAAATCTCCACGCTTAGTGGGTAGTTGAATAATTTGATCGGCTTGTTTAAACAGTCTTGTTTAGTTTACAGCCTTTGGGGGGTTAATGACCATGTCCCGAATATCCTTGGCATTATCTTACGAGATAGCCACGACCTGAGCACGGGGTGTAGGCGTACACCGTCCGTGTATAACTCATTGATGTGGTGTGTCTATTGATCTTAAACCCGGACTAGATCCGGGCTACTGAACGCATAAGTAACATGTAATTCGTTCACAAGATTATAATATTAAATAATTCTCCCAAGTTATAAAAATGTTTATGCCATGTGCATCCAAACCAATTTTAAATCATTTTCCAAAATGAGTCAGTTGAATGTATTTACCAGTCTAAACTGACGTATTTTCCCAAAAAGACTGAATGCAGGTACTAAACGAAATTGGCTGGATTGTCTCCTAAGCATCAATAAAAAGTCTCGCAAGCTTAGGATGCCAGAAGTCTGTTGAACCATTAAATGTTATTTTGTTTCGATCCTACTGTGGATAAACACCGGATATTGTGACTTTGATTACAATAAATAAATTCGGTTGTATTATATTTTAAATTTGCTTCCGCTGTGCATTATTATATTGTGTTGTTTGACTATTACGTTGCCAACCACGTCACGATACTCCCCCACCGGGCCCACCGGTGACACGTGGAAATCGGGGTGTGACACCTTGCCTCTACATCTTCCTCTCATCCTTGGTGGCATCTTTTTGAACCTGTCAAAACAAGCAAAGGATACAACAAAGAAATATAAAGGACAAGGTTAGAAATAAAACAAATTTGGATTAATCCTAAGTTCTTTGTCTAGACTCGGAAGTCGAGGAATGTGGAAACTGTGTCATTGAGATTAAACACAAAAGGCTAGTTGTAACAACTCTCATCAAAAAGTACTAATTATTACTTTAATTGACCAATAGGAAACCCTAATTGAGAAACCCAAGTGATTCTGCACAAACCCTAAGATTTTCAGAAAAATCAGAATCAGGATTAGGGCCCCTAAAACTCAAGGGGGGTATTTTCTATTGATGATTATCTATATAACTCGTTGTCAGAATAGAATTTTAAAATTTCGTCGACTCAGCCAAGCTAGTTGGACACGTGGCAACCCTATGCATAAAAATAGTGTCTACGCGGGCCGCGTAAGGATAAGCTTAATGTTACGCGGGCCGCGACAATGTCAAAATTCGGGTATAAATACAGGGGCTTGGGACTTGATTTCTGGCTTCAGAACGACGAAGAAATTCGAAAAATACGCTGAGTTATGCTCTGTTTATCACAATTAACACACACGGATCACTAATCGACGCCGCAATCAGGGTATTAGCTCAATCGCTGCTACGATTCATTGTCCGATCGATTAATATATCCAACGATTGTTTAAGTGCTGCTCAAATTGAGTTTATACTTTGTTATTCATCGTGATTTTGACTTGAATGTTTGAGTGCTGTTCGAAATCGGACTATACTCTGTCATTCGTTGTGAATCCGCTGAATTGTTAAGTATCGCACTTGTAAATCGTTGTGAGGGTTTGATCTCGTGAGTTATCGTAAATGCTGTATTGATTACTAATCCAGAATTGTGTGCCTGTTATTAAATTTAGGTTAAAAGGCTAATCAGTAGGCTTATACTCTGCTCGTTAAATCTACAATGTGAGTCATTCTCTTTTTATCAACTATTTTACAATACCTCAAATTATTTTCAAGGTTATAATTACAGGGACTAAGTCATGGATATCTTGAATTACTGGTTAGTGGGGTATTGTGCACATTACTAATTTTCTCCCAGTTAGGTTCATTGACCTACTCGGGATAATCACTGTTAGGTTCATTGACCTACAAGGATAATCATCACTATTTAGGTTCATTGATCTAATAGTGGTATGACCATCGTCACCATTGTGACATGTCACCATTGTGACATAGAGCCAGATAAAGATAAGATAGAAGCCATTGTAATCGCTCTTATGCTGTAATTATTAACTATGCATCATTATGCAAAATAGAATGATTTACTCAGTATTTCCCGCTGACAAAACCTTTTTCAAACATGTTTCAGGTGATCTGTTATGATCTAGGAAAAGTGCCATAAAGCACTACAAGCTCAAGGAAGTGGCTCAATGTAAATAAATAAAGAAACATGTTTTGAGAAATAAAGATTTCCCAGTGAAATCACTTTATTGTAAATTATGGGATTTATCCCTATATTATATAAAAACAAGCAGTTTTAATAATAATCGATCCTGTTTAAAAAGACTTCCGCTGTCACTAAATTAGATACCATCGGATTTCCTGCCTCGCGGCTCTGGACCGGGTCAAACCGGGGCCATGGGCCGTGACAGGAAAAGGTGGTATCAGAGCCACTGATTTAAGCTTACTATTGATTTTAGCCTATTAAAATAATTGAGAGATATTTAGGAAATTTAATTGCTATTCTGTGAAAACATGTTTTATTAACTGATTATATGTTTTATTATCTAGTTAACTGTATACAGTACGGGCAAATCTTTATATGCTAACCACTGTAGCAGTAAATACAAATCTTTAAATATTTTGATTCAAGTTTTAGCATCCTTATTAAATATAAACCAGAAACTTGATTCAGTAAGTAAATAAATAAATTTACAAATAAAATTTAGTGTGTTTTTATTTTCAGTTATTTTGATAGTTACCCAGAATGAAATAATATTTAAAAGTTTTTCTATAAAATTTTGTTATAATTTTAACTTGGAAATTATGTGTATTTTGCATAACAGCATAAGTGACTTGTCTGACGCCCTTCAGAATTTAAATCTCTATCCGGTAAGAATAGAGGTTTCCAGAGATTTCAATAGGTATATACCAGACATAGAAGAACCTATAGAATTCAACGCTTCACCTCTCGAGAAACCCAAGCCTAAGAAAATGGAAATTGGGGAAAGTTCTAGGCAAATTGAGGGGTTACCATCTCAAGAAGAACTAGATATTATAATAGCAAACGATGATACTATTGAAAATGATTTTATTCATTCTCTTGAAAAACAACTATCAATAAACTTAGAACCAGCTATTCCAAACCCTTCAATCCACTGGCAAATAGACGAATGGTTGAATAATGAAATACTGTTACAAAACCATCCCTATAAGCTTTTTCCTAAATTCAAACCAGAACCTTTACCAAATCCACCAATGAGTAACGAGAATATGGTTGAACTTCACCACTTTGGTAAAGAATTAATAGATGCTGGGAATAGGATCCAAGAGATTTTGGGACAGATCTCCTGGAAATACGATGAGAAGGAACGCCGTTACTAGAATATCACCTGACAAAGGATAGGGAATCATGAAACTGTGGTTGTGTAATAGTAATAGTAAAATCAGTATGTGTAAAATAAATAATAAAACGGTTGTATATAGAAGCATGATATAATCTATAAAACAAGTGAAATATTATAAAATTTACAATTTTGTTGTATATTCGTTTACGTGATTATGTGCAATTAATTGTGACCTTGGATTATTTCTTTTATACTAATTATTTATCTATAAATTAGTTATCAGATGGAAAACGTTAATAATGAACCAGTTAATGAGGTTAATCAATCTGAGCAACAACCGGGGGATCAATTTATGACTAGGTAGGATATAGAAAATATCGTTGCTCAAGGGATAGCCAACGCTATTCCAGAAATAGTTGCTCAAGGGATAGCCAATGCTATTCCAGCAATCGTTGCTGCTGTTAAAAATCCAATCGAACCGCAACAAATCGTTCCTAGTAAACGTATTTCTGAAGATAACTTCAGTAATAGCGTAAACGGAGGTAATAATCATGTTAATCATGATAATGAACCACGGCAAGCTCCGCTCCCTAAGAAAAGGAAAACTGCAACACCTGGTTGCACTTACAAAGAATTTCTTGCTTGTAAACCCACTGAGTTTGCAGGCAATGAATGAGCGACTGCGGCACTGCGTTGGTTAGAGAAAACCGAGGCAGTAATTGCCATAAGTAAATGTGCTCAGGATGATCAGGTCATGTATGCGTCAAATCTTTTCAAAGAAGTGGCGCTAGAATGGTGGAATACGGTGTTACAAGCAAAAGGAAGAAGGATGGCGTATGCTATGAACTGGGAAGAATTTAAGAGCTTTGTAGAAAGAAAATTATGTCCCGAGTATGAAAAGGAACAAATGACAAATAAGTTTCTAAACCACCGGATGGTGGATGTAGATTGTAGAGGGTATACTACGACATTCTTCGAATATGCTCGAGTGGTACCAACCCTGGCTTCGCCAGAGCCGGTACTTATTTCTCGTTATATTTGGGGATTGATTTCCGAAATCCGTAATGTCGTCAAGGCTGCAAAACCTCGCACGATTGATGATGCGGTGGAATTAGCCAATACTCTGACTGACGAACTAGTACGGACAAGAGAAGAAAATAGAAGAAAGGAAGTAGCCCAAAAGATTACCCAAGAATTCCATCCGGGTAACCATAACAATTTCAAGAGAAAAGGAAATGGGCAATCTATCACTAGTCCATTTTGCAATTTTTGCAAAAGGAAGCATTTTGGAAGATGCAAAGGATATTGCATTTTTTGCAAAATTCCGGGACATCAAGAAGAAGACTGCAGGAGGAAAAAATTTTCAGTCTGCTACAACTGTGGAGAAGCTGGATATCTTAGGCCAGATTGTCCAAAACTGAATAAACCATTTGACAATAAAGCCAAACCAGCAGAAGGAGCAAAAAGGAATGCGAGAGCCTTTCAACTGACTGCTCAGGAAGCCGAGATGATTCCAGATGTGATAGCCGGTACGTTCTTAGTTCACAACGTTTACACAAAAGTATTATTTGACTCTGGTGCAAACCAAAGTTTTATAAATACTTCATTTTGCCAAACTTTTAACTTACCTTTAACCAGCATTAGGCAAATTTCTACAATAGAAACGGCAGATGGAAATTCAGTTAAAATAAATAATGTTCTTCAAAATGTAGAAATAGAACTTTTAAGTCCTAAATTTTCTGCAACCCTATTATCTATGAAAGTAGTTGAATTCGATGTTGTGTTAATGGATTGGTTAGTAAACAATTGTACTCGAATTATCTGTGATAAGAATTCCATAGAAATTTGTGCACCAACTGGAGAAGTAATAATGATTACAGTAGATAAGCCATATAAACCCATAAAGTTCATATCAGTAATGAAGGTTGCTAATTATGAACGAAAGCAAGGAATAGTATACATGATTTCAGTAATCATCAATACTAAAGATAAGGAAATTAAGGAAATTTCTGTAGTTTCAGAGTACCCAGATGTATTCCCAGAAGATTTACCTGGATTAATACCAGATAGGGAAATAGAATTTAGGATTCATCTAATTCCGGGTACTACACCAATAACTAAGGCACCTTATCGGTTAGCACCCACAGAAATATTAAAACTGAAAAAGCAATTAGATGAATTATTAAGTAAAGGTTTCATACAACCTAATTTATCCCCGTGTGGGGGGGCACTAGTGTTGTTTATTAAGAAAAAGATGGTTTAATGAGAATGTGTATTGATTATAGGGAATTGAATAAGGTTACAATTAAGAATCGATACTCATTACCTAGAATTGATTATCTATTCGATCAATTCCAAGGAGCTAGATATTTTTTTCTAAGATCGACTTATGTTCCGGATATCATCAATTGAAAGTACAAGAGGAAGACATACCTAAAACTGCTTTCAGGACTAGGTATGGTCATTACGAGTTTACAATCATGCCCTTCAGATTAACGAATGCACCTGCAGCATTCATGAACATGATGAATAGGATCTGTAAACCGTATTTGGATAAATTTGTAATTACCTTCATTGATGACATACTTATTTATTCAAAAAAAAAAGTCAAGACGAACATTGTCAGCATTTGCATGCACTCTTAACTTTGTTAAGAAAAGAAAAGCTTTACGCCAAATTCTCGAAGTGTGAATTTTGGCTGCCAGAAGTGCAATTTCTAGGTCATATGGTGAATCATGAAGGTATTCACGTAGATCCTGCTAAGATAGCAGCAATTATCAAATGGAAGGTTCCGGAATCAGTAATGGAAATTAGAAGTTTTATAAGTTTAGTCGGATACTATACTAAGGATTTTTCTAAGATAGCCATACCATTAACTAAGTTAACCTGTAAAGCCATTAAGTTTAAATGGGGATCTAAACAAGAAGAAGCCTTTAGGATTTTAAAGCATAAATTAATAAAATTTCAGTTTTACCAGAAGGAACAGAAAATTTTAAAGTATATGGTGATGCTTCAAAGCTAGGATGTGGATATATGCTTATGCAACGCAAGAAGGTAATTATGCGTCAAGGTAATTGAAAAAGCACGAAGAAAACTATACCTCTTATGATTTAGAATTAGGAACCATAAATTTTGCCTTTAAGATTGAAGACATTATCTGTATGGAAGTAAGTTTACTATCTATACGGATCATAAGAATTTAAGATATATATTTGAGCAAAAAGAATTAAACATGAGGCAAAGGAGATGGATGAAAATCCTAAGTGACTACGACTGTGATATTCAGTATCACGAAGGAAAAGCTGAAGACGGCTAGAGATAGTCAGAAAAGTTATACAGATAATAGACGAAAGCCATTGGAGTTCGAGTTGGAGACAAAATGCTAATTGAAAGTATTCCTTGGAAAGAAGTTGTTAAATTTGATAAGAAAGGAAAGCTAAATCCAAGGAAAGTTAGCAGGGGTACATGATGTATTTCATGTATCCAATCTCAAGAAATGTCTATCAGACGAATTTTTGGTAATACCTTTCCAAGATATAAAGGTAAACGAGTAGTGTTAGTTAAAGTAAAGTAGGATTCAAAGATATGATCCTAATACATTTAGGAATTTGAATCAGAAATGAAGCGAAAGTATCCTCAATTATTCCAGTAAATCTCGAGGACGAGATTTTTATTAAGGTAGGGAGAATGTAACAACTCTCATCAAAAAGTACTAATTATTACTTTAATTGACCAATAGGAAACCCTAATTGAGAAACCCAAGTGATTCTGCACAAACCCTAAGATTTTCAGAAAAATCAGAATCAGGATTAGGGCCCCTAAAACTCAAGGGGGGTATTTTCTATTGATGATTATCTATATAACTCGTTGTCAGAATAGAATTTTAAAATTTCGTCGACTCAGCCAAGCTAGTTGGACACGTGGCAACCCTATGCATAAAAATAGTGTCTACGCGGGCCGCGTAAGGATAAGCTTAATGTTACGCGGGCCGCGACAATGTCAAAATTCGGGTATAAATACAGGGGCTTGGGACTTGATTTCTGGCTTCAGAACGACGAAGAAATTCGAAAAATACGCTGAGTTATGCTCTGTTTATCACAATTAACACACACGGATCACTAATCGACGCCGCAATCAGGGTATTAGCTCAATCGCTGCTACGATTCATTGTCCAATCGATCAATATATCCAACGATTGTTTAAGTGCTGCTCAAATTGAGTTTATACTTTGTTATTCATCGTGATTTCGACTTGAATGTTTGAGTGTTGTTCGAAATCGGACTATACTCTGCATTCGTTGTGAATCCGCTGAATTGTTAAGTATCGCACTTGTAAATCGTTGTGAGGGTTTGATCTCGTGAGTTATCGTAAATGCTGTATTGATTACTAATCCAGAATTGTGTGCCTGTTATTAAATTTAGGTTAAAAGGCTAATCAGTAGGCTTATACTCTGCTCGTTAAATCTACAATGTGAGTCATTCTCTTTTTATCAACTATTTTACAATACCTCAAATTATTTTCAAGGTTATAATTACAGGGACTAAGTCATGGATATCTTGAATTACTGGTTAGTGGGGTATTGTGCACATTACTAATTTTCTCCCAGTTAGGTTCATTGACCTACTCGGGATAATCACTGTTAGGTTCATTGACCTACAGGGATAATCATCACTATTTAGGTTCATTGATCTAATAGTGGTATGACCATCGTCACCATTGTGACATGTCACCATTGTGACATAGAGCCAGATAAAGATAAGATAGAAGCCATTGTAATCGCTCTTATGCTGTAATTATTAACTATGCATCATTATGCAAAATAGAATGATTCACTCAGTATTTCCCGCTGACAAAACCTTTTTCAAACATGTTTCAGGTGATCTGTTATGATCTAGGAAAAGTGCCATAAAGCACTACAAGCTCAAGGAAGTGGCTCAATGTAAATAAATAAAGAAACATGTTTTGAGAAATAAAGATTTCCCAGTTGTCACGGCCCCCGACCCGGTTTAACCCGTTTCAGGAGCTGCGGGACAGAAATCCCGTGGTATTTATTTAATTGAGTTTAACAGCGGAAGTTTATCTTCAGGATCGTTTTAAAGCTAAAATTTTTTCCCGGTTATTTTATTTTCATAACTTGGGATAAAACCCCTGTAATTTACAATACTACTATTTTATGGATAAATCTTTATATTACAAAACATATTTCTTTATTTTATAATGAGCCACTATCTTAAGCTTGAAATGCTCCCCAACATTTTTCCTGAATTACAACAGATCACCTGAAACATGTTTGAAAAAGGTTTTGTCAGCGGGAAATACTGAGTGAATCATTCTATTTACTAAAATGACACATTTGTTATAATTTACGGTATTAAGAGCGATTACAATGTTTCTGATATCAAACCAACTACCCACGGTATTTGTCACTCGACCGGATCTGTGACTATGGTCATATCCCCCATTGGCTGCCCCAATGGTGACGATTATCAAGTAATGTATACAAAACCCCACATACCGGCTGTAACTTGGTGATTACAAAGACTTAATCCCCGTAATTATAACTTTGAAAAATAAACATGATTTTGTAAATAGATTTGATAAAAAGAGAATGACTCACATTGCAGATTTAACATGGATAGAGTTTACTCTATGGATTAGCCTTGTTAACCTAATTTAAAGAATAATGCACACAAAACCGGGTTAGTAATCAATACAGCATTTACGATAACTCACGAGATCAACCATCACAACGAGTGACAAAGTGCTATGCTTAACATCTGTCGAATTAACGACTAATGACAAAGCATCACCCTAATGTGGGTAGCACTTAAACACCCGTTGAGTACATTGATCGATCGGAAAATGAATCGTAGCAGCGATCGTGCTAATACCCTGTTTTGTGGCAGAATTTCGAGACCCGGGGGTGTAATTTGAAGTATTCAGAGTGTATCTTCGTGTGTAATTGGAATTATTTCGACGTTGATTGTTCAGAATTCGAGTGCCACAGTCCTCTATTTATACACAAAATTTAACTATCTTACGGACCGTAAGATTAATTTTGTTGCGGTCCGTAAGGCTGCTTACGGTCCGTAAGCTTAACAATGTTACGGTCCGTAAGGAATAAAAATAGGCTATAGAGTAGCCACGGTTGGGAATAGCTTTGCTGAGTTAACTGTTCTGTAATTTCAATTTGTGACAACGAGAATTGAAGATAACTGTTAACTAGGGTTTATCCCCCTTTGAGTTTTAGGGGCCCTGATCCTAATTCCGATTGTTCTGAAAATCTTAGGGTTTGTGTAGAATTACTTGGGTTTCTCAATTAGGGTTTCCAATTGGTTAAATTAAAGTAATAAATAATACTTTTTGATGAGAGTTGTTACATTCTTCCCACCTTAAGAAAAATCTCGTCCTCGAGATTTACCGGAATAAATGAGGATACTTTCGCTTCATTTCTGATTCCAGCTCCCAAGTGTATTCAGCTCCTCTCTTTGAATCTCATCTGACTTTGACTAAAACTAGTCGTTTGTGTTTGAGAAACTTGATCTTTCGATCCTCAATTTGAAGAGGTTTCTCAACAAATTTTAGCTTTTCGTTTACTTCTATATCTCGAAGAGGTACTACCAGTGATTCATTTGATAAGCATTTCTTGAGATTGGATACATGAAATACATCATGTACTCCTGCTAATTCTTCTGGTAGTTTTAAACGATAAGCAACTGGTCCTATACGTTGGATCACTGAAAATGGTCCTACGTATCTTGGACTTAGCTTTCCTTTCTTCCCAAATCTAACTACTCCTTTCCAAGGAGAAACTTTCAATAGTACTTTATCTCCAACTTGGAATTCTAATGGCTTGCATCTATTGTCTGCATAACTCTTCTGGCGATCTCGAGCCGTCTTCAGCCTTTCCTTGATTTGAGTAATCTTATCAGTCGTTTCTTGCACAATTTCAGGTCCTGACAATTGATTTTCTCCTATTTCTGCCCAACAAACTGGAGTTCTGCACTTTCTTCCATACAGTGCCTCGAATGGGGCGGTTTCAATACTTGAATGATAACTATTGTTATAGGAGAATTCAATTAATGGTAAATGATCATCCCAATTTCCACCAAAATCTATCACACATGCTCGGAGCATGTCTTCAAGAGTTTGGATTGTCCTTTCACTTTGCCCGTCTGTTTGTGGATGATATGCAGTGCTTAGGTTTAGTCGAGTTCCAATAGCTTGCTGGAAACTTTTCCAGAAATGGGAAGTAAAACGACTATCCCTATCCGAAACAATGGAGAGTGGAACTCCATGTAAGGATACGACTTCATCTACATACAATTTTGCCAATCTTTCCATGCTAAAGGTTTCTTTCATAGGTAGAAAGTGAGCAGATTTGGTTAATCGATCCACAATTACCCAAATCGCATCATTACCTTTTCTGGTTTTGGGTAACTTAGTAACAAAATCCATTGCTATAAGCTCCCATTTCCATACTGGCATTTCTAATTGTTGTAGTAACCCTGAAGGTTTCTGATGTTCTGCCTTAACTTGTGAACAAGTAAGACATTTAGAAACATATCGTGCTATGTCCTTTTTCATGCCTATCCACCAGAAATTCTTTCTTAAATCTTGGTACATCTTATTGTTTCCAGGGTGTATGGTATACCTAGATTTATGAGCTTCCTCCAAGATCTTATTTCTTAATTCTCCCTGCTTTGGCACCCAAATCCTTCTCTTATGGAATCTCCAAATTCCATCATCTCCTTGTTCTAATTCTTTTATTCGTCCTTTCATTCCTTCAGCATCATCTTTGATTGCTGTAGTTTGAACATTCTTCAATTGTTCCATTAAATCTATTTGTAGATTTAATCTGAGAGCACGAACTCGTCGTTGTTTCTCATAATACTTACGACTTAAGGCATCTGCAACTACATTCGCCTTTCCTTCATGATACTGAATATCACAGTCGTAGTCACTTAGGATTTCCATCCATCTCCTTTGCCTCATGTTTAACTCTTTTTGCCCCAATATATATCATAAACTTTTGTGGTCTGTGTAGACAGTAAATTTACTTCCGTAAAGATAATGTCTCCAAATCTTAAGGGCAAAAATTACGGCTCCTAATTCTAAATCATGAGTCGTATAGTTTTCTTCGTGCTTTTTCAATTGCCTTGATGCGTACACAATTACCTTCTTGCGTTGCAAAAGCACACATCCAAATCCTAATTTTGAAGCATCACAATATATTTCAAAATCTTCAGTTCCTTCTGGTAAGGCTAAGATTGGAGCATGGGTTAGTTTCTGTTTCAATATTCTAAAGGCTTCTTCTTGTTTGGGTCCCCATTCAAACTTAGTGGCTTTACAGGTTAACTTAGTTAATGGTACGGCTATCTTGGAAAAATCCTTAATAAACCGTCTATAATATCCAGCTAAACCTATAAAACTTCTAATTTCCATTGCTGTTTGTGGAACCTTCCATTTAGTAATTGCCTCTATCTTAGCAGGATCCACGTGAATACCTTCGTGATTCACCATGTGTCCTAAGAATTGCACTTCCTTTAACCAAAATTCACATTTCGAGAATTTGGCATAAAGCTTTTCTTTTCTTAACAAAGTTAAGAGTGCATGAAGGTGCTCAGAATGCTCTGTCTGACTTTTGGAATAAATAAGTATATCATCTATGAAGACAATTACAAATTTATCCAAATATGGTTTACAGATCCTATTCATCATGTCCATGAATGCAGCAAGTGCATTTGTTAATCCAAAGGGCATGACTGTAAACTCATAATGACCATACCTAGTTCTGAAAGCAGTTTTAGGTATGTCATCTTCTTGTACCTTCAATTGATGATATCCGGAGCGTAAATCAATCTTAGAAAAATATCTAGCCCCTTGAAGTTGATCGAAAAGATCATCAATCCTAGGTAATGGATATCGATTCTTAATTGTAACCTTATTCAGTTCTCTATAATCGATACACATTCTCATTGAACCATCCTTCTTCTTTACAAACAACACTGGCGCTCCCCAAGGGGATGAGCTAGGTTGTATGAAACCTTTACTTAGTAATTCATCTAATTGCTTTTTCAATTCTAACATTTCTGTGGGTGCTAACCGATAAGGTGCCTTGGCTATCGGTGTAGTTCCTGGAATTAGATGAATCCTAAATTCTACTTCCCTATCCGGAGGTAATCCTGGTAAATCTTCTGGGAATATATCTGGATATTCTGAGATTACAGGAATTTCCTTGAGTTCTTTTCCCTTAGTACTAATGATTACTGAAATCATATATACTATTCCTTGTTTTCGTTCATAATTAGCAACTTTCATTACTGATATGAACTTCATGGGCTTACGTGGTTTATCTCCTGTAATCCTAATCATTTCTCCGGTGGTTGATTGAATTTCTATGGAATTCTGATCACAAAGAATTCGAGCATGGTTGGCTATTAACCAATCCATTCCTAATACAACATCGAATTCAGCTAATTTCATAGGTAATAAGTTTGCAGAAAATTTATGATCTGAAAGTTCTATTTCTACTTTTTGCAAAACCTGATCTATTTTAACTGAATTCCCATCTGCGGTTTCGACTGTAAAAATCTGTCTAATGTTGGTTAAAGGTAACTTAAGAGCTTGACAGAATAAAGTATTGATAAAACTTTGGTTTGCACCAGAGTCAAATAATACTTTTGCGTATACGTTGTGAACTAAGAACGTACCAGCTATTACATCTGGGATGAGTTCAGCTTCTTGAGTGGTTAGCTGGAATGCTCTGACATTCTTCTTAGTAGCTCCTTCAGTCGCCTTGGGTTTGTTATCTACTGGTTTGATCAATTTAGGACACTCTGTTTTATAATGCCCCGCTTCTCCACAGTTAAAACAGATTACGGTTTTCTTTTTGCAGTTTTCTTCACGATGTCCTACAGTTTTGCAAAAATTACAAGTGATATCGCATCTTCCATAATGTTTCTTTTTGCATTTCCTGCAGAATGATGGAGCTGGAGCTTGCCCTGTTCCTTTTCTCTTGAAGCTGTTATTATTACCCACACGAAATCCTTGGGTAATTTTCTGAGCTAGTTCCTTTTTCCTATCTTCATCTCTTGTGCGTACCAGTTCATCGGTTAGGGTATTAGCTAATTCCACAGCATCGTCAATAGTGCGTGGTCTCGCAGCTTTAACGATATTGCGAATTTCACTAATCAATCCCCAAATGTAGCGAGAAATGAGTACCGGTTCTGGCGAAGCCAGTGTTGGTACCACTCTAGCATATTCAAAGAATGTCGAGGTATAACCGCGACAATCTACACCTATCATCCGATGAGTTAGAAACTTATTTGTCATCTGTTCTTTTTCATACTCGGGACAGAATTTTCTTTCCACAAAACCCTTAAATTCTTCCCAAGTCATAGCATAAGCTATTACTCTTCCTTTTGATTGTAACACAGTGTTCCACCATTCGAGTGCTCCTTCTTTGAAGATATTTGATGCGTACATGACCTGATCATCTTTAGCACATTTACTTATTGCAATGACTGCTTCGGTTTTCTCTAACCAACGCAGTGATGCAGTTGCTCCTTCATTGCCTGCAAATTCAGTGGGTTTACAAGCAAGGAATTCTTTGAAAGTGCAACCAGGTGTTGCAGTTTTCATTTTCTTGGGTAATGGAGCTTGATGTGGTTCCCTATTATGATTTACATGATTATTGCCTCCGTTTACACTATTACTGAAGTTATCTTCAGTGATATGATTACTAGGGACTATTTGTTGTGGTTCGGGTGGATTCTTTATAGCAGCAACGAATGCTGGAATAGCATTGGCTATCCCTTGAGCAACAATGTTTTCGATATCTTGCCGAGTCATATATTGATCTCCTGGATGTTGCTCAGACTGATTAACCTCATTTACTGGTTCATTATCAATGTTTGCCATCTGATAATATATGTATAATTTTTATTAGTATTGGATAAATAACAATTATATAAAAACAATCAACCAAAGTTTCAACACACGTATAGGCAAAATTATCGATTTCTCGATTGCATTTTATATATATGATAGTATGCATCATTACACACAAATATCTTACAGAGTTTTATTCGTTAGTTATTTTACAGACTGATTTTACTATTACTTTTACTATTACACAACCATAGTTTTACCATCCTACTATCTCTCGTCACTTGTCGTCCTAAAAACGAAGCTCCCTTTCATCATATTTCTAGGCAATTTGTCCCCCTATTTCCCTGATTCTATTTCCCGCATCCATCAACTCTTCACCAAAATGGCGAAGTTCAGCCATATTTTCGTTACTCATTGGTGGATTAGGTAGGGGTTCTGGATCGACTTGTGGAAAAAAAGGAATAAGGATCGTTGACAATATTTTGAAATTGCCAATCATTCGTCCACCATTCGTCCATTTCTAAAGGTTGGGGGTGGACTATTGGTTCTGGGATTGCCGGTTCAAAATTCATAGGGAGTGGATTTTCAATAGGATAGGTAAAAATATTAGTATGGACAGGCTGAATCGTCTCACAGCTTGCCAATAGAAAATCTATCTCATCTTGAAAGGTCCTTCCCTGGTTTTGATTGGAGCTTTCTCCGATTTCTATTTGGGTTGATCTAGAGCCTTGCCCAACTTCCATTACTATTTCTTTAGTATCTTCCTCCATCTGCATTCCTATCTCCTTAACCTCTTCCTTGTCTTCAGTTTCCATTTCCTGTTGTTTAGAACTTTCTTCGGTTATACTTTCTTTTCCCTTTTTCAAAGGATTGTTTATTTTGGGAAGTTTTGTGGCTGGCTTTTTCTTACGTATACGACTTCCCCACACGTATTTCCTTCTTTTCTTGGGTTTTGGCTTTTGCAAGGGTGGAGCATTGAATTCTACAGGTTGTTCTACATCAGGAAAGTATCCGGTAAATTCTTTGGAAACTCCTATATTCACCGGGTAAAGATTGAGGTTCTGAAAAGCTTCAGATATCCCACTCATGCTGATATAGCATATATGCAAAATGCATAAAATACAAAGTTAAAACCTTAAATAAATTTCATAAAATAACCTTTACACTGTGTACTGATTTATTACAAAGATAACTGGAAAACATACTTAGGGTTTGTAATTTTATTTATTTACTGCATAAGGTTTCGGAATTTGTAGGGGATAAGGTGCTAAAACTTAAATTAAGCTATTTAGAGATTTGCATTTTCTGCTACTGTGGCTAGCATATACAAATTTGCCCATTTCTCATCTAGCTTATCTTCCCAAGGTGATTTATCAATTAATTCCTGGGTTTCTCTTTTAATCTTCTTTTCCCGGATTTGTTCTTTACTTTTCTTAATAATCATTTCCCTTTTTCTAGGAGAAAGTGATTCCTCGTATTGTGCTTTTCGCACAAATATTCCTTCTTCGGGAATTACAGCCTGATTCGAGGATTTAGTTCGGGATGAACTTCCCTTCTCGTTGGATGATCTATCTAATTTAAGATAGATACTTGACAGCTTTTGTTTACCCATACTGTAACTAACAAATAATCAGTAAATAAATCACATAATCACATAATAGTAATCAGGAAAAATTAAGTATTTCTAAATACTTAATTAGCTTAACTCAGTGGCTCTGATACCACCTTATTTCTGTCACGGCCCCCGACCCGGTTTGACCCGTTTCAGGAGCTGCGGGACAGAAATCCCGTGGTATTTATTTAATTGAGTTTAACAGCGGAAGTTTATCTTCAGGATCGTTTTAAAGCTAAAATTTTTCCCGATTATTTTATTTTCATAACTTGGGATAAAACCCCTGTAATTTACAATACTACTATTTTATGGATAAATCTTTATATTACAAAACATATTTCTTTATTTTATAATGAGCCACTATCTTAAGCTTGAAATGCTCCCCAACATTTTTCCTGAATTACAACAGATCACCTGAAACATGTTTGAAAAAGGTTTTGTCAGCGGGAAATACTGAGTGAATCATTCTATTTACTAAAATGACACATTTGTTATAATTTACAGTATTAAGAGCGATTACAATGTTTCTGATATCAAACCAACTACCCACGGTATTTGTCACTCGACCGGATCTGTGACTATGGTCATATCCCCCATTGGCTGCCCCAATGGTGACGATTATCAAGTAATGTATACAAAACCCCACATACCGGCTGTAACTTGGTGATTACAAAGACTTAATCCCCGTAATTATAACTTTGAAAAATAAACATGATTTTGTAAATAGATTTGATAAAAAGAGAATGACTCACATTGCAGATTTAACATGGATAGAGTTTACTCTATGGATTAGCCTTGTTAACCTAATTTAAAGAATAATGCACACAAAACCGGGTTAGTAATCAATACAGCATTTACGATAACTCACGAGATCAACCATCACAACGAGTGACAAAGTGCTATGCTTAACATCTGTCGAATTAACGACTAATGACAAAGCATCACCCTAATGTGGGTAGCACTTAAACACCCGTTGAGTACATTGATCGATCGGAAAATGAATCGTAGCAGCGATCGTGCTAATACCCTGTTTTGTGGCAGAATTTCGAGACCCGGGGGTGTAATTTGAAGTATTCAGAGTGTATCTTCGTGTGTAATTGGAATTATTTCGACGTTGATTGTTCAGAATTCGAGTGCCACAGTCCTCTATTTATACACAAAATTTAACTATCTTACGGACCGTAAGATTAATTTTGTTGCGGTTCGTAAGCTTAACAATGTTACGGTCCGTAAGGAATAAAAATAGGCTATAGAGTAGCCACGGTTGGGAATAGCTTTGCTGAGTTAACTGTTCTGTAATTTCAATTTGTGACAACGAGAATTGAAGATAACTGTTAACTAGGGTTTATCCCCCTTTGAGTTTTAGGGGCCCTGATCCTAATTCCGATTGTTCTGAAAATCTTAGGGTTTGTGTAGAATTACTTGGGTTTCTCAATTAGGGTTTCCTATGGGTTAAATTAAAGTAATAAATAATACTTTTTGATGAGAGTTGTTTCACCAGTGAAATCACTTTATTGTAAATTATGGGATTTATCCCTATATTATATAAAAACAAGCAGTTTTAATAATAATCGATCCTGTTTAAAAAGACTTCCGATGTCACTAAATTAGATACCATCGGATTTCCTGCCTCGCGGCTCTGGACCGGGTCAAACCGGGGCCATGGGCCGTGACACTAGTGTTTAATTCACTCAACGTTGGCTCTGATACCAACCTGTCACACCCCGATATTTCCACGTATTACCGGTGGGCCCGGTGGGGAGTATCGTGACGTAGTTGATATCATCATAGTCAAACAACACAATTTTAAATGCACAACGGAACACATTACAAACCGAATAAATAGTAATATCAAAGTATCACAACGAACTGTAATGGATCCACAGGCGGATCGAAAGATAAAAGATTATTGTTCAACAGACTTTAACATCTAGAGCTTGCAAGACTTGATTAATGATGCCAGGAGTAGCCAGCCTATTTCGTCTAGTACCTGCACTTAGCCTTTTTGGAAAATACGTCAGTTTACACTGGTAAATACAATTAACTGACTCATTTTGAAAACATTTAAGAAAATTGATTTGAATGCACAAGGCACAAAATATCTTTTATAACTTGGGACAATTATATAAACTAATCTTGTATACAGTTTTACTTATTTGTCGTCCGTCAGGGCCGGTTAGAAGAGCCGGACAAGATTAACTGACACGCCACAGGTATAATGCCCACAAGGTTGATTCCTTTAAGTGGATTACCAGTTTTTACATAATGCAACTGTCAGGTGTATGCCTACACCCCGTGCTTAGGTCGTGGCCATTTCATGAATGATGCCAAGGATATCCGGGACATGGTCATTTAACCCCCAAAGGCCATACACCAAATAATACAGATTAAAATGAGTTATGTAAATGCATTAATCACAATCCGATTTAAATGACTACATACCGGACCAAGCGGTATTATTATAATACCGTATCCCAAGCCCGTATAGGGAAAATAAGTTAAAAGTATTTACCTGAGCAAGTATAATTCACAAACAACAAGTACACGTAGCTTTTACCGGGCTCCTAATCTGGAACGAAGGTTTTAATAACCTATTAGATTCCTAACGGGTCTTAAATAAGTCTAAACTTAGACCGGTTAGTTTTAAAGGAAGATATACGGTTCAAAACACACGATTAAGCGATGACCGTTTTAGAGTGTGGTTTAGACCCGACAATTTGGTATACTTGTATAATATGGGTAAACTAAACACATTCTGGATTTGAGATAGAAACGATAAGGTTTGACCCGTTTCGGCTAATTTATGCAAACTAGTTACATAAACCGCACCGAACGCGAATAACGCATTACGGGTAACCAAAAGAATCATATACAGTTTTCCTAAGTTAATATGCCTTAAACATGTTGTGATATCAGTAGGATACCTTCCATTATGCCCAAAACGAATTTAAACTCAAACTATGCCCCGTAGGGGCATTTTGGTCATTTTAAAGCTTATAAAAGAATTTAAATACAAATCTGAGTTTCAGGTCTGATATTATCAGTAAAAATACTTATTTTTTATAAGTCATAACAGTAGGGTATGGTATATAGGTGAAATTTACCTTTTATAACTAAACTATGCACCGTAGGGGCATTTTGGTAATTTCACATAAGCTTAAAGGTCAAAATAGGGAATCAGAGTTTAAAACTTTTTCTTACTGTTAAAATATAAAAATTTACTAAAAATATCAGTAGGTATCAAGTTCTATATATTAAAAATAGTTTTAATACATACTATGCGTTTAAAATGCGTAAAAAGGCGGTTTAAGCGATTTTCGGGTTTTATAATGAAACCTGATATTTTTATTATTCCAGAAGCCTTAAAATATTTTATTTATCATATAAAATCAGTAGAAAAAGGTTTGGTATCAAAATGATTTGTAAAACTCATTTTATACGCCAAAAGGGCAAAACCGACAATTACCGAATCAAAGCTAGAACTCTATGTTATGCTCAGCCTAAAAATAAATAAAAATCTTCAAAAATCCCAAAATATTATTTTACATCAGTGGGTAAAAATTTTGGTATTAAAAATTGGGTTTAGAAAGGCTATATGCTAATTACGTCGTTTAATTAATAAAAAGCTTTCTAATTACGCTATTGAGCATAACTCTTAACCTAGACCTCCAACTGATGTAAAAATTTAGGGACATGTTTATAATTCAGTAATAAAGATTATTGACCTCTCAAATTTTCAAAATTCTTGTTTTAAGGTCAAAAGGGCATAACGGTCAACATTTAGGCATATAACGGAAACATGCATATGAATCGGATAACTAATGAACCAGGTTGTATAATCACAGGGGGTTATACTAACATGTAACCTGGTCCTAATAAAGCTCTAAGGCATTTCTAAATCATGCTACATTGGGTCAGAACTGAAAGTCAAAGCAAAAGTCTAATTATGCGACTTTCGGTTCCGAACCGAGCCTAAACTGAAAATTGTCGGGTTGAACATGTTCTTACATTAATTACCGAGTTATATTAGTGATAAAACAGGTTGCATGGCTTCTACATTGTTAATTATGCGTTTATTTGAAAATAAGCTTTCTGTTGACTTTTTGTAATTAACTTTGACCCAACAGTTGACCTAGTTAGAGTGGGAATCAGAGAGTACCCTTTTAAGGGTTTATTACCCACATAATTACCAACTTATAAGTACTTTCAATTTGAGATTTGACTGGACAAATTTTGATTAATCACGAAGTCAAACCTTAATTACGACGATTTGACTTTAGGCTAATTAACTAAGTAAAACTGAATTAAGGAGCGTTAAGGAAGCTTACAATAGTCCTAATGACTTCTAGGAACAGGTCTTGAGCTCCAGGAATCTTCAGAATTGAAGTTGTGGAAGTTTGCAAGTGAATGACAAAATGTTGCAACTTTGGATCTCTTATATAGGAGTTTTAATGCAACAAGATGGTGCCATGCAAGTCTACAGGTGTTATATGATGCTTACAAGTGCCCCCTATGCATGAAAACCTGTTGGTGCAGCCCCTGGTATGCTTTATGATCACCCGAAAAGCCTTAAATTCCAACGTTGACGCTTTTAACCCCTCATATACGAATGTTATCATAACTTTCTCATACTTTAGCGAAACCTTGTGAAATTTTTATCACTTATTCTAGTGAGTATAATTAATCGTTACAAAGCTTCGGGTTTGCTAAAAGGTCACTCAGAGGTATAAATTAAACATGTTGACACATTTAACCCCTGTAGTTTGTAATCTCTTAGTTTCTTCCACAAACGGCTTCATATGCTTCATAATTCATTCGTTTAGGGTTATAAACATCGTGTAGGGTTGTTGAAAGGCATATTTATCAAACTTTAACACTTTGAATCCTTTTACACACGTAGATCCTTCGTTTGTCAACTTTAGTCCATCATAAGTAATTTTTTTTACACGTTTAAAGCTCATGACACGTGTCGATATTATATTGGACATGAAATTACGAGGTGTTACAAAGATCAATTCCAAGATTATTGATGGTACCAAGAGTATGTTGTTCCAAGATCAATTCCAATTGCAGTTTATGAAACCGGAGCTGTTATCTTTGTTGTTCAGTACTTTCGTGATAAATACAATGTTCATCTTCGTTATCCTTTGCTTTCTGCAATTCAAGCAGGGACGGATGCTAAACGTATTGTTATTACATCCGAGACGATTCAAGTGAGTCCTATGAAGCAAGCGTCGGTCTATTCAATCGAGAGGAATCATTGCATTACATCCCTGTTGAAAAACATAATCGATAAATTTAGGGAAAATGGGGTTGAAAGATGATAACCCAACAGTGGAGGATCTCATTCGACAGCTTCGATAAATTAAGGGGTATTCTCAAATAATGTTTCCTAGATGTTTGAAGACCAACAAATGTCCAAAGTGCTGCTTCCTCGTTCGCGTGACGGAAAGCTACCGCGTGACAGGAAGCTACCTTGCAAAAATTAAGAAATTAAATCGACACCCTCAATACGCATAGTATAGGCCTATACGATGCGTATTACTTTTTGGTAGGGGACAATGGCAGCCTTTGGCAGGTATAGAAGTTTGAACCCACCTCAATACGCATCGTATAGGCCTATACGGTGCGTATTAAGGGTGTCGATTTAATCCCCCAAGGTGTGCCAATAATACGACCCTTTGAAATTGAGTATAATGTAAATCGAAGTAGCTTTAATATCGTCACAGTTGACAATAAGAAGATTTGAAATTGAGTATAATGCCCAACTTAAACATAATGGCATTCTATAGGTTTCGTGCTACAAAATGTCTTGGATGACTTTCTAACTCGTGTGTATGACTCGCTTTCGGATTCTAGTATTTTGTATATACGCAATGAATAAATAAATATAACCAAAAGTTTCTGCAAAGAGCGAGAATTGTTTTTTTCAAAACTGAGTTGTGAGTGCCAATATACATGCAATCAAAGCACGAACGTACATACTATCAAAACTACCTCACATTTACTTTTTTTTTGTTTTTATATATTGACGTCGTTTACGCTTTTTCGTTATATTATTATTATACTTTTGCAATGTGCTTATTTTTATCTGCGTTTTGATAAAATTTTTGTTCAAAATCAGATGGGTCAAATAGATTTGTTTTATTTTTTTCTTTAACGTGACAAACGGAATCAATATTGTCTGAGAAACTTCGGTAGCGGTACAATGTATCTTTTAGTGTTGATACTATAATGGTACCGTCATGAACTGAATTGGTACCGTCCCAATAATATCGGTACCACGTCGATTCCGACCGAACAACACTATTACATGTATAAATATTATCAGAACTATTACTCATATTCATTGTTATGGTTTCGATTTTGCAAAAAAAACATGTCGATATTATGATAACTTTATTTTTGGTGTATATTCTCAACTAAATTCGAAACTGAAATCATCTGTTAGTCTTACTTTATTAACCAATCGGTTTTCTGGTTAATTAGTTCGGTTGATTCAGTTTGATTAATGGTTTTGGGTTTGGTTCATTTAATTTAGGTTTGTAACCAAAACCAAACATGGGCTATAACTTTTGCATAGAAATACTTTAAATTGAGGTATAAATACATAATATGAAGGTATAAAACGTGAAATACATAAACTAGGGCTATAAAAGCTAGAATATATTAAAATATGAAGGTTTCGGTTCGGAAATAAGGGTACAAAAAACGATAGCTAGTTTTTGGTTAATCAGTTTTAATTGATTTCGATCTGGTTTCGTCCGTTTTGGTTCAGTTTCAATTAACGATTCAGTTATTGCTTACCCCCATACACTGTTAATCATGTAACATATCATTAATTATAAAAACTATAACAATAATATACTCAAATTATAGATAACAAAATGTTTGTTTTATGGTGTATTTTTTTAAATATTAACGTACAAAAAAATTATGGGCCTTATGGCCCTTTAGTTTTTCATCATCATCATCATACTCAGTAAATCCCACCAATAGTAAAGCTAAGGTAGGGCCTGAGGAGGGTAAGATGTAGACAGCCTTACCTCTACCCCGTAGGAATAGAGATGCTGCTTTCAGTGAGATCCCCGGCTCGATGGTAGTTTTGTATCAAGTCTTGGGCATAAGACACGTAACACTTGGCAATTAAGACAAAGACCAATTAGTGCATGTACTCCCTTGTCTTTCGGCTATCAATGCCACCACATGATGCATGATTAACCATCCCCCTCTTTTAACATTATTTTCACGAAATTAGTAAAATAACGTTAAAATTAGTGCAATTTCACTTTTGCCCCCCAAGCGTCCACACACATATATATTATATGTGCATACCGCAAGCGGGACATTGCCCTTTAGTTTTTAATAAATGTAATAAAGTGTAACTACTAATTAATTAACCAAAATTTGGTTAAAAAATGAGGGATTAAAGTGTAATTAAAATAAAAGATTAAAATGTCATTAGTGTTTGAAAGACTATGCATTAAATTCAAAAAACTCTTAACTTTTAGGTATCTTAAATTGTCCTTACAAAGTACATCATAATATAACATAAAAGTTATATTTAAAAGATACAAAACAATTAAAATAATTTTATTTATAAACACTATTATATGTAATGTAGTACGTAATTTGAGTCATATGAAGATTATATATTGGTGTATATATGTTTTCAGCATTTAACCCGTGTAATACACGAGCTATTATGGTATTTCAATGTTACTAATTAATATTGGTTTGTTTTGTGATAAATTCAAGTTAGTTGTATGAACTGTTATATGATAATAAAAATACGTCAGATGAAGTTTTTACAGATTATGTAGTTATATCGTTCTATTATACAACCACGTGTAGTAAACATGTCTATAATTTAATATAACAATCTAGCACTATAAGAGTCCACATATAAATTAATATTGATATATTTAAATTTGATATCATAAACCATATTGAATACCGGTAATATTAGAATTCAAACAAACCAATAACAACTAAAACTGAATTCCCATCACATTGCGCATGAAATCACACTTTTTTTTAACGGCTAACGAATTCTCCAAATGTGCTACTAGTGAAATTCACCACATCAGGATACACACGTCTTCGAACAGGGGAAAACCCTCACCTAGGGCCGAAGCCCGTGAACACTCACCCGAAGGCACGATAGTACGGTAAGGTAAAACTTGTTCAAATCAAGGATCAAACCAGCAATCTCCGTCTACTCGTCTAGTCTCCCATCATCACTGGATGCCGCAGAAAATTATAAAAAAAACACGAATCAAACCTTGGTCCTTTAAAACACCAAGGGTCTGTTTGGTATGGGGTAATAGAATTGACGGGGGAATGGAATTGACGAGGTAATGGAATGCATGAGGTAATGGAATTGATCATTACCATTCCATGTCTTGTTTGGCTACCATCTGTGAATGGAATGAAGAATTACTTTTTGTTGTTTGGTATGCGAAAAAGACAGAAGGAATAAAATTAGATGGCGGTGGTCAGTGATGAGCGATGATGGTGCGTGGTGCTAGGTGTCAGTTTTAGCGGCGGCGGCGGTTGGCAATGGTGGTGGGTGGAGACGACAACGGATGGTGACAACGGTGGTGGTGGTTGTGGATGACGGTGGAGGTAGGTGGTGGCGGTGGCAATGGTGGTGGAGGGGGTGGTCGGAGGTGGTAGCGGTGGCGGCGGTTGATAGCGGTGGCGATCGGAGGTCGTAGTGGCAATGGTGGCAACGATGATCGAATGTGGGTGGTGGCGATGATCGGAGGTGGCAGTGGCGACGGTGGGTGGCGGGGACGGAGGTGGGTGGCGGCGGTATGTGGTGGCAGCGGCGGTGGCTGGTGGTGGCGGAGGTGGGTGACGGCGGCGGATAAGGATGGTGGTGGTAGCAACGGTAGTGGGTTGTGGTGTTGTTAATAAAGGGTGAAGAGGGAATGGAATGGAAAAAAAAATATGGGAGACGGATGAAATGATTTTGAGGGAATGAAATGCATTTTGAAATGGACGATTCCATTCCATCGACCAACCAAACAGTTATTTTTTTATTCCCTCACAATGATCCATTCTATTCCACCTCTCATCCCCTGCATATTAAACGCTACCCAAGTCTCTCACTCACACTATTTTGTTCCAAATATAAAGTAGCATAGATTGGCGATGAGATAACGTTTACAATAGGGTGCTACTATACGCACCCCCTTATTTACTTTTTTCACCCCCCTCCTCTCACATACTTACAGGTGGGGTCTGCGTGGGACCGACAGTTTTCCTCTCACAAAGGGGGGGTGTAATCAGGAAATAGGGGGGTGCGTATAGAATAAGCCTTACAATATTGGCCATTTAGTTTCTAGAACATTCGAAGCCACCCAAAAACAACACGCCATCCATCATCATCAGCATGCCTCCTTACCATACCACTGTTCCCTTTCGCCATCGCCGGAACTTTCTCCGCCGCTGGTACCCTCCTTCATCTTTCACTACTAACAAGTATCGTTGACATATCTTTGGTCTCAATCATGCGGGAACGACCTCGCTAGGGTTTCGTCCGGGAGATCTAAATCACTATGTCTACTACCACTTGCCAACCGCTTTCTTTCCGCCCATCGCTTTATTCTACACCAAGACTCAAGTATAAACCCTATACATATACTTCACTCAATCGGACCGCTTCCCCCCTCTCCACTTTTTCTTTTTCAAACGTAAGTCAACCTATTAATTAATTAAACATAGGCCGGAGCTTTTAGCAGCCTTTTTTCATTGAATTTACTTGTTAATTTTACCTACACATGGATGAATTCTACTTATAAGCTTAGTTATTTGTTAGTTTCCAGCTTACACATTTATTGTATGTTTCATATTTTTGTATGTATACTAAATTGAGTGTTGATACATACATGTTTTGTTGAACTCATAATTACCGCCGTTTCACAAATTAGTTTGAGCCAGGGCAAATATGATATTTTTTACCGTTAGTCAAATGCATCTTTACTTAACTAAAAAGATGTGTGCTTTCTGGTAGAGTGGTAGTTGAGTTGTTTATCCTTGCAATAAGAGTACAATACCTTTGATGAATAGCAAAATTCAGCTTGATATTTTTTAAACCACTTAGGTTTAATGTTATTGTGTAGAATTGGCGATTCTCATGCTTTAAGGACGAAAACTTGGATTATGGTATTCCTGAGACGGGAGGGGATACTTTGCCAGGAGGAGATACAGTGGAACAAGAACCAAACCGATCAAATGTGAAGCATTATTGGCCTTTAAAACTCAGGAAGGTAGGTATTGCAGTTGGTTGGTACTTCCTGCTATTGTGATGGTTATTAAGGAAGCCAAATATGTATTTAATGATGATTAAGAAGACGTTTCAGTAAAGTTCATGATTTGAATTATCCATTATGATGAATCAGTTGAGATGTGATAATGTACAACACAAAGTTTCTTTGTTGGAAGAGGAAACAAGAACATACACAGTTGAATATATATCTGTAGTTATATCGTTTTATTGTGTTTTTAGTTTCGTTGAACTTGTTGTGGAGAGTATTTGCCTGACCCCTTGCATCAATGCATCATGTTGTTTTCAGGCTGTAGGTGCTATATTCAGTGCAGAACCATGGACAGTTCCGTGGACGGCTAAGACCATTCTTCAGGTGCAACCATTTGCTTTTATCTTTCATCACTTAAGCTTTTATAAATTCTTTTCATGTTGACAACCAATTGCCAAGATCTACTAACTCTTATAGTCTTGTTAATTAGTTACATGAAACGATCCGAAAAAACAACCCACAAAGTAGTTTTAAGTTCTTATGTAAAAGGTTGGGAAGCGATGAGACTTCTATAGATGCATATGTGACTGCAAACTGTAGCCATTTTACACTTAATCATAAAAAGTGGATATTGCTTAGTTTATTTGCATGTGGCCTCTATGACTTAGGTGCAACTATAGAAATGGATCAGCTGACTTACTTTTTAGAGGTTTGACATAATGCCCTTAGTTATACGGAAAGTCAAGCATGAAAACAAAAAAAAAAATGATAAGGTGCTAACCCTTTAGCTATGCAGTTAATATCGGTGGTATATCGGTGATATATCGGTTATATCGGTCCCTTAGTAAAATATCGGTGTCAAATATCGGTCAAAATATCGGTACCGATATTATCGGCGATATTGACCGATATATCACTGAATTATTGGTGTTAAATTGCTATATATATAAATTCTGCATTATATTAAAGTTACCGATATCCCACTGATATCTCACCGAGATAACCTATATTTCAAATATCGGTCATAACCAGCTAGCCTTTTTTTAAAAAAAAAACTGGTGGTGTTCTGTCATATGTGGGAGATTATATTGGTGTTTCTGGTTATTCGAGTCTAGTTTTTCAATGGGTGCATAGTTGTCAATAGCCTACACATGGATGAATTCTACTTATAAGCTTAGTTATTATTGTAAGTTACATGTTTTTGTATGTATGTATACTAAATTGAGTGTTGATACATGTTTTGTTGAACTCATAATTACCGCCGTTTCACAAATTAGGGCAAATATGATATTTTTTACCGTTAGTCAAATGCATCTTTACTTAACTAAAAAGATGTGTGCTTTCTGGTAGAGTGGTAGTTGAGTTGTTGTTTATCCTTGCAATAAGAGTACAAGACCTTTGATGAATAGCAAAATTCAGCTTGATATTTTTGAACCAATTAGGTTTAATGTTATTGTGTAGAATTGGCGATTCTCATGCTTCAAGGACGAAAACTTGGATTATGGTATTCCTGAGACGGGAGGGGATACTTTGCCCGGAGGAGATACAGTGGAACAAGAACCAAACCGATCAAAGGTGAAGCATGATTGGCCTTTAAAACTCAGGAAGGTAGGTATTGCAGTTGGTTGGTACTTCCTGCTATTGTGATGGTTGTTAAGGAAGCCAAATATGTATTTAATGATGATTAAGAAGACGTTTCAGTAAAGTTCATGATTTGAGTTATCCATTATGAATCAGTTGAGATGTGATAATGTACAACACAAAGGTTCTTTGTTGGAAGAGGAAACAAGAACATACACAGTTGAATATATATCTATAGTTATATCGTTTTATTGTGTTTTTAGTTTCGTTGAACTTGTTGTGGAGAGTATTTGCCTGACCCCTTGCATCAATGCATCATGTTGTTTCAGGCTGTAGATGCTATATTCAGTGCAGAACCATGGACAGTTCCGTGGACGGCTAAGACCATTCTTCAGGTGCAACTATTTGCTTTTATCTTTCATCACTTAAGCTTTTATAAATTCTTTTCATGTTGACAACCAATTGCCAAGATCTACTAACTCTTATAGCCTTGTTAATTAGTTACATGAAACGATCCGAAAAAACAACCCACAAAGTAGTTTTAAGTTCTTATGTAAAAGGTTGGGAAGCGATGAGACTTCTATAGATGCATATGTGACTGCAAACTGTAGCCATTTTACACTTAATCATAAAAAGTGGATATTGCTTAGTTTATTTGCATGTGGCCTCTATGACTTAGGTGCAACTATAGAAATGGATCAGCTGACTTACTTTTTAGAGGTTTGACATAATGCCCTTAGTTATACGGAAAGTCGAGCATGAAACTAAAAAAAATGATAAGGTGCTAACCCTTTAGTCATATAACATATTAATATCGACACTCCAAATGCTTGGAACCTTTTTCTGTAGTCCACTTTTTTGTTTTCCCTTTTATTTACATCTCCTATTGTCTATTTTGAGTTGTGAGTACTAGCATTATATATAGTTATGGTAACTAGAAAAGCAACCCGCCGCAATGCGGCGGGGGCTAGATTTATATTTCCATCAAGTTAGATACATGAGCTGCAACCAAGAGTTTATGCCTAGATTTGTATATGTATTATGGTCGTAACTTAGGTTGTTAATACCAGCCGCTAAATACGGAAACCGATAGAAGCTAGATTCAGACCAGAGACCACAAAGAGATTTTTGTACAAAAGGACCAATACTTGTAAAATTATTGACACTTGGCACGGAACAACAATGAACTGTTTGTTTTATTGATAATAAATACTTGCAATATGTAAATGATATGAATGTGAAATCTGAATTCGTATTATGAAAACGTGTGTTTATACAAGTAATGGGTCCCTCTATATATAGGAAGAGAGAGGGACTAACAAATAAATATAAATAACATACTAGGGCCTAAACTAACTAAATAATACAACTAACACTCCTCCTCAAGTTGGAGCATAGATGTTAAGCATGCCCAACTTGCTACATATGAAATCTATTTGAACCTTCCGGAGTGGCTTTGTGAAGATATCCGCTAGTTGGAATTCTGTTTTAACATGAATTGGTTGAATAGACGGAGGATCCTTTTGAGTGCCCACTATCCGATCTCTGATTAGGTGACAATCAACCTCAATGTGTTTAGTTCTCTCATGAAATACTTGATTTTTGGCTATATGTATAGCTGATTGATTATCACAGTATAATCGCATCAAGTCATCAGAGGTAACCCCGAGTTCCCTGAGAAGGCGACGAACCCATATCATTTCTGATGTAACATCTGCCATAGCTCTGTATTCTGATTCGGCACTCGATCTGGATACGGTATGTTGTTTCTTACTCTTCCAAGACACAAGATTTCCTCCAACAAAGACACAATACCCGGTAGTGGACCGTCGTGAAATAGGACATCCTGCCCAGTCTGCATCTGAGAATCCAGATATACGTCCATCTCCATCTTCTGTAAAAGCACCTACACGGCAATGACCCTGATCAGAGTATAAGATCCCTAGACCTGGTGTGTTCTTGAGATATCGTAAGACACGAAGAGCAGCATCCCAGTGTCCGGTGTATGGAGTGGCCATAAACTGACTTAGGACACTGACGACAAAGGAGATATCTGGTCGTGTAACTGTCAAATAATTAAGCTTTCCAACTAATCGTCTGTATCGTTCGGGATCCTTCATTAGATTTCCATCCTCTAGAAGAAGCTTCCTTGTAGGAAGCATAGGACTGTCAACCGGTTTGCATCCCAGTAAGCCACACTCAGTTAGCATATCAAGGACATACTTTCGTTGACAGAGAAGTATTCCTTGTGGGGAACGAGATACTTCTATGCCAAGGAAGTACCGTAGCCGACCTAAATCACTAATCTGAAACTGAGACTGAAGGAACTGTTTGAGCTTGGTAATTCCATTTTCATCATCCCCTGTAACTATGATATCATCCACATAAACAACTAAGATGATCCTTCGACCCTGATGATGTCTGAAGAATACAGAGTGATCATATGTACTACGAACCATTCCAAATTCTTCCATGACACTAGAAAACCGACCAAACCATGCTCTGGGAGATTGTTTAAGACCATATAAAGAGCGACGCAGTTTGCATACTTTGGATGCCTCCTCTTTAACAATGAACCCAGGTGGCTGCTCCATATAAACCTCCTCCTCAAGAACACCATTAAGGAAGGCGTTCTTGACATCAAGCTGGTGGAGCGGCCAATGATGAATGGCAGCAAGAGCAATACAAATACGCACGGAGGGCATTTTGGCAACCGGAGAGAAAGTCTCGTCATAATCAATACCATAAGCTTGAGAGTAGCCTTTAGCTACCAAACGAGCTTTCAGACGATGTAGAGAACCGTCAGGGTTAAGTTTAACCGTGAAGACCCAACGACAACCAACAACACGCTTTCCTGGCGGAAGCGTTACAAGATCCCATGTATGATTAGTCCTTAAATCCCCAAGCTCTTCTTCCATAGCTTGACGCCACCCTGGGTGAGCGAGAGCTGTCATCACATTTTTGGGAATCGGATAGGAATCAAGTGAAGTGGTGAAGGCATGAAACTCCGTGGATAGGTGAGCATAAGCAACATAATCCTGGATGGGATAACGGGTGGTATGTCTAGGTTCTTTTCGAAAGGCAATAGGTATATCAGGAAATGGTGCACCTGGAGGATCATAGGCAACGGTTTCTGGTAATGGTGAAACAGGTTCAGAGTCAGGTGGTGGAACTGTGGACGTACCAGATGTAGAGGCTGGTTGTGAATCAAGAGTCTCTGTTGTTGATTCCTTACCTCGCCTAGCATATGTGAAGAGTAATGGTGGAGGATCTGTCGGTAGCCCCGAATCTGCAGAAGTTGGAACTGTGGTGTCTGAGACCGGAGGGGTAGACAGAACAGAGGACAAAGGAACAACAGGGATGAAAGGAGATTCGGGAAGATCAGGTTCTGGAAATGGATCTGACACAGGAGTAGAGGATGTAGGAAAGAAGGGACATTCCTCATGGAAAGTAACGTCGGAACTAGTAAAGTAACGACGAAGAGAAGGACTATAACACCGATAACCTTTCTGGACACGTGAGTAACCCACAAAGATACAACGAATGGCTCTGGCATCAAGTTTAGGGGTCCCTGGACGATGATCATGAACATATGCAACACATCCAAATATTTTGGGTGGAAGTGGAAACATAGTTCCTTTAGGAAAAAGGATAGAAAATGGGGTTTGACCATGAATGACGGGTGAGGGCATACGGTTAATAAGATAAGCGGCAGTAAGGACAGCGTCTCCCCAGAAACGATGAGGAACATGAGAATGAATCATGAGAGTGCGAGTGATGTCTAATAAGTGTCGGTTCTTGCGTTCAGCGACACCATTTTGTTGTGGTGTGTAAACGCAAGACGACTCGTGAATAATGCCATTAGATTTTAAGTAAGAAGAAAAGTCGGTCGACAAATATTCTTTTGCATTGTCTGTACGCAAGGTTTTAATTGAGGTTTGAAATTGAGTTTTAACGTAAGCATGAAATTCACGAAATATTGAATATATTTCAGCACGAGATTTCAATAGATAAACCCAAGTAGCACGCGAATAATCATCAATAAAGGTGATAAAATATTGAAAACCCAAAGTCGATTTTGTGGGACATGGGCCCCAGACATCAGAATGCACAAGTTCAAACAATGTACTGACTCGATTAGACACTCTAGGGGGATAGGGACGCCTGGTATGTTTACCAAGCTGACATGACTCGCAATGAAAATCAAAGGAAGATGGAAAATCCGGTCTCATTTGCCTCAGAACCGCTGCAGAAGGGTGGCCTAGCCGGCAGTGAGCCTCCCTGATACTGGAATCACATATGTTGGCTTTAGGGTGTGACGGTAAAGACATACGGTAGAGGCCTCCTGATTCAAAACCTATGCCAATCAGCCGGTTCGTCCCTAGTTCCTGAAAAATGCAGTGAGTGGAATAAAAGGTTACGGAGCAGTTATTTTGTTTGGTAATTTGACTTACCGAACAAAGGTTATCAGGGAATTTAGGAACCAACAAGACAGAAGAAAGGTTTAGGTCTTTCGAATTACTAACCGATCCAATGCCACGGACTGGGCATGAGGATCCATCAGCAAGACGAACTGGTGGGTGAGAACCAGTACGTAGGCTAGAAAGAAGATCCTGAATCCCAGTTATGTGATGAGTAGCTCCAGAATCAATAATCCAGGATAAGTCAAGATAAGAAAGTATACCTGAATTGACCAAGCTGGCTTGTGGGCTAGGAGCAGGCGACTGTGAGGCCAACAGTTGTTGAAGTCTACTGAGATCCTCCACGCTCAACGTGTAGGCAGTACCAGTAGTTGGGTCAGAACACGCACCAGTAGGAGAAGACTCACCAGTAGAAGCTAGTCGAGCTTTTGGTTGAGATCCAGGAGCACGGTTTGGGCAATTATGCTTTGTATGCCCTGGTAGCTTGCAATAATGGCAGTTGTTCGGGCAGTTGTACCTTGCATGTCCAGGTTCATGACACAAGTGACATACAAGATTACCACCATGTCCCCCAGTGCCTCGTCCAGTGCCTTTCTTCATATAAGAACTTTGCCCTGTACCCTTACTGACCAAGGCAGACATATCAGTTGGAGATGCGTCCGCACCATACATTTCGCGCAATAGGTGATATGTGGATGCCACAGATGAAATAGCGGTAGAGTTACTTAGCAATAATGGACGTGCACTTGCATACTTAGGTGATAAACCCGCAATAAACATCATGACGTCCATTTTGGTGTTACGCTCCACCTGAACCTTTAAATCAGCACTAGGTGGGAAAAGGGCTCGTAACTCATCTTGAAGCTTTGAGAAACGAGTAAAGTAATCGGTGAAGGTGGAGTCACCTTGTTCCGCCCGGGTGAAGGCTTGAACAACAGAATAGGCATGGGACAAAGATTCCTTAGCTGAGAAGGATGAAGACAGGTGGTCCCACATTGCCTTTACTGTAGGGAAGTTTTGAGCGATAGTGAGGATTTGTGGCTCCATGGAATTCCATAGAGCCATTTGTATCCCACTATCGTCAATACGCCATTCCCGAGGAGTTGGATCAGGGGGTGGTTCTGTTAGGTGGTCCTCTTTGTCCACACTTGCAAGACCTTTTTGGACAAAGAGGCTCCATGAACTCCAGTTGCTCGAGTCTAGCTTAACAGGAATACGTAAAACGGAGGCATAGTTGATAATACCTGGAGCAATTTGGTTTTCCACCGTATTCTTCTTATCATCTCCCATTTTAAAATGATATTCAAACAGAACTCGAAAAATTGAACTGGAATACGAACACGCTAAACGAGGCAGAAACGAAAAAGTTATCGGATCGAAAAATTAACCTGACGGGATGGTCGGGGAGGTAATTCCGATCAGACTGGAAAAAAAACGGCGGCCGGAGGGGTGGTGACGCGCCGTCACGCGCGGCGCGTGTATTACGGTGGCGGAAGAGGTGGTGGCGCGTGGGGGCGCGTGGAGCGGCGGATGGCGGCGCGGTTTGAGGGGTTTTGTAGATCGGGAGATTCCGAGCACGATGGTGGTGGTGGTGTATGTTAACTCGCCGGAAAAAGTAGGTGACGGGTTGTGGTGGTTTTGGGTGTTTGAACAGATCTGGAACGGGTTTTTTAGGACGGAACTGGTGGTGACCGGAAATGGTATGAAAGAGAATCCGTTTCTGATGTGGAAGGTCAGACTGAGCTGCAACCACAGAGCATACTACGAATTTTCTTGACTGAGAGACGGAAATGGTCACCCGAATGAGGATATTCTTGAGCTAAACTACCTTTAGCTCTGATACCATGTAAATGATATGAATGTGAAATCTGAATTCGTATTATGAAAACGTGTGTTTATACAAGTAATGGGTCCCTCTATATATAGGAAGAGAGAGGGACTAACAAATAAATATAAATAACATACTAGGGCCTAAACTAACTAAATAATACAACTAACACAATACAATACATTTTGAACAGCATAGGACTAAAATGTCCATATATTTATAACTTTAGCCATTGTTTTATCTAAATAACCCTACAATCTAAACACTGGTGGTAGGCAACCTTAGTACCCAAATCATGCCAGGGCCAAAAAATATAAACTAATGAATACAAAACTTAGAGATACTTACAGATTCATTCCACAACTTAGGCTTCTTCATCAGATTGCTTTCGTCTCTTCAGTTCTAGTTCACTCAACTGCAAGCCGATGGATATTTCTTCCGACCCGTTTCTTAACGACGACTGGTGAATCTGCAAATTTGAGTTTTCATACGTCCCCATTTGATGTGAAGGAAAGCTTGATATGAATTGATGTTCAATGTTAGGAGCTGCTTCGATACCACTTTCCACATGAACTCGAGAGGGGCAATTTGGTCATTTAAATTAAACGATAGATGATTTTCTTCTGTTCTTTCTGCTGGTATACACTTGTAAGAAGATGATTCGCCAACTGGACAATTAAGCCCTGCCGATGTTGATGCATTCTTTTGTTCTTGCAGTGCAACTAAGTTGATAAAGAATCGGTCAATAAAGACATAACTGATGCTAATAAATAAAGACAGAATTGAAATACGAAACACATACTGATCACACGTAGTTAATATTTGTTACAAAGAAGGGGGAAAAGGTTAAGAAAGTCTTACGAAAAGTATCATGATCATCCCATAGCATCATACTATATCAAACAATGAATTCACCTTACATGCTCTAAATGTATGATATCAAGTCTGCCACCAAGTTCGCATTTTACCTCTTACAATAACCTTTGATGATAATTTCAAAAAATATAATAATAAAGACGTAAGAATCACCTGTTGTTATGGGACTTGATTCTGATGGCTTCTCGGTTGCTTCGACGTCCATTGCCATAACATCGTGGACATTAGCATCCACCTTTATCATAATTTCATCCTTGTTTGCTGCCATTGCCACTGGTGGGGCTCCATTCTCCACCATTAGCTTTGAACAGTAAAAGAAGTTTATATAATAACAAATGTTGATAACCCTTAGCAACGGTTCATGTTTCCGTGTTTTCCATAACCGGCATCTGCCGGTCTTCAAGAATTATTTTCCACGCTGAATACACCTACTCATTGTTTCAATTATGAATGATGCATTTCTTGCTTAGAGGCCAAGGTTTAAGAAATGTTTTTTTTTTCTCTTCACATTTTAACTATTTTCAAATAAATTATATAAATGATCCTTTAAGAACTATTACTCTCTGTATAGAAAGGTGTGTTCATATAGACCCCTTGAATATATTTGTGAATAAGCCTTTAAGGTATTAACCTTAACCGGCCTTATAACCTTATTATGACCCAGGTGCCAAGTTAAAACCAAGTTATTAATCAAGTTTCGGAATAAATGAGTTGGTTGATATGTATATATATTAAAAACTAATATAGGTTGTATGTCAACATGATAAATTAAATTTATAACCTGGCCTAGTTGAAAAAAAAAAACCAAACACTCTACAGTAAAAAAACACATGAAGACCACTAAATAAGCATTGCCAACCGGAAAATAAAAATATGAGAAACAAAACAACTTTCTATTCAAGAGGATCTGACCCAACTTAAACATGAGCAAAAGTATATCCACAAAACAAACCATCTATACGAAACATATACACAACACCAACATACACAATACTTCAGCACTATAGACATAAAGCAATTTCAAGAATTCTGAAAACAGAAATTAAACAACTTTTTAACTAAATTACAAGATTAACTTTTTTAGAACTTGATAAAGACAGTAGATTCATATTGCTATATGAGCTTTCAAACTTAATAAGTGAATGTAAGGGAAAATAAAAAGAAATAGAGTAAGAAGATACCTAAATCAAAACAGTTGATTGAGAAAGATGATGTTCATGTGGTGAATGAATAAAGTTGCTAACACTCCAACTTTCACCAAGCATCACCATCTTCCATCATTTACCCGGCAGCCGGTGGCCATGTGCGTCGCCGATATTCGAGAACCATTTAGGGCCAATAATACTTCAATTGAAGATTTGATTCTTGAGCGACTTTGGCAACGGCGAAATGAGTCATGAATTGTTAATTCCGGCTGCGTGTTTCAAAACCCCCAAACTGGAACCCTAGCCGCCATCGCTGCCAATCTGGTTGTCGGAGTCGTCGCCATCATCACCTTCATCAGGTTGGGGTGATCGGCTTCCTCTTCCTTTCATCGGTTTCTCTCTCACGTCGCTCTCTCTCCATCTCTCTCTAAATGTGTGTATGAGTTTAGGGTAAAATGAGTGAAAATGAGAAAGTGGTAGAAAACCAGAGAAGAACGTGGCAAACAATGTATCCACAAGTTATAAAGAAACACCAACTAAGCATAGGGTACAACCTCTAATGCAACAAATTGTTGCAAAATAGAGTATTATATAATATGGTTATTTTAAGTTCTATTAATGATTTTTTTATAAGTCTAGTATTTAGTGTATTTGGCAACCACATTCTAGTATTTTTAAAATGCCAAACATCCCAAACCTAAATCTGGTGTACACGATAAAGAGGTAGAGAACATGCCTATAACCAGCTAGCCTTTTTTTAAAAAAAAAACTGGTGGTGTTCTGTCATATGTGGGAGATTATATTGGTGTTTCTGGTTATTCGAGTCTAGTTTTTCAATGGGTTGGGTCCACCTGATACCGTACCGAACCTAATTAAGTGAAATCTGACAGGAATCACCTGAATAGCCAATCATTGGTGTTATGCCATATGTGGGACATTATATTGGTGTTTCTGGTTTTTTGAGTCTAGTATATCGTTGGGTCCACCCAATACCGAACCACCTTTAATGAAAATTGAGCGGAATCACCTAAATGATGTGTGTATTACTAATTTACAGATTGCCCGTATACTATCTATTAATACATAATAGACTCAAACTATGACTTTTAATATTTACTAGAGTTAATTGCCCGGATGGTCCCTGTGGTTTCACGTTTTTTCACGTTTAGTCCTCACCTTTTGAAAATAGCAGGTATGCTCCCTATGGTTTGTTAGTTTGTTACTCGGATAGTCCCCTGAGTAGATGTCAGTTAGTTTGAAAATAGCAGGTATGCTCCCTATGGTTTGTCATTTTGTTACTCGGATAGTCCCCTGAGAAATGTCAGGGGACTAGCCGAGTAACAAAATGACAAACCATAGGGAGCATACCTGCTATTTCCAAAAGGTGGGGACTAAACGTGAAAAAACGTGAAACCACAGGGACCATCCGGGCAATTAACTCTATTTACTATTTTAACCTAAACTGAAAGTCAAAACATCAGCTATATTTATCACACCTCTTTCCCCTTGTTGAAGAGTAACCAACTTTAATAATGCAGGTGACGCTTCTTTGGATTGCCTCGTTCTGGTTTGTAGGATCTTGGATAATACCATTTTTGGCTCATGTAGCAGGTTTCCGAAAGGAGACCTTAACATACAGAGGACAAGCATTGTACAGTCTTTTGACAGATGTAGCCGAAGGCATTGCAGGGATCACAATCCTCCATCGCTGCCTTGCACCGTTCCGTCCTCTTTCACCTGATTGGTTCAAGTTCAGCTTTAAAGGGAAATGGCTATTTGATGTGGGCCTAGGATGCCTCATGTTCCCGTTGGTCAACTGTCTTTCACAAGTCAACCTTAATCTATTGCCCATGCTTCCTCTTGCTCCAGTAGCGGTATCAAATGTCGAACAATCGATTGTTGCACGAGATCCTGTGGCAATGGCACTTTATGCAACTGTTGTCTCGGTTTGTGCCCCAATTTGGGAGGAGATCGTGTTTCGAGGGTTTCTTCTCCCTTCGTTGACCAGGTACATGCCTTTATGGTGCTCGATATTGGTGAGTTCTTTAGCGTTTGCATTGGCTCATTTCAATGTGCAGAGGATGTTACCACTTGTGTTTCTTGGGATAGTAATGGGCACAGTTTATGCACGGTCGAGAAACTTACTGCCATCCATGCTCTTACACAGCCTTTGGAATGCCTTTGTGTTCATAGATCTTATGAAGTAGTTTTTCTCTTACGTCACAATTTTCCTCATTTTTTTCTACTTTTGTACAAAGATAATGTTTGGTATTCATAATTGATACAGAGGATAAGATCACCCTCTTTTAGCATTAGAACTTGGAACCCAAACTCCATGTTAAGTTGTATATATATATGTTTTGTCAACTTTTAAGTTTTGAAAGTGAATTTTGGAAAATTGTGTCTAGGCTAGTCTGATATAAAAACATTGTCATTTGTTTATGGGTCAGAATGTAAACTTCCAGTCCTATTTCCCAGCTTAATAGGACCAGTTATTATTATTTTTCAAATTTTATTAGTTTTACTGATTTATAGCCTCACTGGAACCCTGAATTTGTTTTTTAGCAAGACAAAGCGTGCATATATTTGGTTTTCTGAGACTCGCTTAAACTTAGCACAATGCGTGATTTTCTTGTCGCTGTATTTTTGGAAAGCATGATGAGTAACCGGTAATTGGCAAAAACAGGCCGATTTGTAAAATGATCCGTATCTACTTGTCATTAATTTTGTCAAAATCGGTTCTGAACCAAACAATAATGCCTTTTGATATCTCGACGGCATGTTTTGGCAGTTGTAAAATAAGACATTAACGCCACGCATGTCAAAGGAGGCACAAGCAAGTATGCATTCAGTATCTGGACTTTCAATGTGTTGATTCTGAAGGAGAAAAACATTGAGATCAAAAATTGCTAGCTTCTGAAACGCTAGAGTTTGTAATTTGATCTGATATCTTGTACTAATTCAAGATATCAGATTTCAATAAGTTCCAACAAAAACAGAATGTGATAAATAAAAGATAGACACATGCAAGAACCAGCTAAGAACACACGTCATTAAAGTAACTACAAAAACTTAATTTATCACTTGGAAAAGCAGCAACCCGACTCATATACCATCTTTCAATCTGATGTTTTCTTGTTTTTTTGAATATTTTTCTTCCTTCTCTCTAGTGTTTCCACGTTTGCCTTTTTCCTTGCTTGTGAAATCTGAAAAAAGCAAACCAAATTATTATTTCAACTAACACTATATCTCAAATTATAACTTTTTGAGAATATAGAATATATATCAGACTAACCTTAATGGCTTCATAAAGTCCTCTCTGTTTACGGGACATTGAAACCATGGCCATAGTCTCATCATCCTTAACAAGCTGCTCTGGGGACACATCATCTGTATTTTCTTCAACATTGCTTTTAACGTCATCGATATTAGGATCTGGTGTATACTGCATTCCTTCTAATTCCTTCTTTAGTTCTTGATGATATTGTTTTTCATGAAGCGCCATCTGCAGCCACAAACGCATTTAATTACATTTTCAATTATAAAAAATTATTAAAAAAAGTATCAACCTCTTGTTTTTTCTCAGCAGCAGCTTTAGCTTTTGTCCTGTCATTGATCCCTTCAGCAAGTAGATTCTGCGCATTCTCAAGATCATCGTGTTCGCCACCTGGCATTGGAAGGATTTCTTTTCTTGCAGCTGCTTGAAGCCTTTTTATGGTTTCTCCATACTCAGGTACGTACCCTTCCGCTTCATTGTCAACAAATGGTGACAAATGTGGTGGTAGAACCCTAATTAACAAAAATTGTTTAACATCTAAAATATTAAGAAATATTCAAACTAATAAAAATAAGACGTTTTTTTTTCTAAACTTACTTCCCAACCATGTACTCTTCAGTTGGTAGTATGATACGTGCATTTATACAATCAAATACCCATTGTGGCTGTACGTAGTCTCTTGAAATGAACCTGTGGCTTTGAGTTGGCCTGTCCACAATCTACAAAATACTCCGTAATAAGACGATGAAATATTGATGTCAAAATAAGTTTCATGGTGATCGTTAAACATCAAACATACTTGATAATTAATGTCCTGATTAGATTCGTCAAATGGAGCCCCGTCACCTTCCCATGAAACCACACCACCAAATGCAGTAATCACAAACAGCAACGATTCCCTTGGAACCTGACATAATACACGCACAGTCACATTTTGAAAAGCAGTATCACGATATGCTAACATATATAAACTTTAGAAGATATACAATGATCTTTACCTCACGACCCAAGAAAAATGTTTTATTCTGGAAGAGTGTTTTGCAGGCTATCGTTTCTTCATCATCTTCGTTATCATCAGCAACGTTTTCAACAAGGTGCATTAATGCACCAGGTTCATTAGCAGGAAGTTGGTCCTGAAGCTGTGCTAACCTAAGCTCAGATTCCTCATCATTTGCTCCAATTGCTCGGTCTTTAGCATCAGCATATCTTGTCAAAGCATATAAATCTACACAAAAATTTTAAAAGAGTTATCCAGCAAGAATTTAAACATGTTATAGCAAGTTCAGGTTCATGCCTGCTGCTAAAGCTTTCAATCGAGGATCAAGAATAGGTGGATATTTCAACTTAATTGAATGATATAGTCTGAGATTAACAAAACCAAGGAGAGTCTGCATATCAAGTAAATGTATACGTAAGTAACAATTAAAAATATATAACCAAAGTATCAAACTTTAATTATTGATCACAAACCTCATAAAATTCCAAGAAGGTAAGCATGATCTTATAATCCACATCTTGAGGCATGACTTGTTGGAGTGCATGAGGAGTCAACCATGTCACCTTTTGACCTTCAACCTCTGCCTAAACATGGGTTAATTGGTAACACACGTTAGTCGAAATTACATGTGCAAAAGATTAAAAAAACAGATATGTCAGGATCATTGTACCTGGTAATATATTCCTTTCACTGATATGAAAGCCTTTCGCAATTTATGTGTGCGGGAGATATACGCCTGCCACTCAAGGCTTAACCTGATGAAACATATATGCCATTATAATTTTTTTAAGAAAATTTTGATTGAAGTATCAGAAAAAACAAAAAATAGAGCTAGAAGAAATCTCAGTGAGACATCGCATACCCTCGACAGTTGTGGATTCTTTCTGCTTGAATATTTTCCCTTTCTATAGCAGGTAAGGCAGCGAAAAGGTGCACCATTGTAAGACAGTCATCCAAATCTCTTAATGCATCAATAAACTTCGGATATCTAAAGCCAGACACAAAATACATATCAAGAAAGTGATATATTAAACGAAACTAAAAACAGCGAGTAAAAATGTTAAAAACTTAAATAATATAAAAACCAACCTCTCTCGAATAAGCATATCAAGAGTGTAAGTAGGCTTTCTAGTCAACAACCGTTCGGCAAGATCCTTGTTCTTCTTAGACACAGCTTTCTTAACCTTTTTCTCATACGCTCGCATCTCACGAAATTTATCAAGAAGTGGCTCATGTTTAAGAAACAAGATGTCCTTCATGTGATAATAAGTATGGTGGTTTCCCTTCACTTTTTTCTTCGGGTCCCGCGGGAAAACACCTTTGAAGATACATAATCTCCTGTTGAATTCCACACCCAAACATTAAAGATTGTTGTTAAGTCATACATTAAACCAAACTTATTCATTGATTAAACACTAATGTCTTCAAACCTATATCTCAGTATCCCACACCAATATCTAAATAACATGATTTAGGGGTGAGCAATAACCCAACCATTAACCAACGAAACCGAACCGAAATTAACTGAAACCGAATTAACCGAAAATCGGTTATCGGTTTTCTAATACCATCAGTTAACCGAACCAAACCAAATCATTTATATCTATTTCATGTATTTATACCTCCATTTCATTTATTTATAACTCCAATTCATGTATATATACATCTGTTTCAAGAATGTATATCTCCATTACATGTACTTGTAAAAAAAAATTAACACTTGTTTGGTTTGGGTATTAACCGTAATTAACTGAACCGAACCCAAAACTGACAATTTAACCGAATAAAGAACCGTTTATCCGATGACTTCGGTTACGGTTTCGATTAATGCTAATAACCGAACCATGCACACCCATAAATTTCAACACTAAATGACAATATATAGTTAATCAAGTCTTAAAATTTCCAACATATATCTTTAGGAATAATAATATTAAATGAATACCTGAAAACAGAGAGGCTGACTTGAAGGTACTTGACAGCTTGAGACCTGGTGATGTATCTGGCGGCGTTGCCTTCCTTCTTCTTCCCCTGCAAATTACAACATAAGAAGATATTATTCAAGTTCTGTAATGATTTTATTTGCCAATTTGATATCAACTTACAGCAGGTCTGTAGTGCTTCGGCATGGCTGTTGTTGATTATTGAGGGTCTGATAAACCCTAAAACTTGAGTTCTTTCTCGGGTACGTTCAGAGATCGAGTATATATAGTTTAAGTTTGGGCCCATTTATGGTTTTAATTGGGCTTTTCTGTGTTTCTCAAACGGTTGTAAATGGAATGACAAATCGTTTACGAATTTAAGGGCCTAAAAGTTATGATTGGGTGTTCAGAATTCGTTTTGAATTCGAAATATTTGCAAATTGATTAAATTCGATTCGATTATTAAGAATTCGTTCCGATTATAATAATTCAAATTCGATTCAATTCGAGTCAAGTAAATCGAATACGAATTTATAACTTCAAATTCGATTCGAATAAAAATTATACATTTTTTATTATTATTTTGATATATAATACATATATAACTTTTATTGGGCTATAGCCTATACTATAAATTATTTTCAAAATTTATTACAAGTAGTAAAATTACCCATTACCAAACCCACTACATGACCCATAACTAAAACCTAAGTAACAAATTTATCAATAGATTTCTAGCCCTAAAAATATTAACTTGTACAGTGGAGTGGTTATTCCCGACTTCTCGTTTTGAATTTTAGACTTATGATACTTTATTTGTAACTTTTTAATGTGATATTGTTTTTATGGCTACTTTAAAATTTATGTTTCGTTTTGATAGTTCTTTTACATGTTTTAAAAGAATCTGAATCAAATTTAATTTAATTTATTCGAATTCGATTCCAATTGGAATTTTTAATTGAATACGAATTGGGTTTTTTATTCGAATGCGATTCGAATCAAATTTGGTAGGTTTTAATCGAATTCGAATTCAAGGAAAAATAAAAGTTATTTCAATAATTCGAAAATTCGATATTCGATTCGATGAACACCCCTAATCGTATCATTTGATTAAACTTGTAAAAAAATACATGTTTTTCATTTCTTTCATACATTATTAAACTTTTCCGAAACAAAAGGAAAAAAAAACTATACGTAGTTCACGAGATACATACATGTAACTCGTAAAATTACCCTTTACCACTAACACCGTTTGTTTTCTTGGTTAAATTACCTCACATGCTTTGCATGTGAGGGTATTTTGGTCATTTTACATCCCCTTTTAATATTACTTTTTTTTATAATAAACAACAAATAATTGTGTAGGCTGTCTTCACCCCTTAGTTCAAACAAAACCCTGATTGCAGATGAGAGAGAAAATGTAGGGAGAGTCGGAGAAGATGGTGGTCACGGCCTCTCGCCGGCTACGCTCCGGCAGCGTAGGCAATCGAAAACACAAACATAAGTTGTGGTAGTTGTTGACAGTGGAGGTAGTTGTTGACGGAACCGGCATAACTCCGTTCAATTTTCAATGATTCAATCAAGCTCCGATCGTCCCTGTAAAACCCAAGACAAACACCAAGAAATAACCCAATTCCAACACCAATGATTTCAAGAAAAATGCCAAGAAACCCCATTGGAAACAGAGCACGTGAAGTAAAACAGAGGATATACAGAAACAGAATGTTTAAAGAAAACGGGAACTAGAGTTGAACGGTTAGGTGCTGTTTCTGTTACTAAACATAGTTTGTTTTGGTCTGAACGGTTTCAATTTGTTTCTGCTGTGAAACTCAATACGAAACCGACTTCGTTGAATGTTTTGTAGTTTAAGGAGTAAGTACATTGCTGTTGGTGATGATGTTGGGAATTTGTATGTGTTTACCCGATACGGTGAGGTTATGGTCCGGTTTGATACGGGGACGGGTTGTTCTATTATATCGATGAGAGTATTGTGGTTACAGGGCATGAGAATGGGGTTATTTTGGTTCATAAGATTTGGGAGGTTCCGAATGGGGATGAGTTATATTCGGTTCACAGATTACGCCATCGTCAAACTCGCCGGAATCACGTATAATAGACTTATAGATCTGAATCGGACTGGTTGTTTGATATTGTTTGTTTTTGCTTGAAGTTGCAGAAATAAATATCGAAGAAGTGATTGCTGTTTTGGTTCAGATTGTTGAATGAATTTGAATCGAAAAAAGAAAGGTTATTGTTGTGGTTTTTTCGAAGACACAAGCAAAACTGATTTGTGTGTGTTTAAAGATGGTAGCTTGGTGTTAGGGATTTGAATTTGCAACTATCAGTAACAACTTGAAATTCCATATCTGAATTTGATTATTCATGTTGAGATTCATGTTCATGTCGATTGTTAATTGAAAACAAAAGGTTGCAGGTTTTCGAAGGAAAGAAGTAAACGATTTGTGACAGTTTTGTGAAGGTGTTATATTAGTAGCTGGGTAAAAAATTTAGGATTTGTTTTGATTTTAAGTGGCAATCGATTGTGTGTAAGAATGATAAAGAGATCAGAGTTGCAGGTTTTCTGGGTTTGATCAAGTGCATGTGATTGAGGGGATGAATTGGGGAAGACAAAGTGGAGAAAGACTAAAATACCCTCACATGCAAAGCATGTGAGGTAATTTAACTAAGAAAACAAACGGTGTTAGTGGTAAAGGTTGAAACTGTAACAAAACATGAACGTAAAGGTTGGTTTTGGCGGATTTCATAGTGAAAGGTATAAAGTGCAGTTTGGGGTATACATAAAGGTTGTTTTCTGCAATTTTGTCTATAAAAAATGACTGATTGGTTATAGTTTCTTGGTTTCAATATTATAGTGGTTTTTTCATGAACCTAACCCTTCTAAAGAAAGTAACCAGACTTAACAAGTAAACACTTATTTTCATGAACCTAACCTTTCTAAAGAAAGTAACCAGACCTAACATGTAAACACTTATTATCTTGATAGTATAAATCAAATCCCCAAAATTAAGAATAACTAGGGTTAAGACCCGCCCGCGTTGCGGCGCGGGTACATTGTAAACATTGAATAGATTAGTCCAAACGTTATATGATGCATTAACCATATGAAAACACACATTTCGACGTATCCAGCTGAACTCAGTGTAACCTGTATAGGCATTGTGATTGGATCAAACGTAAAGTAAATGGAATTCATATCGAACAATCATAACGTATTATATGTGACCCAACTTATACAAAAAAACATAACGGGTATGAAGGAAAATATGCACATGTAATCGAAAGGGATTAATTAGAGCTTTCGAAAAAAAAGGGAGAAAAAGAAACCATAATTTGACTCCACTCGGTTCGAAACAAACTTTACGAAACATATATAAAATAAACACGAAAACATATTATATTTGACCTGAATCATTTCCCAAAAAAGTTTACGTCGAAACGTAGAACAACTTGAATTTATACGAAAACGTACATAGAAATATGCACGTAAAAACTGTTTCTTTAAACGAAAACGTATTATATTTGACCCGATTCGTCTATAAAAAAAGTTTACGTTAGAATGTAGAAGAAATCATATTTACACATACCCGTACATAAAATATGCACGTAAAAATAGTTTTTAAGTAAAGGAAGTATAGGGGTAAACTGAAACAAAAAAATAGTAAAAAAATTAATAGGTTAAAAACGTTCGTAAAACCGTGCCAAATAGCACCAATGCCACAACCACATCGACTCTCAACATCGTAAAACTAAAATAGATAAAATGATAAAAATTACACTGAACAAAAAACAGACTAAAATCGTTGAACCACGCACACCCGTTACAGTGTCTTAATTCGAAGAAATTAACCAGAAACGTAAAACGTAGAAAATAATAACTTAGTCGATCTACGACCCGCCCGTTGCGGCGAACTTTTCAAAATGGGGAAAATGGACGCGTTGCGACGGGTCTGTCAAATATGAAAAAATATAGCAAAAACGTTGAACCTCACATGCACGCTACAACATGTTAACTCGCAAAATTTAGAACGAAACGTAAAACAAAAAACTTGCGAAAAATAAAAAGTATGGGGTACGAAAGTTGTAAATAATAAAGTGTTGTGTTAAATTATAAAAGATGGAAAACTTTGGGGTAAAAGTAAAAAAAATGAAAAGGGGTTAAAATGTAAAATATGAAATGTTTGGATTAAATTTGAAAAACCTAGGTTTTTTTTTAAACACTCCCCAAACACAAGGTATAAGTTATGATGCACATATACTGTTTTTAGGGGTATCCCCGTATTTGTTCAAATGTATAAAATTGAAAAAAATTATACTACAAAGACGAGGTTGAGCCGTAGCCCGTGATACCCCTCATTATACTATAGCTCCGCCACTGATTACGTGTGATATATTTCGGAGTATGCTATACACACGCCACTGATAATATTACCATACATCATTTACAAACGTAACGTTAGAGCTTGTGTCATAACCCCCCATTTTAGACGGTTATTTGAGGATTCGTCCAACAACCGTTTGAAGGTTAGGGACGATGTCATAGTCCCCCTATCTTTAATTGGTTGTTTGAGTATTTCGTCGATCAATCGTTTGAGTTTGGAGTGGCGTAGGATTGGTAGGGCCCTTTCTTTTACAAGAGAATTTGCTTTAGAGCATTCACATTGGAGACTCCATCTCCATCTATCTATTTAAATCAAAAGGTACTTTTTTCTCTAAATTTTGTTAATTTCAAAAAATCCTCTCACATCCAACCCTCCAGGGGCGGACCTAAGTGAAGCCCAGGGTGGGCGGGCGCGCCCCTTGAAAAAAAAAATTAAGTGTATTTTTTAGGCAAAAAACCCGACCACACCTCCTGAAAATACGCTTGAACCACTCATCCACACCCAACAAATAATTCTTGGGTCCGCCACTGCAACCCTCTATCTCTACCTCTATCTTACTCACATTAACTTATGTGGACATTCTATATAATATAGAGGAAAATGTATGAAGAAACACTGGATAAATAGACTCCATCTCCATCTATCTATTTAAATTAAAAGGTACTTTTTTCTCTAAATTTTGTTAATTTCAAAAAAATCCTCTCACATCCAACCCTCCCGGGGCGGACCTAAGTGAAGCCCAGAGTGGGCGGGCGCGCCCCTTGAAAAAAAATTAAGTGTATTTTTTAGGCAAAAAACCCGACCACACCTCCTGAAAATATGCTTGAACCACTCATCCTCACCCAACAAATAATTCTTGGGTCCGCCACTGCAACCCTCTATCTCTACCTCTATCTTACTCACATTAACTTATGTGGACATTCTATATAATATAGAGGAAAAGGTATGAAGAAACACTGGATAAATGACCAGAATCAAAATATCCAGGGGGTTAGGTTCTGCATAAAAAGGGGGTAGTTCTCTCTCGTTCGGTTCGACGGGACAGATCTTCTCTTCTTCTCGATAGCTGCAAAACAGGCACCGTTAGACTCGCCACGGGGAGAATGGGGGTTCTCTCCGTGACCACCCTCCGGCATGAGAATAAGTATCGGTATATGAAGAAGAAAAGTATAAGTGAAGTGAGTGTGACTTGAAGTTTGTACCTGAATTACTCTTCTATTTATAGCCGGGAGTTTGGGCGGGAAAACCTGTTATTGAAATGTTGACGGAAGATGCTAACTCCGTAAGCGGTTATTTCCTCCTCCGTTAATCCTCTTAATCTGACGTGAAAGCACACGGATCGCTATTTAGATCAACGGCTGGGGTATTGCCGCGTGGAAAGTGGGCAAGTGGAGGTTTCTCTTCAATTCCATGCCATCATCGTGGCTTTAGGGGAGCCTGGGATGATGACACGTGGCCCAGACGGTTATAATCGTCTGGTGGTGCACGATTGAGTCTTCTAGAAGATTACTGCCATAATCCGGTGTGACTCCTTATCGTGTGGTATCATTGCAGTAAATAATATCCAAGTCTGGGCATTATTTAAGCAGGAGTGTTCGCTAGGATTTTTATCCCTGATTGTTATGGAGAGAGGCGCAAGGGTTTGTTAGTTTCCCTTTGGCGCGCAGATGTTTGCTTGCTGTTTTTTGTTCTAAGTTCTCTTTGTGGGACCAGTGCGCGGCCGCGCAAGGTCTAAAGAGGGTTAAAAGATGAGATTGTGGTATGGTCCCGAGTACTTAATACGAGGTTTTTGGGACCTTACCTCTTCAAGTCCCCCCAGTCTAGTGTTGCTCTTATGCAAATAATTGGAGCACTGGACTATGAGAGAGAGGTGCTTTTTGCTGTGGAGTTTTTGGCGCGAAAGTGGAGAATCTTCTGGGAGAAGATACTCTTGCCTTATTATTCTTGGTTTTTTGAGATTTTTGACCTTGGGTATGCAAAAAAGTGCAGTAGCTACTGTTGACGTGTGACAGCTGTCATTGTCAGCTTGTACGTTACTGACAGTGTTTTACACGCGCGCATGAACTCGCGTTTGTGTTGTTCCCCACTCGCCCCTGACGCTTGGGTAACTGTGCTATCCCGAAAAAGGTGTTGTTGCAGTTACCTAGGCTATTTATGGTGGTGGGTATATAAGTGTTTTGAGTTTCCTATTTCCAGTAATCATTACTTTGTTGAAAACCCCTCTTTGCTTTGTCTTCTTTACCCAATATTTGGAAAAAATTTGCAATTTCCCTCTCTTATGTCAACCGGAGAACACCACGAAGATTCTACTGAAGAGATGCCTGCCGAACTTCCACCGTTGAAGTGGTCTAGGGCAACTTTTGATGGTTTAATTCGGAATCTCAGGTTTCCGGAAAACTGGGGTGCCCGATACCCTGACGAGGGTCAGACGGCGGCGGATGCTTCGGCCGGTTATGTGACCTTATTTTGGGATTTCTTCTGTGCAGGCAACTTCCGTCTACCTGTAACGAAATTCTTCCTTGAAATTATTGAGTATTATAAGTTCCATATTTCCCAGATGCACCCTATTGCTATGGTTAGGGTTCGCCATTTTGAATTTGTGTGCCGGTCGATGCACATCGAACCAACGGTTCCTCGATTCCGTGTCTTCCACCAAATGCATTGTTCTCAGGGGTTTTATTCTTTTGTTCAAAGAGCATCTGCGAATAAGATCTTGCTGCAACCCCCGAAATCTTTTCATGATTGGAAACAATTTTTTTTTAATCAAGGCAGGAGTTATCCAGATGAGGATGATATTTAGGGGAAAGGGAGATGTTCCTACTAAGACCATTCAAACTCCTGTTGACGAAAATTGGTACCAGGATCTGAAAGACGTTCCGTCTATTACCCTGCCTGAGAAAGCCCTTGTTGGTGCCAGTATGAGTCTAAACTGGAAAATGAATCGAGAAGAGAAGCCGGTGTACATGGAGGATGGCAAAGGTAAATTTTGGGGTTTGCCCTGTTTCTTCACTCTTCTCTTTTTTTTTTTTTTTGAATTTGCCTTTGCTTTTCCATTCCGCAGTTGTTTTTTATATGTTGTTGCTTTCGAGAGGGCAGGTGGGAAAATGACTACCCTTCCAAAGAAACCTGATGAAGAATTGTGGTATCACCGCATTGTGAAGAACTTTGTTCTTCCGCGGGATAATGATCTTTCTGCGCAACCTGCTGCTGGTGCTGGTATGTTTTTATGGCAGTGTTTTTATTTGCTATTTTTGCGCGCTTGAATGAGTTAATTCTGCGTTTTGTAGTAGGTGAACTGTCTAATTTGGGCATAGGCCCTAAGAAGAAAAAGCGCGCGCCAACCACTACTGCTGCGCCAAAGAAGAATGATGTTGAGAAAGCTAAATCTTCTAAGGGCAAGAATGTTGGGGGAGAGAAGAAAGGTATGCGCCATTCCTCTGACTCCTGGTGTGATTATGTGGTGGTTTCTGATTCATTGGAGGGTCTTGCGCCTATAGTTATAAGAAGACCGAAGTCGGAACCAAAAGATACTGCTGATATCCCTCCATCTTATTTAGTCCAAAAGGAAACCCTAATTTAGACCCCCAAGTGATCCTGCATAACCCCTAAAATTTTCAGAACAATCGGAATCAGGATCAGGGCCCCTAAAACTCATGGGGGGGGGGGGGGGGTAAAACCTAGTCGGTATTATCTAAACAGTTTTACGTGTATAACGAAATTTGACGAACGACCAACTCAGCAAGGCTACTTAGACACGGGGCTACCCTATGGTAGGGTAGTACCCCTCGCGCCACGCGACGACCCCTCGCGCCACGCGATGACCCCTCGCGCCACGCGAGGGGGTCGGTTTTTCAGCTATAAGTAGTAGACTTTGGCACTTGCAATTTCGCGTTGGTTCGACGAAGAAATTCAATTCGTACACTGAGATATCGTAGAAACAGTCCAGAAACACACACAATCTCGAATTTCCGCCACGATAACAGGGTAATAACTCGATCGCTGCTACGATTCAATGTCCGATCGATTGAAACTATCCAACGGATGTTTAAGTGCTGCCCACATTAGGGTTATGCTTTATCATTCGTCGTGAATTCGATGGATGTTTAAGTATCGCACTTTGTCATTCGTTGTGAGGGTTTAATCTCGTGAGTTATCGTAAATGCTGTATTAGTTACTGACCTAGTTCGTGTGCATGTTATTAATTTAGGTTACAAGGCTAATCAGTAGGATAAACTCTGCCCGTATAAACTTGCAATGTGAGTCATTCCCTTTTTATCAAAAGTATTTTACAATACTCCATTTTCAAATGTTATAATTACAGGGAGTAAGTCGTGGTTATCTTGAATCACTGGCTAGTGGGGTATTGTGCACATTACTAAATTTCTCCCGGTTAGGTTCATTGACCTAACAGGGATAATCATCACTACTTGGGTGACAGGACCCAATAGTGGTATGACCATCGTCACACAGTGTGACACGGCGCCATATAAAAATAAGATAGAAGCCATTGTAATCGCTCTTATGCTGTAATTGATAACTATGTGTCATTTTATCAAACTTGCATATAGACGAGAGCTTGAAATTTGTTGAAAAACCTTTGTCGATTGAAGATCGACAGGTAAAGAAGCTTCGAAGGAAGCATGTACCTATTGTAAAGGTCAAATGGGATGCCCGTAGAGGTCCCGAATACACGTGGGAGGTTGAATCCACGATGAAAGAAAAGTACCCTTACTTATTTCAGTAAATCTCGGGTCGAGATTTATTTTAAGGGGGTGAGGATGTAACACCTCGAAAAATTCACGTCCTATAATGTGTAGACACGTGTCAAATGTTTACACGTGTGAAAGAAATATTATAGAAGGACTAATGTTGACAAACATGGAAAGTATGTGAATATACGTATTCTAAGTGTCAACTGTGAATAAATATAATGTACATTAACCCTACATGATGCTCATACCTTCAAACGAATAAATCATGGATCATACGAAGCTAAAAGTGAGAGATTTCAAACTATAGGGACTAAATGTGTCAACATGTTCAATTTATACCTCTGAGTGACCTTTTGACAAACCCGAAGCTTTGTAACTGTTAATCATGCTCACTAGAATATACGATTTAAATTTCGTAAAGTTTCGTTAACGTATGAGAAAGTTATGATCAAATTCGTGTGCGAAGTGTTAAAGGGTAAACGTTGGAAGTTAGGACTTTTCGGGTAACAATAAAGTTAACCGGGGACTTAGCAAAGTGGGTATATGTTTTAAAGCCCTTATAGATCAACATTGAGGGTTTAAAATGCAAGAAAACAAGTGCCTAATCAAGTTTTGAAGAGCCAAGGATCAAAATGAAATAAATCACAAAAGCTGATCAGGGAGGGCCTAGCGCGACGCGAGGGAGGCCTAGCGTCACGCTAGGGGTGCCCAGCTCCGAAATTTTTGGGTTTTGCCTGCTGAGTGCAATCTGATCGATCTTTAACCGATTTTCCACATCTCTTGACCCCTAAAACACCCCCTAAACACTAGAAACAAGTGTTGATCAGTTGTGGTGTGTGCTAGACCTTGTTGTCAATCAATTGTGGTGCTTAAATCCACTATATAAGGCCATGAACTTGCAACACTTTCTTCACACCTTCATCTGCATTTGTGGATCACTTCTGGAGCTCAACTTCCTCTCAAGTGTTCCCTAATCAAGCTTAGGACTTCAGTAAGTGTTCTAATCCTTTCTAAATTGAGTCTAGCTTAGTATATTAGCTAAAAGTCAAACCGTCGTAATTACGGTTTGACTTCGAGATTAGTCAACAACGGCTCAGTCATATCTTGAATTAAAAGTAGGTATAAGTTGGTATTTATGTGGGTAAAAAACCCTCAAAAGGGTTCCCCCTGATTACCACTCTAACCAGGTCAAAAGTCGGGTCAAACGTGTACTTAAAAAGTCAACAGAAAGTTTAAAATGCGATTTATGCATAATTAGCAATGTAGACCATATACAACCTGTTTGATCATTGTTATAACTTGGTAATAAGTGTAAGAACATGTCTAAACATGTTCAACCCGACAAATTCCTGTAAATACCCGGTTCGGAACCGAAAGTCATATAGTTTGACTTTCACTTTGACTTTCAGTTCTGACCCGTTTAGGCATGTTTTAGAAATGCCTCAGAGCTTTAATTGGACTAGGTTACATGTTAGAATAACCCTCTGTGATGTTACACCTTGGTTCACTAGTTATCCAATTAATATGCATGTTTCCGTTAATTGCTCATATGTTGACCGTTATGCCCTTATTACCTTAAAACGTGATTTTTGGAAATGTAAAAGAGTAGAAACTTTATTTACTGATATATAAAAATATCAGATTTAAGTATCGAACCCGGAAATGGCCTTTAATCGCCTTATTAAGCGTTTTTTTAACGCAAAGTATGTATCAAAATTATATTGGACATACCCGGGTTGATACCTACTGATATAAGAGGCAAATTATAACATTTTAACAGCAAGCTAAGGTTGATAAACTCAGACTTCAATTTTGAGCTTTTCGGCTTATGTGAAATTACCAAAATACCCCTACGGGGCATAGTTTGGTTAAAAATGATAAATTTCACATACATGCTTTAACCTACTGATATAACTTAGCAAATTGAGTATATTTTCTGATTACATCAGACCTGTAACTTAGATTGTTACTTAAACTCTTTTATAAACTTTTAAATGACCAAACTACCCCTACGGGGCCTAGTTTGTGTTTAAACACGTTTCGGGCATAATGAAAGACATCTTACTGATATCACAACATATTTGAAGCATACTAACTTAGGAAACCTGTATATGGCTCTTACGGATACCCGTTACGCTTATTACGCGTTCGGTTCGGTTTATGTAACAAGTTTACATAAATTAGCCGAAACGGGTCAAACCTTATCGGTTTATTCTCAAAATTCAGAATGTGCATGAAGGACCCATATTAAGCAAGTCTCTGAACTTGTCGGGTCTAAATCACATTCTATCCGGTCTTCGCTTAATCGTGCGTACGAACCGTATCTCTGAAACTAGCCGGTCTAAGCTTAAGCTTAATTAAAGACCCGTTAGGATTCTAATAGGTTATATTAAACCTTCGTTCCAGATTAGGAGAACCAGTAAAAGCTACGTGCATTTTGCTAATTGTGAATTATACTTGCTCAGGTAAATACTTTTAACTTATTTTCCCTATACGGGCTTGGGTTACGGTATATAGCATACCGCTTGATCGGGCATCAAATCTCCACCGTTAAGTGGGTAGTTGAATAATTTGATCGGCTCGTTTAAACAGTCTTGTTACTTAAAGCCTTTGGGGGGTTAATGACCATGTCCCGGATATCCTTGGCATCATTTTACGAAATGGCCACGACTTAAGCGCGGGGTGTAGGTGTACACCCGTCAGTGCACAAAAGAATATTGTGGTGTGTCTATTGATCTTTAACCCGGACAAGATCCGGGCTACTGAACGCACAAGGAACATGTAATTCGTTCACAAGATTATAATATTAAATAATTCTCCCAAGTTAAATAAAATGTTTATGCCATGTGCATCCAAACCAATTTTCAATCATTTTTCCAAAATGAGTCAGTTGAATGTATTTACCAGTGTAAACTGACGTATTTTCCCAAAAAGATTAAATGCAGGTACTAAGCGAAATTGGCTGGGATTTCTCCTTAGCATCACTAGAAGTCTCGCAAGCTTAAGATGCCTGAAGTCTGTTGAACCATAAACATTATTTTTGTTTTCGATCCGACTGTGGATAAACTTCCGGATATTGTGACATTGATATACAATATTAAATTCGGTTGTATCATATTTTTTAAATTGCTTCCGCTGTGCATATTGATATTGTGTTGTTTGACTATTATGTTGCCAACCACGTCACGATACTCCCCCACCGGGCCCACCGGTGACACGTGGAAATCGGGGTGTGACAGGTTGGTATCAGAGCCAACACTGAGTGAATTAAACACTAGCCTTTTGTGTTTAATCTCAGTTACACAATTGCACAATTCTAAACTTTCGAGTCTAGACATATAACATAGGATAAATTCCACCTTATTCGGTTTTTGTTTTGTCCTTTAAATTTTATATTTGTTATTGTTATCTTATGCTACTTTGACAGGATTAACAATATGCCTCCAAGATTCTTCCGTAGAAGAGGACGAGGAAAGGGGCCGATCACCGCCCCCAACGACAACGAGGCAGGACCTTCAAATGTTCGAGCTCCGTCTACCACGGAGAGTGATGATCCACGACAAAACAGAAGGAACCTATTTGAGCCGGCTAGACGGTCGGTCTCACATAGCTCGACACCTCCGGTCCAAAACCCTTATGGGCCACAACCGGATTACGAGCCAAACAACCCTCAGCCTTCCTTCATACCATTACAACGATCCCTGTCTCATCATTCTTTCGGGGACCCCACCCCAGTTTTTCGGGGCCGGTTTAATCCGGTAGGCTACGTGCAAGAACCCGTGGGTTTTAACCCACTGGGGCCAGACGATCACTTCTCTGGCGATCACGCGGACGACATGGACGAGGATACTGACCCCGTCGAACCTGCAAGTGGCACTCCAAATCATCCGATCGAGATCTCCGATGGATCGTCTTTCCATGGATCACCCTATGTTGGTCCAGACAGCTTCCAAGCCATGTTCACTCGGCATGAATGGTACTATACACCTCCTCACCATTCGTCGCCTCATCAGCAACAGCAGCAGCAGGAACAGGATCCCTCTATGGATTCCAGATTCGTGGCAGTCATGCCACCGCCTCCACCGCCGCCAGTGCAGCCGGCACCGCCGCAACCGCCAAGGCGAAGGAGAACCGGTGCGCGCATGTCGTCACGAGCAGGGGACTTCCATTTCAGTTCCCCACGTCAGTCCAGTGGCAGCCATTATCCGCCACATCAGGAGGACCCACAAATGGGTGGACCCTCTAACCCAGCTGTACCACAGCCACCGCCAATGGGTTTTGACAACCCAATTCCGGCATATACGGGTCCCATGGCGTATAACCCGTTTGAGCCACCGACTCACCACAACTACGGTTACGCGGAGGCCGATCCTTACATGGTAGCAGTGAACTACAACCCCCAAGGACCCTATGGAGACCCATGGGGAGTAGGTTACTCAACTCAGGGGTACCCGATACCTCCTAGGCCTATTATCAGGACGCAATCGCAGCCACCACGGTTTTCTCCCCCAGAAAGGGAGGAAATCCTACAAAGGTTGGATGAAGTAGAGCGAGGCTTCCATCGTGACCGTAGGGAGAGACAGACCTTCTTCCAAGGATTAGCAAGCTTGATCAAAGGGAAGAACAAGAAGGATCATTGAATCCTTCCAATTGTTGAGTGAGCCCCTGCGTGGGCCTGTATTTCCTATATTTGTTTAAGCCCCTGCGTGGGTATTTATGTGTGTTGTTTTGACCCCTGCGTGGGTCTATTTTCCGTTAACCCCTGTGAGGGTATGATGTTTGCTTAAAGTCCCTGCGTGGACTAGTTTGTTGGTTTAAGGTCCCTGCGTGGACTATTATGTTTGTTTAAAGTCCCTGCGTGGACAAGTATGTTGATTGACCCCTACGTGGGTAATTGTTTGTTGAAAAGACCCGTTTAGGGCAGTATGTAATATTTTGAATAAATTAATGGAATGTTTATTTTATAAATTCATGTTTGCCATTTTGTGCATAAATAAATTATAAATGAAATAAATAAATTAAAATCATTCCTTTTGAATTAATCTGCCTATGTAATTATAAATTAAGAATCTTAAAGTGTGAAACCTAGCCTTTTGGTCATTATAAGACCGGGCCAAGATGGTAAGACCTGTTCAAAAGATTCAAATCTAAGTTAACATCTGAAAACATGTTAACACTCCTGGCAGAAGTGATTCGTTAAAAAAATCACACGTCATTGTATATGTATAAGGATTCTTTAGAAGATTCCTAACCCAATTTAATGATCTCTGAATCAAGGGTTAAGATCATCAATTAAGATGATCATATTTTTACCATACGTGGTAATATAGTGCCTACGGGCCCTGCTCATTTCCATATGAGCCAAAAGACAGTGGTAGCTATGACTCCCTGTCAAATAAAGGTAATGAACTAGGTTCAAACCTCAAATGCTTTGATTCTCTGCAAATCCTAGCATATAATTTATAATTGTCCTTGTGACTAGGCCTATTGTGCCAGTATACCTTAATGTTTTGATTCTCTGAAATCATAGATTAAATTAAAAGTATCCAAGTGACTAGGCCTTTTGTGCCATAAATAAAATTGTTAATGTTTTATAATTAGGATAAATTATTATAGAAATCCTAAATAAATATGATATATAAATTAACCAAATATGGTCTCTGTTACCATGGTTAATGAATTGCCATAAAAGACAATTCTATAATAAACTCCCAAATAAACTATTGTCCTTGTTTTCTGCAACAGTTCAATTAGTATGGCTAACTCGGACGAGGGTAATAGTCATCCAGTGGAGGTTAATAATGACGCTCGAATTAATCTAACGGGTGCGGAATTGAAAGCGATCATAGACGGCGCTGTTACACAGGCTTTGGAAAGGCAATATGAAGAGTACAGTGGGACCCGTAGTAGGACCCAATCTACACAGCCTTCAAAGCCACCGCCCAAGAAGGACGACCCGAAGAAAGATAATGATCGACGCTCCTCGAACCACAGTGCTCCATCTCAGCAGGTTATACGTAATCAAGGGCCCCGTGACAAGGGTTGCACGTATAAATATTTTGTTTCTTGCAAGCCCCGGGATTTCACTGGGGAGAAAGGAGCCATTGACTGTATGACATGGCTGGATGAGATGGATACGGTTGTAGACATCAGCGGATGTGCTGAGAGAGACGTGGTCAAGTTTGTGTCGCAGTCTTTTAAGGGTGAAGCGTTAGCATGGTGGAGATCTCTGATTGAGGCCACCGGGAAAATCCCATTGTACACTATGTCATGGGATCAATTTGTTGCCCTTATCAAGGAAAATTACTGCCCTCAGCATGAGGTGGAGAAGATAGAATCTGACTTTCTATCATTGGTGATGACAAACCTTAACTGTCAAGCTTACCTAACGAGCTTCAACACGATGTCCCGGTTGGTTCCATATCTGGTAACCCCGGAGCCAAAAAGAATCGCTCGTTTTATCGGTGGTTTAGCCCCGGAAATCAAGGCAAGCGTAAAAGCTTCTCGGCCAGCTACCTTCAGGTCTGTAGCTGACATTTCCTTATCCCTCACTCTGGATGCGGTCAGGCAGAGATCGCTGAGGAATAAGGAGGCTGAGAAGAGAAAACGTGAAGATGATGGTTCACGCAGATCGAACAAGAAGCACCGTGGGAACGGTGATAACAAGAAAGGATCGGAGTCAAGGAAAGAAGGACATCACTCTGGTGAGAAGCCGAAATGCAAAATTTGTAAGAAACAGCACTATGGAAAGTGCAGACTCGAGTCTAACTCTCAGACTCAGTCAAAAGCTTATGCTTGTGGTATTTGCAAGTCCACGGATCACAAAACCTTGGATTGCAAGAAGATAAAAGACGCAACGTGCTACCGTTGCAACAAAAAGGGCCACATTAAAACCAACTACCCTAAGTACACCAAGAAGCCTGAAGAGGCCAAGAAGACTAATGCTAGAGTCTTCAGAATGGACGCAAAAGAAGCGGTTCTAGACGACAACGTTATTACAGGTACTTTCCTTGTAAATGACATATATGCTAGAGTAGTTTTTGATTCTGGCGCTGATAAGTCGTTTGTAGACAATAAGTTTTGTGAATTGTTGAAATTACCTGTCAAAACCCTAAAAGTGAACTATGAGGTGGAGTTAGCAGATGGCACCCTAGAAACCGTCTCCACTGTGTTAGATGGATGTGTTATATCCATTAAGAACCATTCTTTTCCTCTGTCTCTACTTCCCTTTAAGTTGGCTGGTTTTGACATAGTTCTGGGTATGGACTGGTTATCTCATAACCAGGCCCAAATAGTCTGTAACAAGAAACAAGTGGTAATAAAGACTCCGTCTGGTGAATCACTTACCATTCGGGGAGATACCCAGTATGGGCTACCTGAGCAAGTGACTATGCTCAAGGCTTCCAAGTGTTTGAAGAAGGGGTGTGTCATCTACATGGCGCAAGTGATTATTGATGAGCCTAAACCAAAGATAGAAGACATCCCTGTCATTTCGGAATACCCAGAAGTGTTTCCTGAAGATCTACCTGGTTTACCACCAGATAGACAAGTGGAATTCAGAATCGATATCATCCCCGGAGCAGCACCAGTTGCTAGAGCACCATACAGATTGGCACCCACAGAAATGAAGGAGTTGAGGACGCAGCTAGATGAATTGCTGGCTAAAGGTTTCGTTAGACCTAGTTCATCTCCTTGGGGAGCGCCAATCTTGTTTGTCAAGAAGAAGGATGGGTCGATGCGCCTGTGCATCGACTATCGCGAGCTTAATAAAGTCACGATCAAGAATAGGTATCCTTTGCCCAGGATCGACGATTTGTTCGATCAGCTTCAAGGGGCAAGTTACTTCTCGAAGATCGATTTGAGGTCAGGCTACCATCAGTGGAAGGTTAAAGATGAAGACGTGCACAAGACTGCATTTAGGACTCGTTATGGTCACTACGAGTTCCTAGTGATGCCGTTTGGGCTCCCTAATGCACCAACCGCATTCATGGATCTCATGAATCGCGTCTGCAAGCCTTACTTGGATAAATTCGTCATCGTTTTCATCGACGACATTCTCATTTATTCTAAGAATCAAGCTGACCATGAGAAACACCTTCGTTGTATTCTCAAACTTCTACATCAGGAGAAACTCTATGCCAAATTCTCTAAGTGTGAGTTTTGGCTACGAGAAGTCCAATTCCTTGGACACGTGGTCAGTGAGCGTGGTATCCAAGTGGATCCCGCTAAGGTTGAAGCCGTAATGAACTGGCAAGAGCCGAAGACGCCTACAGAGATTCGTAGCTTCCTGGGATTGGCAGGATATTACCGGCGTTTCATTGAAAACTTTTCAAGGATTGCTGCACCCCTAACCTCCTTAACTAAGAAGAAGGTTAAGTTTGTTTGGGGCCCTAAGCAGCAAGAATCCTTCGATATCTTGAAGCAAAAGTTGAGCAACGCCCCAGTACTGACATTGCCAGATGGAATAGAAGAGTTCGTGGTTTACTGCGATGCATCGCACACTGGCATGGGGTGTGTGCTTATGCAGAAAGGCAAGGTTATTGCCTATGCTTCAAGACAGTTAAAGGTGCATGAAAAGAATTACACCACCCACGACTTGGAATTGGGTGCCGTTGTATTCGCACTAAAACTGTGGAGGCATTATCTATATGGGATAAAGTGTGTGATCTATTCTGATCACAAGAGCCTTCAGCATCTGTTTAATTAGAAGGAATTAAATATGAGGCAACGCCGTTGGATGGAAACTTTGAACGATTATGATTGTGAAATCAAGTACCATCCGGGCAAGGCGAATGTAGTTGCCGATGCCTTGAGTCGAAAGGAGAGGGTGAAACCCATCCGAATCAACGCCAAGCGCATGGAGATAAATAATAATTTGATTGAAAGGTTGTTAGCTGCACAGAAGGAAGCTGTGTTGGAAGCTAACTATCCTAATGAAAAGCTAGGAGTAACTGAGGAGCAGTTAACTCTTAGCAAGGACGGAAATTTACGATTAAATGGACGAATATGGGTTCCAATTTATGGAGGACTTAGAGATGTCATCCTCCAGGAAGCCCATAGTTCCAAATACTCCGTTCATCCTGGAGCTGATAAGATGTACCAGGATCTAAAGGCAAATTATTGGTGGATAGGCTTGAAAAAGTCTGTAGCCACCCATGTAGCCAAATGCTTGACATGTGCGCAAGTCAAGGCCGAGCATCAAAAACCGTCAGGTTTGCTACAACAGCCTGAACTTCCTACGTGGAAGTGGGAAATGGTAACTATGGATTTCATCACCAAGTTGCCAAAGACAAGGAAAGGCAATGATACAATATGGGTTATAGTTGACAGACTGACTAAGTCAGCTCATTTCTTACCCATCAAGGAGACTTATAGCTCCGATATGTTAGCCCAGTTATACGTTGATAAGATTGTAGCCTTACATGGCATACCTGTGGCTATTATCTCTGATAGAGATACTAGGTATACGTCACATTTTTGGAAGAGTTTCCAACAATCTTTGGGCACACGTTTGAATTTTAGTACGGCTTACCATCCTCAGACTGACGGTCAGAGTGAGCGTACTATTCAAACGTTGGAAGACATGCTACGTGCGTGTGCGATCGATTTGTGTGGTAGCTAGGATAAGAACCTACCATTAATCGAATTCTCCTACAACAATAGCTACCATACCAGCATTAAGGCTGCGCCTTTTGAGGCATTATACGGTAGAAAGTGTAGATCGCCTATTTGTTGGGCAGAAGTTGGAGATGTCCAGTTATCAGGACCAGAGATCGTGTTCGAAACGACGGACAAGATTGTCCAGATTCGTGACCGTCTCAAAGCTGCCTGGGATAGGCAGAAGAGTTACGCTGATCCTAAGCGTAAGGATTTTCACTTCGAAGTAGGTGACAAAGTCCTACTTAAAGTGTCACCCTGGAAAGGAGTGATGCGGTTTGGTAAGAAAGGCAAGCTAAGCCCGAGATAAATAGGACCTTTCGAGGTTATCGAACGTGTCGGTTCAGTTGCCTATAAGTTAAACTTACCGGAAGAGATCAGTGGAATTCACAATGTGTTCCACATCTGCAATCTGAAGAAGTGCTTCGCTGATGAATCACTGGTTATACCACATACAGAAGTGCATATAGACGAGAGCTTGAAATTTGTTGAAAAACCTTTGTCGATTGAAGATCGACAAGTAAAGAAGCTTCGAAGGAAGCATGTACCTATTGTAAAGGTCAAATGGGATGCCCGTAGAGGTCCCGAATACACGTGGGAGGTTGAATCCACGATGAAAGAAAAGTACCCTTACTTATTTCAGTAAATCTCGGGTCGAGATTTATTTTAAGGGGGTGAGGATGTAACACCTCGAAAAATTCACGTCCTATAATGTGTAGACACGTGTCAAATGTTTACACGTGTGAAAGAAATATTATAGAAGGACTAATGTTGACAAACATGGAAAGTATGTGAATATACGTATTCTAAGTGTCAACTGTGAATAAATATAATGTACATTAACCCTACATGATGCTCATACCTTCAAACGAATAAATCATGGATCATACGAAGCTAAAAGTGAGAGATTTCAAACTATAGGGACTAAATGTGTCAACATGTTCAATTTATACCTCTGAGTGACCTTTTGACAAACCCGAAGCTTTGTAACTGTTAATCATGCTCACTAGAATATACGATTTAAATTTCGTAAAGTTTCGTTAACGTATGAGAAAGTTATGATCAAATTCGTGTGCGAAGTGTTAAAGGGTAAACGTTGGAAGTTAGGACTTTTCGGGTAACAATAAAGTTAACCGGGGACTTAGCAAAGTGGGTATATGTTTTAAAGCCCTTATAGATCAACATTGAGGGTTTAAAATGCAAGAAAACAAGTGCCTAATCAAGTTTTGAAGAGCCAAGGATCAAAATGAAATAAATCACAAAAGCTGATCAGGGAGGGCCTAGCGCGACGCGAGGGAGGCCTAGCGTCACGCTAGGGGTGCCCAGCTCCGAAATTTTTGGGTTTTGCCTGCTGAGTGCAATCTGATCGATCTTTAACCGATTTTCCACATCTCTTGACCCCTAAAACACCCCCTAAACACTAGAAACAAGTGTTGATCAGTTGTGGTGTGTGCTAGACCTTGTTGTCAATCAATTGTGGTGCTTAAATCCACTATATAAGGCCATGAACTTGCAACACTTTCTTCACACCTTCATCTGCATTTGTGGATCACTTCTGGAGCTCAACTTCCTCTCAAGTGTTCCCTAATCAAGCTTAGGACTTCAGTAAGTGTTCTAATCCTTTCTAAATTGAGTCTAGCTTAGTATATTAGCTAAAAGTCAAACCGTCGTAATTACGGTTTGACTTCGAGATTAGTCAACAACGGCTCAGTCATATCTCGAATTAAAAGTAGGTATAAGTTGGTATTTATGTGGGTAATAAACCCTTAAAAGGGTTCCCCCTGATTACCACTCTAACCAGGTCAAAAGTCGGGTCAAACGTGTACTTAAAAAGTCAACAGAAAGTTTAAAATGCGATTTATGCATAATTAGCAATGTAGACCATATACAACCTGTTTGATCATTGTTATAACTTGGTAATAAGTGTAAGAACATGTCTAAACATGTTCAACCCGACAAATTCCTGTAAATACCCGGTTCGGAACCGAAAGTCACATAGTTTGACTTTCACTTTGACTTTCAGTTCTGACCCGTTTAGGCATGTTTTAGAAATGCCTCAGAGCTTTAATTGGACTAGGTTACATGTTAGAATAACCCTCTGTGATGTTACACATTGGTTCACTAGTTATCCAATTAATATGCATGTTTCCGTTAATTGCTCATATGTTGACCGTTATGCCCTTATTACCTTAAAACGTGATTTTTGGAAATGTAAAAGAGTAGAAACTTTATTTACTGATATATAAACTTGTATGCAAAGTTTGACATCAGTTTGAATTGTAGATTAAGAGTTATGCTCATTATCGCAAAATGAATGCTTTATGTTAATAAAACGGTGTAATTAGCGTATAGCCTAGTTAAGCCTACTTTTCGGTATCAAACTTAATACCCACTGATGTAATATATTATTTTGGGATTTTTAAAGATTTTTAATTAATTTTAGGCTGAGCATAACTAGTAGTCGTAGGCTTAATCCGGTAATTGTCGGTTTTGCCCTTACGGGCCATAAAATGAGTTTTACATATCTAAACGACTCCAAACCTTTTGCTACTGATCACATATGATAAATAAATTATTTTAAGCCTTCTGGAAATATAAAAATATCAGATTTAAGTATCGAACCCGGAAATGGCCTTTAATCGCCTTATTAAGCGTTTTTTTAACGCAAAGTATGTATCAAAATTATATTGGACATACCCGGGTTGATACCTACTGATATAAGAGGCAAATTATAACATTTTAACAGTAAGCTAAGGTTGATAAACTCAGACTTCAATTTTGAGCTTTTCGGCTTATGTGAAATTACCAAAATACCCCTACGGGGCATAGTTTGGTTAAAAATGATAAATTTCACATACATGCTTTAACCTACTGATATAACTTAGCAAATTGAGTATATTTTCTGATTACATTAGACCTGTAACTTAGATTGTTACTTAAACTCTTTTATAAACTTTTAAATGACCAAACTACCCCTACGGGGCCTAGTTTGTGTTTAAACACGTTTCGGGCATAATGAAAGACATCTTACTGATGTCACAACATATTTGAAGCATACTAACTTAGGAAACCTGTATATGGCTCTTACGGATACCCGTTACGCTTATTACGCGTTCGGTTCGGTTTATGTAACAAGTTTACATAAATTAGCCGAAACGGGTCAAACCTTATCGGTTTATTCTCAAAATTCAGAATGTGCATGAAGGACCCATATTAAGCAAGTCTCTGAACTTGTCGGGTCTAAATCACATTCTATCCGGTCTTCGCTTAATCGTGCGTACGAACCGTATCTCTGAAACTAGCCGGTCTAAGCTTAAGCTTAATTAAAGACCCGTTAGGATTCTAATAGGTTATATTAAACCTTCGTTCCAGATTAGGAGAACCAGTAAAAGCTACGTGCATTTTGCTAATTGTGAATTATACTTGCTCAGGTAAATACTTTTAACTTATTTTCCCTATACGGGCTTGGGTTACGGTATATAGCATACCGCTTGATCGGGCATCAAATCTCCACCGTTAAGTGGGTAGTTGAATAATTTGATCGGCTCGTTTAAACAGTCTTGTTACTTAAAGCCTTTGGGGGGTTAATGACCATGTCCCGGATATCCTTGGCATCATTTTACGAAATGGCCACGACTTAAGCGCGGGGTGTAGGTGTACACCCGTCAGTGCACAAAAGAATATTGTGGTGTGTCTATTGATCTTTAACCCGGACAAGATCCGGGCTACTGAACGCACAAGGAACATGTAATTCGTTCACAAGATTATAATATTAAATAATTCTCCCAAGTTAAATAAAATGTTTATGCCATGTGCATCCAAACCAATTTTCAATCATTTTTCCAAAATGAGTCAGTTGAATGTATTTACCAGTGTAAACTGACGTATTTTCCCAAAAAGATTAAATGCAGGTACTAAGCGAAATTGGCTGGGATTTCTCCTTAGCATCACTAGAAGTCTCGCAAGCTTAAGATGCCTGAAGTCTGTTGAACCATAAACATTATTTTTGTTTTCGATCCGACTGTGGATAAACTTCCGGATATTGTGACATTGATATACAATATTAAATTCGGTTGTATCATAGTTTTTAAATTGCTTCCGCTGTGCATATTGATATTGTGTTGTTTGACTATTATGTTGCCAACCACGTCACGATACTCCCCCACCGGGCCCACCGGTGACACGTGGAAATCGGGGTGTGACATCCCCGCTGATAAAATATTTTTAAAACATGTTTCAGGCGACCTGCTGTAAATCAAGGAAAACGTGCTAAGGAGCACTAACAAGCTTGAAGAGGTGGCTCAGTTAAAATGAATAAACATGTTTTAATAAATCAGGGAATTTACTTGTGAAATTCCTCTTTTGTAAATTACCGGGGTTTATCCCGAATTATGAAATAAAATAATCGGGCATTTCGAGTTTTAAAAAGATCCTGTTGAAAATCTTCCGCTGTCGCATCATAGATACCATGGGTTCCTGTCCCACGGCTCCTGACCGGGTCAAACCGGGGTTGGGGCCGTGACACCATCCAACCTTGATGATCCCATTGATTTGGAATCAAGTCCTGAGCGCTTAGTGGGGAAGAAAGTAGGGAAAAGGAAACAACCTGATGTTGAAGCTGGGGGGTCAGCCTGCGAAGAAGATTCAGTGAAAGAAAATTACTAGGAGGGGCAACTTGGATGCCTTTATTTCGGAATCTGTTCCTGGTAAATTTTATCTTTTGCTCTCTTCCTTTTACTTCCTTGAATAAGCGTGATTCATGTACTTGTTTTTACAGAAAAACCGAATTCTCCTCTTCCCACAGAACCATCGCTTGTGGTTAATGAAGAACTTCTGCCTTCTCCCTCACGCGCCTCTGTTGCTGATCAGTTAAGGAACACTGAGGTTCCTGAATGTGAGGCGGGGAAGGCTGTTAGGGCTGAGAATCTTGAGGCTGATAGGCTTGCTGATGTTGCTGTGGATGTAGAAAAGGTTACTAGCCCAGAGATTGTGGATGGTGCTGGTAACCTACAAACCCCTGAACTTGCTGCTCGTGATTTGGAGAAGGGGAAGGCTGCTGAAGAAATCCCTGTTACAACTTCTCCTTCCAAAGCTTCCGGTTCTATGCCTGAGAACATCGAGAAGGTTACTGTTGAAGACCAAGGCTCATTCTCTGATGCTGGCAAGAATTCTCCAATCCGCCCAGATGAAACTCTGGGGGATTATTATTATAGAAATTACTCGGAAAAGAATGCTTCCGAAATTCATGTCCCTGTTTGGAATCTGAAGAAGGGCGACACCTTTTCAGGTTGGAGCGTGTGCCGAGACTGGCTACAGGGGATCTTTCCGCCTGGAGAAATTAAGTTTCAAGAGGGGCGTCTTCACGATCAAACTTACCATGCCTACCTTGAGGAGGTTGCTTCTTATACATCCACTACGCATCGCATAGTGCGTGAGTGGCACAGTATGCATAAGGAGTGGGCTGCCTTTAAGGTATCCAAGAAGAAAGTTGCTGATGATGAGAGCCGTGTTGCCCAGTTAAGGACTAAACTGGAAGCTGATCAGGCCAAGTTTGAGGCTGATCGAAAAACTGAAGAGTGGTCCGTTGCGGGCTGGAAGAGAAAGGCGGAAGCCGAAGCTGCCCTTCTTTCCGAGGAGCGCAAGAACTGGAAGAGGATTTGTGAAAAGGATAATGCTGAGAAGATGAGCCTCCGCAATGTTATCAACAATCTCAAGGCTGATATTGAGAAGTTGAGAAAACAAGATGCGGAGACTGAAAAATTGAAACAGGAAAAAGCGGATGCTGAAGCTGCGCTAGATGAAGCGTGCTCTCACAGGGAAAGAAGTGAGCAACGAGAGGTACATACCTGCGCTACCCTTGCCCTTAGAGATAAAGAGATAGAAGAACTTATTGCTTTGCTATCTGATCAGGAACAACTTAAGAAAGATCTGGAGCTTGCGCGTACTGAGAAAGCTGAAACCTCTCGCCGCCTGGCAGAAACTGAGGAAAAACTAGAAAATTCAGAAACGGCGCGGGCAACGGCGGAGAGCGAGCTTGAACCGTTGAAAAGCAACATGCTATGGTTGAAAGAGCATGGAATCGCATGCGTAAGTTTCATTTTGTTTGTAATTCTTACAAAGATGTTTTGCGCTTTTTTCCTTATGTTCCTGATTTTATAGGTTGCTGAGTCAGTGCTGAATTCTGAAGAGCTAGATAAAACGGTTGCGCGCTTAGTGGTTGCCGCGCGAAATGACGGGTATGCTCAGGGATATGCGGAATGTTCGCACCATGTAGTTAATGCCTTGAAGGTTGATTGGGACGCTAGTAAATCTGCTACTCATGGTGTTGATACTGGTGCCGCCCTTGCAGCTATGAAAACAGAATTCAACAACTTGCAGCTTCCTGTCATGGATCTTATAAATGTTGCATTGCAGTCCGAAGACCACGTGGCGCAACTGAAGGAAATCTTCCCAGATTAAGAAAATGAGGACGAAGATTTAGCGTAGGTTTCCTCTTATAATTGTATGAACAATTATTTTGTAGCTTTCTTGGGATGTGTATCCCTTTTTTGTTAATGCGCTGCCGCACAAGTAACCGTTAACAATACACTGCCGTGTAATTTGATAATTTTGAAGGCGTGTTGGTGCGCCAAGAATAATATGATGTGTTTTTATTTTACAATATTTTGCATGGGTACAATTACTTTGATTAGGTAAAGCGAATGAAGGTGGTATAAAGCTCATGTGTGAACGTATGGTCTCGTGTGATGTAACCATTAACCGTTCATGAGACTTGTATTATATTTACCATAATGTTTTTGCGCTTACCAAAAGAAATTGCATGCACTTTGTAAGAAAAAACACAAGAATAATAGAAACTTTGTTGTGTTTTCACGGATAAGGCGCAGAGGCCGTACAAAGTCTATTAAAATAATTACACGGGACTTAACTTACACTCTATTTCTTGCTTAGAATTGATAAACTGTAGAGTCTGTTCTGTTCTGCAAGGAGATCATAGAGTTGCTGCTTAATTTTTCGCTTTTTTACTCGGGCCTTCCTCGCCTCGAGTGATTTGTTTTATTTCCTTGCGCACGTTCTGTAATAGGTGAGTGAGCTCACCACTTTTAAGCGCATTCTCTATCTCAGTGCGCAAGGAGATGCAGTTATTGGTGGTATGACCGTTGTCCTTGTGATAATCACAATACTGACTCGGGTCCTGTCCGCGTTTGTTCTTCATGGGTGGTGGAGGCTTAAACTGGTAATCCTCCGTACTTAGTACTTCCACGGGAGTTTTGGTTAGGGGAGTCCATTGTCTCTCCCTGTTTTCTTGTTTAGCTTCTCTCTGTGCAGCGAGCTTATTGATTGTAGTTCGTGCATCTTCTGATGAATAGTTCCCCGAACTTGAATCGCGCCAGCCTTTCTTAAATTTCTTCCCGCTGCTCGGGCCTAAATCTGAGGGACGGCTGTGCGGTGGTGGTGGCCTGTTGGTACTGAGATTCTTCTCCGTCTGGGCATAGACCTTAGCCGCCGCCATTAATTTTTCCCAGCTTTTTGGGAGTCATTCCGTTCCGGACAGGACTTTTATCATGTCGTTACACCTGACGGCATATTTAAATTGGGCTCGGATCAGATGCTCGTGAACGTCCCTTGTCTCAAGTACTTCTTTATTATAACGAGTAATGAAGTCTTCCAAACTTTCATCGTCACGGCGCCAGATATTCATTATGTCCGCCGTGTCGCGGATGGATCGCCTTTGCTGGCTGAAGTGGACCAAAAACTTCTCGCGCAAGTCTACCTATTACGTGATCTTTCCCACAGGCAGGTTGTCAAACCAGAGCCTTGCGGCGCCTGTAAGAGTTTGAACAAAGAGGTGACACCACATTGGTAGAGTCCAGCCTCCCACCAATCCTGCGCTTGTGAAGACTCGCAGATGGTCATCTGGATCCGTCATACCGTTAAATTTGCCTACGTTGGATGGGAGCTTCGCTTTTTCTAATGGAGCGAGAGCAATCTCGCTAATAAATTTGGAATTCTCTGCCGCTTCTGCAGGAAGATAGATCAGATCATAATTGTGCTCAGCTTCGGGATTGTAAACCGTGCGGGGTCTACATTTGTTGTAGTTTGGTTGTAACCGACTAAACACACTTGCACTGTCTCCTTCCCAGTAAGTTCGATCATATTCACTGGTGTGGGTGTTCCGCTGAGAACCCAACCTGGTGTGAACTGATGACCTTCTATGAGAGTGTGACTCATCTCGATACTCCCTCCTCCGATTTTCGGATTGAGTATACTCATATCTCATTGGAGATCTAGAGTAGACTTCAGTGTCTTCGATCTGGACCCGTGATGGTCCATCATGCTGAGAAACGTGTGGGACTGATGGTGCTCGATTTCGGGACACATGCCTTTGTGATTGGGTTTGGGGAGCAGTTTGTGCACAAAGTTGTGCGTACACAGCATTCAATGCCCCCTGAGATCTGACATACCAGGAGATTGGGGTCTCTCCTGGGGGTAGAATTGAGCTTACAAGGATCTCCGGCTGTACCCCTGGGGTGACAGGTTCGTTTGGATGATTGTTAGTGAACTGCACTTCATTGTCATCCGAGGCTTCTTCTACAATACACTCAACCTGGGTATTGTTAACGAAATTTGGCCGAGGGCCATTTTGACGATGAGTTGAAGTTTCTTCCATTTACAAATGGAATCAACAGACTGAATCAAAAAACGAGAAAAAACGGATGAAACAGAGAAATCGGTGGGCGCCAATGAAGAAACACTAGATAAATGACCGGAATCAAATTATCCAGGGGGTTAGGTTCTGCATAAAAAGGGGGTAGTTCTCTGTCGTTCGATTCGACGGGACAGATCTTCTCTTCTTCTCGATAGCTGCAAAACAGACACCGTTAGACTCGCCACGGGGAAAATGGGGGTTCTTTCCGTGACCACCCTCCGGCGTGAGAATAAGTATCGGTATATGAAGAAGACAAGTATAAGTGAAGTGAGTGTGACTTGAAGTTTGTACCTGAATTACTCTTCTATTTATAGCCGGGAGTTTGGGCGGGAAAACCTGTTATTGAAATGTTGACGGAAGATGCTAACTCCGTAAGCGGTTATTTCCTCCTCCGTTAATCCTCTTAATCTGACGTGAAAGCACACGGATCGCTATTTAGATCAACGGCTGGGGAATTGCCACGTGGAAAGTGTGCAAGTGGAGGTTTCTCTTCAATTCCATGCCATCATCGTGGCTTTAGGGGAGCCTGGGATGATGACACGTGGCCCAGACGGTTATAACCGTCTGGTGGTGCACGATTGAGTCTTCTAGAAGATTACTGCCATAATCCGGTGTGACTCCTTATAGTGTGGTATCATTGCAGTAAATAATATCCAAGTCTGGGCATTATTTAAGCAGGAGTGTTCGCTGGGATTTTTATCCCTGATTGTTATGGAGAGAGGCGCAAGGGTTTGTTAGTTTCCCTTTGGTGCGCAGATGTTTGCTTGCTGTTTTTTGTTCTAAGTTCTCTTTGTGGGACCAGTGCGTGGCCGCGCAAGGTCTAATGAGAGTTAAAAGATGAGATTGTGGTATGGTCCTGAGTACTTAATACAATGTTTTTGGGACCTTACCCCTTCAAGGTAGAAAAAACAACAAAAAAGCCACTACATTGAAACATCTATAGTAGAGAAAATTTAAAGAAACTAAACTAGATTAAAGGTATAGTTTAGTCTCTTTAAATTTAAAATGTCCATGTATAGAGGGTTCAATGTGAATGTTATTAATTTCTACGTAGGGTTTACATGCAATGATATCTGGTCACATAGCAATTGAATAGTGTGAGGCCTACCAAGTAATTATATGATTTATATCGTCCTTGTAATGCTTCGTAAGGTGCACACCGGCCTTAACTCGAAGCTATATGTCATCAGTAATGCGCAGAAACCTAACACCTTAACTATATTTCTGGTTTATGGCTAACACGCAAGGTTACTTGTGTACAATGAATCTGGTTATAAATTGCTTGTCCTTAAATGACCATTTGGTTAATTTGGAGTCTCTTTCTGCTTTATCTTACCATGATTCATGTCCACTTCTCTCCCCGACAGCCAAGGGGGACCAGTGTTTGGTTTTCTAGAATAAAGTTTGTTAATTACGTTAAAATGGTTAAACGCACTTTATTATTTCCTACAACTTAACTATCCATCCAGGGCCGGCCCTGCTTCGTCGCGGTGTAGAATGGATAATCAAATGTCTTTAGTTGCCGTTGATTTCTACATCGTTTTCTGGTTCAGTTTGTTTTGGTCGAATAACTTTTTTTATTTTCAAGGATCCCTTTGTAAACGACAAAGTTACATGACAATGAGCTAATTTGAGTAAAAGAACAAAAAAAAAAATCCAGCTAAAAGAAGGAACTAAAAGTTTTATAAAATCAACGCGTTCAAACATTTGCAACGTCTTCTATAAAATGTTTGGATACTTTTCAATTGTAACATCTCAATTATATGGCATGAGAAGAGAGGTAAGCATCTTAGCCTATCAAAGGTGAAAGGAGTGGTGGCCCATAAACTTTTTTCATAGGAGTCGGATATTTTTGAAGGATGGTTATCTATTACTAAAATTCAAATTCTCTTAATATGGTTTGAGTCGGGTCGGGTCGTGTCACAAATTTTGAACCCTGGTCAAGTAATTAACCAACAAGTTTCAAGTAAACATTAACAAAATATTTTAGAGTAATTAACCAACAAGTTTTGAAGCTAACATAAAAATAATCAAATAACACATCTAATAACCATGACCAGAGACTCGGTCATCGGTAGGCTCGCTTATTAGACTTGTTTAGTTGGCTCGCTCGTTTGCCTCGAATTATTTTACCACTAATTTAACATTTGTGTGTGCATACATGCATATAATTGCTTTTAACAACATCCATCTGTCTTTAATTTATGGAAGTATTATAATTCAATTGTTGATTGTTTAAAATTGGTATTGTGTTAAATGGTTATTGGGCTGAAAATAGGCTTAAATTATTTATATGGTTATTGGATATGTAAGAATTAATAAGATGGGTGTTGGTCCAATTAAAGAATTAATTGTTAATGGATTTGTAAGAATTAAGATGGGTGTTGGTCCAATTAAAGAATTAATTTAAAACTCTTCTTATACGTGTTAAATAGTTTATAGAAATTTTATATTTGTAAAATCCAAATCTAAGTTTCCTTTGGGTTGGTGTCAAAATAACTATTTGGGTCGGTGTCAAAATTTCATAGTGTTGGTGTCAAATTTCTTAGGGGTCGGGGTTAGATCATATATATACTAAACAAAAAGGAAAATTTCATGGGGGTTGGCCGATCCGTTATCATATACGTAGGTATGTCTACTATGTATCAAAGGCCATGTAGCCTAGCGGTATCAAGGTAAAGGTGTCCCTTTAGTTGAAAGTTCAAATCGTATAATGAACTTGTAGATTTAAGAGTAGGTTTAAAGAATGTAAAGAGTGTGTGTTGAATCAGCAATTAAAAAAAATCGGAATTAGCCCTGCTCATGGCCGGTTTAGACTTTAGATTATCATGCCAAGGTATTTTCCTCTACAAGTGTTAGGGAAAAAAATATTCTAAGGTAAGGGACCAATGCCTGCTCTTTCCTAATACTAAAAAACATAACATGCGACATTACATCATGTGTAGGGTTCACATTTGTCGTTTATTATATTTCTTTATTATATAGAGTAAGGACCACAGAATAATTGTGTTTTTAGTGTTATATATAGTTTAGGATATCTGATCAACATAACCACCACACTTTGAAATTTAAATCCTTAGCACCTAGATTTTTTTAAGTTATCCATGGAAGATTCACAACCACCATCCGTTGAGAGCTTTTCATACACTTGGTTAGTAAACCTAAACCCGTCTCTCGATAGCCCGAACCGATCCTTTAGACTCTCGTTCGATAGTGCTTCTTTCATCGAGATGGATCCTAACCTCACACCCTCCAAAAGATTTCTCGTTCATCAAGATTTTGATTTCAACCCGCCAAACTCCCAAACCCCTATGAATACTCTTGTCCACGCCGACAAGCTCATCTCAAATGGTATCCTGCTTCCTTTGAAATCACGCGGCCCATCATCTATCCCGGTGGTTCCTCCTCCTTCTTTGACCACTCAAGGGGATGGGCGCTTTCGTAAAAGCCGCTCCATGTCACTACGCAAGTGTAATAAGTTACCAAAGATGATAATTCAAAAGTATATGGATTTGGTTAGGCCACTTTGGTGTAGAATGAGACGGGGAAGGCCCGATCATAGTAGTAGAGTAAAAGGAGTAGAGAATTGGGAATGTTCAAGTGCTTCCGGTCCTAGGACAAGTGGAGCGGATAATCTTCGAAGATCTTGTGATTCCGAGAGCTCAATTCATGAGGCAGTTGTACATTGCAAGAAGACGATTGGTATGAATTAGAGCCCCTTAATTCATTCTCTGCCTACTTACTTATACTAGTTGTTACTTTGTAAAGTTGTTGATTTGATACAAACAAGAAAAGAAATATATATATATATATATATATATTATGTCGGTCAAGTTTTGTAACCAAAGAGTAACTAAAGACCGATGATGAGACCTAAAAACTACAAGTTGGTTCTATTGTGTTGCTTATGATACATTTTTATAAATTCCGACAAACAAATACAATAGCTCGTGATATGTACTTTGATTCCAAATAAATTAAAGAGTTGACATCAGTGGCGGACCCAGAAATTATGTGCTATGGGGTGCGGATGAGGTGTTCAACCATATTTTCAAGGGGTGCAGTCGGGTTTGTTGCTTAAAATATACACTAAATTTTTTTCAAGTAGTGCGACCGCCCACCTTAGCGAAATGGTACGTCCGCCCCTGGTTGACATATGTCTCAGAATTTGACTTGTTATATATAACTGTAGAGACTGACTATCAAAGATGATGTACATATAATTGGCTGAGCTCCAGCTGTGTATAGATTTGTTGTCCCATCAAAACAAGCAACCACGTAAAGGTTTAGACAGGACCACAAGCACATCACGTGGAATGTAAAATCAACACTTTTTATTTATAGTTTGTACCCCATTTCGAGAGAGACCATTCAAGACATAAATGAAATCGACAATGACAAAGTGCCATCGCAACAACCACCACCAAGCCAGTATTTTAATGTGCTTGTTTTATTAATATTTTCTTCTTGGTAACCAAATAAAAAGTATGTAATCATGTGTTGGAGAAAGCAGAATGATGACTGATAAAGATGTGTTTGTTGACGTTATATGGTTCAACTTGTTGATAACTCAAGAAGACAATGCTTTGCATATGTTATTTCAAATAATAGGAAAAAAATCTTTGCTGGTTGAAAATGTGTAGTGATTATTGAGCAAGGGCCGTTCAAAGAGAGAATTGACAACATTAATTAGTTCGAGATTATTATCATAGTAAACATTATTATTTTGGTAAAATTTGTGTTATATAACATCGTATATGTTACAAACCAACCAATATAAATTAAGAATGAGTTAATTTAATTCTTTATTTCAAATAACATTTAAGAGAATACTAAGTGATTTTACTACAAGACTATAATGGATAAGTGATTATATAGATTATCAGGGAGATGATCAAATAAAAAAGATTGGTATGGGTAGGAAGTGTATGAAAAAATAATAGAAGGAAATGTGACAAATAACAAAAAAAAATAAGGATGAGCATTTTATTCAATCTCATTTCATCTTTTCTCTCTCTCTCTCTTTCTGCATATTCAAAACCCACAATCTTCAAACTTTTCTTTACTTTCTCTCTCTATAATCACAATATTATAGTGTTATTTTCTTCATCACTCAATGATTCAAACACGAAATCAATGTGTTCTTCAACTTTTTTTAAGAAACCTAGTTCAGTTTCATACATTTCTCTTTTTTTCCTCGTGTTTTTGAAGCGACTCAATCGATTCATTCGATCGTTAGTGTTTCTAGCATTCAAATTTCGTCAATCGTTGAATAAATCCTAAGAAATCGGCTTTAATCTGTGTAAGAAATCTGAAGAATTTCGTCATTCATTACGTTTTACGATCTAAGTTTTACCTTTGTGAATTGTGTTTTACAACCTGATTTTTCGAATTGCGTTTTACGGCTTGGGTTCAACTATTGCGTTTTACGATCTAAGGTTTTATCATTGTGAATTGCGTTTTACGACCTGACTTTTAACATTGCGTTTTACAATCTGGGTATTATTATTGTGAATTGCGTTTTACGATATGGGTTTACCATTGTGAATTGCGTTTTACAACCTAGGTTTTACGACCTGGGTTTTTGAATTGCGTTTTACGATCTGGATTTTACCATTGTCAATTGCGTTTTACGACCTAAGTTTTTGAATTGCGTTTTACGATCTGGATGTTTAAATTTTTCTTTCAAAAGTATAACAATAATATAGTCGTTTTAAAGATAAAAACCGCTCGTTTTTATGGTGCAATTTTTATAAAAAAATAACGTCGTATGAAAAAGTTATTAACTTTTTAAAACGGGGGAAATTGGAGGAGAGAAAAACTATTGACTTTGATGGACTAAAATACTCTAAAATAATCCACGCATCTTTTTTTTTTTCAATCTCACCAATTTAATCTTAGCCATTGACTACTTAATAGATGGTCAAGATTCATTCCTAACCAAATAAACTTTCTAGTATATCTTGACTCTTGATTATTATTATTAGAATATATCGATAGAATAATTGTTTAATATGTTTAATATTTTCCCTTCCTTTTTATCTCCTATTTTATCTAGGTTACCTAGGCCTATATATTGTATTGCCTTCTCTTCTTTTCTCATCAATTAATAATATCAATCATCTAATCACGTTGATTTGGTATCAGAGCCAAATCAGCTCCAATTTTTTTTCTTTTCTTCTCTCAACCCTAAAACTGCCGTAACCTACTGTCGCACCTACTGCCGCTGCTTCTTTTCTGTCGACGTAACCTCCGGCCACAACCAAACTCAATTCCTTTTCAATGGCAGCGATTATCATGTTCTCCAATCAAGAAAAGACGACCCACAACTCTCACAAATTCTCCTTTACCCTCAAACCTACGAACTACGGCTATTGGCGCTCCATGATCGAGTCCTTTTTAACATCACACAACCTTTTCGGTTATGTTGACGGAACTATTCCCTGCCCAGAAAAGACTGTAACTGTTGCCACGGCAACCACTGATAACCCTAGTTATCTTCCTTGGATCTCCAATGATGCACATATTCGGACGCTTCTTATTTCTACTGTTTCTGAAGAGTCTTATCAGCACGTTCAGGGCAAAACTTCCCGTGAAGTTTGGTTATCTTTGGAACAGGCTTATGCTCCTGTCACGGCATCTCATGAATTCACGTTAAAAAGTCAACTTCTTCGGATTACCATGAAGGGCGATGAGAAGCCCATTGATTATCTATGCCGCGCAAAAGAATATGCTAACCCGCTTGCCAATATTGGAGAACCGGTCACCGACAAAGACCTTGTTATGTTAACTCTTGCAGGATTACGAGACGAGTACAATAATCTCAAAAGAAGTCTTCTGGGTCGCAAACCGCCTGTTACGTTTCATGAAATTTATGGCTTACTATGTGATCATGACTTTATGGTCACCAAACTGATGAATCCTAACCCACAGGCCATGCTCGCTGCTGCTGCCTCTTCATCCACTCCACAATTTGCAGCTCCACAGCCCTACATGGCTGCTGCCCCCTCTTTTTCACCACAGCCGAATGTGGAACAGCTCCAGCAGCAACTCCAAAGCCTTCAATTGATGGCTGCTCAATTGGGACAGCAGCTAAATCCATTTTTTTCCAACCGTCCCCAAGCTTATTTTGGTTCTCGCGCCTCCAACAACAACCGTGGTAGACGCAACAATCGTGGTTATTCTCGAGGCAACTCCCGTAGCTCCTACACTCCCCGTTTTGCAACAAATGGTGGCACTCGACAATTTTCATGGGCTTCAACTCAGAACAACGTCTACGGTCACTGCAACCGTTGCGGAATTGGTCATCTGCCGTCTCAGTGTCCAACTCAGCAAAATTAGCAATCTCGGCCCTCACCTCAGGCCAATTTTTCAGCCTTTTCGGATGCCGCTTCATCCTCTGGGAGTGCTTGGAAGCCTGACACTGGAGCCACTCATCATGCCACTCCGGACTTATCAAGCTTGGACAACTCCGAGGCATATTATGGTAACGATTCCTTACTTGTTGGCAATGGTAATTCTATACCTATTTTTCACATTGGCTCATCCAAAATTTATTCCCCAAACAAAACCTTTAAACTTTCAGATATTCTTCATGTTCCTGAACTCAAACAAAACCTGTTATCTGTTCAAAAATTCTGTCTTGACAATGATGTTTTCTTTGAATTTCACTCTGCTTATTTTGTTGTGAAGGACGAGTCTACACGCACTTCCCTCCTAACGGGCCCCAGTGACCAGGGATTATACTCTATCCGCCTTCCACAACTCAAGTCTCTACCTAAGGTTGCCTTCACTGCTGTCAAAGCTCCTTCGGACATTTGGCATCAACGTCTAGGACATCCTCATGCTCAAGTCTTTAATTTCATTGTTTCTCATTGTTCTTTACCTGTTTCGAATAAACTTTCTAGTAATTTATGTTCTTCTTGTCAAATGGGAAAGTCCTCTAAATTGCATTTACCTGATTCTACTTTTAAAAGTCATAATATTTTGGATCTTGTGTATTGTGATGTTTGGGGTCCTTCTCCTTCATTGTCTCTTGACGGTCACCGTTATTTTTTGTTATGTGTTGATCACCACACTCGTTATATGTGGATTTATCCGCTAACCCAAAAATCTGATGTTTGCACTATCTTAACCAATTTCATCACTATGACTGAACGTCAATTCAACACAAAATTAAAATGCATTCAATCCGATTGGGGGGGGGTGAATTTCGTACTCTAACCAATCTGTGTCGCAACCTTGGCATCATCCATCGTCGTTCTTGCCCTCACACCAGTGAGCAAAATGGATTCGTTGAACGACGCCATCAGCACGTTGTTGAAACGGGTCTCTCCTTAATGGCTCAATCGAGCCTTCCTCAACGCTTCTGGAACTTGGCTTTCGAAACAGCCGTTTATCTTATAAATCGGCTTCCGTCACGTGTCTCTTCTCATAAGTCCCCTTTTGAACATATTTTTCATCAAAAACCCGATTACTCCTTCCTCCGAGTCTTTGGCTCTCAGTGCTTTCCCTATCTTCGTCCTTACAATCGACACAAAATCGATTTCCGTTCAACCCCTTGTGTCTTTCTTGGCTATAGCCTCTCCCACCATGGCTAAAAGTGCTTTGACCCTCTCACCGAACGCATTTATATTGCCTGCCATGTTCGCTTTAATGAACATGTGTTTCCTTACCAACCCTCACCAACCCCCAATCCCTCTCCACCATCTACTTCACCATATATTTCCATCTTCCCTAACCCACCACCCGGCTTTGCCACCGAGCCCCCCATCCCTCCTACCCAACCGGCTCCACTTACTCCACCTTCATTAACCTCACCCACTCCACCTACGGCTCCACCTCCACCAACCTTACCCACTCCACCTACGGCTCCACTTACTTCCGCTCAAATTCCAACCGAGCCCCACCATCAATCCGCTGACTCACAAAACAAAACACAACCCAAAACACGACTCAAAACCCATCCACTACTCGATCTCGCCCCTCAAATCTTCGACCACACCCCAAACAACCTGACCTGTATAACCCAGCCGCCTACACGGCTACCACCTCATCCACCCTACCTGTTGAACCCACCAGTTTTACCATTGCTAATAAGTATGCTGAATGGCGTCATGCTATGTCCGAGGAATTGGACGCGCTTCATAAGAATGGAACGTGGACACTTGTGCCCCTTGTGCCCAATTCTAACATTGTTGATTGTAAATGGGTCTATAGGTTAAAAACTGATGAAAACGGTAACATTAGCAGGTATAAAGCTCGCCTTGTTGCAAAAGGCTTCCATCAACAGCATGGTGTGGACTATCATGAGACGTTTAGTCCTGTTATCAAACCTGCTACCATCCGGACCATTTTTTCCTTGGCTGTAACTAACCAGTGGTCCTTGCGACAGTTGGACATTCAGACCGCTTTTCTGCACGGTGATCTTGAGGAAACTGTCTATATGCGCCAACCGCCAGGTTTTGTTAATCCCACCAAACTGGATCATGTTTGTCTTCTCAACAAATCCTTATATGGTCTTAAGCAAGCTCCTCGTGCTTGGTTCAACAAGTTGTCTAGTGCTCTTCATCAACTGGGGTTTTATGGGTCCAAAACAGATCCATCACTGTTTATTCTCAACTCATCGGGCTCCTTGGTCTATCTTCTTGTGTATGTTGATGATATTATCATCACGGGTAATAATCCAGCCACGATAAATCAGCTTATTACTCGTCTTAATTCTCTTTTTGCACTAAAAGATTTGGAGCAATTACACTATTTTCTCGGGGTAGAAGTTGTTCACAAGAACTCAGATTTAATTCTATCCCAATGGAAATATATTGGTGATATCCTACATCGGGCAGGTCTAGCTGATTGCAAACCTATTTCCACTCCCATGAGTCCTTCCACTGTTTTACTTCCTGATGATAGTCTGCCTTTGGATGATCCGTCTCGATACAGCCAAACTGTTGGAGCACTCCAGTATGCTACTCTTTCTCGTCCTGATATTGCTTTTGTAGTAAATCGGGTTTGCCAATTCATGCATGCCCCTACTGAAAATCACTGGGCTGCCGTTAAACGGATCTTGCGGTATTTGAAGGGCACGTCGCACCTGGGGCTTTGGTTCCGTCATGATACAAGTTATCAGCTTTGCTGACTCTCACTAGACTCATGATTTGCAGGCCTTCTCCGATTCTGACTGGGCTGGTTGTCCAGTTGACCGTCGCTCCACAGGGGGATTTGCCATCTACTTAGGCTCAAACCTCATCTCTTGGTCTGCTCGCAAACAGCGAACCATCTCTCGCTCCTCAACAGAATCAGAATATAAAGCTATTGCAGACACAGTTGCAGAATTGCTTTGGCTAAAGTCTCTCCTTCGTGAGCTCGGGTTGAACAGTGAAGCACCAACACTTTGGTGTGACAATCTTGGTGCAACATATCTTACAGCCAACCCTGTGTTTCATGCTCGTACTAAGCATGTCGAGGTTGATTATCATTTTGTTCGTGAACAGGTCACACAGGGTCATCTCAAAGTCAACTTCATTTCAACAAAGGACCAAATTGCCGATATCTTTACAAAGCCCTTGGCGTCACAAAAGTTTGAGTTTCTCAGATCCAAGTTGCAAATTGCTAACCGCCCTGAACTTGCGGGGGAATATTAGAATATATCGATAGAATAATTGTTTAATATGTTTAATATTTTCCCTTCCTTTTTATCTCCTATTTTATCTAGGTTACCTAGGCCTATATATTGTATTGCCTTCTCTTCTTTTCTCATCAATTAATAATATTAATCATCTATTCACGTTGATTAATATCATAGTAAAATTATTATTTTAGTAAAATTTGTATTATATAAATTAAGAATGAGTTGATCGTATGATAAATCTATTTTAGTATTATCAATTATGGTTTATTGTCAATTTGTCACGGCTTTTTAAAACAAGAGTAAACTGCCATTTTGGTCCCTGTGGTTTAGGCACTTTTGCCATTTTAGTCCAAATCTCAAACTTTTTAAATCTGGGTCCCCGTGGTTTGCATTTTGTTGCCATTTTGGTCCAAAAACGAAATCAGGTCAGATTTTCAAAAAAGAACCTGCTATTTTGTCTTTATGCTCAGGGGTATTTTAGTCATTCTTGCTTTATTATAGAGTAATATTGATTAAAAATAATTAAACCCAAAAATCTGCCTCTCTCTCTAACACCCCTCTGCACCCTCTTTCTCTCTCGCTAACACCCATCTGTCTCTTTCTTCTCTCTCTCTCTCTCTATCTCTTCTCTGAACTACCACCACCACACCACCGCCCCAACCACCGCATCATCCCCACCACCACCATCCCACTGCCGCCAACACCACCATCCCACTGCCATCATCTCTCTCTTCTCTCTCTCCTCTCTCTCGAGCACCACTGCCACCGAACTCCACCACCGCCGTCGTCTCTACTGTAAAGGCTCCGACTACAACCGTCGTCCCTGAGTTTCAGATATGAGTTCGTGCCGATGGATCTGAAAGAATTTTCAAGATCTGAATCGACTTGGGTTGATTTTCGACGAGTTCGGTGTAATCGGATTGATTACGGTTCATTTTCGATGCTCTGTAAACAAGTGTGGTAGTGAAGTTGCAAGTTATCCATTGTTGTTTGTTTGCTTGAAGAGTATCAGTTGCAGAACTGATGTAATAGACATTGCCGCATTCTTGTTTGACTGGGCATTAAGAAGAAGAAGAGTGGATATGAATCTGGGTTGATGTTGTTGTTAATCGGCTTATTGTTGTCAATCGGTTTAATTTGATGGACTTGTGCAGACTTGGGATAAAGAAAGAGTGGAAGAGATGAGAGAGTAAAAGGGTTTGGGTCTGGGGAGAGAGAGAGAGAGAGAGGAGAGGGACAGATGACATTATGTTTAATCATAAATAGAAAAAGGTTTAATCAATATTTAGTTATAATAATTCTAAAATGACCAAAATACCCCTGAGGGTAAGGACAAAACAGGAGGTTTTAATTTGGGGATTCTGGTCAAATTTCACTTTTGGACCAAAATGGCAACAAAATGCAAACCACGGAGACCCAGATTTAAAAAGTTTGAGATTTGGACTAAAATGGCAAAAGTGCCCAAACCACAGGGACCAAAATGGCAATTTACTCTTAAAACAATAATTTATAAATAACTTGGTTAGAATATTATCATATTGTCAAGGATTTTTAAAATAATAATTTATAAATAACTAGGTTAGAATCTCGTATATTACACAAGTTGAATAAATATATTTCTATATACTTATTACTAAAAAAATATGTTTAAAAAAAACCGATATATTATCGGGTTGAACAAAATATAATGTCATCTGTTAACCATGTCTTGCATGAATCGATAGCTTATGGTGTCATGCATAAAATCAATCTCATTGCTTTCTACGTTCTTTTAGGCTAAGCGTTTGCAGTTAGTTTAAGTTTTGACGTAAATTTCGTTCAGAACTGAGTTGGGCCAAATATTTGACGGTATATGTTCGAGTTATTTTAAGTTTCGACGTTGTCGCAACGTGCGGCGGGTCAAAATGATAGTTTTTTACATTAAAAAGAAGAGTAAAAGACAAAACATAGTCAGAACCATAATATAGTTTTAAAATTATTTTTCCTGTCTACTTTAGGCTTTGGTTACATTTGAAAGTTTTGGTCCAACTGAAAGGAGTGTAGTTGTGGGCCTATGACATAGCCCATACTTTTTGCTACCCGACCTTTGTTTTAAACAAATTGTTAATATATCTTACTGAAATGCAACTTTTTTCCTTTGGAAATATCTAGATATCTTTATTTACTATACAGTTTAAAATAATTGATATAAACCGTTGATTAATATATAAACATTCTGAGGGGTCATTGGATACTATCAAATCTTGTGTTAAAAATCCTGTTAGCAAAGCTAAGTGAGTTTACGACTTTATACCATAACTTGATCCAAACCAAAACATATAAAATCAATAATCCATATTGGTGTATAAATATCTTGCGTGAATGTGCATACGCTGCCTCCTCCTTTCATATATAACGTGTGCCGGGCCTATGGCATAAACTCAAACCTTTCATACTATTTCAACATACAACATTTGCTGCCTTCAAGCATGTTATAGTTATCATAACAACAAAATATTAGAGTTTTTCAAATTGTTCAGACTCTCATTACAACCTCAATTAAACTCATTTATCACACTTACAACTTTATGATTCATATTCAATATTTTGATCACATTCATCTTTGTGAGTTTACAACATTTACTTGATCATATTCAACATGCTGATTCTACTCCACCATCTTGATCACACACTCCTTTGTGATTCAATAATCTCAAAGTCAAAGACTTAAACAACAAGTTTGATTAGAAACTTCCATATTTTTCACACATGCATACACCATTCTTTGTTAGTTGTTACCATTTAGCATGATCCATACACACATTTGTGGCCACATATATCATCAAATTTCTTAATGCTTCACATGGTTTTGAACACATACATTGTGAAACATATAGGGATGTAAACTCACATTTGTACTTGGGATCTTTTATGTCCAAGTTTCTTCCTTCAACACGTTGACTTCCTAAATCCACTCGTGTTCTAAGTTAATATGCACGTTTTTGGGCAAGTCTCACAATACGTTGACTTCTACTTGGGCATGTCGAGTACGATAAAATTGAACTTATGATGAAGAAACAACTATTAGTCGGGTTTTCAAAGCTAGAAGTGAAGCAAGAAGAGGTGTGTTTTGGTTGCCAATTCGACAATGCACACACCAACTTCCATTTGAGAAAGCTAGTTACAAAACTCATGTGCCCCTCAAATTAGTCCACACGGATGCCTACAGGGAACTAGAACTGAAATTAGAGCCTTAACTTATAACCAAACATGGGAATTAGTTCCCAAACCTGAAGGTGTTAAATCAATACCCTGTAAATAGGTATTTATGGTAAAGAAGCGAGTAGAGGGTTCGGGCAAAAGATACAAAGCTCGTCTTGTTGCATGGGGATTCTCTCAGGAGTATTGGTTGGACTACGATGAGACCTTTAGCCGAGTTTCCAAATTAACCACTGTGTGAGTACTCAAATCTCTTGCAGCAAGTAAGAACTGGGAGCTACGGCGAATAGACGTAAACACAGTCACTACTACAAAACATAGTATTAGACGGGGTGATATGAGTTTTAAGACGGTGTTTTCAACACCCCAATTTGAACCCGTCTTAAACTTGATAAACACCGTCTTTTGATATAAAAACATTTTCACATATTTAATATGTCTAAAAGAGTATCGGCGCGTTCATTAGAAACTAAACTAAAAAAGAAAAGAATTTCGGCGCACTCGTTATAGCAAAGAAAAAGAAAAGGTAAAAAATATGTTCAAAACAATATTAACGCATTCATTAAAAAATAATAATCTAAACTAGAAAAACCGGAAAAAAGGAATAATGAAAAATAGATGGAAGTTTACAAAAAGCCCATAGCTTACCTTAATATTGGGGTCACTATTTATCTTTTTATCTTTTATATATAGATAATAATAATAATAATAATAATAATAATAATAATTGGTAGGCTTAAAAAAAGTGTGTACAAAATTGAAAATACAATGGCCCCTTTCATGTCTTAATCTCGGTCTTTGCTTCCCACAGTTGAACCCTTAGTAAACAACCACCTAATTAAAGAACCTTTGACAATTAAATCAAAACGTACATAATCCTTTTTACAAATTTGACGTTGTCAACTTCTAAGACTAAGCGGTATGGGGGCCGGCTTAGGCCCGGCGAGGCCCGGCGCCGGTCCCCCACACTGCCCCCCTCGCTCCATCCCGGCTTGACCGGCAGCCCACAGACGATCACGACGGGCCTGCTTTCTCTCTCTCTCCTCTCTCTCTCTATCTCTCTAAAATCAAATTAATATATATTTTTTAATTGTTTTTATAAATAGTGTGGGGCCTCATCCTCCACCCTCTTGGTCCATCCCCTCTAGGCCCATCCCCACTCCCGGTGACATGGCGTCCTACGTGGCGGCCCATCCCCTTGGGGATGACCCTCACCATACCCTCCAGTCTAAGGTGATACGTAGTGGGGCGCTTTGCCCTTTCATGGCGCCGGTATAACGCCGGGAACACCAAAACGGTGGGCGGTATATTTCGAAAAATTGGAATGGCGCGATGTTGATAACGGCGGTATGAATTGTAATTTGTTTTTTTTTACCGTTGGTAAACGGTCATTTTCTTAAAAAAAAAAAAAAACCAATTTTTTTTTCAAACTTTCCTTTAAATAAATACCTCCTCTCCTATTTTTTTACCACACACACTCAAACACTCTTTATCTCTTCCACTTTTTTTAGAAATCCTTATATTTTATACAATGCATCCATTCAACCGTGGCTTCATTCTTCCCCGATCAAGTGCGGACCCAAACCAAAGTGGTAATCCTACCCGCCCCGTGTCGCCGGTTCCTACTCGACACAACCCTTTAGGCTCCGGTTTTCTCGATTACAATCAACAAAGTCCCGGGTTCATGAATCTTTTGAACCAACCGCTATCATGGAACCCGAATCTCTACGGGTGGAACCCGAATCAAAACACCGATGGAATGGGGTCGTCTCAAGCGTTTGGGTCGGCTCAAGCTTTCGGCTCCCCACTACACGATACTGATGTTGTTCCGGAAACACAACCTGAAGTAGCGGAGACGCAAAAAGGAAAAGGAAAACGGCCACATAAAAAGAAAGAGGAAACCACCACCGAGCGAAAAAAAAATGTGATACCGTGGGAGCCCGATGAGGAGTATGCGTTAACCTGCGCTTTCATCGATGTGTCGGAGGACCCGGTTATAGGTATATTTTTTAAATTTCTTTATTTTTTTTCTGTTTTTTCCCTTTTTTCTGTTTTTTCCGTTTTTTTGTGTTTTTTTTTTTCTGTTTTTTCGTTTTTTTTTTCTCTGTTTTTTTATTTATTTTTTAAATTTTAGACTAACATTGTATTTTTTTTTAGCAAACAATCAAAGTAAAACCGTTTTTTTGGCAACGAATACGAGATCTTTTTTTCGATCTCATGGGTAAAGGAGACGAATACCGCCCACGGGACTCTATATCGGGAAAGTGGACCGATATAAACAAGAAATGCACGAACTTTCAAACCGTGTACCAACGCACGTTTGCCGGATGGAAAAGTGGAAGTAAGGACGAAGACATTACGCAAGCGGCATTGGTCGAGTATACGGATGCTAATGGCCATTTCCCGTACATGAGGTGTTGGCAAATCCTTCGCCATAGCCCCAAATGGGCCACCGTATCTACTCCGAGTGGTCGTTCGGGAAATAAACGGCCGTCAAAGAGGTCCAAAACAAACGAGTCGGGTGAACCCGAAACGCCAACCTCCGACGCTCGAAACACCGACTTGAACGAGGATATTCCGGATGACGAGCCGGTGGAGGAGCTACCAAGACCACTCGGAAGAAGTAGGCGGGCGAAAAAGCCCGAGTCGTCATCGATATCTATGGGAACGGATATGAGTAACGCATTTTCGGAGATAAACAACCGACTTCAAGACATACACGAACTCGGTACTAAACGTATGGAGGAGAACCGCGAAGTTACAGAGATTATGCGGGATAAACAATGGGCTCACGACTTTGAGTTCTACTCGAAACCGCACGACCACCTTACCGGAAAAGCTTTGAAGATTGCGTTGGCCCAAAAGGAAAGGATTGAAAAAAATATAATCTTTGAAGTGTTGTTTTTTTATTTTTTTAGTGGAACCGTTTTTTTTTTTTTTTTTATGTTACTGTAATGTTTTTTTTAAGTGTAATGTTTTTTTTTTATTTTAGTGTAATGTTTTTTTAATTTAATGAATGAATTTTAATTTTATAAAGTTAGAAAATAATTATAAAAAATTAGAAATTAAAAATTGAGTAATGATTAGGCGGGGGGTTTATGACTACGGGCTTAAATGCATAACGCCCACCCGCACACGTGGCGCGCCACGTGTTGCATAACACCCACAAAGGGGCGTTATGACTACACATGGCCTAAGGGGAGGAGGGGTGATCACTAGTGATAGAATTTTATCACTCCCAATATCCAATCAACTCATGTCATGTCATCACCCAATATTCTATCACTAGTGATAGAAATGTAGTGGGGGTGGTCACTAGTGATAGAATTCTATCACTCCCAAATTTTTTTATTTTTTATTTTAAAATTAAAAATTAACAATAAAACACTAAATTAATTTCATTAAAATTAAAAAATAAATTACATAGCAAAATAAAAAAAACAACTAAACATTGGAAAAAAAAACTAAACGGGTGGCATCTCCCAACCCCACTTTGCGCAAATCTCACGCTTTTGTTGAATTACAATTGACTTAAACGGTTCGTCGAGATGGGCGTGCTTTTCACACAAGATTTTTAAATCATTTTGTCTTTCAATCGTTTTCAAGTGTTCCTTGTACGCCTGCTCGCGTTCAACTTTTAGGGACATAATTGTTTCTTTTCTTTCTTCGGCCTTCTTGAATTGGGTCATTTTCTCTTCTTCGATTCTGAAGATCGACTCCGCCACCGCTTCCTTCCCTTTGCTTGACGATTCACCACTTTTCTTGTAGGTGTATCTTCTTCAACGGGATCGTCAACGGGTTGATCGGGTTCGTCAAGGGGGTCGTCGTTTAAGTTCATTTGGGACAAGTTATCCGACGCGGAAGTCGTGTAGTTCCCCGAATCGGATGTCTTTGATCTTTTCGAACCTCCTCGTTTTTCTGGAGCCGTAGGACCACGCATGTCAACCAACTCAACCGGGACCCACTTCGGGTGATTTCTCGCAACTTCCCATGCCGCCACGTGTGGAAAACTCCTCTTTTTGTAGAGATCGCAATACATTTCGGTGGCTTGTCGCATGATTGTCGCCTCGCTCGCTCCACTTTGTGGGTTTCGGTTCTACAAAAAATATAAAAGGTTATGTTTTTAAAAAAAATCTGTTTTTAAAAAAATAAACAGTTTTCTGTTTTTATAAAAAAATAAACAGTTTTCTGTTACTTAAAAAAACTGTTTTCTGTATTTTTTAATAAACTGTTTTCTGTTTTTTTTAAACTGTTTTCTGTTTTTTATAAAAAAAAACAGTTTTCTGTTATTTTATAAAAAAAAACTGTTTTCTGGATTTTTTAAAAAAATTGTTATGTTTTTTTTTTAAAAACTGTTCTGTTTTTTTTTTTAAACTGTTCTGTTTTTTAAAAAAATATGTTTATATTTTTTTTTTAAATAAAATCTGTTTCTGTTTTTTTTTTAATAAAAAACAGTTTTGAATGAAAAATATTTAAACTTTAATAAAAAACATACCTTTTGAATGAAACAAGCGTTGAACTTACTAATTTTCCCGTTCAAATCCGTCCATTTCGACGTCATTTGGTCCATGTTTCGTGTCCTTGCACCGGGAAGTTGCTTAAAATGATTAATGACCCGTCTCCAAAACGCATCCTTTCTTTGCTCGTTGGCATGTTTCCTGCTCTCCGAGATGTGCAAGTATGCCTGCACCAAGGACACCTCCTCCTCGCTCGTCCATTGTTGTCGGACAGTTGGGACGATTTCTTGAACGTCATCATTTTCTTCTTCTTCCTCTTCCTCTTCTTCTTGTTGTTGTTCTTGAACGTAATCATCATCTTCATCGTCGTCAAGACTTTGTTGTGGTTCACGATACGCGTTTGCAAAATGATGGATGACGGTGTTGGTTTCTAGTAGTGGGTCGAGTTGGTGGGGTTGGGTTTGATACGTTTGGGGTTGAAATTGGTGAGGTTGGAACGGTGGGACGAACGGTTGGTTTTGATACGTTTGCGATTGAAAGGGTGAATATTGTTGGGTTTGAAAGGGTGGATATTGTTGGGTTTGAAAGGGTGGGACTTGCTCGGGTTCGTCTTGCAACCTAAAGCGCATCGGCTCGCCAAGATTCGCTCGAACCTTGGGTCTTACAGGATTTTTCTTCGTACCCGAACCTTTTTTTTTCGAACCCCCACCTCTCTTGCTTGAACCTTCCATGTTTCTTGTAAAATTATTTAGATTGAGTTGGAGAGTTTGTTGATTTTTTGTATTGAGTGTGAGAATGGTTTAGAGAATTTGTTGTTTATTTGAATTGAGTAGTGAGGATTTTATAAAAAAAAAAAAGGCTTCAAACGGTCAAAAAAAATTACAAACGGTCAAAAATCATATCCAAACGGTCGCTTTCAACGTTCCAATTTTGAAAATCAACACGTGATGCTTTCAACGCGTTTAAAATATAGGGTGGAGATACAATAGGAAGTTTATTTTGCTAGGAAGGCTAGGAAGTAATCTTGACCATCAATTTGATTAATCAATGGCTGAGATTAAATGGGTGAAACTGAACAAGAAAAAAGAGGCGCGTGAGTTAGTCTGAGGGTATTCTAGTCCATTCAAGTCAATGGTTTCTCTCTCCTCCAATTCCCCATCGTTTTTAAATCGTTAATAACTTTTTCATACGACAATATTTTTTTATAAAAATTACACCATAAAAACGAGCGTTTTTTTATCTTTAAAACAAGCACACTATTGCTATACTTTTGAAAAAAAAAATCGAAAACCCAGATGCGTAAAACGCAATGGATAGAACAACACACTATAACCCAGGTTCTAAAACGCAATAGGTTTTAACATGGTCATGTTTATGTTTTAACATGGTCATGTCTTTGTTCCAACATGATCATGCTTCCCTTTTAACATGATCATGTTCTTTGATGTTATTTTACACTCCAGTTCTAAAACGTAATGAAACCCAAAATCAATATTTTGCACTACATATTCTAAAAAGCAATGAAGTTTTAACATGTTCATGTTTTAACATGGTCATGTTTTTTTGTTCCAACATGACCATGCTTTTATTTTGGCATGATCATGTTCTTTGCACCCCATATTGTAAAACGCAATGAAACCAAAAATCAATATTTTGCACAATGAACTTTTAACATGACCATGTTTAAGTTTTAACATGGTCATGCTTTTGTTCCAACATGACCATGCTTCTATTTTAGCATGATCATGTTCTTTGCTTGTAAAACGCAATGAAACCAAAAATCAATATTTTGCACTGTAGTTCTAAAAAGCAATGAAGTTTTAACATGGCCATGTTTATGTTTATGTTTTAACATAGTCATGCTTTTGTTCCAACATGACCATGCTTCTGTTTTGGCATGATCATGTTCTTTGCACCTCAGGTTGTAAAACGCAATGAAAACAAAAATCAATATTTTGCACTGTAGGTTCTAAAAAGCAATGGAGTTTTAACATGGCCATGTTTATGCTTTAACATGGCCATGCTTTTGTTCCAACATGACCATGCTTCTATTTTAGCATGATCATGTTATTTGCTTGTAAAACGCAATAAAACTAAAAATCAATATCAATGAAGTTTTAACATGGCCATGCTTTTGTTCCAACATGACCATGTTTTTACATGTTCTTTACACTCCAAGTTGTAAGACGCAATGAAACCAAAATTAATATTTTGTACTACAGGTTCTAAAAAGCAATGGAGTTTTAACATAGGTTCAAAAAAGCAATGTAGTTTTAACATGGGTATGCCTTAGTTCCAACATGATCATGCCTCTGTCCAAGCATCATCATGTTCTTTGCACTGCAGGTTGTAAAACGCAATGAGTTTTAACGTGGTCATACCTTTGTTCCAACATGATCATGCTTCTATTTTAGCATGGTCATGTCTCTATTTTAACATCCAGAAGAACAAAATGAAAAGAACTCTAACTAAAACATAATGATGTGAAAAACGCAATTGAGGTTTGATAACTAAAACGCAATGAAAATAAAATATAACATAACTTACAAAAGAACTCTGATTAACGACGGTGGACGGAAAAAGAACTCAGATACACCGTGGGGAAACTGGTGGCGGTGGAGCGGTGGCGGTGGATGGTGGAATGATGGTGTCAGATCTGAAAAACCCAACAGGTGGTTGAAGGTGGTGGTTTCAGATCTAGTTTCCGGCAAGATGGTGGCGATCGTAGGTCGTAATGGTGGTGGTGGTGGAGGTGGTGGTGGTTGTGATGTGGTAGTTTATAATTTTGAAAATGGTGGATTTGAGTATACGGGTAAGAGAAATGAATTGCAGATGCTGGGTTTTTTTTGAAGATGGTGAGTTTTGACCAAAATGCCCCTCCTTATGTTTTTCATCTTTGCCACATGTCATCCTCTTATTGCTTCCTATCCTTCCTAGCGAAATTAATCTTCCTATTTGATCTTTTCCCTTAAAATATAACGTGTGATGAACTAGGCGGCGGCGGTGTTCCGTTGTTGTTTAACGTGTGATGGGGTGGTATCACGGACCACCCCGCCTCCCCTAAAATAGTGTTCACAGTTATATTTCTTATTTATTTGGATTGAATATCATTCATGAATGTAGATTTTTTTTTTTGATCAAACAAATTGCAATTCCATTCATACTTGCCAAGTTACATCAAAACAAAAGGTAGACGGGCAACAACCTGCGCTGCCACCCCTTTCTGAATTGCAAACCCTAATCTGCCAAATACAAAACCTCGTCCCCCCGATGCTGAGCAATTGTTGTGGATGACCCGTTGGACCCTGGTCAGGAATTGGATAGCTTCTGGCGCTAGGGAGCCAAATGTGTCAAAGGCAAAAGGGACAAAAACATGCTGGTTCTCTGCACAAGCTTTAGCGTGCTTATCAACTTTCTTCGATTCTGCCTTTCTTGCTGCTTGTCCAGTTACAAACCCGTTTTCCCTTAAACCAACCAGAGGGGAAACCCCCGTGAGGTCAACACAAGCATGTTTCCCCTAGCCCAACCAAAGACGAGCAGATCCGTTGGTCGCAGAGTAGATCTCCCTTCCATAGGGTCCGTAAGGAAATTCACAGGAGCCTGTTTCTTAGCCGAAATCTCAGCTCTTCTTAGGATGTCCCACAAAACATCTCGCACCCAGTCATGCCGATATTTGAACCCAGTGAGCTCTTTACAATGCACTGCGTGCTCTCCGTATTTATCCATACAAGCTTTACGACATATCGGGCACGTTTCATCTTCTGGGTACATAGGGATCATCAGCCGGTATTTAAGGATTGCTCTGTATTCTACTGCTGACATACATTGTCCCAGCCCCTCAATTGGGATAACGGTCAAAAAATCTTGGGCATGGGGACCCTTCAGGCACTCCCACACCGCCTTCTGGCGGGATGACAAATCAAAATTTTCTCCCAGTCTTTGAGCGATTTTGCTAAACAGAGCATTCGCCAAAGTTGTTTGTGGTTTCGAGGGGGCGGTGTCCTTTTTAGAGAAACCGCCGACATCAAAGTCTGGGAGAGAGACATTTAAACGTTCAAGCGCCTGCAGATAGTCCCCGTCGAGCTCGACAACCCCACTGTTTCGAAGGATATGATACTGTAGTTCCCAAGACTGAGCTCTGGACGCCACAAAAGCATAAACCCCAACATCTCGAGCTGAGAGGAGGCCCAATTGAGAAAGTTTCTTATTTTAAACTTAACCAATAATATATTGTATTAACTGCATGGTCATAGCGTATATGCAATTATCTAATTATTATGTAATACACTAATTATATTTTTTTATAACTACATAATGTTTTGTCGTACTCATGGTGTGAAAACAACCGTTCCCTTATTTTTCCAGTTTTTTCAACTTGCCCCGCAATGATGAATGTCTCGCCATTGAAATGCCGAAGGAAGGAAGCCCTAGGTGCATTTATCGAGTTAAACCTTTTTTAAATATTGGAAAGAAAAATTTCTAGGTTAAAAAACCTTTTATTCCTTTTCAGTTCCCATAATCCTATAGATATCGGGGTTGAGGTGATGGAACCAATTAAAATCACAAACATACTCAATCTAATGGGAACTTTTTGGTGCTCTATGACCACCCAAATCGTCCATAACAGCCTCTTTCATTCTCCACCCATCTTGCGTGGAACACCAACGCTACTTCTCGCCCCTCAAACCATTATGGTCAACCTTTAAGTCAAATTCAAACCCGTTGTCCTTTCGATAAAGGAAGAACAAATGGTGCTACTTTCTACACCCCCTAGTTACTTTTTACACCCTCCTCCTCTCACATACTTACAAGTGGGGCCCGCGTGGGACCGGCAGTTTTCCTCTCACAAGGGGGGGTATAATCAGGAGGGAGAGGGGTGTGTTTAGAATTAGCCAAGAAGAAATCATGAAAATAGTCATTTTCATAGGGTGTATTATACGTTTTTAAAGCTTGTTTTTTAGTAAAACCACATGAGATACATAACATGCTGGTCACTTTCTTATCACATAGAAACTAAATGAGATTATCAGACACATCTCTTTCGTAGGAAAGAAAACAAGGTTATCGAATTCATCTAGGCTCTAACTTGTTCCCACTTCCGAATGGTCGAAGATAATATTTAGTTCAACGCTAAATTATAATGTTTCTTCAAACTTGAAAGAAAACCTTATTCTAGTAAATGATATCCTTATCCGAAACAAGGATTGTGTTATCCTCAATCCAAACAGTCATATTAGTCTTTCTGAAAAAGAAAGTCAAACCTTTTATAATTGTTACTCCAACGCAACCAACCCCCTCGTAGTCTCTTTAGTCTTTATTGCAAAGAAAGTTTTGGGTTTTGGGTTTCATAAATACAACGACTAGGCGTGCCCACCCCCGCTCCCTCACTTTTATTTCCACCCCTCAACTTTTAACTTCTTTTCAAACAAAGCATGTTTTCATTTTTATCTTTACAAAAGTAATATTCCATGCATACTAAAAATGTACAAATGTTCCCTAAACCATTTTTTTCTGCTCAATAGAGTATCGAAACTGTAACCATGTAAACTCAACATTTGTACTTGCGTTCATTAAGTAAATATATAACAAGTTGTTTATGCGTATTTTCTCCATTACAAAAATAGAGGCTAGTTAACGTACAAAATAACTTAACGTACATTGCGTACGCGATTGTTTTTCAACGTGCGAATTTGTTTTTTCATCCTCCCATGCGATTTCATCATGTTTACCAACATGCGATTTCTGATAAAACACAAACATGCGAATTTGTTTTTTCATCCTCCCATGCGATTTCATCATATTAACCATGCGCTTTTTTATAACGTACGTACGTAATGTACGTTAAGACCAATTGTACGATACACTTTTTCTACAAAAAATATTCATAATTTATAACCTTCGAGTTAGTTCGTCATGCATGCATATCTATTGACATTATACATAGAATTCATTAATGTTAACTCGTAATTTTGGTGATTTTGCAATCAATTTTGGTTAGGACAAGTTTATAATGTGCCTCTTTAGCGTATAGTGTTTAGTTATCTATAAATTTAACTCGTAGTATATATCATCAGAATGTTGTTCGAGTATTTATTCTATTACGCTTAAGTTTATTGACATGCATTGTTTATAAATCGGATTGAATTGATTGGCCAATTGGTTACATGCCATGATATGTCAGATCCTTTGGTTTTCTATTACGAGGTAACATACTAACCATAAATTATTTGTACGATTTTGAAAAAATATATAAGACTGGTGCAAATTGAAGTAAAACCGGTAAAAATTATTTATGATTACCTCATTCCTTTGTTGATTGATTTTTGCAATTGTATCAACTGGTAAAATCAATGAATTACAATTTACTTATTTATGAAATCATTTTTTACCAAAACATATTTGGCTTTTTAGATATATCTTCAAACACAAGTGTGTCGATACTCTAGAATATTGGAACAATACGGAAATAAAATAAACCTAGAAATAGTGGTAAAAAAGAAAAAAAAAAAAAAAAAAAAAAGCAAAAGTCACCTCACAACCCCCTTCACTTTGGCATACACTTTATTTTTGACCCTATCCTTTGGGCATCCCTCTTTTCTTTCTTTCTTTTTCCTTTGTCTCACAAGTCGTTTCTTTTTGGGTCTTTTAGTTTTACCAAACACTCGTTCCTTTTCCTTTTTCTCATCTTTTTCGAAATTTCTTTTACAACCCTTAACTTTAAATTTGTCTAGTGTTACCCCCATCTAATTATTTAATAATAAAGTGTTTATAGCCTTAATTTGTGTAAATCTTAAAATAAAAGTTACTATCACATAGTGGGTTACTTTTCTTTTCCTTTTACTTTTTAGTGTCAAACATAACAAAGTTAGTATAAACAATGGGAAACTATGACATTTTGGACTCGTAGCATTAGATTAGACTGTTTAGTAGACTAATTTTTATTTAAACATCATTAAATAACTAAATAACTTAACTATAAAATAATACCGTATAAGTATTTATTACTTTTTTTTTTGAAAGGTATATTTCACAACAGACGGTTATAATATACACCTGCAAGTCGCAGGCCCGCCCCACTTCTGTTCCCAAGGACTATGTTGTCTTAACGGGATCCACGCCTCGGTAGAAATGGGACATAGCTTTCCCCGAGAAAATTTCCGGGCCCCTGCCACTTGACAGGAGTTGCACCCTCCACACGGATCGACCGCCTGTTGTGACAGAGCGACCCGCTGAAGTAAATGCGCCGTAATAGAAAACTCGGGTTCCCTCAGGCTGAACCGAAGTCCAAACCATCATTGGGTTGGGAATAAACCCAATGCCTCACCTTTGATGGAAGTGGGGATTGAACTTGAGACCTCTCACAAGGCCTAAGTTCTTTCCACCACTCCACCAAAGGTTTGCGTCCCAGTTTGTTTCATCTTAAAAAGCACCTATTTTAAAGCATTTACTTTTACATTACAACTTTTACTAAATTTCATCATACATCGTCTAGACGAAAAGCATAATGTAATTGTATTGGCGAAAAACATAGGATCCACACATATCGACCATTCTAGACTTATGCCTTCCCTTTTAATGTCTCTATGACACCCTTTCAGGGTTGTGTTTAGTTCCCTACTCGATGATGTGAAGCCGGGGCAACCCACTACGCTTTGGTTTCATGAAAATATACATTTTTTTAGAAGGAAAGTTTATTATATATATATATTCTTTTGAACAATGAAACTTCTATATAAATATAGAAAAAAGGGTCATCAAGCGACTGAAAACAAATAATTACATTTATTATTATTATTTTTGAACGAACAACTAAATCATCAGATAAACATCCTAGGATGTCTTTAATTGAACAAATGCATCCCCTTCTTCATAGTGGTAAGAGTTGGATGCATATTCGAGCCACTTGTTTCGGGAAAACCCGCCCGCTTGATGACCCACTGCGATAAAACCCGGTCCGGCTCGGTTTCGAACTGGTGACCTCCAGATAGGCCTAGTTCTAAACTTTATTACCATCACCAATGTTTTTTGAAGTAATGCTAGTAGGAGTTGAACTTTTAATCTTAATAAAAGAAACGGGTGACTAACCATTAAATTCGAAGCAATGCTAGTGAGAATTGAACTTGTAACCTTAATGAAAGAAACATGTAACTAAGCATTTAGAACAACTTTTATCGACAATTATATTTATTACAATGTATTAATTTAAACTTGATAGGTTTTTTTTTTGAAAGGTGTGAATTATTCGCGAATGTCGGGAGGTCTAGCATACGTTGTCTTAACCGGGTCCGCGCTAGAGAGCCCCCTCGCACAATAGATCCCCAATTTAAACCCCTTAATGAGAAACCCCTATCACCAAGACTCGAACTTGAGACCTTGAGGGGAAAACTCACCCGGGCCCACCATAAGTGGAACTTAAATACCCGTGGCCACCACCAGAGCACTAGTGATGGTTAATTTAAGGCCTGGTCTATTCGCACACGGCCTTTGTCTTTTTGCACACTCAAAGCGCCCCGCTTTGGCCATAGCGGGGCGCTTTGAGTGTGCAAAAAGACAAAAAGTGTTGGCTGTAATTTGTGTTGTTTTTTTTTTGAAATAGGTGGGATGTGGGTTAGTTTGGTAGTGTTTTTTGGAGGAAAAAAATTGTATTTGAGTTTTATAATACGTTGTTTTATAATTACGTTTTTTTACGTCATTATTTTTATAGAACGTATATAATATAAGTGCGTCTTTATAAACTGTTAACCTAGTTTATTTTGTTAAATTAAACGAACACGTTAAATAAATTGTACAGAAAGCCATAAGAATTAAACGTAAACAATCCAAAACCAACGTGATGTAAATATATATCAGTTTGTACATACAAAACAAAAAGGTACAACTGACTACATAATACATAACAAAACACTATACAAACAAACTAAGGTACTAATCCTCGTGCGGTGGGGACGGTGGGAGGGGAAGTGGAGGCAACCCAGCGAGCTCTCGTAGAGAAACGAGCGTCTCGATGATCCAGTCCTGGCGTGCGGCCTGGCGTCTCAGGCGCCGGTCGAAGTCCCGAGCCACCTCACGCGCTACCGGAGGCAGGTCAGCGTAAACGTGCTGCGGGTACTGTGGCGGCTCCGGAGCTGGCTGAACTGGTGGTACCGGGATCTCCTCGATATGCTCCTCCTGAGCCGGATCCTCTAATACAGGCTCAGGCTGAGCCTCAGCCTCAGCCTGAGCCTGAGCCTCAGCCTGAGGCTGGCCCGGGAACTCATCGAGTCCCAGAGCCTGTAGCTGAGCCTGCCGAGCGGCCGCCTGAACATCAGGAGGGGCCAACACTCCAGGCCTCACCTCAACAACAACCGGGATGACCTCCTGCACCGGCTCCGGCTGCCAAATCAGCCCGTTTGCGCCCCTAAACCTCAGACCAACATCAAAGCGACGGGTGATCTGCATGCTAGAAACTGACGCGCGGCCCAACCTGGTAGACGGGACCGGATCGGACAGCACCGGATCTCCCTCGGGCACGATCCCGAGCGAGCGTGCGATGGCGGTGATGAATGAGCCAGTGTGCACCCATCCGCGGAGCTGCCGGTGGTATGCTGTGGCAAAGTAATCTGCCAGGCAGGCTGCTAGATTGCAGGGCTGGCGGCGTAGTAGGCAGTATAGAAAGAAAAGGTCACTGAGGTTGACCTTCTCCCTGCTGGCACCCCGCGGCACGATAGTTGAACAGCCCCAGCAACATGATCACAACCGCCCAAATCAAATCAAAATCAAACATATAACTTGAACCAAAACAATAAACGAAGTTCGATCGTACCTAATAGCGGTTGAAATCCGGAAAAAGACGATCTTCGCACTAGTGTGTGTAATCGCACCGTAGTGTGTGTGTTTTGTTTGAGGGTGAAATGGGGGAGAAGGCTGCCCCGCTTCAGGTATAACGAGGGGCCAAAGCGCCCCGCTATGGCCAAAGCGGGGCGCTTCGGGGCCAAAACGCAGCGTTATGACCTAAGCGGGGCGCTTCGGCCCTTTTTTTAAATTTTTAAAATTGTTTTTTATTCACAAACGCGTCGATAATAGTCTAAATTTTACGTTTTTTTCCATTATACATCATTTTTTAAAATATATGGACTATACTGCAAGTTCCGGATCAAATCGGTTACGTGTGATGTCTTATTCCGTTATATCGTATCATTTTGGTTTGAAAGCACAAGTACTCCTGTGAGAGGTGTTATGTGTATCAGCCGCCTACCGCACATGAACATGACGTATTTTTTCATTAATTGTAGTATTATGATGTATATGGTCATTTTGGGTCGTACAAGTGCGTATTGAATCTGATTGGGTCGTGTCGGTGACATTCGGTTTTTAACGTGATGTAACGCATATATTGAACAAACACAAACGTGATTATTATTAAACACATTTAACCTACATCGTGAACATATGGGGTTACATTAAGGTCAGGGGCACGATACGTAAGCATTTCGTACGCGTTGATCTGATCCCTGTATAATGTGTGCCAGGCTGCTGCGCGCTCTGTTCTGTTCGCTGTCCAGAGTGGGTTTGGGGGAGGCATTGGATAACAACCTCCAAGATCTACATGTATGAAATGCCCATGGTCGACGAACACAACCGCAACCACCAGGTGAGGTTGCTCAGCTTCGTTTGGCCCGCCCAGCAGAGGGAAAATTGTACAGCTCCCACGCATGTCGAAGGTGTGAACAATCACACCGTATCGTTGGGCAATAAGAAACCCCGTGTCAGGCATCGTCATGTAATTTTCGATATCTGCTCGTCCCACCCCCTTGAAATTGATCCGTCTAAGCAGCGCATCATAATGTCCTATGTTTTTTGTCAGCGTTCGCCAGATACTTTGGTTGGGAATGTCTTGCTCTGCCAGCTCCTTAACCAGTTTTGTATCCTCCGAAGAAAGCCTTCTCGCATACGCGTGACCCTCTAAGTTTTCAATAGGAGTGTGGTTATGCTTCGCCTTCGTCACCTCGATCCTCCAAACACTTCCGGATGATTCCGAAAACCCGATCATCTCGAACGGGCAGCCTATTTTCTTGCTACCCGTTTTCCTCTGTGTAGCTATACTCTTATGCTCCCCACCAAAAGTACATTGAAACCAAATCTTGTAATTCTCTCCTCTTTTATTCGACCTCTTAGTCACAATGAGGTAACCGTTGTCTTTTGCCGTGTCTTGTACCCAACGCACCAACTCTTTACGTGACGAAAAGGTCTGCGTCGTATCAAACGAAAACGTAACCGGGTAACAGCCTTCCTCGTCAACATACACATCCCCCGGCTCACCATCGTCACCGAGGTCCGAATATACTTGATGTTCAAAGTTGTGCTCGCCACCGTAACCGAAATTCGAATAACCTTGTAAGCTCTGTTGACAACCGTAACTGTCGTTTGGACCACACTCCTGCTGTACAAAGTTGTACTCGCCACCGTAACCGAAATTCGAATAACCTTGTTGTGCGTAAGGGTCCTCCACAGGGGTATTCAAATCCAGCGTCACCGTGTTATCACGATAACGAATGCAAGATACAACCTCTGCCTCCCTCAAGTTGGACGAGACCGGTTTCTCATACGAGTCAGAAATAGCGGTCCCCTCGTAAGAATCAGGAACAACTGTCTCGTCAGAATATTGACCGAAAATATAGTTGTTTAACCACGACATCGTTTTTTCAAGAGATGTAACTAAAACAGCAAAACCGCGCGTTATTTTGTAGAAACACAACGGATGGGGAATAAAGGCAATACAGACCTTTGATCTGAAATGAAGGAAAATGTATATCGAAGTGTTTGTGTATGATCGAACTGTCTGTCTCAGAGGTTGCTTTTAAAAGGGGCCTTTAAAAGGGTGAAATTTGGGGTCGAAGCGCCGCGCTATGGCCAAAGCGCGGCGCTTAGGGTTAACGACAAAACATCATAATCATCTTTATGTCTGTCAAACAGTATCGAATGTTTCAAACGTCAATCGAAGCACGTTTTGTCGATCGAAGCGCCGCGCTTTGGCCATAGCGCGGCGCTTTGGGGTGTGAAAATAATTTTGGGCGTGTGCAGCTAGCATGACCCTAATTTAAACTTGATAGGTAACAACGGTAAAAGAAATTAATAATTAGCATTGGAAAATGTAATGTGACGCCATTGTTATAGACCATCAAGGAATCAAACAAATACACGACTCGTCCTTCTTCACTCTCTCACTGTTTGACTGCAAAAAGCTTATTCCCCCCTCTGCAACTTTTGCAGACCATTAAACGAAGGGAAAGCTTCCCTCCTTTCCTTTGCTTGTTTATTTATACCCCTTTTCTCCACCCACCCTCACATTCATTCTTTACTCCCCCATGGACATCTTCAGCCTTCTCAAATTCTGGCGAAACGCCGGCGTCGGAGACCCCATAACCACCACCAGTGACTTCGACGACGAAAACTCCTTCTTCGATTTAGTCTTCACACACCCAAACAATTTACAAGACTCTCCAACCCCAACAGTCAACGTCATTAGTGGCTTTCACATTCACAGTCACAGTCACCACTATCACCAATCTTCAAACTTGGATGGCGCTGATTTAAAGTCAAATCACACTTATTCCTCTCCCCCTTTTTTCAACAATAAGAGGAAAATCTTACCACTAGACTCAACCACCCATACAAAGACCCCCAGGTCTCCCTTTCGAGTATTCATGCTGGGGTTTCATAACCATAAACCCAAATCAGACAAGAAGGAGATGAAATGCGAAATCGAAGAGGTCACCATTAGCTCTCTGCTCAACAGCAGTCATGATCAGTCACCGTCGAAGCGCTTCTCCAAAGAGGTTGTTAACAGATACTTGAATCTTGTTAAACCGTTTTACATCAAGGTTTCTAGAAGATCCAACGACAAGGTACGATTAACCGAACATAATTCGATGTTTTCGTCTCCAAAAAAGGAGGAGAAACCGTCGGTTTTTAAGGAGGTGCGTAAGCATTTGGGTAAGAGCCGGTCGTCGTCATCGTCTTCCGCTGTTAAACCTTTTCCGTCACCGGCCGTTAGGAGAGATGATTCAGCTTTGCAACAACAAGATGGAATCCAGAGCGCCATTCTGCACTGCAAGAAATCGTACAATTCACCTTCTCCAGGTAAATTTTTGTATATTTAATTCTGTAAAAAAAGTTTCAGGATATTCTTTAATTAATTCAGCGTCCAATCAGATGTCAGAGTTGTAAATCACGGATTGATTTTGGTAATCTTAAAATATGAATATGTGTTCAGGGGGTTATGTTCTGTCAAGATCTGGAAGTGCACCAACTCAAGGGCCTAGGATCTCAATTGAAGAAGAGAAAAGAAGTAGCATCTGAATGGCGGGAACTATATATATATATATATATATATATATATATATATATATATATATATATATTCATGTATTTAATTAAGTACTATTATTATATATGGTGCTGGTTAATATCATAATGTGTGAAAACTTAGAAAGATATGAGAATGGGGTAGTGATGTGTACTTTGAGCCTTGAGGTGGGTTTTGTAAAGTAAAGGGTGATGATTGCATCATCAGAATTATGACAGGGAGATTTTAAACAAATGATACACAATATCTTTTGCTTGTCTTCTCTTCCACTTTACTACTGTAAGCTAGAATGGAATGAATAATTATACAAAATCACCAAAAGAGTGTTTGGATATATTTTTATCTTATTAGATTTCCTTTTTGTCCTGTATATCTTCTCAATATCCCTCTGTTAACAGAAAGCTTCTTTTATTAACATAGCTTGTGTACCCGCTCATTTATTGTCGTTTAATACTCTTTTTGTTAAAACTTTTTAATCATCATCACAATAAGGGGAGGGGGTGGTCACTAGTGATAGAATTCTATCACTCACATTATCCAATCAACTCATCCATGTCATCAACCATTTTTTCATCACTCACAACCTTTTTCGGTGGCGGTGGTCATCACTCACCACCACACCCAACAATTTCCCCCCAACCAACAATTACCCTCACAAAAAAAATCATCACGGCGTGAAGAAAATAACGAAAATTGAATCTGTGGATTTTATCACGCGTTGTTGTTTAGGTGGGGGTGGGATTTCTTTGTTTTCCACGCGTGGAACTTTGTTTTAGTGATAGCATCACCGACCGCCCCCTCCCCCCTAATACAAAAAGCTCACGATGATAGGAGCTATACGACTCGTATACAAATATGCGAGTTGCATATCCTTTTTTACATGAAATATACGAGTTGTATGTTCTTCTTTTGAAACCCTTATCGTGGATGCGCCCATCCCCGTTCTCCCCCTTGCAAAACAACCAAAGTTCCCATTGCCCCTATGCCCGCGACTCCAGTCGGACCCCTCCCACGCCCTCGTTGGTGAATTGCTGTGGCAGTGTTTGGTACCTCACACCCTCTAACGTGGCAAGGATTTCATGCCTACAAAACATAGCCTGATAATAACGTCCCATCTTACTTCAGTGTGATTCAATGTCAATGTGCACAACTAGTGCTTGAAGTTCGTAAGATTTTAGTTTTGTAAACGATCCGACTCGAACCAATAGACTATTATTTAGATGGACCCCCTGACCCGAATCCGTTCTATTAAAACTTTTTAAGAATCAATTTTAAAATAACAAAAAAACAAGACAAGATAGTTAGTAAAAATAATATAAAAATAAGGACGAGGATTAAAATGTGGGGTTTTTTATTAAAGATATTTCAACTTTTAGAATAAATATGTTTTTTAGTACAAGTATAACGACAAAGATAAAGACTCTATTGTGAATTGAATTACGAATGCTCTTATTAACTTCTTTTCCATTTCTCAAATAGTAAAAGAAATGAGAGTAAAACTCTAAAAGGAAAAAAAAAACATGGATAAAATAAATAAAACCATTGCATGAAAATGAATGAATTTTCCAATTCTCAAATAGTAAAAGAAATGAGAGTAAAACTGTAAAAGGAAAAAAAAATGGATAAATTAAATAAAACCATTGCATGAAAATGAATGAAAGCATGTTGAATGTAACGTTTAGTTATGCTTTTACTGTGAATCAGGCCAACCTTTTTTACTTCCACTGATGCTTGCCTTCTGTTCAACCAAACCAATACACACATATTTATGTATATGTATATGTATGGTCACACCCGAGACGTAGACTTACATTTCTCATCCATCAATGTTTAATCAGTGGGACCCTTATAGGAAGAACTACTTAGGTTGTTTTTTCAGAGGTAAAACGTCTACAGTCTGCGGACCACATCTGCAGACATCTGTAGCTGAAGAGGTGGACCAAACCTCTGCAGTCTGCAAGAAGAAGACTATTTGTTTTTTAACTTCTGCAAACTATTGAAATAATAGGCATGAATAACAATAAAAAAAATTTAGCAAACTAACACCAAAATTCAACTAAGTAACACCAAAAATTCAGTAAATTAACACCAAAATTCAGCAAACTAGCACAAAAAATACAATAAATATGAATCAAAACAATATTTTAAGCTTCCATAAACTATGAATTTAAACAAATCTACTGTTGTTTTAATACTTATCGCTTCAAGAAGATTTTTGTTTTCCCTGAAACGAAAATTTGCTAAGAACATATCAGTTATGATACCAAAACAACAGCCAAGATAAAAAAATTTAATGATATCGTTTTTAATCGAGTTTTGGCATAATAAATTCTAAATACCTGTACGGTTTATGCTTGTGTGTCTGGGAATCCCTATAGTTTTTTTGCAAGACCATAATCTATTAAGTATTATGTAAACCTTTTTGAAATCAACACGGGTGAGATTATTTGTTCAGGTCGGTCCTACAAATATGAAAGAGAAGAGGAGAGAAGAGGTAAAAAGAGGTTGGTCCATGTCTGCCCCAAGAAGAGGGCGGGCAGACTTTTTTAATGAAACATCTTCCGGAAAACAAACAGTCTGTTGGGGCCATTGTCTGCGCATGGTCTGCGCGGCGCAGACATGAGAGGCTGCGCAGACCTTTTTGAAAAAAACAAACAGCACCTTAGATTTTATATTAGTGAGATCATATTTTATTTTCTTTTATTTATTTTAATTTAAGGGAGTCAAATATTTATATATCAATATCCTGTAAAAAGAGACCAAAAGTGTGAGAAGAGTAAGAAAGAATCTAAACCATTAGATATTTGATCTAATGGTTGAGATTAATAGGGACCAAATTGTAAAATTTGTTTTATTTTTTTAGACTGAATTAAAAATTATAGGGGTAATAAAGTCTTTATATCCATTCAAAATAGGAAACTGTAAATCAAAATCCCTACAATTTCGATCTCTCTCTACATCGCAGTGGAGCGGCGGTTCCAGCAGCACCAATTCGTCATCTCCGGCAGTTCAGCGGTTAGCGCAAGGTCGTTCCGGCGGTGGTTTGGGTGTCCGAAGGTGCAGGGGTTCCGGCAAGGTGGTTTCTGGTGGTTTGGTACGAGCGACTAAAAGACATCCAGCAAGGTGGTGTCGGGTGGTTGGCCACCTTTACACGACAGCGGCGGCGGAGCGGCAGTAGTGGTGCTGGAAGTGGAGAAGATGATACGGAGATGTAATGATTATTGAATGGTGTTATATATGTGCTGAATGGTGTTATATACTTTATTGAATGGTGTTATATATGTGCTGAATGATGTTATATACTTTATTGTATGGTGTTATATACTTTATTGAATGATGTTATATACTTACTGAATGGTGTTATATACTTATTGAATGATGTTATATACTTTCTAAATGGTGTTATATACTTACTGAATGGTTATACTTGCTGAATGGTGTTTATAGCGATCTTTTAAAAAAAATCCAGTTCCTATAATTAAGGTGGCGGTTATGGGAAGTTTTTAATTAATTGAATTAATGATAAAATTACTTGATTACTCTTTTGAATTAATTTAGATTTAGGACACATGTCATCTCCACAATATTTCTCACCTTTCTCACACTTTTAACCTTTTTTTTACAATAACCTTACCCTCTATATCCATATCATTATTAGAATATCCGTAGTTGGGTTTTTAGGTGTTTTCGCCCAAAAAAGGCCCCCGAACGCCTTGAAACCGCCCCCGGCTTTTTTTTTTCTTTCAAAAAAATGGTTCTGTGTGTGCTTTTTTTCTTTAACGCCTTTGTTCAAAATGTTTGGCCAAATGACAGGTATTCTTCTTTTTGTTTGGCCAATATCATTTTTTTGATGTTTTTTAATTTAATTCTATTACATCCCTTTTAATAATGTCCTCACAATGCACACATCCCCACTATACACATTTTAGAAAAACGCCCCATAATGTCTTATTACTGACTGGACTGTCAAATGACGCAAAACGCTCAAGGGTGGGGACATTATTTGTGTCTTCCACTACACATGGTCTTATTATTTACTGTATAATATACATTAGATAGGTAAAAATGTAATTTCATAATTGAGTTATTAAGGCCAGTGGGTATGGGAGGGCGTCACCCCGCCACCTCACCACCGATAGCGCCCCCGAGGCGCCACCACCTATACTGACCAAATTAAAGGAGGGCGCCATGGGTCTCTCGCCAGCACGGCAACGAACAACTTTTGAGTGGATCGATGAAGGATTGGTTGGGGGGGGGGGGGGCTATAGTTTAAAGGGGGCTTTATCTCACACCCTGCAAGTTAAGGGAAAGGGTCTTAAAGCCTTCTGTCTGACGTGGCGCTGAGGTGGCGTGATAAAGCCCCTAGAGGCTTTATCCCACACCCTCTTGCCTTATTATGTTGGAATATTAACTTAACTAGGTTTTTTGCACAATCGCCGCGTTGCGACGAACTTCTTTTGTTATTTAGTCTGTGTTTACATGTGTTTTGAAATCACTACGAGGGCGTTGCGCACGAAACCACTGACAAGAATTAAAAGAAAATATAGAAAAAACATTAAAAGATAACCGAAAGAAGATCAACCAAAAAAGTTTTATGGCAATGATGTTGTTCGTATGAAACCCGTGTCAGAGATAAGCAAATGGTACTGGGTACCGGTACTGAATTTCCCGAACCGAAAGATCTTAAGTACAAATTCGGTACCGACACCGGTTTTTACCTTCATATACCGGTACCGTAACCGGTATTTTCGGTATCGGTTGGCACCGAGCTCATCCCTACCCCTGAAACTGAAAAAAAAAGAAATCATTAAAAGTTGAATAAAATAAACAAAAAAAGTTGCACGATACCGTTGTTGTTCGTACGGTACCCATGATCAGAGATGAGCAAATGGTACCGAGTAGAAGTACCGAATTTCCCGAACCAAAAGATTTTCAAATCATTTCGGTACCAACTTTTGGCGTTTTCTATACCAGGCTGGTGCCAGTTTTTACCTTCATGTACGGATAACTGTACCAGGCTGGTGCCGTTTTTTACCTTCATGTACCGATAACGAACCCGACAGTACATGTATTTTCGATACAAGCACTGGTTGACACAAAGCTTATCCACCTTAGAAAGTAAAGAAATAATAATTATTATTATTATCTTAAAATAATAAAAGTATATAAAAACTATATATATTAACTTTAATATTAAAAATTGTGTTACTGTTCAAAAGCTTAGGTTTTTAATATATAGGTAATAAGAATAATAAATATTTATTAAAACCTATATAAGTTTGCAAACTTTTTGTGCATTATTAGTTGTAAGTTGTGCTTTATGAGTTTTAAAAAAAAAAACTTGATTTTTTAGTTTTAACCCAAAGGTTTGTACCTTTTCCAATTTTAACCATACATAATTTGTTTTTTTAACTTTAACCCAAAACTTTTCATTATTTGCAATTTAACTTCATAACTTTTGTCACTTGTACTTTTCATCTTTCGCAAATTTTTCGTTTTACGTATAGTTCTAAATTTTTCGAGTTAATACGACGCAACGTGCATGTGTGGTTCAACGTTTTTACCTCTATTTTTCCATGTTTGACAGGTTCGTCGCAATACGCATATTATAGGTCAAGAAAGTGTTGGTTGTCGATGACGGTTGTATGACATTAGTACTATTTGACACCGTTTTACGCCCCGCCGCAACGCGGGGTGTGCTTTGGGGGTTTTCAAAGAAAAAAATATTATGCATATTGTTGTTGTAACGTTGGCTTTGGGGGGTTTAAAAAAAATGTTTTTTTTTTTTACTTTTCACCCAAAAGTATTTCATATATTACTTTTAACCCAAAACTATTTGTTTTTTTACTTTTAACCCAAAACTTTTTATCTTTTGCAATCTATCCTCATAACTTTTTTTTACTTTCTAACTTTGGTCATTTATAGTTTCCATTTTTCGCAAATTTTTCGCTCTATGCTTGGTTCTAAATTTTGTGACTTAACACATCACAACTGTGTCTTTGGCTTAACGTTTTTACGTTTCGTTCTAAATTTTGCGAGTTAACACGACGCAATGTGCGTGTGTGGGTGAACGTTTTTACATCGTCTATTTTTACCCCGTTTGACAGGTTTAACATAACGTGTGGGTCGTAGATCGACTTAGTTATAAATAAAGAATCCCCGCCGCATTGCGGCGGGTCGTAATCCTAGTTTGATTTATAAATCATATATATATCTTGAATTCCGAACAAAATATAAGGGTTAAATGAGTACATGACAAATATTATAGGGGCGAAAATGAAAATAGAAATTAAAACATGTCCCTCCTCCTTCTTTCATGAAACGTGTGAGTAGAACAGAACTAGCAAAACATTTCAATTTGACCGAGGGGCCGTTTGTTTAGCTGTTAATGAGACTCTTAATGGTTCATACCTCTTATTAATTGGTTCAACAGTTAATGGTTTAGACTGTTAGTTTCGTAAGCAGATGTCTGAATGGTTCAGACATTTGCCTCTGAATGGTTAAACATTATAGTGAGTCTGAATGGTTAAAACCTCTAATATGAATTGGTCAGACATTTGCCTTTGAACGGCTAAGCAATATACTGACTCTTAATCGTTCAGGCCTCTTACTGGTTCAACACTTAATGATTCAGACATTTTACTGGTTCAGCACTTAACAATTCAGAAGTTGCCAAACAACACCTGATACAATTTAAAATCGTTTTCATTGCTTATCATGAGTTAACTTTAGAAATCGTCAATGAGATTAATTGTCATCATTAGACAAATAATTATACTTGATTAACTCATTCTAATCACTAAACTCAAATTATAAATTCGTTGAACTTCTCGCTATATTCATTTTTTTCTCCATTAGTTCACCGGTTTCGCGAAACCTAGTCGTCACCATCATTGATAACTGAGCTGTTGACCAAGCCACCGTGTCACTGAGGGTTTCGTCCTTGGTCACTGGAATCGCCTAGCGCCACCGTCTCCTGTAACGGGCGTCATTTTTACTCGTCGGCATCACCAACAATCACTACCGTTTCCGCATTCTTTTCCCGTCTTTGAATGAACATGTATGAAATCATCTTGGTTATTCTCTAAAGTATACATCTATGATGAATTGACTCAAGTCTGTTAATTCGTTCACTGACATAGACGACCACCATCGTTACTTCACTAACATTCAAACCGAATTTAAAATTATAAATTCGTATGGGGTTATAAAAATTATAAATAAATATGAATAATTTTAATTCTAATTTCGAATCGAATTTAAAATTATAAATTCGTATTTGATTTGTTAGTCTCGAATTGAATTGAAATCGAATTCTTGATAATCGGATCGAATATTTTTCGAATTTAAAACGAATTTTGAACGACCCAATTCACAATACATTTCTCTCTTTAGATTAGGAGTAGTTTAGATTAGCTTTCAATCCTATTAAACACATACTTGTGAAATAAATCGAGGAACGAGACCCAAACCCAAGCTAAGGTTGAAGAATTGTACAAATAAATTCTAGGAGATTTGATTTGGTTATAGATTCAAACTTTTGGTTCGGACCGGACAATCAAGGTCTAGTCTGGTTTTGTATAGTTACAATACAGAAAGAAACCCAAGAGTAGACAGAACCCCACATTAACATTTACAAAAAAACAAAAGTAAACCGCTGTAACTATCAGGTATGATTAAGAAGTTGAATGGAATCAATAGTATGTACAGTTCAGTTGATAGCTTCTGGTCATGTGTCTCATCACTTTGTCTTCTTGTTGTTGCTATTTTATTGTTATTCATTACTTCTGTTAAAGGTTAAAGTAAATCATCCTTCCCCTGCTGCCATCGCCTTACGATACGTCCTCCTGGATTTAGTGATTTACCTCCTCTTTCTTATTTATTGTTTTCTTGTTTTTTTAAATAGTTGTTTGAACATACTAGAAGTTAACTCGCGAGATGTAGCGGGGTCGTTAATTTCGTAAGGGGTAGGGGTTCTCAGTAAAAAAAACCTCTAAGAAATCAAGACACATCCAAACACCATCTCCTCAATCACATTTATTTACATTTCATTATACAACTTCTTATATAAAATATAATACAATCACTTTCAAACACAAATATCAAGCCTAGCATAGTAAACAAACACAACTTTCGATTGCCATTACGACTTTCATACACCGAATGTACCAAAACGAAATGCAATATACTCAATCATCTCCATCTTCCAATATGTTTATCACTTCAACCCACAATTTTAACATAATGCTAGTTACTTGCAAATCTTAGACAACCTTAATTCACTTTTATCCCTCAATGAACAGAGTCTAAAGACCAAAAAAACTCACAACAAAAAACTCAATGACAAATAAATTCCATAACACTCCATGAAAACAAAACCTTTGATTTTTGGTCCAAAATGGTACAAATGGGATATACATCAAACAATCAGATAATCAAACAAATATTATTTATCAAAGGCTCATTCTATACGCACCCCCCCTCTTTCCTGATTATACCCCCCCTTGTGAGAGGAAAACTGTCGGTCCTACGCAGGCCCCACCTGTAAGTATGTGAGAGGAGGGGGGTGAAAAAAGTAAATAGGGGGGTGTAGAAAGATCCATAAAAGTCAAACCTTGATTCAGTAATCTGTTGCATATCGGAAGAACTTGCATAAAAAGCTGGATCTTTTGGAATAAATGAATTATAAATTATAATATATAACTAGGAGAATTCCCGCTCGCGCGCTGCGCGAGGGGCACGACACTCCTTTTTTCTCTTTCGTGGCTGGGGAAGGGAGTTGCTGCTCCCTGTTCCAATTCCATGTCATCTGTTAACACGCGGTTCATGGTGATGTCGCTTGACCCCGGACCTTGCTGCCTGGGGTATTGCACCTGCATAAGCACGAGTTAAAAGAAAAGATAAGGAATCATAGTAAACCAAAATGGAACTTTCAAAAAGATGATAAAAGCATACCCAATTTGCGAAAAAACTCAAGAGATGCCAGATAACAACTAAGAATACATGCTTGTCTTTGCACAATTCACAAGAGAATCCCTCCAAGCTTGTCAACCTAAACAAAAAGAAAACAAAAGAACCCTTAAGATCATCATAAGAGAACGTAAAATCTGTAGCGTCTTCAACATAAAGGTAAGAAAATCCAATTATAGTAGACGTACTTTTGCCGTATTTGACCCATGTCAATCACACAAACTTAAGCCTCTAGATACCTATTAACATACTTGCAATCGTCTAAAAGATTGGTCTTAAATTTACAAATCAAATAAACCCCATTTAAATGTAAATAGTATCCATCATGCATGATATGTTAAATTAAGCACACATGAAGATGCAGACATTGGTACGTCTACAGATGCAAAATCATATTTCAATCAACACAATGCACATTAGAAACATCACAACAATTAGTTTATTAAAGTTGACCTTTTCTCATAGTGGGACCTCACCGTCTACTAAACGCAACCCTTATTGTCGATTTGAGCTTACAATAAAAAAAAGCCAATTTTTAAACTGGTAGAAATAGCGATCTTCAACTATAGTGTAGATGCATCTGTCTATTTGAGTTTACAATAAAAAAGCCAATTTTTAAAACTGGCTAAAATAGTGATCTTCAACTATAGTGTTGGCGCATCTGAAAGTAACTAATTCAACAACAAACAACTCTTGGTGTAAAACAATTGGACATAAAAAAAAAGATTATGATTCTTGAACTGGTGTGTATATACTATTTTTATGTTTTGGTTAAATGCATATTATATACAAACAATAAGAACATAGGAACAAAGCAACAGTGGATACCATCTTCTACAAAGAAAAAAACAAAGACCATAATTCATTTTGCCCAAGTCACTAAAGAAGGTATAGCAGCTATACAAAGCAAATTCAACTGGGAAAACCCAAATACAAACAGTAGACACCATTATTTGATAGTGAACCATGGTTTTGAAGTTGGAAACTCTTTCACACGACACAAATTTATCACTATAAAATGTTTTAGACACCGATTTTCTTAAAATCAAACGACCACCAACCAGTGGCGAAGCTTGACGTTTTCGACTTGGGGGGGGGGGGGTCGAAATCGTATATACCCAAAATTTTCTATATGAAAACTACATATATAACACTACTGAGCGAAAAGTTCGGGGGGTCGGGCGCAGTTTGATACTGACAAAAATTTTGGAGCACAATTTCAAGGTAAATAAATCATGGCAGTATTGTAAATAATCCTAAAATTTTGGTCTATTATTGTACTGTTCACAAGGATCTACGTAATTGTTATATATTTCAAAAGACGCCTTAGCTGGCTTCATTCTGCATGTGCCTTTGCCACAACCAACACCAATGACCGTCATCTCCCACCACCGCTACGACTTTACGTCAGCCACCACGATACACCTCCCTAACCAACATCATGTGGTTCACCATAAACACCACATCTTCACTATTAACAACAACAACCATCATCATCATCATCATCATCATCATCATCGTAAACATAGTCCATTGACAGTCCCCAAAACATTTTTTAATGTCAATCTAAGCCAACTATGACTACTGGTCACGGTCAATGACGCCTAAGAAAATGGAACACTAAGCCTATGAATGTAACACCAGATGATTATAACTCCTCATACTTATTGTTAGTGAAAACTAATCCAACTAAATACATATACAAAATCTGTTCTAGCTGGCACTTAAAAACACTTGGACATATGAAAATTCAAGTTCAATTCTATTCAGCAGATTCTAAATTGCCTTGATGAATATCAAGGTACCTATCCCTATATTGATTTGTAGTGAAAAACAAAATAACTAAATAGCTATACAAAATCTATTTTACCTGGTTTAAAATTGCCAAAAAAAATTGTTAATGAAGGCTACTGCTACATAAGTAATTAAAATTGAAGCCCTAATTGCTGCAACATACCTGCCAGAGAACTTTCAGACGACAAGCATCAAGCGTGGATTCCGATGGAGGGTTCGCCGGAATCGAAATTGAAGGGAGCGACGTCTCTTAATGGACAGAAGAGGGAGGACATCAACGCTGTGGCCGACCGTAGGCGATGGCCGGTTCCCCTTCCGTTCAGGCTCCCTCTTTTTCTGTTGCTTTGATTCTCTCTCCTCTCACTCTACTTAGAGCATTCACATCCAATCCATCAAATTATACATACATCCCACTAAAAAACAACTCATATATCAATATATTTCCACTAAAAACAAATACCTTTTCTCTCTCCTTTCAATTAAATAATATTATCATTACATTTTTCTCTCACTTCCACTCACAACCACTTTCAAAATATATTAAAAAATTATAACGGGTGAACAGTGTCCCCCCAAATATACAGATGAACAGTAACATTTTCTCTCTCCTCTACTCACAACCACTTTTTATACCCTTTATAATATAAAAACCCCTCCTCACATAATTTGATGGTTAGGATGTGAATGCTCTAAGAAGCCATGGCAATTATGTAAATAAGACCTAAAAATTTGACTAATTATTCTACTGTTCCTAAGAACATACGCAAAATGTTATTATAGATAATGTAAGTATACATATAAATACATATGTTAGTATAAATTTCCAACTAAAAACTATATTTTATCATACTGAATACAAAGGGTGTATCTATTGGCACACCCATTTGCCTATCTACACACCTTAAAAGATGTTTTTTGTCCTTATATGCACACCCTGCAGTGTCGTATTGTGGCCAAAACGCGGCGTTTTGGTCCGGTTAACCTAACAAAGACTGACAGGTTTCTGACGGGTCTGTTGACCAAACCAAAACGCCGAGCTTTGGCCTCGTTTTGGTCCTGTCAACCAGACAAAAGACTGACACCCGGTCTGGTTGACAGGACCAAAACGCGGCCAAAGCTCGGCGTTTTGGTCCGGTCAACAGACCCGTCAGACACCCGTCAGTTTTTGTCTGGTTAACCGGACCAAAACGCCGCGTTTTGGACACAGTTCGACACTGCAGGGTGTGTACATAAGGACAAAAACACACTTTTGAGGTGACTATCTACACACCAAGTGTGTAGATAGTTTGGGCCAATACAAATTATGAGGTACTAAATTACGAAACGATTTTTTTTTTGAAACGAGAACTTAATTAGAAAAACACCGAACCCCGAAAACCGGGACGGCCAACAACAAACAAGACAGCTACATATTCACAAATTTACACAAATCCGTCCAAACTAACATACCTTTCTTGAACTTATGCTTATACCAAAAGAAACTAACCGCCCTAATATCACTAAAAATCTCTCTTCAACATTACTTCTCTTACCATTGAACCGAAGGTTATTCCTGGCCTTCCATAAAAACCAACAGGGAGTATAAACAATCCCTTGCAAAGCCTTTCTCTCTGACTCCTTCTAGAACTGGTGTTGTGAATTTCTATCAAGTCTCTAAAGGAAAACACAAAGAACTTCAGAACCCGACACCAAAAGCTAATTTTTTCCCAATGACCCATCGCAAACGGACAAGACGTGAAGAGATGAGAAACCGAATCTGGACCGGCGTTACAGAAGCAACATTTGCCATCCTCCACCGAGACTAGGATATATTATAAATTATAAATTACACTTATAATATTGTCATTCAAAATTTTGAAGTATATTCGGTTGGTGACGAAAATATAATCTAAAATATAATTAGATTCTAGTTAATGAAATATAGAGAAAAATTAATTAACAGATGTTACAAATTACAAACTGAATAATACCATTTAACATGGTGGGTTTTAAAGATCAGAACTCTTACCTTCCACATTTTCTGTTGCATCTGCTAACTGCTCTGAAGGCATGTGTGAGACTTGGTATTGGAAATGGTGCGATCATGATTCATGGTCAAATGCATAGGGATGGGTTATGTGGAAACTGCTCTAGTTGGGGTTTTATGCGAAACTTGGCGACACAGAGACTGCACACAAAATGTTCGATGAAATGTCTAAGAGAAACGTGGTGTCTTGGAATTGGATGGTAGATGGGTACTTAAGTTTAGGGAATTATCAATAGCTGAAGTTCTTTTTTCTGGTATTTCAAACAAGGAAGTCATGTCTTGGAATTCAATTCTTTCATGACATTTGAGAATAGGGAATATGGAGAAGGCATTACAGATATTCGAATGTGAAAAAATAGATTTGGCCTGAAATGTTTACAATTCAATGTCACAAAGGAACACCTTTTCTTGTATCACAATGATTGGCGGATACTCAAAATGTGGAGATATTGTATCTGCAGACGAGTTGTTTAATAAGATGCGTGAGGGATCATTTGTTATATAATGTCATGATCGCTTGATATCCGCTTGTTCCCAACTAGCTAGGAGACTTAAGTTTTGGATCATGGATTCCCGAGCTATACATGAATCAAATGGGCATTACAATGGTAGACCACTTGCTTACTGCCTTAATCGACTTTATATGCAAACTGTGGTTCCATCGATAAAGCTTTGAAGTTATTTCACAAGTTGCACAAGAAAGACGTCATTGCTTATACAGAGCATGCCAATGTAACCCCATGGTGATGTTTGGGGGTATTGCTTCTTGCTTGTAGTACACATAATGAGGTTGAGTTGAGGGGAATTACAGCCAAACATTGCTTTGAATTTGAACCTCATAGCAGCGGCAGCCAAACATTGCTTTGAATTTGAACCTCATAGCAGCGGGTATGGTTCACTTCTTGCTAAGATATACACAGGCCAGTGTTGGTCGGTGGGAGGATGCTAAGAGATTAAGAAAGAGTTTACATGAAAAGGGTTCGGTTAAGGTTCCTGGAAGTAGTTGGATGGATCCTGTGCATTGTGCTAGAGTAAAATTAATCTCAAAATGATGACATGGCGCTTGATGTGCATATTGGGTTTATTTGAAGTGCATCTCCAACAGATCATCCATGTAAACTAAAACTTTCTAGCTAAATGAATGATGGGCCATATTGGTCGAATGGTTAAAAAGACACGAAATGTATTTTTAATTCATAAACCTATCCTGCTATGAATTTGAAGAGTCCAAGCTAAAGCTCGTGGTTCACTTACCCTTTACTTGTAAGGTGAGCTCCGGACCAATCGGGTTATAAGGTACATGTTCACGGTGATTAACAGGATCAAGAAAAAAAATGACCTCGTAGTCTAATGATATGATGCTTGACTCCCTACAAAATTGATGTGAGTTTTATCTTTGCAAGTGAAAGGTTAGATCATATTTAGGTGTAACAAATTCAATACAAGCGTTAATCTACGTTTAAATGGTTCTTCATTCTACATCAAGGAATTGAAAATCTCAATTGTAGTTGAAACTTTCAGCCATCAAAATAGACTTGTATCCATCAAAATCAATTAAAAAAACAAATATCTTTATTACAAATAATAAACTCAGGTATCATCAATACAAAAGAATATGCACAAACACAATTACACAAAGTTAAAACAATACAAAAACTAATTTCAACAATAATATACACACAAAACCTGTATCTCTCAGCGACAAGAGATGTTCCTGAGCACCCTGCTTGCTATCACAAGTTCCATAGAACAATCCATATTAACATGCTTATACTTCCTAAAAAATATCAATATCTTAAACTTCCCGGTCAACCTGGACCGGCTCCTCAGAGGCAAAACACCACGGCTAATATCATTTCCTAACTCCGAAGATGATGTAACATTCGACGATGACAAGATCACCGGAACAACAAACTTCCTAGTATCTCTTCCTTTCACTCTGTCGTCCCAAACGCTCCCTTCCCCAACCTTCTGATCCCGGTAGTAGAAATCCACTGCAGTATCCCTATAATGAAAGCGCCGAAAGTTTCTGTTTCTAATACCAACTTCTGTATTCATTTGTATGTCAAATGAAGGACTTGTTGAATTGCCTACGTTAAAAGTTCCAAAAGTGGCTGACCGAACACGAAATCTAGGAGTACGAAAATTGACCGCGGTTAGAGCGAGTAAAAGGATGATTCCCACTACACAACTTGCGATGATGAGAGCGGACACGAGGTAGCGCCTGCGTCTTTTCCGGTAGGCATCGTTTGCTACAGCTGAAAGATCTTCGTTGACGTGACCGTAAGGGTTTGTTGGAACCATTTTTTTTGTTTGTGTTGATGGATGAAGTTACAATCAGTGAAAAATTATATATTGGTTGTGACGACACGGGTTTGAAAATTGATGGTTAACTTTGTTGACTATTTTATGTTCTAGATGTGGTGATTTTTCTGTGGCTGCTAGATCAACAACTTTGATCAGAATGTTCTTTCTTTTGTTAATAAAATACTTATCTCTTAAGTTTTTTCTACTTTTGTCTTTTTTAATGAAATCCAATCGCATTGTGACAAGTTATAATGGATATAGGATCGCTTACTCTTCTTTCAATATGTTAAAGTATTATATTATAATTTTGTCATTCGAATATGTTAAAAAACATAAAAACTATAGGTATTATATTATAATTTTGTCATATTTGTTGATTTGTTAGGACTTAAGAATAAACAATTAATATACCATCAACATATATTATTCGAGTCCTTGCCGAAAAGTTTGAAAACCAATTCATAATACGGGTCAAGATTAGTCATATTGGTTTATAGTTCTGGAAGGTTAGAAAACTGATTTGACACACACAATTTAACATTTAGAAAACACTTTAAATTTTGAAAGCTAGTAACACAATTTAGCTTAAAAGAGCCTTATTTCTTAAAACAGTTGCTTTTTTCTGTTAGCAATATAGGAAGGGGCATCGTTTTGTTTTTTTCGAATGAAGTCCAAAAACGGTAATTGTCATTAAGATTATATTGCCGTTTTTAGCGTCAAAATTTCATTAATTATTCATTTAGTTTGAAGGACTAGTCTTGATATTAAATAAAACTTAGGGGTTGTCTGGCCCCTGTGGCGTCCGGTTTCTTGAAGCGGGTTCAAAAGGCAGCACTTGCGCATGCGACAGTGTCTGTAGGCCATAGTTATGTGTTTAGCCGAGTAGGATTTGCAATTCAAAAGGGGGTGGCGGCGCAGCTTGTTGCCCGTCTACCAACCCATGATTTGTAATTTGCTCTAACCTTCTAATAAAAAAAAGAAGATTTGGGACTGAAAAAAAAAAAATTATCATTTGAAGTTGGTTTATTTTCGTTAGGTGATATTGAGTAGTATTTTAGCAATATATTGTTTCTTTGGCAACAAGTTATATTGGTTCAATAAATTTGGTTGAATGTTACGTAAATTCTTTTATTCTCGTTTAAAATATTGATAGTTAATTGCTAAAATCGTCTATGAGGTTTGGGCACGTTTGCTATTGTCGTCCAAAATGACACTTTTGTACCAAATTGCCCCCAACGTTTGTAGCTTTTTGCCATTTTCATCCAAACCACTAACTTAGTTTATTTTTTCTGTTAAGTTGAGGATATTTGGATGAAACTGACAAATATAAAACCACATGGACGATTTTGGCAATTTAGTCAAACCCTTTTTAATTTCTATTATTTAATTATTTTTACATATATAGTAAAAAAATATATATGGAGTTTTTAGAAAAAAAATTAATAGTTTTGTCACATAATTTTTATAAATTTTCATCCAAATCACTAACTCAGTTTATTTTTTCTGTTGAGCTGAAGGATGTTTTAAATTTTATAAATTAAGACAGAAATTAATTTACAGCTTCTTTATATAAATAAGTTTTATAAAGAGAAAACGTCATTGGTGTGCAACACATAACAATCGATTTCAACTTTTAGTATTTATCAGTTGTAGTGATAGAAAAAAATTGTAAAACGTTACATATTTTTTTAAATGTGTTGAACACCAAGGAAATATGTTGGTAGAAATAAAATATTTATTTAATTAAGATTATGAGGGTAACTACCTAATACTTATTCTGAGTGGCTTGAGTAAAGAAACTTTTGGTTTATAACATTATAATTACAATTTGGTGGGTAATTTTAAGGTTTGGTAACGATACGTTGTTTGATAGGGGGGGGGGGGGGGGGCATTTGCTTCTGTTTTTCCCGAGGATCGAATTAAAAGAGTAGAAGATGAATTACAAACTTGGTACATAAGATACGATTTTTTTATTTGACATTTTCAATAAGGTCACCAGCATTTTAGTTTTATAAAATTTAGAGGTTTAAGTAGATTTTATTTTTATAAAACTGATTTATATAAAAAATAGAAATTAATTTATGTCTTAGTTTATAAACATTCTTTTCCTTAATAGAAAAATTAACTTAGTTAGTGGTTGGATGAAAATTTATAAAAATTATGTGACAAAGCTATTATTTTTTTCATATAAAAATTGCATGTATATATTCTTTTTTATTATATATGTAACAAATTTAATTAAATAAAAGAAATTTAAAAGAGTTTAAGTAAATTGCCAAAATCGTCCCTGTAGTTTTATAGAGTAAATTACAAGTTTTGTCCTTTATGTTTACACCATTTTGCAGGCGGTGTCCTTTGCCGCAAAACTTGACAAGTTATGTCCTTAATGTTTTAAAATCTTGCACGGTATGCCCTTTGAGCCTAACCCAGTTAATTTCTAACGTTAAGTTAAGTCAAGTGCAAAACACATGAGGGTGTTTTAGTCTTTTCCCCTACCCTTTTCAATTCCACCCATTATATCACCCAAACCTTGATGTCGCCGCCACCACCATCCCAAACCCCAAGGCCCAAACCCTAAAATCCATTTATAGCCATCATAATAAACTTTCCAAAACCTGCAACTGGTTTATGTTTCACGGCATCATGCTAATATCAAACAACCTTTAATCCTTTCCACTTCACAGCCACAAACACCGAAAATCGAAGACACCTAAATATCGTTTCCTTTTAAACGCTATCAACAAATCTGCCATAGAGCCGCTAGGGTATCAAGTTATACATTTCTCTGATCGGCCGGAACTGTCTTGCTCGACGATGATGATGTAATCTGGCTAGTAAGCGGGATTTAATCGATCCACTCTTTGTTAGTGGCTCTGGATATAACCCTTCTTCCTAGTGGGATTTCCGGAATCATCCATTCGCGGTCAGTTTGGCGGGCAACGGTCGCTTTGTCTTCCTCTCTCTTTTTTCTTGGTCCATGGCGGGGAGGTTAATTAAGTTTTACGTGGCTAACATCCCGGAGGGATGTAGACCTTGGGATTTAGCAACTTTCTTGGGTAAATTTGGGGAGATTACAGGATCTTTTATTGCTAGGAAAAGAAGCAAGGAGGGCCTGAAGTTTGGTTTTGTCAGCTTTAAAGGTGTCCTGGATTGGAAGGAGCTAGAAAAGAACATGCAGGGCCTCAATCTAGGGGGTTTCAAGCTTAAGATTAATCGGGCGAAATTTGCTAGAGAAAATGACGTTGAAGATGACGTTCGGCCTCCCGTGATGAAGTACAAACAGGCTCGGAAAGATTCGGAGGAGATTAGGACTACCCGGAAGGATGCTTTTACTCGGAATGGCTACTCGTACTCTTCGGCTCTTATGAATAACACTGGGTTCTCTTTGAATGAGGTTGGCCAAGGCTCTGGGAAAGACATGACGGTGGAAGCACATAGTGAGACGAGTGCTTTTTTTGACTTGCATGGAAGAGCGGTGGTGGGTAGAGCGAAAGATATCGAGACTTTGATCAATTTAAAGGTTTTTTTCAGATCGAAGGTGACTGTCAACTTCATCTTCTATTACTTGGGTGGTCTGAACATCATGGTGGCCTTTGATGATGTCATTGACGCGTCCGATTTTATCCTTAACGTTCAACTCTGGAAGGATTGGTTCGATTCTCTCGATGTGTGGTCTGGTCAGACCCTGGCATATGAAAGTATTGCGTGGTTAAAATTCTACGGTGTTCCTCTACATTTGGCCGAAAACAAGGTTTTTAACGACATTGCTGCGTTATATGGTAAAGTGATTAAAGGGTCGGACTTATCCACAGCGGATTGGGATTTGTCTACTTCTTGTGTTGGAATTCTGGTAGACACAGGTGCGAGAATTTCGGGTTCGACTATGATCGACTGGAGGAACAAGAGATTTAAAGTCTGGGTTTTGGAAGAATTAGACGATTGGAAGCCGGATTGTGTGTTCGAAGATGAGAGGCTGTCGCCGAAGTTGGTTAATAATGAAGGAGTTATAGAAATCAATACGTCGGATTCCAAGGAAGACGACAAAAATTTGAACGATCAACAGAGGGATATGGAAGGTGAGGAGGAGGTAGAAGGAAAGGAGGATTCTAGCGATGAAGATGAAGTTTCATCCGAAGATTCGGATGGTGATTTGTCAGACAAGGAAGGTGGACAGGCCGAAGGGTCGCCGGTTATTGGTTCTCCGGTCAGAGACATCGAAAAGTCGGCTCATTTGAATGCTGGGGGCGATCACGAAGAGACTCACATAGGAATTCCAAAAAACGTGGGGGTGGTTCAGGTTTCTAACATGGGAAGTTTAAATGATATGATTGGTGGGGACACAAGGCATAACCTTTTTAATGATTCTGGTGACACTTATTCTCTCTCTTCGATCAGACCATCCTTTAATTTGGGTAGGCCCAGTAGAGGAGTAAGAAGACACAAGCCCATGAAATGCAATAACCCAACACGTGCTAGATCCAGCCCACTTTCGGAACAAAGGCCTAGGAAACGGCCTCCTGAAGATCAGGCTTTTATTTTTGACCTGAATAAGGCAGCTGATGTCTTTCTCGATAACAGCAGGGACCCACTAGATATTAACAGTTTTATTAGGGCTGAGCTTGTAGCTCAATCGGAACCTGTAGTTCAGTCGGAGAGACCAGCGACAGCTATTCTTCCTCAGAACCAGGGTGACTCTCTTCCAAGGAGAGAGGAAGGTTCCGTTTCTTCAGTCTGTGAGGTCAGTGATTCTTTTAATGTTGTTGTTGATAATGAAGTCAGGGAAACAATTAATTTGGGTAAAATTGTGGGGGTTAACCTTGATAACCACTGCGAATTGGTTGGTGATACTATCAGAGGTGAAGGAATAAATGGTGTGGATCCATGAATTTTTTGTCCATAAATTTGAGGGGAATTGCAGGGGAGGTTAAAGCTAATTGGGTGAAAGACATTCGGATTCATAATAAGATCAGTGCGATGGCCATTCAAGAAACTATGGTGGCTGTGGTCTCTAGTGCAGCGGTTTCAAGACTGTGGGGTAACAGTAACTGTGATTTTATTTTCGTGGCCTCAGAGGGTCTTTCTGGGGGTCTTCTTTGGATTTGGGATCCTAAGGTTCTCAAGGTGGATTCTTATGTTCAGGTGAGGTATTTTTTGGTGATTAAAGGTTCGGTGATTGGAAGTGGAGAACCGATTAATTTGATAAACGTATATGCCCCTCAAAGCTCGGCAGCGAAATTACTCCTATGGGGCGAGCTTTCTAATGTTATTGATCCTTCTTTGGGGCAGTGGATAGTTGCTGGGGATTTTAACGCGGTTCGATCCAGCGAGGAAAGGAAACACTCGAAATTCAAGCAGGTCTGTGCTGATAATTTCAATAATTTTATTGCTAATAACGAGCTGCAAGAGTACCCTATGCAGGGTAGAAGGTACACGTGTATTAGAGAGAACGGTAAAAAGCTTAGCAAACTTGACCGTTTCTTAGTGTGTTCTGATTTCTTCTCTAAATGGCCTACGGCTTGCGTCAGAGCCTTATCCAACCAATACTCCGACCATTGCCCTATCATTTTGGAGTTGGTTAACCTTAATTACGGTCCGCGTCCTTTTAGAATTTTCAACTCGTGGATTGGAAAAGAGGGGTTCGAGGAATCGGTTCTAGCGGCAATCGATGGTATGCAGGTTTCAAATCCTCCGGATTCGTTCCTTATGATGAAGTTGGCTCGTATTAGGTCTGCTATTAAGTCGTGGAGGGATGAGTTTTTGCTTAAAGAACAGGAAAGTGAAATTACTGCCCTTTCGGAGCTGGAAAAATTAGAAGAGGAAATGGAACAGAAGGATCTTTCAGAAGAAGAAGAATGGATAATGTCGGAAAATAGAAAAATCATTCAAGATATCGACTATAGAAAAAGAGTAGACATTAAACAAAAAGGGCGTTTGAAGTGGGCCATAGACGGGGATGAAAACACTAAGTTTTTTCACGCAGTGGTTAACAATAGGAAGGCTGTTAATTGCATTCACGGATTTAATATCGACGGTGAGTGCTGCTCCAAACCGTCTAAGATTAAGAAAATGGTTTTCTCTTTCTTTCGTGATAAGTTCAAAGAAAAACTGAAAATCAGGCCGTATCTTCAGTGTATCAACATCAAAAAAATCTCTGAAGCTGAAAGTCTTATGCTAGTGGAACCGTTCTCCGAAATTGAAATAAAAAATGTGGTATTCGAATGTGGGGATGATCGGTCCCCTGGTCCAGATGGGTTTAACTTCAGATTTATCAAGCATTTTTGGGAAATTTTTAAAGAGGATTTTATCAGAATCTTCGACTGGTTTCATGCTCACGGTGTGATCAACGATGGTTGTGGGGCGTCGTTTATTGCTCTAATTGCTAAAATCCCTGACCCGGTGTCGTTGAACAACTATAGACCTATTAACTTGGTCGGGGTTATTAGTAAGGTCATTTCTAAAGTTATGGCAAACAGAATGAGGATGATGCTGGAGAGTGTGATATCGGATTCTCAGTCTGCTTTCCTTAAAGGTAGATATATTCTGGACGGCCCTCTAATCGTTAACGAGCTTATTTCGTGGATCAAAAAGAGCAAATTGAAAGCATTTTTTCTGAAGATCGATTTTGAAAAAGCCTATGACAACGTTAATTGGAATTTTGTCATCAGTATTCTTTCTCAAATGGGATTTCCAGATTTGTGGTGTAAATGGGTGTTTGGAATTCTGAAGTCGGCCTCGTCGTCTGTGCTTGTTAACGGAGCCCCTACTTTCCTGTTCAAATGTGAGAAAGGTATGAGACAGGGAGACCCGCTTTCTCCATTTCTGTTCTTAGTTGTTATGGAGGCTCCTTCGTGTATGATAAATAGAGCGAGAAACGCCGATTTGATTAAAGGTATTGTTACTCCCAACAATGGTCCGGTTATTACGCACCTATTGTATGCGGATGACTCTATTGTGGTGGGTGAGTGGTCCAAGTCTGAAGTGGTGAATATTGTCAGAGTGCTCCGGTGTTTCTTTTTATGTTCGGGGCTCAAAATCAACATTGAAAAGTCCAACCTTTATGGTATTGGAGTTAGGGAAGAGGAAACCAATGTTTTGGCAAGCGAAGTGGGATGCAAACCGGATGTTCTTCCGTTCAAATACCTCGGTCTTAATGTGGGAGCAAACATGAATCGTATCAGGAACTGGCAGCCTGTGTACGATATTTTTCGGAAGCGGTTGGCTAAATGGAAATCAAACTTGTTATCTATCGGTGGTAGGGTCGTTATTATAAAAGCAGTCCTGGAGAGCTTACCGTGTTATTATTTTTCTTTGTATAAAGCGCCTAAGAAGGTTATTTCCGACTTGGAATCCATGGTCAAAAAATTCTTATGGGGAGGTTCTATAGAAGAAAGGAAAACGCATTGGGTCGCTTGGGAACGGGTGACGCTTCATAAAAAGGATGGGGGTTTGGGGCTCAATAAATTATCGGAGGTGAATATTTCGCTTCTTTCTAAATGGGGATGGCGATTTAAATCTGAAGCTAATTGCTACTGGAGCAAAATAATTGCTGCTTTTCACCACAGTCGGGTTAGTTGGGATGGCTTCCCGCTAAAGAAATCGTTGAAAGGGGTCTGGAATAACATTGTTAAAGTGTTAATTTCCAGCAAAGTTGGAGGTTCCGTTCTTAGGAATTATATTCAGGGTGAGGTCGGCAACGGGGAAAGCATTCAATTTTGGCTCGATCCGTGGATTATTAGCGAACCGCTCAAGTTGAAATTCCCAGGTTTATTTCGTTTGGAGGCTGAGAAAAAATGCTTTGTAGCCAATAGAGTGAAAAATAATGGTATGGGATTGGAGTTTATTTGGCACTGGAAATCAGTTCTGACTGATCCAGTGTTGCTCTCGGATCTGCAGCTCCTCCTTGGTCTTCTCGGCTCGGTCCTGATCGTCAACAGACAAGACAAGCGGCGCTGGTCTCCGCACAATGAAGGTATTTTTTCGGTTAAGTCTGTCAAGGGTCTGTGTTATTCGGACAGGTTTGTGAGTCACAGCTTTGTCATGGATTGGTGTGACTGGGTCCCTGATAAATGCAATATCCATGTGTGGAGAGCGGAAATGGAGAAGACCCCGACAAAGGTTGCTTTAAGGAAGAGAAATATCTTACAAGGAGAGCCGATTTGCCAGTTGTGTTCGTCTGCTGAAGAGTCCGCGGAGCATTTATATACGGCTTGCTATGTATCAGCAATTGTTTGGAATGTGGTCAGCGAGTGGTGTAGGATTCCTGGCATCTTCGCGTTCTCTATTAAGGACCTTCTTTGTTTGTACAAGGATCTTTCGGCTTCGGTCAAGAAGAAGGAGGCGGTTCAAGGTTTAATTATCATTACTTGTTAGAGCCTTTGGCGTGCTAGGAACAAGCTGATTTTTTCCAATATTCCGGTTAGAATTGACGGTATTATCAGTGAAATAAAGTCTCTGGGTGTCCTTTGTAAATATGTAATTTTCTTGTAGCTTTTGTTTTGGTTGGCTCGATTTGGGCCGGCTGTTTGTGAATGAAGTTTACGTTTCAAAAAAAAAAAAAAAACAAATCTGCCATTCAGACGCTTATTGGAGGTTAAATCGGAAACCTGCAACACTCTTGTTTATTCATCAAAACACTTGTCAAGCATTCAAAACAACAATTTTCAATTCCCTGACAAAACTTAGATATGTAGGTACGCCTGTTCGGAGTAATTGGGCAAGAAAAATAACTATGCCAGTAAGTGTGACTGAACTTAAAATCGGTTGCCGGAATTTCGAATTCACAGAATTACCTTCTCTCTCTAAAATTAACACACAGTTGTGTGTGTTTGAAGGTCATGATAAGATGAACAATAAGCCAATTAGATTTGTAAACAATTGTTCAAAAGTTAACTAATTTCTAAGTTGTTGTACAGATTTAGTCACCACAAACTTTGAATGTTTATTGTTATTAAAATTTGATTGAAAATGTATTTGGCTTTTGAATATGATGATATTCTTGAATTTTGATTTGTAGATACTAAATCCAAATCATTAAACGATCTTAAATTTTCTTGAATATGGTCAGCATCGATCTGCAAACTTCATTTAAAATTTGATGCTCAGGGTTTGTGGTAAAATAATGGGTGGAATTAAAAAGGGTAGGGAAAAGACTAAAACACCCTCATGTGCCTTGCACATGATTTAATTTAACGTTAGAAATTAACTGGGTTAGGCTCAAAGGATAAACCATGCAAGATTTTGAAACATTAAGGACATAACTTATTAACTTTTGCGTTAAAGGACACCGCCTGCAAAATGGTGTAAACATAAAGGACAAAACTTGTAATTTACTCAGTTTTATATTTGCAAGTTTCATCCAAATATCCTCACCTTAACAGAAAAAATAAACTAAGTTAGTGGTTTGGATGAAAATGGCAAAAAGTTACAAACGTTGGGGGCAATTTGGTACAAAAGTGTCATTTTGGACGAAAATGGCGAACCTGTCCAAACCTCAAGGACGATTTTGGCAATTAACTCAAATATTGAATACACATAAATTCTTGATTCGATTGTATGACCACCTTGGCCAAGAATTGGTATTAGAGCTAAGGCGTGTAGCTCATACCTGAGGCGAAAGACAAAAAAACGGTTAAGGACGAAACGCGAGCCAAAACCCTAATATTTTTCGAAAAATCTTTCTCAGCACTGCTTCATTAGAAGTGGAATCTTACATCTAGTTGGCCGCCAAATTAAGTCTGCTGCTCAACTGCCTAGCCACGTGCCTCCACGCGCAACCTTCCATTTGTGAGTGGGCTTCACTTGCCCCTTTTGACCGGCACGTGATGGATGGTGCTACCGTTTTCCATTGTCGAACTTTCAGAGTTTGGTTAGAATTCAAAGCCGGCCCGGTTTTGCCCAGCTAGTTTTTCATTTCATCAACTTTTTTTTATTCTGGTCATGTCGGGGGTCATTCAAGTACAAGAAAAGAACCTAGGACAAACCTTGGTGGATGGTAATGAAGGAAAGTCAGGGGTCATTCACGTACAAGTAATCAATGGTACTTTAAATCTAGAAACACCCAAACTGACTTCGACCAAATATGCAACTTGGTTGGTCATGGTAAAGATTGTATTGGGTGGGAACAATTTGCATGAAATGATTGATCTATAAAAGGGGGAAGGGCAAAGGAAAGAAGTTCATGGCTTGGGATTCATCTTCTAAACTCTACCTGAAGATGTTATGCTACTTTGAACCGAATGCCATATAGGAAGCACTAAGAGTTCAGTATCTAGGCGCTTAAAGAACTCGAAAAGATCGTCTTTAAATGCCAAGAAGCGAGTTGAATGGATTAAAGATGGGAAACGAAAAAAAAATATTGATGAATTTGTTGCAAACTTGGGTGGAGTACAGTCAAAGTACAAGAGCTTGGGGAGCTACACTTAATGAAGAGGCCGCAGTAAGGAAATTCTTCAACTCCATGTCTAATAATTACTTGCCTATAGTTTTCTTGATCGAGCAATTTTGCAGAGATCGAGAAAATGACATTCGAAGATGTGGTCAGACGATTGAAGGCATATTAAAGAAGAAACAAGTTCAAGACTACGAACGAAAGTTCATCCCAAAGTCGGGTCTTGTTCACCCAAACTGAAAAGTATGTTGAACAATACCAAGGACGTGGAAGATTTATTGGACGAGGAAGAGGGAACCCATAACTGTAACACCCCAAAACCCGAATGTTTATATTCGTTAAAATGTTATGATATGGTACATCAAGAAATAGATAACTAGGCTATTTAACCTACTTAAATGTATGGTTAAAATTATTAAAAGGTGGAATGTAGTAAAATGTTTAGCAAAGCAAACAAGGGAACAAACTTGAGGAACCAAAGATGAACAAGGGGGAAAGTTATGTTTTAATTAACAAACACACCCACACAAACACACACACATTTCGTGTGTTCCAGATCGATCAGGGGAAACTCCCCATGAACCAAACCCTAGTTCTAACATGATCATCAAATTGAGGAGTCAAATGAAGCTCAAATTCTTAACCGAGCATAGATTAATGATCACCGTCACAAGGGGATCGCAAGGTATGTCTTAAAAGTTAGTTTGGTGATTATGCATGAAGCGGGTTATGATGTAAATTGCGAAATTGTATGAAATTGATAATGGGTATGTGTTAGAATTATCATATATAACATGGATTATGCATGGTTTAGGTTAATTTGATGTTTAATGGTGAAACCCATTTCTAGTAGTAATGTTATGAAGATGATGATGTTGCATGTGTTAAATCAAGTATGGTTTTGATGTATATGAAGTTGAATATTGTGGATTATTGTTAATGACCTTGATTTAGGATGAAAGTTATGTGAGATTAGTGGGAATTTGATGATCTTGATATGAACTAGTAAGAAGATGCAAAGAATGCTTGTACTTTATGCTTAGGAAGTAGTATGCACACCAAGTGTATGATAAAATGTCTAAGTGAAGTTAAGATGTGAGATTTTAAGAAGTGGCTTGACATATATGAATGATGTATGATAATGATGTAATTAGTGGTATACTAACTTAAAGAGTGTGCTCTAGATGGAACTAGTACAAGAATTCGGGTTGAATGTATGTGTTGTCAAGATTATGCATTAGAGGTTTGTACATTATGCTTGAATGGGCGATGCTCGCCATGTGTTTCTATTAATCACTTAATTGCGATTAAGAAGTGAATGTATATTAAATGTATAACATATGACCATACTAGTAAAGGATGATGTTATGAATTACGTTAAGTTGTCTAACTTAGCTATGTGATTGTCAAATGTAGAATCATGAAAGCATAAGTATGTGTATATTGTGTATGTGAATAGGCGATCATGTAGTTGTTTGTGTCATACAACATTATGTATGAAATGAATATCATGTCATTAATATGGTCCACTATATCAACATGAATGCGTGTTCATAAGTTGGGAGTTATATGCTAAAAGGTTGACCTTCTGAAAGTCAACCGAGAATTTATAACACGGTTAGGTATTTTGACACAAATATAAGAATCGAGAGATCATGGAATACGTGTTAGACCAATTATGTGTTACGTGTGATAACGAACTTAGATTTCGAAGATATTGAACTATGTGATTGACAAGTCATGTCATATGCGTGTTAGTGAAAGTCAAATAGATAAAAGTTGGAAAATATGTGTTAATATGAATAAGCATGAATACTAACATAATCATGGCATGACGGCATGAAAGAATAGGAACCACACTAGCACGGACCAAGCATGGAAGGCTAACGGGTCAAGATGAGGCAAGGAAGATGTTACGAACGCGGATGCACAAGGTAAGTGATTCCGTAATCACTTTTTAGTTGTTTAGGTAAAGTTATATGCAACTTAATTAAATATGATAATTGAGGTAAATTAGGAATGAATTGTATGATGTCGATGAGTATTAAACGGATCTTAGCTTTTATCCGAGTAATGTATGTGTGATTAAGAATTTTAGCTAAGTAGAAGGATTCGTTACTTATGTAAAGAATTCCTTTGTTGTTAAGGATAAAGCGAAATTGACAAAAACGCCCTTGATAGGTATATCGGGCAAACGACCTTGAATGTCTATTGGAAACAAGTGAACCGATTAGAGTAATGTGTTGGTCATGTGTAAAAGCGAAGAGTATGGTTTTGATATGTCATAGACCATTTAACGCACAAATACCCATAACGGGTCAAATATGAGCTTTTAAGTGAAAATGGGTTAAGAGGATGCTAGGCATCTGGGAATTTAATCTTTTATGATAGGCGTCAATGAAATTATTAAGTTCATATGAGTTTGAGGTCAAATGAACAGATTATGTTGATAAATGCACGTACGGGTCAAATAACTAGAATATGATAATAAGCCGAATGCATGTAAGTTAAGAATTTCCTTGATCCGGAGGTGGGATTATAAGTTTATATGATAGAATGTGAATTTACAAGCATGTAGGAAGAAACGGGAGGTTAAACGGGTAAACGGTTCAAAAGTTACGTGCGTTTTAGTGCGTACGGACATTGAAACGGAGCTGCAGAAAAATGAAGAATGTAGAGGGCGTCGCCGACGGGCCTGACCCCCGTCGCCGACGGGCTTCGGATTGTTGAAAATGGCCGACGGCCTATGCACCTGTCTACGGGAACTTTCAGCCGACGGGTGAAATTACAACCCGTCGCCGACGGCTTGGGACCCCGTCGGCGACGGGCTCTCTTTTGTGAAAATTATGTTTTTCCGCTTTTGAACTCCCGGTTGCTCCGCAACGCGTCCTGGTGCTCCGTTGATCGACCCGGTGACCAGTTAAGCTCCCGAAAAGCTCCTTAACTTTGTCAAACCTGCATAAACGCAATTCTATTTAAAAGTAGGTCATTCAAGATCTAAGACTCATATAAAAATATAAAGTTATATGATTCGAGCACCGGTTTTTTTTTAACCACGCATCAATCCTTAGATATTTATGGGCTATAAATCAAAGTTTAAGTCCCATGTAAATATCGTATGAGTATGTGAGAGGTATGCAAGATGTGTTACGTGTATGTAGATGCGTATTTATGTATGTATGAAAATACGTATGATGGCATGTATGTATGTAAAGATGTAGGAAAGGTATGCACCTATGCAAATGTGTATGTATGTACAAATGTATGTAAGTATGTATGCAGGATTGTATAAAGCATGTATGAGTGTATGCACGCATGTAAACTGTAGGAAAGATATGTACGTATGTAGAGGTGTATGTATGTATGTATGTAAGTATGTATGCATGATTTAGACATGTCGAGGGTTAACGTTATTAATGGTGTACCTTGAGAATGAAAAGTAATGCAGGTACGTTATTGAAGCCTCACCAGGAAATGGATACGCAGATGAGATGCTTAAAGTTTCTTAAAGATCTAAATGTGAAGTGTACGCAAATGATCTTGGTTATATAATGTGTGCTAATGTTTTGAATGTATGTGGTGAGTGCAGGTTGTACGGATCACGGGCGATTATCACAAGGAATGGAGGTCGAAGATCGAGTCACTAGAGAGATTGTGCGGGGACGTTGAATGTAAAATGTAGAAAACATAAGCTATGTTTTTAATTAGTAAATAAAAGGATGACGGATTTATGAATAAGAGTTATGATAAAGTTAAAGTTTAAATAAGTTGAGTTATTTATAAAGAAAGAAATTTTATGGCACGAAATTCCGCTGCGACTTTTGTCAAATACGTGTTAGGGTCTAACAAGTTGGTATCAGAGCCCTGGTTTGAGAGAATCAAGTACAAGAGGATAGGTACTTGAACTCGAACCTGTGTGCTCTTATGACAAGAAACCCGTACAATCCGAGACTCGACCAAGATCTAAAGGTAGAAGCAAAGGTAAGTATGTGCTTAAGTATGTATTGGAAGATAACTAACTATATGTTATGTGTAAGGTAAGCATGGTTGCTTGGAAAGAATGATTTGTGGATGCGGTCTAGCACCGACACAAAGGTATGTAATTTGACATATTGACCCAAGTACATATATTTAATATATGTAAGTACATGTGATGGTAAAACCTAACAATGAAAGGAAAATTTTAAATTAAAAATAATGATAAGAATGGTAATGAAGTTTTGGAAATATTACACGTGCCGAAACCTAATTCTTCGGACATAAGGTGACAATTACACGAAGACACGAAGCTAGTGTGTGGATTGTGTACCTGGCCAGTACACAAGAAACGCATGACTTTCGTGAGCCCGTGATAATTGTTACAGGTGTGTCCGTTAGAATTAAGTAGTAGGTGGACGTGAGGGTGAAGAGAAATGTAAGACTCTCAAGAATGAGAGTATGAAATGCTATGTTAGAATCCGCGAGACGGATTCGAAACATGAAATGCTATGTTAGAATCCGCGAGACGGATTCGAAACATGAAAGAAGTGAAAGATATGAATGCAATGCTTGAATCTGCGCGACGGACTCAAGGGATGAAAAGCGTAAATGCAATGTTTGAATCCGAGAGACGGATTCAAAGATTGAAAGATGTAAATGCAATGTTTGAATCCGCGAGACGGATTCAAAACATAGAAGGTACGAAAGGTATGAATAATGTGTTCGAATTCGCGAAACATATTTAAGATATAAAAGACAAAACTAGTCTACGTAAGAAGAAGTCAATAGCTTGACCATGTATGCGTCGAACAAGTCATATAAGTAAATGTAAGACAAATGAACAAAAGAATGATAGGAATGAAAATATCCGAATGTGCAAGTAACGTGAGGATATGTATGGTACAAAAGATTATAGAAATGTAGAATGATGTTAGCTACGGAGTTAAGCACGTAGGTATGACGATGACATAGCAGTTTTGTTATGATAACAAAACAAGAGTTAGATGTTATACAATGTGTCTATAGAATGTAATCTTTAAGGATGAGGTGAAAGTACTAAATCCGTTATAAACGGATCATATGAGTGTAAGCATTATTATAAGTTTGAATAAGTATATATATATTAACCTGTTATTAACGGGTCAAAGGATATGAGAATGTTATATGAAAGCATGCCATGGAAAGTATAGACTTGTTAAGAAGGAGAAGCCAATTGATTGAATAATTATGAAATGAGATAGGATGATTACTTATGATTATGATGTGAGTGTTAAGTCAAACATAACTGTGTGTGTGTAAGAAGAAATGAGAAAGGTTTCGGGGACGAAACCTTAATTAAGGGGGGTAGACTTGTAACACCCCAAAACCCGAATGTTTATATTCGTTAAAATGTTATGATATGGTACATCAAGAAATAGATAACTAGGCTATTTAACCTACTTAAATGTATGGTTAAAATTATTAAAAGGTGGAATGTAGTAAAATGTTTAGCAAAGCAAACAAGGGAACAAACTTGAGGAACCAAAGATGAACAAGGGGGAAAGTTATGTTTTAATTAACAAACACACCCACACAAACACACACACATTTCGTGTGTTCCAGATCGATCAGGGGAAACTCCCCATGAACCAAACCCTAGTTCTAACATGATCATCAAATTGAGGAGTCAAATGAAGCTCAAATTCTTAACCGAGCATAGATTAATGATCACCGTCACAAGGGGATCGCAAGGTATGTCTTAAAAGTTAGTTTGGTGATTATGCATGAAGCGGGTTATGATGTAAATTGCGAAATTGTATGAAATTGATAATGGGTATGTGTTAGAATTATCATATATAACATGGATTATGCATGGTTTAGGTTAATTTGATGTTTAATGGTGAAACCCATTTCTAGTAGTAATGTTATGAAGATGATGATGTTGCATGTGTTAAATCAAGTATGGTTTTGATGTATATGAAGTTGAATATTGTGGATTATTGTTAATGACCTTGATTTAGGATGAAAGTTATGTGAGATTAGTGGGAATTTGATGATCTTGATATGAACTAGTAAGAAGATGCAAAGAATGCTTGTACTTTATGCTTAGGAAGTAGTATGCACACCAAGTGTATGATAAAATGTCTAAGTGAAGTTAAGATGTGAGATTTTAAGAAGTGGCTTGACATATATGAATGATGTATGATAATGATGTAATTAGTGGTATACTAACTTAAAGAGTGTGCTCTAGATGGAACTAGTACAAGAATTCGGGTTGAATGTATGTGTTGTCAAGATTATGCATTAGAGGTTTGTACATTATGCTTGAATGGGCGATGCTCGCCATGTGTTTCTATTAATCACTTAATTGCGATTAAGAAGTGAATGTATATTAAATGTATAACATATGACCATACTAGTAAAGGATGATGTTATGAATTACGTTAAGTTGTCTAACTTAGCTATGTGATTGTCAAATGTAGAATCATGAAAGCATAAGTATGTGTATATTGTGTATGTGAATAGGCGATCATGTAGTTGTTTGTGTCATACAACATTATGTATGAAATGAATATCATGTCATTAATATGGTCCACTATATCAACATGAATGCGTGTTCATAAGTTGGGAGTTATATGCTAAAAGGTTGACCTTCTGAAAGTCAACCGAGAATTTATAACACGGTTAGGTATTTTGACACAAATATAAGAATCGAGAGATCATGGAATACGTGTTAGACCAATTATGTGTTACGTGTGATAACGAACTTAGATTTCGAAGATATTGAACTATGTGATTGACAAGTCATGTCATATGCGTGTTAGTGAAAGTCAAATAGATAAAAGTTGGAAAATATGTGTTAATATGAATAAGCATGAATACTAACATAATCATGGCATGACGGCATGAAAGAATAGGAACCACACTAGCACGGACCAAGCATGGAAGGCTAACGGGTCAAGATGAGGCAAGGAAGATGTTACGAACGCGGATGCACAAGGTAAGTGATTCCGTAATCACTTTTTAGTTGTTTAGGTAAAGTTATATGCAACTTAATTAAATATGATAATTGAGGTAAATTAGGAATGAATTGTATGATGTCGATGAGTATTAAACGGATCTTAGCTTTTATCCGAGTAATGTATGTGTGATTAAGAATTTTAGCTAAGTAGAAGGATTCGTTACTTATGTAAAGAATTCCTTTGTTGTTAAGGATAAAGCGAAATTGACAAAAACGCCCTTGATAGGTATATCGGGCAAACGACCTTGAATGTCTATTGGAAACAAGTGAACCGATTAGAGTAATGTGTTGGTCATGTGTAAAAGCGAAGAGTATGGTTTTGATATGTCATAGACCATTTAACGCACAAATACCCATAACGGGTCAAATATGAGCTTTTAAGTGAAAATGGGTTAAGAGGATGCTAGGCATCCGGGAATTTAATCTTTTATGATAGGCGTCAATGAAATTATTAAGTTCATATGAGTTTGAGGTCAAATGAACAGATTATGTTGATAAATGCACGTACGGGTCAAATAACTAGAATATGATAATAAGCCGAATGCATGTAAGTTAAGAATTTCCTTGATCCGGAGGTGGGATTATAAGTTTATATGATAGAATGTGAATTTACAAGCATGTAGGAAGAAACGGGAGGTTAAACGGGTAAACGGTTCAAAAGTTACGTGCGTTTTAGTGCGTACGGACATTGAAACGGAGCTGCAGAAAAATGAAGAATGTAGAGGGCGTCGCCGACGGGCCTGACCCCCGTCGCCGACGGGCTTCGGATTGTTGAAAATGGCCGACGGCCTATGCACCTGTCTACGGGAACTTTCAGCCGACGGGTGAAATTACAACCCGTCGCCGACGGCTTGGGACCCCGTCGGCGACGGGCTCTCTTTTGTGAAAATTCTGTTTTTCCGCTTTTGAACTCCCGGTTGCTCCGCAACGCGTCCTGGTGCTCCGTTGATCGACCCGGTGACCAGTTAAGCTCCCGAAAAGCTCCTTAACTTTGTCAAACCTGCATAAACGCAATTCTATTTAAAAGTAGGTCATTCAAGATCTAAGACTCATATAAAAATATAAAGTTATATGATTCGAGCACCTGTTTTTTTTTAACCACGCATCAATCCTTAGATATTTATGGGCTATAAATCAAAGTTTAAGTCCCATGTAAATATCGTATGAGTATGTGAGAGGTATGCAAGATGTGTTACGTGTATGTAGATGCGTATTTATGTATGTATGAAAATACGTATGATGGCATGTATGTATGTAAAGATGTAGGAAAGGTATGCACCTATGCAAATGTGTATGTATGTACAAATGTATGTAAGTATGTATGCAGGATTGTATAAAGCATGTATGAGTGTATGCACGCATGTAAACTGTAGGAAAGATATGTACGTATGTAGAGGTGTATGTATGTATGTATGTAAGTATGTATGCATGATTTAGACATGTCGAGGGTTAACGTTATTAATGGTGTACCTTGAGAATGAAAAGTAATGCAGGTACGTTATTGAAGCCTCACCAGGAAATGGATACGCAGATGAGATGCTTAAAGTTTCTTAAAGATCTAAATGTGAAGTGTACGCAAATGATCTTGGTTATATAATGTGTGCTAATGTTTTGAATGTATGTGGTGAGTGCAGGTTGTACGGATCACGGGCGATTATCACAAGGAATGGAGGTCGAAGATCGAGTCACTAGAGAGATTGTGCGGGGACGTTGAATGTAAAATGTAGAAAACATAAGCTATGTTTTTAATTAGTAAATAAAAGGATGACGGATTTATGAATAAGAGTTATGATAAAGTTAAAGTTTAAATAAGTTGAGTTATTTATAAAGAAAGAAATTTTATGGCACGAAATTCCGCTGCGACTTTTGTCAAATACGTGTTAGGGTCTAACAAGTTGGTATCAGAGCCCTGGTTTGAGAGAATCAAGTACAAGAGGATAGGTACTTGAACTCGAACCTGTGTGCTCTTATGACAAGAAACCCGTACAATCCGAGACTCGACCAAGATCTAAAGGTAGAAGCAAAGGTAAGTATGTGCTTAAGTATGTATTGGAAGATAACTAACTATATGTTATGTGTAAGGTAAGCATGGTTGCTTGGAAAGAATGATTTGTGGATGCGGTCTAGCACCGACACAAAGGTATGTAATTTGACATATTGACCCAAGTACATATATTTAATATATGTAAGTACATGTGATGGTAAAACCTAACAATGAAAGGAAAATTTTAAATTAAAAATAATGATAAGAATGGTAATGAAGTTTTGGAAATATTACACGTGCCGAAACCTAATTCTTCGGACATAAGGTGACAATTACACGAAGACACGAAGCTAGTGTGTGGATTGTGTACCTGGCCAGTACACAAGAAACGCATGACTTTCGTGAGCCCGTGATAATTGTTACAGGTGTGTCCGTTAGAATTAAGTAGTAGGTGGACGTGAGGGTGAAGAGAAATGTAAGACTCTCAAGAATGAGAGTATGAAATGCTATGTTAGAATCCGCGAGACGGATTCGAAACATGAAATGCTATGTTAGAATCCGCGAGACGGATTCGAAACATGAAAGAAGTGAAAGATATGAATGCAATGCTTGAATCCGCGCGACGGACTCAAGGGATGAAAAGCGTAAATGCAATGTTTGAATCCGAGAGACGGATTCAAAGATTGAAAGATGTAAATGCAATGTTTGAATCCGCGAGACGGATTCAAAACATAGAAGGTACGAAAGGTATGAATAATGTGTTCGAATTCGCGAAACATATTTAAGATATAAAAGACAAAACTAGTCTACGTAAGAAGAAGTCAATAGCTTGACCATGTATGCGTCGAACAAGTCATATAAGTAAATGTAAGACAAATGAACAAAAGAATGATAGGAATGAAAATATCCGAATGTGCAAGTAACGTGAGGATATGTATGGTACAAAAGATTATAGAAATGTAGAATGATGTTAGCTACGGAGTTAAGCACGTAGGTATGACGATGACATAGCAGTTTTGTTATGATAACAAAACAAGAGTTAGATGTTATACAATGTGTCTATAGAATGGAATCTTTAAGGATGAGGTGAAAGTACTAAATCCGTTATAAACGGATCATATGAGTGTAAGCATTATTATAAGTTTGAATAAGTATATATATATTAACCTGTTATTAACGGGTCAAAGGATATGAGAATGTTATATGAAAGCATGCCATGGAAAGTATAGACTTGTTAAGAAGGAGAAGCCAATTGATTGAATAATTATGAAATGAGATAGGATGATTACTTATGATTATGATGTGAGTGTTAAGTCAAACATAACTGTGTGTGTGTAAGAAGAAATGAGAAAGGTTTCGGGGACGAAACCTTAATTAAGGGGGGTAGACTTGTAACACCCCAAAACCCGAATGTTTATATTCGTTAAAATGTTATGATATGGTACATCAAGAAATAGATAACTAGGCTATTTAACCTACTTAAATGTATGGTTAAAATTATTAAAAGGTGGAATGTAGTAAAATGTTTAGCAAAGCAAACAAGGGAACAAACTTGAGGAACCAAAGATGAACAAGGGGGAAAGTTATGTTTTAATTAACAAACACACCCACACAAACACACACACATTTCGTGTGTTCCAGATCGATCAGGGGAAACTCCCCATGAACCAAACCCTAGTTCTAACATGATCATCAAATTGAGGAGTCAAATGAAGCTCAAATTCTTAACCGAGCATAGATTAATGATCACCGTCACAAGGGGATCGCAAGGTATGTCTTAAAAGTTAGTTTGGTGATTATGCATGAAGCGGGTTATGATGTAAATTGCGAAATTGTATGAAATTGATAATGGGTATGTGTTAGAATTATCATATATAACATGGATTATGCATGGTTTAGGTTAATTTGATGTTTAATGGTGAAACCCATTTCTAGTAGTAATGTTATGAAGATGATGATGTTGCATGTGTTAAATCAAGTATGGTTTTGATGTATATGAAGTTGAATATTGTGGATTATTGTTAATGACCTTGATTTAGGATGAAAGTTATGTGAGATTAGTGGGAATTTGATGATCTTGATATGAACTAGTAAGAAGATGCAAAGAATGCTTGTACTTTATGCTTAGGAAGTAGTATGCACACCAAGTGTATGATAAAATGTCTAAGTGAAGTTAAGATGTGAGATTTTAAGAAGTGGCTTGACATATATGAATGATGTATGATAATGATGTAATTAGTGGTATACTAACTTAAAGAGTGTGCTCTAGATGGAACTAGTACAAGAATTCGGGTTGAATGTATGTGTTGTCAAGATTATGCATTAGAGGTTTGTACATTATGCTTGAATGGGCGATGCTCGCCATGTGTTTCTATTAATCACTTAATTGCGATTAAGAAGTGAATGTATATTAAATGTATAACATATGACCATACTAGTAAAGGATGATGTTATGAATTACGTTAAGTTGTCTAACTTAGCTATGTGATTGTCAAATGTAGAATCATGAAAGCATAAGTATGTGTATATTGTGTATGTGAATAGGCGATCATGTAGTTGTTTGTGTCATACAACATTATGTATGAAATGAATATCATGTCATTAATATGGTCCACTATATCAACATGAATGCGTGTTCATAAGTTGGGAGTTATATGCTAAAAGGTTGACCTTCTGAAAGTCAACCGAGAATTTATAACACGGTTAGGTATTTTGACACAAATATAAGAATCGAGAGATCATGGAATACGTGTTAGACCAATTATGTGTTACGTGTGATAACGAACTTAGATTTCGAAGATATTGAACTATGTGATTGACAAGTCATGTCATATGCGTGTTAGTGAAAGTCAAATAGATAAAAGTTGGAAAATATGTGTTAATATGAATAAGCATGAATACTAACATAATCATGGCATGACGGCATGAAAGAATAGGAACCACACTAGCACGGACCAAGCATGGAAGGCTAACGGGTCAAGATGAGGCAAGGAAGATGTTACGAACGCGGATGCACAAGGTAAGTGATTCCGTAATCACTTTTTAGTTGTTTAGGTAAAGTTATATGCAACTTAATTAAATATGATAATTGAGGTAAATTAGGAATGAATTGTATGATGTCGATGAGTATTAAACGGATCTTAGCTTTTATCCGAGTAATGTATGTGTGATTAAGAATTTTAGCTAAGTAGAAGGATTCGTTACTTATGTAAAGAATTCCTTTGTTGTTAAGGATAAAGCGAAATTGACAAAAACGCCCTTGATAGGTATATCGGGCAAACGACCTTGAATGTCTATTGGAAACAAGTGAACCGATTAGAGTAATGTGTTGGTCATGTGTAAAAGCGAAGAGTATGGTTTTGATATGTCATAGACCATTTAACGCACAAATACCCATAACGGGTCAAATATGAGCTTTTAAGTGAAAATGGGTTAAGAGGATGCTAGGCATCCGGGAATTTAATCTTTTATGATAGGCGTCAATGAAATTATTAAGTTCATATGAGTTTGAGGTCAAATGAACAGATTATGTTGATAAATGCACGTACGGGTCAAATAACTAGAATATGATAATAAGCCGAATGCATGTAAGTTAAGAATTTCCTTGATCCGGAGGTGGGATTATAAGTTTATATGATAGAATGTGAATTTACAAGCATGTAGGAAGAAACGGGAGGTTAAACGGGTAAACGGTTCAAAAGTTACGTGCGTTTTAGTGCGTACGGACATTGAAACGGAGCTGCAGAAAAATGAAGAATGTAGAGGGCGTCGCCGACGGGCCTGACCCCCGTCGCCGACGGGCTTCGGATTGTTGAAAATGGCCGACGGCCTATGCACCTGTCTACGGGAACTTTCAGCCGACGGGTGAAATTACAACCCGTCGCCGACGGCTTGGGACCCCGTCGGCGACGGGCTCTCTTTTGTGAAAATTCTGTTTTTCCGCTTTTGAACTCCCGGTTGCTCCGCAACGCGTCCTGGTGCTCCGTTGATCGACCCGGTGACCAGTTAAGCTCCCGAAAAGCTCCTTAACTTTGTCAAACCTGCATAAACGCAATTCTATTTAAAAGTAGGTCATTCAAGATCTAAGACTCATATAAAAATATAAAGTTATATGATTCGAGCACCTGTTTTTTTTAACCACGCATCAATCCTTAGATATTTATGGGCTATAAATCAAAGTTTAAGTCCCATGTAAATATCGTATGAGTATGTGAGAGGTATGCAAGATGTGTTACGTGTATGTAGATGCGTATTTATGTATGTATGAAAATACGTATGATGGCATGTATGTATGTAAAGATGTAGGAAAGGTATGCACCTATGCAAATGTGTATGTATGTACAAATGTATGTAAGTATGTATGCAGGATTGTATAAAGCATGTATGAGTGTATGCACGCATGTAAACTGTAGGAAAGATATGTACGTATGTAGAGGTGTATGTATGTATGTATGTAAGTATGTATGCATGATTTAGACATGTCGAGGGTTAACGTTATTAATGGTGTACCTTGAGAATGAAAAGTAATGCAGGTACGTTATTGAAGCCTCACCAGGAAATGGATACGCAGATGAGATGCTTAAAGTTTCTTAAAGATCTAAATGTGAAGTGTACGCAAATGATCTTGGTTATATAATGTGTGCTAATGTTTTGAATGTATGTGGTGAGTGCAGGTTGTACGGATCACGGGCGATTATCACAAGGAATGGAGGTCGAAGATCGAGTCACTAGAGAGATTGTGCGGGGACGTTGAATGTAAAATGTAGAAAACATAAGCTATGTTTTTAATTAGTAAATAAAAGGATGACGGATTTATGAATAAGAGTTATGATAAAGTTAAAGTTTAAATAAGTTGAGTTATTTATAAAGAAAGAAATTTTATGGCACGAAATTCCGCTGCGACTTTTGTCAAATACGTGTTAGGGTCTAACAAGTTGGTATCAGAGCCCTGGTTTGAGAGAATCAAGTACAAGAGGATAGGTACTTGAACTCGAACCTGTGTGCTCTTATGACAAGAAACCCGTACAATCCGAGACTCGACCAAGATCTAAAGGTAGAAGCAAAGGTAAGTATGTGCTTAAGTATGTATTGGAAGATAACTAACTATATGTTATGTGTAAGGTAAGCATGGTTGCTTGGAAAGAATGATTTGTGGATGCGGTCTAGCACCGACACAAAGGTATGTAATTTGACATATTGACCCAAGTACATATATTTAATATATGTAAGTACATGTGATGGTAAAACCTAACAATGAAAGGAAAATTTTAAATTAAAAATAATGATAAGAATGGTAATGAAGTTTTGGAAATATTACACGTGCCGAAACCTAATTCTTCGGACATAAGGTGACAATTACACGAAGACACGAAGCTAGTGTGTGGATTGTGTACCTGGCCAGTACACAAGAAACGCATGACTTTCGTGAGCCCGTGATAATTGTTACAGGTGTGTCCGTTAGAATTAAGTAGTAGGTGGACGTGAGGGTGAAGAGAAATGTAAGACTCTCAAGAATGAGAGTATGAAATGCTATGTTAGAATCCGCGAGACGGATTCGAAACATGAAATGCTATGTTAGAATCCGCGAGACGGATTCGAAACATGAAAGAAGTGAAAGATATGAATGCAATGCTTGAATCCGCGCGACGGACTCAAGGGATGAAAAGCGTAAATGCAATGTTTGAATCCGAGAGACGGATTCAAAGATTGAAAGATGTAAATGCAATGTTTGAATCCGCGAGACGGATTCAAAACATAGAAGGTACGAAAGGTATGAATAATGTGTTCGAATTCGCGAAACATATTTAAGATATAAAAGACAAAACTAGTCTACGTAAGAAGAAGTCAATAGCTTGACCATGTATGCGTCGAACAAGTCATATAAGTAAATGTAAGACAAATGAACAAAAGAATGATAGGAATGAAAATATCCGAATGTGCAAGTAACGTGAGGATATGTATGGTACAAAAGATTATAGAAATGTAGAATGATGTTAGCTACGGAGTTAAGCACGTAGGTATGACGATGACATAGCAGTTTTGTTATGATAACAAAACAAGAGTTAGATGTTATACAATGTGTCTATAGAATGTAATCTTTAAGGATGAGGTGAAAGTACTAAATCCGTTATAAACGGATCATATGAGTGTAAGCATTATTATAAGTTTGAATAAGTATATATATATTAACCTGTTATTAACGGGTCAAAGGATATGAGAATGTTATATGAAAGCATGCCATGGAAAGTATAGACTTGTTAAGAAGGAGAAGCCAATTGATTGAATAATTATGAAATGAGATAGGATGATTACTTATGATTATGATGTGAGTGTTAAGTCAAACATAACTGTGTGTGTGTAAGAAGAAATGAGAAAGGTTTCGGGGACGAAACCTTAATTAAGGGGGGTAGACTTGTAACACCCCAAAACCCGAATGTTTATATTCGTTAAAATGTTATGATATGGTACATCAAGAAATAGATAACTAGGCTATTTAACCTACTTAAATGTATGGTTAAAATTATTAAAAGGTGGAATGTAGTAAAATGTTTAGCAAAGCAAACAAGGGAACAAACTTGAGGAACCAAAGATGAACAAGGGGGAAAGTTATGTTTTAATTAACAAACACACCCACACAAACACACACACATTTCGTGTGTTCCAGATCGATCAGGGGAAACTCCCCATGAACCAAACCCTAGTTCTAACATGATCATCAAATTGAGGAGTCAAATGAAGCTCAAATTCTTAACCGAGCATAGATTAATGATCACCGTCACAAGGGGATCGCAAGGTATGTCTTAAAAGTTAGTTTGGTGATTATGCATGAAGCGGGTTATGATGTAAATTGCGAAATTGTATGAAATTGATAATGGGTATGTGTTAGAATTATCATATATAACATGGATTATGCATGGTTTAGGTTAATTTGATGTTTAATGGTGAAACCCATTTCTAGTAGTAATGTTATGAAGATGATGATGTTGCATGTGTTAAATCAAGTATGGTTTTGATGTATATGAAGTTGAATATTGTGGATTATTGTTAATGACCTTGATTTAGGATGAAAGTTATGTGAGATTAGTGGGAATTTGATGATCTTGATATGAACTAGTAAGAAGATGCAAAGAATGCTTGTACTTTATGCTTAGGAAGTAGTATGCACACCAAGTGTATGATAAAATGTCTAAGTGAAGTTAAGATGTGAGATTTTAAGAAGTGGCTTGACATATATGAATGATGTATGATAATGATGTAATTAGTGGTATACTAACTTAAAGAGTGTGCTCTAGATGGAACTAGTACAAGAATTCGGGTTGAATGTATGTGTTGTCAAGATTATGCATTAGAGGTTTGTACATTATGCTTGAATGGGCGATGCTCGCCATGTGTTTCTATTAATCACTTAATTGCGATTAAGAAGTGAATGTATATTAAATGTATAACATATGACCATACTAGTAAAGGATGATGTTATGAATTACGTTAAGTTGTCTAACTTAGCTATGTGATTGTCAAATGTAGAATCATGAAAGCATAAGTATGTGTATATTGTGTATGTGAATAGGCGATCATGTAGTTGTTTGTGTCATACAACATTATGTATGAAATGAATATCATGTCATTAATATGGTCCACTATATCAACATGAATGCGTGTTCATAAGTTGGGAGTTATATGCTAAAAGGTTGACCTTCTGAAAGTCAACCGAGAATTTATAACACGGTTAGGTATTTTGACACAAATATAAGAATCGAGAGATCATGGAATACGTGTTAGACCAATTATGTGTTACGTGTGATAACGAACTTAGATTTCGAAGATATTGAACTATGTGATTGACAAGTCATGTCATATGCGTGTTAGTGAAAGTCAAATAGATAAAAGTTGGAAAATATGTGTTAATATGAATAAGCATGAATACTAACATAATCATGGCATGACGGCATGAAAGAATAGGAACCACACTAGCACGGACCAAGCATGGAAGGCTAACGGGTCAAGATGAGGCAAGGAAGATGTTACGGACGCGGATGCACAAGGTAAGTGATTCCGTAATCACTTTTTAGTTGTTTAGGTAAAGTTATATGCAACTTAATTAAATATGATAATTGAGGTAAATTAGGAATGAATTGTATGATGTCGATGAGTATTAAACGGATCTTAGCTTTTATCCGAGTAATGTATGTGTGATTAAGAATTTTAGCTAAGTAGAAGGATTCGTTACTTATGTAAAGAATTCCTTTGTTGTTAAGGATAAAGCGAAATTGACAAAAACGCCCTTGATAGGTATATCGGGCAAACGACCTTGAATGTCTATTGGAAACAAGTGAACCGATTAGAGTAATGTGTTGGTCATGTGTAAAAGCGAAGAGTATAGTTTTGATATGTCATAGACCATTTAATGCACAAATACCCATAACGGGTCAAATATGAGCTTTTAAGTGAAAATGGGTTAAGAGGATGCTAGGCATCCGGGAATTTAATCTTTTATGATAGGCGTCAATGAAATTATTAAGTTCATATGAGTTTGAGGTCAAATGAACAGATTATGTTGATAAATGCACGTACGGGTCAAATAACTAGAATATGATAATAAGCCGAATGCATGTAAGTTAAGAATTTCCTTGATCCGGAGGTGGGATTATAAGTTTATATGATAGAATGTGAATTTACAAGCATGTAGGAAGAAACGGGAGGTTAAACGGGTAAACGGTTCAAAAGTTACGTGCGTTTTAGTGCGTACGGACATTGAAACGGAGCTGCAGAAAAATGAAGAATGTAGAGGGCGTCGCCGACGGGCCTGACCCCCGTCGCCGACGGGCTTCGGATTGTTGAAAATGGCCGACGGCCTATGCACCTGTCTACGGGAACTTTCAGCCGACGGGTGAAATTACAACCCGTCGCCGACGGCTTGGGACCCCGTCGGCGACGGGCTCTCTTTTGTGAAAATTCTGTTTTTCCGCTTTTGAACTCCCGGTTGCTCCGCAACGCGTCCTGGTGCTCCGTTGATCGACCCGGTGACCAGTTAAACTCCCGAAAAGCTCCTTAACTTTGTCAAACCTGCATAAACGCAATTCTATTTAAAAGTAGGTCATTCAAGATCTAAGACTCATATAAAAATATAAAGTTATATGATTCGAGCACCGGTTTTTTTTTAACCACGCATCAATCCTTAGATATTTATGGGCTATAAATCAAAGTTTAAGTCCCATGTAAATATCGTATGAGTATGTGAGAGGTATGCAAGATGTGTTACGTGTATGTAGATGCGTATTTATGTATGTATGAAAATACGTATGATGGCATGTATGTATGTAAAGATGTAGGAAAGGTATGCACCTATGCAAATGTGTATGTATGTACAAATGTATGTAAGTATGTATGCAGGATTGTATAAAGCATGTATGAGTGTATGCACGCATGTAAACTGTAGGAAAGATATGTACGTATGTAGAGGTGTATGTATGTATGTATGTATGTAAGTATGTATGCATGATTTAGACATGTCGAGGGTTAACGTTATTAATGGTGTACCTTGAGAATGAAAAGTAATGCAGGTACGTTATTGAAGCCTCACCAGGAAATGGATACGCAGATGAGATGCTTAAAGTTTCTTAAAGATCTAAATGTGAAGTGTACGCAAATGATCTTGGTTATATAATGTGTGCTAATGTTTTGAATGTATGTGGTGAGTGCAGGTTGTACGGATCACGGGCGATTATCACAAGGAATGGAGGTCGAAGATCGAGTCACTAGAGAGATTGTGCGGGGACGTTGAATGTAAAATGTAGAAAACATAAGCTATGTTTTTAATTAGTAAATAAAAGGATGACGGATTTATGAATAAGAGTTATGATAAAGTTAAAGTTTAAATAAGTTGAGTTATTTATAAAGAAAGAAATTTTATGGCACGAAATTCCGCTGCGACTTTTGTCAAATACGTGTTAGGGTCTAACAATAACGAATGTGAAATCGATCAATACGAACAAGTTCAAGACCAAAGGAGAAAGAACCCTGAAGAATGGTAAGACAGAAGAAAAAACCTAAGGTGTTATAGTTGTGACAAGATTGGGCACTATTCAAGTGAATGCAAAGTACCAAGCAAAGATAAAGAAGAAGCGAACTTGAAAAAAACAAAACATGAAGGTGATTTTGGTCCATCCTTGTTTATAGCAGCTTGCTTGATAAAGAAAGTAAGTCTAAATTAAGAATGGGTTATCCCTGGTGTGTATGAAAAAAATGGAAAAGGAGAAGGAATGTGGTACTTAAACAACGATGCAAGTAACCACATGCAAGAATGAAAGACTTCTTCACTACGTTGGATAAAAGAATCACTGACCAGGTAAAGCTTGGTGACTAGTCTATTATTGAAATCAAAGGCAAGTAAGAATGGAGAAAAGAGAACGACATGTGATGTATTTTATATACCTAAGCTAAGCACTAACATTCTTAGCTTGTGTTATGTTACACCCTAACCGATGGCGGAAACATCGGAGTGAGACAAAAACAAAGCGGTCAAAGCATCATAATACTAATTGTGACAATATAATTAAATTAAAATTTCATAAATGACTAAAGCAAATACATTGTTCCAAGCAAAGATAAATTGTAGCAAAACATGATAATTGTTTATTATTAAAGTGAGTTTCTATGTCCATCCTAACTTGATTTCTTCATTACTTCGTCTAATTAAACTGCAACATGTATTAAAATAAAGATCAACAAAAATGTTGGCGAGTATACAAGTTTGATACATAGCATAATAAGAACAAAATGTTTAAACGTGCTCATATCCAACATGAATAATGTATACATCAAACATACTCCGATCGAAACCTAGTTCTTCTCATCACTTCACACTTTTTTTCCGATTATGATAAAACCTGGACCTCTCAGTGTCTTCTCCATTCGATTGTAGCCCCCTAAAAAGAAGACGAAACCCTAATTTAATTTTAGCAAAAATTGAAGTCTAAAACATACATAATCAAGCAAATTTAAAACAAAAACCCATATAATAATAAGAGTAAATTACAAGTTTTGTCCTTTATGTTTGTGTCAAATTGCAGGCGGTGTCCTTTACCTTTAAATTTGACGAGTTTTGTCCTTAATGTTTCAAAATACTGCACGTTATGTCCTTTAACCCTAACTCAGTCAGATTTTTTTGTTAAATATGGTCATGTGCTTTGCACATGAGGGTATTCTTGTCATTTTACATTCCCAAGGGCTATTTTGTAAATAACTATTATTCAGGTACTAAATATTATATACAAAACTAAAAATTATATACAAAACTAAAAATTAAAAAGAAAATATAAACACACACTCTCTCTCTCTTCTCTCTGTCTTCTCTCTTCAGTCTTCTCTGTTATCATCCCCACACAAAAATAACACCCAAACACTCAAAGGCAAGATCAAAAGAGAAAGAAAAGATAGAAATTGAAAGGCAAGATCAAAAGAGAAAGACATGTTATAAGGGATCTTGAACTGAAAGGCAACATCAAAAGAGAAAGAAAAGACAGAAACTGAATGGATGAACTCACCAACAGATCTAAGGTAAACAGTTTGTTGTTGTTGTTGTAAGAAATGGAGTGAGAGATGTGTTGTAGTAACTAGGTGTGAGACTGCAAAAAGGTAAAAAAAACTGTAAATGCAGAACGAAGGGTGGTATGACGATGACAAATTCATGCTTGCGGCGACGGCGGATCACGGCGGCGAGATCTGGTAACTCCGAGTCGCGAGAAGTGCAGAATTTGGAGAGAATCGAGGATGCGAATGAGCTTGGACCAGTCGCGAGAAGTGCAGAATTTGGCGAGTTGAGCTCGCTGAGTCACGGTTGAGGCCATCGGCTGTTAAGATTAACAGATCGAAGTGAATGTTTGTTGCAGTGAATGTTTGATATGAGTTTGTATATGATGTTTTGAATCTGAACGAACAAAGTAGAGAGTTTCAGATCTGACATTGTAGCATTAAAGATGACTGATTTCGTTATTTGATCTGAAAGTATAAAAGAACGTTTCTGAATTTGTTGTTGTTACGGTGAGGAGAGAGAGAGTAGTGGAGAAGACTAAGAGAGAAGACAGAGAAGAGAGAGAGAAGAGAGAGAGTGTGTTTATATTTTTTTTATTTTTAGTTTTGTATATAATATTTAGTCCCTGAATAATAGTTATTTACAAAATAGCCCTTGGGAATGTAAAATGACAAGAATACCCTCATGTGCAAAGCACATGACCATATTTAACAAAAAAATCTGACTGAGTTAGGGCTAAAGGACATAACGTGCAGCATTTTGAAACATTAAGGACAAAACTCATCAAATTTAAAGGTAAAGGACACCGCCTGCAATTTGGTACAAACATAAAGGACAAAACTTGTAATTTACTCTAATAATAAATTCTTGAAGAAAAAGTCAAACCTCTTGAATGGAAGCTAAACGTCTGGTTTCTTCTTCAATCCGACCCAACTGGCTTGAACCCGTTCTTTAACCTCCAACTTCTTCTTCTAGATTTCTTCTTCTTTGGCCTTGAAAGTAGAAAGAGCAGATTTAGACATCTCTTTATCTTCTTTGGACATCAACCTGCTGAAACTCAAACTCCCTGACATTTAACCAGCTTGCATCAGTGTTTGAAGCTGCTAGATTGTAAATGAGAGGGTCAGATTAGAAAAAGCACATCCAATCCAGATCCAAATCCAGATCTTTGAGGGA